>JAUMJL010000009.1:1740000-2340000 GCA_033558185.1 Dromococcyx pavoninus
CAGTAGGACATTACGCCCTTGATCATGAGAAAATGCCAAGTGCTGCACTCACCTTCACAATCAGACTCCGGTGCTCCTCAGACTGACTGAAGTTTGTGCCTATTTCAAAGGTACTCATTGTTCCTTCCTCACACAGGTTCATCCAGGTGTGATATTCTTCACGCTCTGGCAGTCTATCCCAGAATGTCTTGAAGACCTCCCAGACTGTTTCCTGACACACTGAAGGCACAAGAAATGTCTACTGTTAGTACAACAGGAGTGCATCCATGTCATGGGTGAACAGGATAGTATTGTCTAAATGCTCCATCTTTTCAGTATATTAATAAAGAGAATACACTGATTATACACCTACATGTAAATATATAAGGCATTGAAGGGACTGCATACTGGGTCTGTGTGGAAAGGGAACTTCCTAGAAACTTCCTCCATGTCTGCCAGAGCCAGTGCCAGCCACTGGCCAAGGCTGAGCTCAGCAGCAGCAATGGTAGCAACTCCGTGATAATATATTTAAGAAGCAGGAGGGGGGCGGGTGTGGAAACTGTGTAACGTCAGCAGCAGTCAGACAGGAGAGAGAATATGCGAGAAACACCTCCACAGACACCAAGGCCGGTGGAGAAAGATAGGGGAGGAGGTGCTCCACGTGCAAGAGCAAAGATTCCCCTACAGCCTGTGCTGAACAGCATGGTGATGCAGGCTGTCCCCTTGTGGCCCACGGAGGTAAATAACGGAGCAGATGTCCAGTCGCAGCCTGTGGAGGACCCCATGCCAGAGCAGGTGGATGTGCCTGAAGGAAGCTGGGACCCTGGAGCAGGCTCCCAGCAGGACCTGCGGACCCATGGAGAGAGGAGCCCATGATGGAGAGATTTGCTGGTAGAATTTGTGGCTCCATGGGGGTCCCATGCTGGAGAACTATCTCCTGTGGAGATAGAGGAGTAGAGGAAGAGGATGAGGGGAATTCCTGCTGAAGAGGATGGAACGGCAGAGACAGCGTGTGATGAACTGACCACAAACCCCATGCTCTGCTGGAGAGGAGGAGGTAGAGAATTCAGAATTGAAGTCTGGGAAGAAGGGAGGGGAGAAAGGAAAGCATTTTAAGATTTAAGGGCTTTTTTCCTCATTATTCTGCTTTCATTTGATTGGTAATAAATTAATTTTCCCAAGTCAAGTCTGGATTTGCGTGTGACAGTAATTGGTGAATGATGTCTCCCTGTCCTTATCTCAATCCACAAGAATTTAATTATATTTACTCTCCCCTGTCCAGCTGAGGAGGTGGAGTGATACAGTAGCTTTGGTGGGCACCTGCTGTTCAGCCATGGTCCACCCACCACAAACTAACAGTGAAGATCTGGTGGACCTTTCACACTCATACTACTTCCCTCCTTGTTTTTTTTTAACGAAGCAATATTTTTAAAGAATTAATTACTTTCGTGAAAGAAAAAAAAGAATACCGGGAGAAAGAACACTCTTGTCTTCTAACAGCCATCAAGTACAACAGTATTTTCACTGATGGAAACTGCCCTTGTTTAATGGGTCAAATTTTTAGAAAATCTAGAAAACTAAAATAGTATGGCAAATGCCCTCACAGAAAGTAGAGCTGGAGCTTTATATGTAAGAATTATAATTGCACTGATCAGAGTCTTAAAGTATGTCAGTTACAATTCCTATGGATTCACATTTACATGGAATTTAAATTAAGTTTCAGAGATTATAATTGCATTCATGATTTGAAAAACAGGATGATAGCACAACATAATATGCTATAAAAGAAGTCAATCCCTAACTCTACTGCCTGTACGCACTAAGAAGGAACTGAACAGTCTGCGAATTAAAGGTTAAATTATCTCCTACTACATCACGTGCTTTAGCCTCCCTATCTCGCATGTGCTCTTTGCCAATCAGAGCAGTTGGTCACATAACGCTCGAGCAAGAGCCTGTGATCCAGGATAACTGGAAGAGAGGAAGATTTACAGGATTTTCCTTGTGTCCTGGAAGAGAACAGCATTAAAAGGAGGACAACTCTAAAAATCACTTGCAGCAGATGCCAGGCTGGAGTAGTAGCAGACAAACCTGCTTTTTTTGGTCTTAATGGGATTTCATTACTTATATATACACAGTGCAGCAGAAGAATGTTTTACTTTCGGGAAAAGTCCTGGCATCATAAGCAAGACCTTACAGGGGACTGACCGTCAATCTATTTTTAGAAAGTCATTTTCTTCGATCAACTTAAAAATACGCTTCAGGCTGCCAAAACCAGTACTTCATCTGTATTTCTTCTTGGTACTCTGCATTCTGAATTCCAAATCTGATTAAATGTACTTGTCTAAAACTTAATAAATAAATCACATGTGGAACATCCCTTCATTCAACCAAGAGATGGACATTTTTCTTAAAACGGTTCATAAATAATAACCTTAAGAAACTGTTTCATATACAGTAGCACCCTTAAAACTTAGCTAATGCTGCAGCATGCAGGAAAACCTCTTTTCTCCACCCTGAATTTCAGTTTAGCAGTTGAGATCGTTCCTCCATTGAGGAAATCTACAGGTAAATAGACGTCTCTCATTTCTACACCACATTCCTGAAAACTTTCCTACATGGAAATTAGCCTTGTAGCTCATTTGATATGTATGACTAGAGAAGAAAACAGTCCTTAAACTCTGCATTATTAACTGTCGGTAGTATATTGCTGATCTAGCACCCCTCCAGCTTCCAGGTAACTAACTTTAAGACATAGTAATTAGGTAAGGAGCACTGGAGAGTCTTCCAATCAGTTTTTCTTATGGATCTTTGTTAAATAGAAACAAATAGCCACATTTATGAATATCTGCACGCTGTCACGTTCCCCTTCAAGCTATGCTTGCTTCCTCAGCAGCCGAGGAAACAAATGCTTTGAGGCAGGGACCACATTTCCATATGACCTCCGCACAAACCTCAGGCAATGAAGCCATAATCCTCCTCTGAGATTTCTAGATCCCACTGGAGCACTAATAAGCTTCCTGAAGCAGAATGACATCTGTAGTATCTTCTCTATGTTCTCACTCATAAGAGCCTGGCATCCAGGAAAAAAACAAAGTCTATTTTCAAATCTAGACATCTCATCTAAGAAATACTGCTCACTCTCATTTCTTTTGGTGGTATTTTTGTCTTGCATTCTGACTAATGGATCTTTTACTCCAGCTGCAACATTACACAGCAACAATCCTGCTATGAGATTATTCCCTGTGGTGGGGATAAGTCTTCAAGCAGGCTATCAGTGAGAGATGAAGCTATGGCAATAGCTTGCAAACACCTTGCAGTGACACCGTCTAATTGTACACCATTTCAAATGGCAAAGGACTGGCTTTCCAATTGCAAGTAATAATTGGTAGTAATAATTGAAGGTAGTTTTCCTTAATCCTCTCAAATAAGTTTAAGGTCTTTTTAAAAATAAATGGGATGAGACAGTGTCTTGCTTGAATACAAGCTGCTGCTGTATGAACAGTTGTCCCGATCAGCTCTTAATAGATTAAAGATTTGCTGTGTGTCCTCTCATTTGGAATTAGACACCTCAATGAATTCCAGTACCAAAGGCTTTGTGTCATCTGTGGGCTCCAAGTCCATTAATCAGACCTATGCTGCCAGAATAGGGTAATATTTTCTGTGGAAAGATGATGCAGATGAGGACTCAGATTTTGACCTCTCTAGCTGTTTCCACTGCAGAAAGCTGTAACAAGTTGGACAATAAGGAGCAAGCTGCTTCCATATTTAGAAGGAAGAAGTCAGCCCATTTCTTCCTCCCGAGTAGTCTAAGAGTTTGTCAGTCGTGACACAGAGAACCCAGGCAAACATCTACCATGACTGCCATTTAAACACTTCTGTTAACCTTGCGCAGGAAACTGCATCCTCAGCCATGGTGACAACCTGCTTGCCACACAGTCACTCTGCAACCTTGTTGTCATACAGTCCATCTGGTCATTGTCCTGTTTATTACAACTGGCCTGTTTGTATAGCAGGGGACTACTTTGCAGGATAACAAATCCAGGCTGTAAGGGCTCAACCCAAGGACCATCAAGAAGGACATTGAGGTGTTGGAGTGCGTCCAGAGAAGGGCGACAAGGCTGGTGAAGGGGCTGGAGAACAAGTCCTACAAGGAGCGGCTCAGGGAACTGGGGTTGTTTAGCTTGGAGAAGAGAAGGCTGAGGGGAGACCTCATCGCTGTCTACAAATGCCTGAAAGGAGGCTGTGGCAGAGCGAGTGTTGATCTCTTCTCTGAAGTGACAGATGACAGGACAAGGGGAAATGGCCATAAATTGTACCCGGGGAGATTCAGACTAGATATTAGGAAGAATTTCTTTACGGAAAGGGTGGTCAGGCACTGGCAGAGGCTGCCCAGGGAAGTGGTTGAGTCACCATTCCTGGAGGTGTTTAAAAAACAAGTAGATGAGTTTTTGAGGGACATGGTTTAGCAGAAGATGGGTACGGTTGGACCTGATGATCTCCAAGGTCTTTTAGAACCAGAAGATTCTATGATTCTATGATCCTGAAGCACACTTACCTGTATGGTGTTCAAGAGTAAATTTCTAATCTTGCCAAGGAACAATTTTGTTTCAGTCTTTCTTACCATATACCTTTTCATTGCTTTGTAGTTAGATGAGAATTGCCACTCCAAGCACAGAAAAGGAACAGCATAGTTTCTTCAGTGTGGTTCAAATTACTCTCATAAAAAGAAAGAGACAAGAATGAGTCTATCATCTCCCATCTCTCCTTCAGGTCTGTCAAAGAGGGAGCCAGCGCTTGTCACGCCTTCGTTGACATGGCCACCCAGAGAACTAAAGAGATACCACCCCCACAGAGTGTTCAAGTTCCACAATAAATATGACTAAGGTTATTTCAACTTGAAGATGGAGCACACTCCTCTGAAGGGTTTTTGACTGTCTGCTGACCACAGAAGTTTCTCAAAGTTTCTTAATGACAAATTCTTGAGAACTCCCATATAAGAAAAACATGAATTTCATAACTAGATTATAAACATTCTGAGACTCTTTAGATAAAACTCAGAAGCACAAAACCAGAACTTGACCAGAAGCTTGAGTAAATAACTATATTTTACTGTATAAAAATAATTCACCATCCTTTCTGACCTTCCAGCAACTTGCCAGCATTTCTGCCACGTATACTAGCTACATAAATTGACAAAAATGAAGAAACTTTTGACTAATGTTTAAAATAGCAAGTCCTTAAAACAGCAACTCCTTAAAACCAAAATAGAAAATAAAAGAAAATGAGAGTCGAGGAGGAGAAAAAAAAGGCAAGCACATTTACCAGTAAGTTTTTTGACTATCAAAGTGGCTTTGAACATTAAATATAAAATCTGTAAAGAAGATAGGGAACAGAAAACAAATGCAGCATCAGAGCTTAGAATAAATTGACAGGACCCCTACAGTTTAGAGTTATGACTGAAGCTGCTTGCTTGGTACAACATGTTGTGCTAACACACTCCTATTAAATAAAATAAATCTGCTGTACAGGCCTTGCATGATGATCTTTCCGGGAATCAGGTTTCTAAAGCCCAGCTACAAAACCCGTAAAAAGCAAATGAGCAGCAAGACCCGCTAGGATGAGGAAGGAATGGCTGAGCAGACCCAGCAATGTTGCCAGATGCCACATGAACAGTAGATCAGCCCTCAGGGCATGTGAGAAGAGCCTGTCTTCATGGCTAGATCTCATGCCAAACTTTCACTAACCTGCTACAGGGGAAGCCACAGGCACAGATATATGGGACAGCATTAGCAACACCAGGCCCTGGAGGAGACAGGATTTGCAATGAGGCCTCTAATCCCTGGCAAACAATACTGATTAAAAGCATCATAAAATCGAGATCAATCTTTTAAGGCAGCGAGCTAAGAGCCTTGAAGCTACACGTGGGTGGGAGGGTAAGCTCTTCCAGAAAAAAACTTCCTTCATCCCATGGCTGCAGTAATAAATAACTTGTAATTTAGTGTTATCTGATCTCTCGGCTACTTCACCATTTTCCTCTGAAGAATTCAAATGTTAAAAAAAAAGAAAGTTTATTAGATAAAGAGAGGCTTCCCCCTACAGAGATGAGATCATCACAGCTGCCTACAGGAAAGTGAGCAGGTATTCAGAAGACAGGTAACTAACACAATAAACCAAAATCAAAACCAAGAATGTATAACAGATGGCTTATTTTGCAATTTTTCCCCAAAGTATATTTTGCATGCACATACTACATTTTGCAAGTACTCTATCCTGAAATGTCTCAGAAATTAGAAGTCACTTAACTCATCACTGAGATAATCACCTTCAAGGTTGGGAGAGGAGGCAGGAAAAACTGAAAGATCAGCACATTTGGCCCACACCCTTATGCAAACTTCCACTTGAGTGAAGTGTCAAAGGCATTTAAAGTAGGCAAGGTCTTGACTACAAGGCCATAACAGGTTTCAAAGGCTGCCTCAGAAAGTCAGACGTGTAGTTAGACCACATGAATCCCAGCATGTCTTCTCCTGAAGCCAAAAGGCCCAGCACCTGGGAGTTTATCTGCTTCAGACGCAGTGTTTTCACTCAAGCAATAAATACAAATAATAATGAATATCCTGAAAAGCTAAAGATAAATTGTGCCTTGGCCAAAAAAAAATGCCACATCGGCAGGCACAAACTCTTTTCAATCCTGAAGGGAAGAGTGAAAAATAATTTATTTGAAGTTTTCTTTCCTAAAGACTTTGTCATTGTTTTCAAAACTTCCAGCTGAGATCTGTAATGAGATGATCTCTCTGTGTCTCTGAAATTCTCCTGTACAGCTACCTCTCATGCACCTGGGCAGGATACGGCATCTCTGCGGCTCCAGCTTTACCATTCAGGATGCATTTATCTCTCAAATAAGAGACAATTAGCCTATTACACCCAGTCCATGCTCAGGGATTTCTGAGGTTAACAGAAGGGACACCACATGACAGCACTGGGCACCTAGTAGGGGGTAGTGTGGCTTTCTGGTCATTTGAGTAAGTGGGCAGTGCTGGAGTTTAATCCCACTTAAATCCCATTAGTGCTTCTTAAGAGTTGAATCGTGTACAGTGGCTTCAGGAGCACTGAATCAGGCCAAACAGTCTATTTTGAAGCAACATGAGGTCAACTCCTTCTCTCTAATGTTTTCTGCACTACTGACTGTCTCAATTTTGGTGGGGTTTGGTAAGAACTACAGTGATGGGGAGGCTGCCAGATCTTTCCTGCAAAGACTTCATTAAAATTCACTAAAAAAATTAATATACACGCATACAGAGAAATCATTTCATCTATTGCTGAAGTGCTGCTCTGTATGACATAGCAACCCTTTAACGTTATACACAACAAACCAGGATTTTAAATTAAAATAGTTGAATGTGAAAGAGCTAATCCACGTGAAAGTTTTTTTCCTTGAACACTAATATACTAAACTCTAGCACATAAACTATTCTCACCAGTAATATTTCAGTAACAACAAAGTAGCGTCTTTCATGGGGAAAAAGCAAGCTCTTTAGAAGCACTTGTTGATATCTAAAAATTCAAATGTAGAAGAAGAACTACCTTCTACAAACAAACTTCAGAAACATACTGGCTGAATTAGAGCTGTGCCTTGTATGTGCCAGGGATGAGGGAGAAACAAGGAGAAACTCAGCCAGACACTTTATTTATTGCTTGCTTGTTTAGCCAGGTACTTTTAATGACTTTTGACTGTTTGCTTTCATCATTATTCAGGAAGATTTGAATAATTTGTAACTTTTAGGATTTCAGCACAAAATTGAAACTTCAGTCTTAACCCTGTTCACGTACAGAACATAATGCCATTATTTCTAACACTTCAGTAAATCAATTTGAATTGACACAAGAAAGGGGAAAATGTGAAAACTCAGTGCTATGCCAAATATTACCAAACCTAGGGATTATAATCATGCATAGAAATTAATTCATAAGAAATACTTTTTATTCTTTCCGCAGTTCCAAAATGTCCTTGTCTCTTACCAGGTATGATACACTAGAATACAGCCACCAGAGTAATCACATATTGATTGTGGCAAAGAGCAGCAATATTAACCCTGAGCCATGCTGTTATAGTCCAGCAGCCTTTGTTTTATCTAATGAATAGGCAATGGACAGGGAAACAGTGCAAGCCATGCTACCTTGCAATCCTTATCTTGTTTGCTTTAGTGACTAATTCAACTTCCAATTCTAATACAATCCTCAGCCATCTGCCAGCAATTTCTACCAAAGAAAATGGATAGGTTCACTAAATTGTCTACATAAGGTGACTGATCACGACAGACTTCTGAGCCTGAGTGGATATGGCTATTTTCCATATAATTTTTTTATTTAACATGGGCTTGGGCTATCATCTCCCTGTCAGCAGTAAAGAACATAATTATTCATAATCAACATAATTACCATATACAGTACACTCACTATCTGAAATTGCACCATTTGATTTCCACAAAATCTGTATTGTGAAACCTCCAGCTGCCCACTGGACATGCTTTGTGTGCATCACAATAGTCCAGCTATGAACCACCACTAGATTTACATGACTCTTCCAGAAACTATCATAACATTACCACCATTAAAAGGGACATGTGTTAAAAACACTCCATAAGACCCAACCCACAGGCCTACATTACCCAATTTGTAAGCATCTGTGACTCTCTTCCACCTCACTATTCTAAGAAATTAAATAAAAAGCCACTCAACAGCAGCAACTACCATATGCATCTACAAAAGATGCAGAGACTATGTCATATCGGGGAGTACAGACAAACATAATCCCAGATTTGTCTCAAAAGAGACTGAAAATAATATCTCCTGCTAATGCAAGTCTTAGTTTGTTCTGCAATGTGATTGACTATAGGAATAAACCAGCACTTCAAAAATCTGTCATCTAGACTGCAAGTGTAGAGAGACAAATACAAATCTACCCATATCTTTTGCTGTACTCCTACAGTAATAATAAACAACCCCTCATGAATAATCATACCATTACTTAGATTTTCATATGCTCAAGAGTGCTACTGCTGTTTTAGAAACTACTGCTTTTTTCTCCAGATGCCTGTACTTTGCCACCCTTTGATTTGTTTTATGATTTTTTATCTATTTATCCTATCTCTTTATCTTGTATCTTATTAAGGCTAAAAAGAATCTATATGTTGTAGTCTGAAGGGAAAAAAATCTGTACCTTTAAGCCCACAGCTATATAACATATACATTTGATTAAGCCTCTGAAAGAAATGTTCATTAATCAGTCTGACACTAATAGAGGCTTTAGCAAGCTAGCAAAAGTAAATAACACTAGGAGCTACAGATATCTGTTTCCTTCTAAGGCAGATATAGGTAGAACAAATCTAAATAATCAACAAGATTGAAAAATCGACTGATTCTTTGTACCTTCATACTTATTCCCTTGTGGGGTCAGTTATTTTTCTAATCACTGATAGTAGCTGGTGTCTCAATGCTAACAGTGACCATACTTTTTCCTAGGACTATTTTGATTACAGGGCAGAGATAAGGAAGTCCATCTCACTATTTTATCACTGCACTGATTCAGCAAGCTAAGAAAATCACAGTTTCAAGAAAAAGCTGGTATATAATTCAATAACATTCAAGGAACGTCTTTACTGGGAATGAAAGTAACAGCATCATCAACTCTCACTTGCTTCAGGTTCATTTACTCAGGATGCAACTAACTAGACCTCACCAAATACTTGTGGTGCAGCACATTGCTGCTAACAGGATGAAGATGACAAATTGCTTGAAGCAGACCTTGCTTGTCTCACTGCTAATTAAATTCACTTCTGCTATTTGCAGAGATCTTCTTAAAAGTTTTAAGTTAAAATTGCTAAGGGTGGTCATAGCAACTCTGCTCAAGAAACCCTTGTGGATCATGGAAGCCATAAATCCAGTAAGGAAGCAGAAGGAGTAGGTGGATTTTTGGTTCAGCCTAGGCCCATTAAGTTCTAGATAAGCCTTTACAACCTAATTTACAGATTTTCCTTCTTTATTGTCACTCAAACTTTTGCCTATTTGGTATTGCCCTTACATACCACTATCACAGATAACTGAAGGTCGACTGCAGTTAAAGAACGTAGTATGTGTTCTTTTTGAGCTAAACAAAGAACAGCATTACTGGGTGGACAGAAACAATAAGCTTGCAAAGCTTGTCAAACCGTCTTCTGTGTGATCATCAGTGTCAACATCCTCACAAGCTGGGCACAATTTGTATTTGAATGAAGTTCTGATCCCATATAATTCCACTTTGTTCTCCAAACACATTATATATGTATACTTTTACATAGACACTCAGCAACTCCTGATTTTAATGGTTTTTCGCTATTCTAAGTGAAGGGATTAGTTACCAGTGGGAATTCCTTCTATAGGCACTCAAAAAAGTCTCATTAAACATGTGTTTGTGAATGTCTTTCCTTCTCATTTAAGTGACAGCAACTTTATTCCTGTTTCACCAATTATGTGCAAATATGTTAGGACACTGTGAATTGGTTGAACGCTACAATGCAGAGACACACAAATACCAGAAAGTGCTGCATGACCTTGATGCCCCATTCCAATGTTGTCAGACAGAAGTGTTAAAATACATCATGTTGCTGTAGTATTTCATCACATGAAAGAGGTTATTACTGGGAATATTTCAGCTTTTCAGAGAAAGTTTTGTCACACCAACTTCTATATTTTAAAAGAAAGGCTTTGTCTCTATTATACTACAACCTGATACAGAGACTGGCTTTCTAGGCAAGAGAATACATCATGCTTTGCACAACTAGCTGTAGTCAAAACTCACATGGCTGAGATACCAATGTCTCACATTTGACTCTTTTCTGAAATATCCCTTGGTGAATTCTACGAGCACTTGAAGAACACTAAATAAAACCAACAAGCTCTGTCATTTAGACAACCTGTACCTCATAGCTGTATTTCTTAGCATTCAAAGGGTTCTTTGAGAAAGGATGAATAATTATTAAACATTGACTGTGGTTTCAGGGACTGAGAATTATTATGACATACCAGTGTAACCAAAAAGTGTTTTTTTTAGCTCAGAACAGCTCTCAGAAGGAAGATCATCACAGAAAACTAAGTTTCTTGGGTAATAACATATTTCCTATGGCCTGATATTTATCACGTTTAAAGCTTTGTCTATTATATTTTAGAAGTACATGTTCTTTTTCAGTTACCCAAGAGACATAAAATTACTTACCTCTGAGCCTGAAATATTTCAGATGGTTGGCAATAGCCTGCTCAACAGATTCATCAGGGCAGATCTTAACTCCACTGGGAAACAGAATGGACCGCTTCCTTCGTAACAGCAAATGCTTGTTGACCTGGTCAGCCTTCACGATGCCATCAAGCTTTTTTAACTCAGGAGGCTGAGAAGGGTTTGCCAATTGCCAGCCACTGAACTGTGGGGTTGGTAAATCATCTTTAGCTTGTCCTCCTCCTGTAGCTGAACGGCCTTCTGCTGCAAAATTAAAACCACACGTAAATTTCTCAGATGACATAACAATGCAATCATCCCATGTATTTTAAGGCCATTTCTCTGGTCTCTGAAGGACATAGCTGTGCTTTTCTCTATTAACAAAACCCATCTGTATGACTGTCCTATTATAAACAAACTTAAGCTCTTTACAGCATCCCATCAAGCAATAACATAAACTAAAGCCCTAACCTTTTGAATGCTAATGTTTTCTGTTTAACTTCCTTTCTGTGACTGGCTTGTTTAAGTCAATGGAACAGTATTTGTGAATAAGCATGTGCTTAGAAGCTTTCAGGGCCAGAAATTAAATAATTAATTAACAAGTCTCCTTATTCCATACTTTTTTTTTCCACCAGAAACATTTATATGCCTTGCATCAAGAAATTTGCTTGAAATGATGGCTAACAAGAACACCTTTCACCACCATGAGATACATTCCTACCTGACAGGAGTGGGGAAAAAAAGGACTCATCAGCTTTAGCTTTTTGAAAATTCACTTTTATTTTAGTTGTCCCACATCTCTCCAGAGAAAACTTTACAGTGGAGGTGAGAATGTGTCTATCTGGTTTAGTCTGAAAGTCTAATTCTCTGTCCTCCACAGTCCTCAGCCAGCTGGTCTGAAAGTAGTAAATTCAACTTTCTTCTCTCACTTTTTTCTGCCAGAAAGCCTAACTGAAGAAGAATCATGACTTATTTATTAGAGAAAGAATAGTAATAAGGGCATGGCATTTTTCATCCCACAGATTATGAGCTTATTCTGCAGTCTCAAAGTCAATAGCACCTTTGACTTGATGACTGAAAGATGAACAACATGGTTATTTTGATGGTATATTAAATAGCCAGGTTTAGTGCAGAAGACTACTATCAGATGGTACCGCAGAGGGAGAAGGGAACATCAGAAAAGGTTACTAAGGCAAAAGCCCAGTCTTCAACTGAAGTGACACATCTTGTACACAGTGTACTTAAGCAGAGGAGAGAACCCCACTTTTTTAAGATTTAATTATTAAAATTATTAACAAAAAAACACCAAGTAAAACATTTATTAGTAATAAATGTTTTTCATAGCTGGAAAATCTTGCTCCCTATAGCTACATTCTACACTCAAAACAACACAAATGTACAGAAACACCTCCTGGAAATCACTCTACGTATTCCATATTTACACCAATATCATGCCACAGGTTTGACCAAACATTTCTCTGCATTAGCCTCCTCTGTTATAATTCAAGCAGAAAGGCATTTTTATTTCTACACACTGCCATAGGTGTGTAGAAATATGAAAATACGAATATGAATTTTTCATAGGAAAATATGAATATGAGTAAGATTTCTGCATTACCTGCAACTACTTGAAGATCGCTTTTAATCATTCCCAAAACAGGAAGGCAAAGAAAAATTTTCCAAATGAAGCCAAACATATTTATTTGTGTCAAAAAAAAAAATGCAAGGAAAAAAAAAAAGAAAATCCCTTTTAGCAAAAGAGCTGTTGCTTTTAACGTCTCCTTCACCCAACCAAGAGCGTTCCCCTTCTTGAAAATGTCTTGATGCCGTATACAATTATCTTTGGAAAAAACATTACGTAAAAGAAGTCAACCAAGACATCCTGGAAATTTTCTCTTCAAAGACACTATTTCTTTTCAGTGAAGAAACAAGAAAAGGTGACAGAAGTAAACTCCTTGGAGCTAGCAGATGGACTGAGACAATTTTTTAATTTTAATCTGGCCAGTTAAGCTCTTTACAGGAGCTTGTCATACCATTAACAGACAGTCCAAACAAGGACAGCACCTTTCACATTTAATTAACCAGGGGCTTTCATTGGTCCTTCAATTTCTGCCCTTTTTTAAAATCATGTTGATCACAAAACATCAGAGAAGGCACCTTAGTCTTCACTGGAGGGTCTCAGTGGGTTTTGTCTTCTGCTTGTACAAACACATGTACCTAAAAATGCACTGACTCTCTTAAACACCAACACGTATGTAGATAACGTTGAAGTAATCTTTGTGTAGGGTTGTTTCTTCTGGTGACAAAGCTAATGCAGCCCTGCTACCCGAGCCGGTGCTAAAGCAGAAAATCTTGTGCTGTTATACAACTGTTCCCTGCGTGCCAGGACAGCTTCTTCCCCCCATAGATAACATCAGAGGAAGCAGCGATTCTTTCATCTCTCTTCAGGTATTTTCTGACACAAATGGTAGGAACAAATTAGTAGAGATACCAGAAGAGATGATCAGCTCAGTAGAACTGCAGAAAGGACTGAGTGCAGGCAAGCAGCAGCACTCTCAGTTTCCCTCCTGTCCAGGGTCAGATCATTATGAAAACACGAAAAGAAGCAGCTCTGCAATGACAGATGGCATTTGGACTACTAGAAAACCCCATCAGGGCTGTCTCACAGGTGACATTAACTCAGGACCTGCCAATTACTGCATTCAGATCAGTCTGAGCAAACCACTAGTTTGTCTGAAGTCACAGGTTTTGGTAGTGGCTTTGCAGAAATATTTCAAAGCTGGAATCGCAAGGCTTGTCAGACGGCGGTCTGTAGAGCATTTACACAAAGCTCCTTAGGTACTGTCTCCTCTCTTCTAGCTGCGCTTACACTCCTGTGTCCTCTCTTCCGCTGCTCTACTGAACTCCAACAATTCACGTAATACTGGTAATTCTTGATATTACACGCAGGACACTCACAGAAATCAAATATAACCACCTTTGGGTTTAGGCTCTGTCTTCTGACATCTAAGACACTCCAGAGGACATTTTTCCATAGAACAACAAATTTTCATTGTTTCTTTTTCTCCCCATAAAACTACTAAATTCTACTTTAAATTAAACCACTGAGCTGCTCTAACACCCCAAAACAGTTTTATTAGAATCATACATTTTGGATCTATCAAACCAGCACTGTGTTACCTAGGCTGGCTCTGTCATGATAACTACAGTACAGGCAGCAGCACCAAGTGCAGTACATTGTGCCAGAGCTGTAAACGCAATAGTCTTGATGATATGAGGCACAGGAACAACATTGCACTGGTGCCCATAAACTGTTTTGAAGTCCTGTTCAGCATTTCTAGGTAGACAGAACAATTTATGAGGCTGCCTTGGGTATCTTTATTACAATCCCGGATTCAACAACACCTGCCAGCCTCTTCTGGTTTTAACCCTCTGCAGAGACTGGTGGTTTTGATGTCATGAATGCTTTTGCTTGGATCTCCCTCCAAAAATGCAACTGAATCAAGATTAGAAAATACGTGCTTATAAAGGCAAAGGCTAGTCAAACTCAAGAATGCATGACAACTAATCCTTTTAGAGAAAATTCGCAGAATACACAGGCTTCAGTAAGAACATGAAACTCAATTAAAACTTTCCTGGAGTCTTCAGATACACAGCATTGGTGTTTGTTTTTTTTAATCAACAAAATTCTCAAAGGCACTCAGAATGTCAATAGTATAAAAACTACTTGCCTTATACCTCTGTCAAATTTATTTCCTACAGTACGGCCACAACAGCTTCTGTGTGATGAAATATTTTAAACATATAAATTCGGTGCTATTAATATTTTCTCAAGCTGTCAAATTTTGAATTAAATACCGATTTCAGCACTGAAATTTAGATTTGCAACAACTGAAAATCCCCTACATTTATGAGAGCAAACAGCATAACTAAAAGCACAAGCATCATTTAAAGTTTCTTAAAACAAGCAAAAAACCTCTTGCAATAGACTTCCAAAATAACCTTGGAAAATTAACTCTTCCCTTGCTTTGACTAAATCCTTTACTATAATACTTTGCATCAGAAGATGCATAATCCTTCGTTCTTCATTTCTAGCAGCAAATTGCATCTGTTCAAGAGTACTCAGGAAAAATATATTCCTGCTGGGGTAAAACAGGGAAGTATAATCCTAGTGATGTAACATGTTAAGGTCACATCAGTACCCCAAACCCAAAAAAGATAGTTTTCTGACAATTTGCATTTCTGAAAAAAAAGGACATGCACTTTCATATAGCAGATGTTTAGCTGAATTATAGTTCTCTATAAGGTAATGGTCACTGAAATTCTGCCACAGCTCACTGTTTTTCAAATACAGTTTATTTAAAAAGCTAAATCCATTCACCTGCAGCTAAATAATGCAAAACAAAGGCATACCTTAATGATAATGCCTCTAATGAAGAGCCATATAATGGCAGACACTCTGTATCTCCAAGCTCACACAGCTTATTACCAAGATTATAAATGGCCTCCTGAGATTGGACTGAGCAACAGGCTTTATGGCATTTGACCAGATTCACCAACAATATTTCAAATCAGTTTAGCTGGGAAAATTGCCATTGCCAAGTATTTCACCATTACCACTTTTTGCCTGTGCTTCTGTAGAGTTCTCTGGTGAACTGCCTCCCAAGAATAAGGAAGGTTTGAAACTGTTCAGCTTTCCAGCTGAGCAAATTCAGCCCACCATAGCCTGTTGTAATGCCACCTTTTCCATCACATAGTAAAGTACTCAGAGCAGAAAAATCAGGAAGTGATATCAAGCAAATTAATCTAACGCTTCATTGATCTACTCTGTCCTTGCTATTCTCAGCTTTCCTCCTTTTCTGAAATCTTGATCTGACAAGTACCTCCTACTTTGCTCAAGAGTCAAAGATGATCCTGGTGCTTGTGATTAATCCACAAACAGTATTTTCAACTTCATTTTTGTTAAACAGGATTATTGCTGTTGGTGTCAGTTTTATTCAACCATTAATGGAAACATTTTCATTTCCAAGACCTTTTAAGTCTCATTCTACAATTCTTGCTTATCCATCTAGAAACTAGAGGCTTCTTCTGGGGTTGCCAGAAGCAATATTCTGCTCCCATGTCATAATCAAGATAAAAGCCACAATGGTAACACTTTTAAGCCTTTATTTTTTTAAGCTGTAGTATAATACTGAGTACTGGAAGTTCACTTCAGGGTCAAATTCTAGGAGGTGAGGACCAGAAAGGACAGATCATAGAGTAATAGAAACATTATGGTTGGAAAAAACCTCTAAGATCCTCATGTCCAACCATCAGACCAACAACACCATGTCTACTAAACCATGTCCCAAAGTGCCACGTCTACATGTTTTTAGAATGCCTCCAGGGATGGAGACTCCACTGCTTCCCTCGGTATCCTGTTGCAATGTTTGACGACTCTTTCAGTAAAGAATTTTTTCCTAATATCCAATCTAAGCCTTACCTGGTGCAACTTCAGGCCATTTCCTCTCATCCTATCACTGATTGCATTGGATTGCTAGTTGCTGTTGCAGATGGACTGCAGTGAATTTATGCTTGAGGTTGCAGAGTAAAAACACAGCAGTCCATTGATACTTTAAAAAAAAAAAAAAGACACACTTGCTGTTTCATGATTCACTTCTCCAGTTCTTGGTGAAACCTATAAGAGTTTTATATTTTTCCTGGAATATTTACTTCCTACAAGTTACTTCTCTTTTACATTGTTTCTTGCATCATGCTTGCCAAGAGGTCTCCATGACTTGGATTTCTTCATGGAAGCCAGTTTCTGGTCCCACAGAGCCAGAAGGTAGCAGTTTCTTTTAAATAAACTGATAACTACATTCAACACTTTGAGTACAATTCATTGCCTTGAAACTAAAATGACAGAGTGTAGGGTGAAGAGCCTTACAAAGATTGGTTTGCTTCGGAGTACCACACCACTCCACCATTTCAGTTACACAGGAATCAATACTAGGAAACGGAGATGCGAGAGATGTGCAAAAAGGTCCCTGAGTCAGTCTGGTATCTTACATATGCCAAAAGTTATCTTTGGGGAATTCTAGCAACTAAAAAGGAAGCACAAAAGTACCTGGAGTGGAACTTTTTCCACAGACTTCCCAGCATTCACTTCATATCTGTTAAATGCAAATGGCTGGAATGGGGGGAGTTGTGGCTGGTGGACCCAGGCATTTCCCAGGCAACTCGTTCAGGCTGTCAAGACTGTTAGCCTAACTACAGAAAACAACTGTAAAGCTCTTGAGTCAAAAAGCAGCCTTGCTTGCTGCAAGAGGCTGTGAACTAGTTGCATGCCATTATAAGGACTGGAGTAACCCAATTTCTGTCAAAGTGATTAAAATACACATACTGTGTATATACCTTAAAAGCAGTAAGATGCCCTGCCTTACACTTAGCTCATAGGCTATCTGTGGCAGCTGGAAAAAGAATGGCAACAATTGTTCAGCAACTTCTGGAGATGATTTTAATATCAAATGTATTGGCATTCACATAGCACATGTCTAACAATCTACAAACGTAATACTTTAATGTTATAAAACCAGTTTAGAAAAGTTTATACGTGACCTTTGCTTTTAAATTTATATAAACCAGTCAATCTAGAAAAGAAAAATTACTTCATGATAAAAACTAACTTTACCATAAGAAAAAGCCCAAAATTATTTGTCACAAGGGAACATCGAAAAAATGCGTCTATTAAAAACGTGTAGAGAAAGGGCACACATTTACACATTTTATCTTTCATCTGTGTAACAATAAATACACAGATTATCCCTGTCAGTAATGCTGATGTGATTTAGGTGATGACAGCCACAAAATCTCTGGGATGAAGAGGACAGATGTAGTGGTGAAGTGGTGACAAACTACATAACGAAAGTAGAAACAAAGACAAAAACCACACAGTAATTCCACTAGGCTGCTCACAGCTATTCAGAAGGTAACTTGCACTCAGCAAATTATTTTGTTTTAAAATTGCCTCTTTTCCCCTGATAGAATGATTCCTGGTTTGAGAAACAATGGCAGGGAATTTCTTTGGATGACTGTACAGGACATGAAGTAATAACTCGATTTTTCCAAACAACAGGTTTCAGAGTTGTCTTGAGGGAAGGGGCCCTGAGAATTCTGCAATGCTATAAACATGTTCACATCTTTGGGTTGCCTTCAATTTTTATTTTAAATCTCTACCCTACTTCCAGCTTTAAGAGCTCTGGTTTTGTAGACATTTATGACACAGACGGTTTTGGTGGTTATCTGACACATGGTTCTTCTGAAGGGTGTGATCACACTTAACTGACAGTGGGAAGCAGAAGAAAGCATCCTCTTAAAAGTTACCTTCTATTGTGCAGTAACCACAGAAAAAAGTGTGCACAAGTCAAAGTATCATTCAAGTTTTAAGTGACCACTGTTTGAGGAAAAACTACATAAATAAGTTTGAAGACAAGGATAAACTTGTGCTAGTTTATCAAATCAAGTCCGAGTTCAAACACTGAAATATTCAGGCATTTTTACTCAATTCTCCTGAGCAAAGTATAAATTCAATTTTTTATATATAAACTACATATCTTAAAGACATATTATAAATAGCAATGAATTTTTTTAATTAAAATGGCCTTATTTTTCAGTGAAACATCTCACAGTTTTAAGGTTATTGAGACACAACCTGCTTGCCTTTCTAATGTAACTCATGCCATAAGATATGCAGGAGTAACTCCCCAAAATAATGTGAATAGGATTAAAAATCTACTGCCTACATGTATTGTATTGACATGCATAAAAGTTTTAGAAGAAATTTTGCTCTCAACTTTGATGAGAAAGAAATTCATAAAAGAAAAAACACTGCTGTCTACTTTAAAAGATTTCAACGGTCATTCTAAAGCAAATGTCTTCCATTCATGGAAGTAAATTTGTATGTTGAAAATGCTATAGAGGAAAAAAAAATAATCAAAACTCAGCAGCCTTAAATCTTGGCAAGATTTTCTGACACATGCAGACCACTTCTGTATATAATTAGAAACAAAAAAAAAAAACATCTCTAAAGAGAGTCAATATTAGATCCTTAAATTAAAACAATGCATAGTATTCATTCTAAGTGCATGAGCTGCAAAACTGAGAGAGACCCAGGTCAAAATCCTGTCTTCAGGCCTGACTCCCATAGGATCATCCATGTTGACAGAGAATCGTAAAGAATAGGCTGCAAAAGACATTAAATATTTTCACATCCTGTGGCACATACCTGTGTGCAGCTTCCATATTCCAAGTAAGAATTCAATTAGCAATCCATATGTATTAGCTTTAACTTACATATTTACACTCCACAACTGCATTCTATGACCACGCAAGCCAAATGAGAAAAAAATTCTTTAAATAAATACACACTGAATAAACAAAAAACTGCTAACAGGTTTTTTTTTAGTTTTTGGGTTTTTTTTTAGTTCCTTGCAAAGTAGAAAGGGCCAAATACTGCTGAACAGAGTTCCAGTTACTTTACATAGCAATGTTCTTTGCCAGGTCTGGCTTGTTAGATTTATTAGCTGCTGCTGCCACTATGCTGTTGAAAGTGTAGTTGCAAGATCAGGTCTCGAATTTCTTCTCTTTTGCTTCTGATCACCTGACGAGGGAACCACGTCTCCAGATGCAGTGGCTCTTCAAAGTTAACTATGGGATTCTGGTAACAGAAAAAGGAATATTAACAACACAAGTTTCCTAAAGCAATCTTAAAAAATAACTTCAAATCCTCCCATTACTGCTGAGACCAATAAGGCACAAACAAGTTTCCTGAGACAGTGACAGGGTTCAAAGTCAAATTCCAGTTCCTCCACGGTAATCATGTACACACATACCCTTACCACAATCCACTCATGGTAAACACCAAACAGGTTATCGCCACTTCTCTTAAAGATACATCACAATAAGCATGTATTCAAGGCAGATTCCATGTACTATATAAGTTAGGCATTTTCTTGATATCTAACAAAGGACAGATGCACTTTGGTCACAAAACACACGTACAATCATACCATAGGGAAGGATCAAGCATAGAGCAGTTAAGCATGATGAGCTTTTGTTGCTCAGGCATGTGTTTTTCCTGTTATGTGCTGGTCTGTCTGAAAGAAGACAACAAGGAAGCAAGAACATTGCCAGCAGTTTTAGCAGGACATGAGAGGGGGAGAATTCGGAACAAAAGATGATAGCAAATTGAAATGACTGAGAGGTGCTGGCATCTTTGGCAGTAAGACCACAACACAACTTCTGATTTGCCAAAGTCATTTTCTTCCTCCTTTCCCTCTCCATTCTTCTGCCATGCTACTATTTCACTCTCTCCTTCCTTTGAATAAAGTAGTACACGATAAATTGAAAAAGAAAAATAAAAAACACATCATGATTTGCAATCTATGAGCCCTCATATGTTTAGGACAAATTACAGACACCTTGTCCTGGTGCAAGCAGAACGTGACCTCATTGTTGGAGAAGGGACGGTTCCAAATCATCTTCTACCTACGTAAGAGCTCAACTCATCAATCACAGAATGGCTGAGGACTAGAGGAACTTCTGGAGGTCATCTGGTCAGTTTGCATTCATTGCCTCTTGTCCTGTCACTGGGCACTATTGAAAACAGAGGGTTCTCTCCATTTTGCAGCCTTTCTTCAGATAGTTGTACACATTGACAGTATCCTCTCTGCCTTGTCTCAAGAGCCCCAGCTCCTTCAGCCTTTCCTCACAGGAGAGATGCTCCAGTACCTTAATAATCTTTGAGAACCTTTGCTGGACTGCCATGTCTCTCTGTTATGTTGGGAGACCAGAACTGGACACAGCACAGAGGAGAAGGGAAGGATCACCTCCCTCAAAATGCTGGCAACATTCCTCCCAACATACATCAGGATAATGCTATCTTTCACTACAACGACACACATTTGGCACATGTTCAACTTGGTGTCAACCAGGACCCTTAGGTCCCTTTCAGCAAAGCTTCTTTCCAGCTAGGTGGCCCCCAGCATATATTGGTGCCTGAGGTCGTTACTCCCTGAGCACAGGACTTTACATTTCTTGTTGAACTTCATAGGGTTGCTGTCAGCCCATTCTCCAGCATCTTGAGGTCATGACAGCATGACCCTCTGGATTGTTAGCCACTCCTCCCAGTTTTGTGTCACATGTAAACTCACTGAGGGTGCAGTATGCCCCAACATCCAGATCATTAATGAAGACACTAAACAAGACTGGACCAAGTACTGACTCCTGCCGTGCACTACTCTGGTCTCCAACAAGACTGTCCGCCACTGACCACCACTCTTGGGACCCATTCAGTTGGCTGGTTTTCAATCCACCTTACTGTGTAACCATCCAGCCTATACTCCATCAACTTCTCTATGGAATACAGTGTCAAAAGCCTCACTGAAGTCCACTGCTCTCCCCTCATCTACCAAACCAGTCACCTAATCACAGAAGATTATCAGGTTGGTCAAGCATGACCTCCCCCTGCCTCTGTGAATCCATGCTGACTACTCCCAATCCCCTTCTTGTCCTTCACACATCGGGAAATAGTTTCCAGGATTAGTTGCTCCATCATATTCCCAGGGACTGAGATGAGGCTGAACAGCCTGTCAGTCACCAGATCCTCCTTCCTGCCGTTTTTGAAGATAGGAATGACATTGCTTTCTTTCAGTTCTCTCCTGATTGCCACTGCCATTCAAGCATTATCAAGGGTAGTCTCACAACGATATCAGCCAGCTCCTTCAGCACTCACAGGAGCATCCCACTTGGGCCCACAGAGCTACAGATGTCCAGTTTAAGCATTCCCTAGTCTGATCCTCTTCCACAAGAGGTAGGTCTTCCTTGGTCCAATCTTTCCTTCCCCAGTCTCTAGGGCCTGAGAGTCCTGAAAGCCAGTCCTGCTAGTAGAGAGTGAGATGAAGAAGGCATTTAGAAGCACAGTCTTTTCCATGACCTGTGTCACAACGGCCCCTGTCCCATTCAGGAGCCAGTCTACATCTTCCCTACTCTTCCTCTTGCTGCTCACATAATGATAGAAGAATCTTGTTGCCTGTGACATCCCTCACCAGATTAAACTCCAGTTGGGTTAGCTTTCCAAATTACATCTCTGCATGCCTGGACAGTGTCTCTATATTCTTCCCAGGCTACTTGTCCCTGCTTTTGTCTTCTGTATATTTCCTTTTTATGTTTGAGTTTTGCTCCTCCATTCATGCAGGCACCTTGCTCTCCTGCTTGTTTGGATGAACTGTTCTTTAGCTTAGAGGTGGTGTTCCTTAAATATCAACCAAATACCAAATTATCTTGAACCCTTCTTCCCTCTAGGGCCTTATCCGCTGGAACTCTTCCAAACAGAACCCAGAAGAGGCCAAAGTTCAGGTTTGTGATCTTGCTTTTTTTCCCCATGCTCCTTCCTCTCGTGATCCTGAAATCTACCACTTTATGCTCACTACAGCCAAGGCTGCCTTTGACTTTTCCACTCCAAACCAGACCTTCCTTGCTTGTGAGTATGCAGGCCAGCAGAGCACCTCTCCTCATTGACTCCTTTGTCACTTGGCTCAGGAATCTGTTATCTATGCTCTCCAGGAACCTCCTGGATTGCTCATGTCTTTCAGTGTCCCTCCAGCAGATGTCAGGGTGGTTTTAGTCCTCCACAGGGATCAGGGCCTGTGAACATGAGGTTGCTTCTAGCTGTCCATAGAATGGTTCATCCACTTGTTCTTTTTGACCAAGTGGCCTACAGCAGATGCCCAAACTATGTTACTCAAATTAGTTTACTCTTTAATCATGACCCATAAGATCTCAGCTGGCCCCTTATCCAATCCATGCACTCCAGCTGCTCTCTCACAGTAAAGGCAACTCCACCTCCTCGTCTTCCCACCCTGTCCTTCCTAAAGAGCCTGTATCCATCTATCACAGCACTTCAGTCATGAGCTACCCCACGATGCCTCCATGATCTGAATCATTCAAAGAACACAGGAAGATGACAGTGCACTGATCAGGGGGAGGAAGAGTTGGGGATACCTTAAAAGACAGTGCCTGAAGCCCAGCATCTGCAGATGTTTTAAGGTATGTGCTCAACAGGAAAGAGAGGGTCCCTTAGCTCTGTGCATTCTTTTTCAGGGATTCCACTCTCACTGAAAAAGCTGCAGAGCCACTAAAAAGCCAAAGCAAAAGCTGACCAAAGTTTTAGAAGCTACAAGAAGAGATGCACAGAAGAGATGCCTTTGTAAATCTGTAGGCCAGAAACGTGTAAACTAAATAGACTCCACATACATTGAAATAGTTAAGGGATATTGAATGTGTCAATGTAAAAGCAACATTACACTACAAGGTCAGAAATGTTTGTCAACAAAGATGAGAAACTGTTTGTGCTCCAGATAGAAAGACCCTGCCACTACTTGAAGAATGGGTTTTATCTCCTCTCCCTCAAATGGCCTGATGCTTTTGAGGCTGAGCATCACAGGCTTTTGTGTCTGGCCGTTTCCCTCAGAAACAGGTTTTTGGGTTTAAGGTGATGTAGGAGAACAGGAAAAGGATAGTTTCCATTTGTACCTGGAAGAAGCTTTCCACATATTGCAGCAAGTAGACCCCACAATCACTGCTGTTATCTTGTTTAGGTACTCTGGGATACAGGTCAGTCATAGTTGATTTATTGAATTCTCGATGTATTTTTCGTTTAGCTTCCCATTCCATTTCAAGGTACCTACAAAGGAAAGTAAACAAGTTAAATACTGGAGAAAACTCCCAAGCTCAGTGCATTTTGGGATACTACTCAGTATAGTTCTGGAGGTGACCAAAAAAGCTAATAGCTTTAACCCATTTCTTTCACCAAATCTGTGAAAGAAATTCATACAGGGAACACCACAATTTCCAATATGCTGTCACACTCAGACATCTCTACCATATAATAAGTAATATAGAAAACAAAGATGCATGATTTCATATAAAAACAAGCAGTTATTTGTGCTGAGTTTCTTCAAAATATTACGATAACAGGACACTCTTAAACCTTAACTAAAGGAAGAACTCAAATAACCTCCCCTGGCTACGACACATATTTTTCCTGGGTTCATCCTAAAAGGCTAACAGTGGTTTTCTAACCTGAGTAAACCATTATAAAGCCTCAGAATTTACTTTACAAACAACTTCAGTTACACCAATATAACCACTGCAACTTACTAGTGTACAAGGTATATAAAGACTTGTTAAAAAGTTTAGGGGAACACTTCTTTAATGATTATGACCAATTTTTTTTCAGGCTTTTCTATTGCACTTATGCTTTAGTAGCAACTTGCTGACCCCATATTCTGGGCTGGCCACTCACTTTGAAGATGGGATTGGAAGCATATGGGTCTGACTTTCAAAGGCAACAGTCACCTGTACTTTTCTGCTGACTTTAGTCATAGCTGCAAAGGCTTAGTGCTTGTATAAAGCAAACATAAGACCTGACTTTAGGGAACCAAAAAAGTATACATTAAATCAGACCTCGTGTTTTCATAAAACCTCCAAGTCCTTGCAATTCTGAGAATAAAAATACCTACAGAACACCCAGAAAACCTTTGGGGAAAATGACAACTGTGAAAAGGTGGCAAACATGAAGCAACAGTTCAGGGAAGCACATTCACTAGAAACTGCAAGAAACTGTGACTGTACACTTTAAAACTAATTTGTTTCAGATTGACCACTCCCCAAAACACAATACAAATCAACTCAAGGAAAGAAGAGCCCATGGAACCCCAGCATTAGCTTCCTTAAACTTCCGCTTTCAGGGAATTTCTGATTCTCATCTAACTCTCACAGAGTATTTTGAAAAATTTACTTTTAAAAGGAGGATGTACTATTTGGTTTACAGATTTTTATTCCTTTCAGTGAAGTGGATACAACAGAGAACAAAAAGAACAATCCTGCTTATCTTCAAATATTTAATATTAGTACATTTTTAAAAAGTTGCTGAAAGATGTTAACATCATTAGGAGCATCTAAAAGTACTAAAAGTTTGAAGACATTCTTCCAATACTTACATACTTATCACATAAAAAGGCTGAACATATTTTTATTCCCACTTTTCGAAAGAAACACCATCATTCTGATAGATCTATACCAACATAAAGCTTTTAGACAGCTTCAGTCTAGTTTCAACTTTTTTGCATATAGATAGCAGCAGATTTAGCACTATAACTCTGTAAACTCCATCAAAAAATGCATCAAAAAAATGAAGACCAGCCGTTTGGAAAATTAAACGTTTAAATTTCAAAGTATCCATTTTAAAGAATCTTGGGTTTGACCCTTAAAACCACCCTCCATTACTGAAATGGAGGGATTAAAAAAAAAAAATACCCCATAATCACCTCTACTTTTTTTTTAATTTCAAGCATACTGTTGATTTTACAATTTTTGCATATCTGGGCTGCAGATCAAAGACAGGCTTTCCACACAAGCTTCTGTATTGCTACAACAAATTTTTTTGTCGTGGATCTTTATGGATTTTCCTTTATCACTAGAAAATACATCTTTATATAGAAAAGTATTTTGAACACAGAAATATGACCAGGAGCATCTCTTTCTAATAAACAGAAACTGTAGTTACTTACTCTCTCAAAACCTGAACTGTTTTCTGCACAGAACCAGCATTCAAAGAATCGAAGATGAGTATACAAGGTCTGTAAAAAACCAAACAGATCTTTGTACTCTTTCATTACCAACAGTACTGAAGCAAATATTTTGTTTGAATACAGCTTAGCAATAGCATCAATATCTGAATAAATGTGGAAAAAAATGGACAAGTTCCTACAGTTGTGGCTTTGTGACAAATAACTGAATGATTGCAAAATTTGTTAATATAATTTAATGACACAGTATTAAATATTAAAACAGGAACGTACCTCTTACAAATCTGTCTTTTGGAATTTCTTAGGGAGATCTAGGAGAAGAGAAAAAAAATAACCTAAAAAAACTATGACTATAATTATAAACTCTAATGTCTTCATGGATTTAAAGGTAAAGCCATAAAGGCTCTCATTTCAGAAACAGAGAAACTGATCAATAATTTTTAAAAATACATGAAAGCATAGCATGCGACGTAAGGGTTGATTTACTTGTTTGTGTGTCTTAAACCCTCATCTTAATGCAAAACTGTGTGTGCTTTAAGCAGCTTGCCATCTTGCTCCCCAGTGTCTGGAGTGTGTGGTTAAAGAGGGGAGGGGGCTTTGCACCTTGTGAAGATATGAAAATTGCCAAACCCCTCTGACTCAGCTGGAGAGGCAAGAGCAACCCTTCTGTGCACACGCACCCAAAGGGTTCAAGCAGCAGCTATTCTAGCAAGGGTCTCCTGAACTACAAGTGACCCCTAAAATCCCCCAAAACAACTCCAGAACCTTCCAGAAGGGATTTGTAAACATGCTCCACTTTGAGTGCTTTCCAAGCAGGGATACTTACAAGCTTGGCAAGACCCTTCCTCTGTGTGCCTGATATGCTAAGAAGGGACGTAGTGCCTTTATAAATAACCCACACCAAAAGCACACGTGTGCACCCACTGCCCCGTGAACCACATTTTCTGCTGAGATTTTCAATGGATCCATTTGGGTGGTTCTTATTTCTCTGTTGTAGTCCCCTTTCTTACTGTTTTTATTTTCTTTTTTAACTCTCTCTATCCTTACTCTCTCTTTACAAATCTAACTTAGTACTTCTTGGCACTTTTGGGTGACATTCACTGTATTTGAGCTGTTGCTATTTGGTAAAAAAAAACCCAACCTTTTGCCAAGCTCTTGTTGTAAATTGCTGTGACTTTGAGCTCAAAGTAAACACTGGAATTTTGAATAAATCCCTAAGGCCATTGTCATCACTTCCATGCTGCCACAAAAACACCCTACAGGTCATCTACCTGCCCCGAACCACACCTGCTGAGCAGGACCGGGGCATAACACAGGCAATGTAAGTAGACAAAGGAGGACTTCCGGCTAATTCAAAGTGCCTTGCACATGCTGCAGGCCACCCAAACATCAACAGTTGCTGCAAAGAAGATGATGCATAATCATTTGGTCAAGTCTCAGAGCCTTCAAAAACATAGTAATATGTCTCCCCTCTCAGTACAAAAAGACACTTACTTTAGAAATGCCTAAATCCAGGACTGAAGCAGAAGCAGCAATTTCATTGCCACCTAGTACAGAAGAATAAATTAGAAAGTCTTGAGAAAATATTTAACTGAAATACTTTCATTTTCAAATTCATTATTATTATTAGGATCCAAAAATAGGACAGTAAAGCATAAACTAATTTTGCCTTGAATGTTCAAACAGCAGAGTTACTGAGGGCCTATCTTCCTGATAAATTTCTTACTGAAACCAAAGAACTCTCCACTTATGATGGGATCTGAGCCACTAAATTTTACATGTCCCTTCCAGAGTTTTTTCCAGAGGTGCGGACTACAGGAATGCAGTGAAGTCCTTGCTATGCATGGTAATACAAAAACACATTATATCAATCTTGATGTGTAAGATATTTTATAAGACATCGTATCTCTCCTTCAAGGATTAAGACACTATTAGAACTGTATATGGCTTGACAATTTTCTTCTAGATTATTTACCTTTTGAGAATAAAATTCTGTTAGCATCCATTTCTTCATCATCCTTGCAGTTACCAGCAAAGGCCAACACCGAACCAGTTCTAGCGTTCTCACTCTCTGACCAAAATGGAGACTGTTGAGGCTGGTGATATAATGAACCCTGATGGGGACAGTCCTTGTACACAGCTTCTTCTAACCAAGGAAAACAGATAACTGCGATGTACCAATGAGACCTGCCCAGCAGTGGGGAAGGGGAGGGAAAAACCATCAAAACTGTGTACCATTTGGTTCTGAAAATAATATGAGAAGTTTTTTTATAACACTGACAACTCATGGACAACTGATCTGTGACATAATCATCGTTGCTGTGTTCCTTTGTGGCATTTCCTACTAATCCTCTCACTTGTTTTTTTTGCTTTGCATTGTGGCATTGGAACAAAAATAACTACCAATTCTTTTAAAAAAAAAAACCCGAAGTCTACCACAGCACTTTTTCAGTGTCTCATCACCCATTCTACACTGGAAAAAACAAAACCAACCACCACAAAAAAAACCCACAAACCCCCCCCATAATTAAATAAACTGTGATGGTAATTCTATTTTTTTAATTAAACCGAGGGAATGGTATGACGAAGCCTCATGTCTTTCTGCAGCTGTTTTGCATATGTAACTCTCAGCGACTATTCAGTTTTACTGGAGTTCCCATGTGCAGGTCAATTATTCAACCAGGCCACGGCACAGACCATGGAAGTCCTACTTCTGATCCATTAACATGACAAGTTGCTGTGATTTCTCTCTATAAACATTACTTAAGCGCATTATGAGATACAAAGGATTTAGAAAAACACATAAAAGCAATTTTCAGTAAAATACAGACACAGAGTTTACTGAAGACAACTAAAGTTTAACTTTTGAAGACACTTTAAAATTAGTCATTCCACACCTACTACTTCTTCAAAACCTAATGTGTTCATTTCCAGTGATCTTTTTATCCCCACAACATTCAAATACTGAAATCATTATATATCAGAAAAGGTGTCCAAAACACATAGACTTACTCCTCATTCACAGGCACAAAGATATAATCTTTATTGAAAATGTTTATATCACGAGTCCATGTTCTTACTCTTCTGTGTCTTCTCTGTGCTGCTCTGCAGAAACGAAACGACAATTGTTATTCAAATTAGTTCTTTTCAGCTAAAGCAAGGTACAGGGATTAGCACTCCTAACACCTTCCCAATCCCTCCTTGGGTTTTTCATTTACTCTTGAGATTTCCGAACAGAGAAAAAAAATAAATCAGCACACCATTAAGCACAACTGACTAACAAGCCATTTCCCACCTTAAATTCTTCTGGAAAAAAAAAATCTATAGATTTGAAAGGATTTCTTGTAGTTATTTATCAAATAACTATTATTTACTACAAGAAATGAAAAAATCTCATCTAAACACCAGCCAGTGAAAAACTGACCTACAGCAATTTATAAGCATCCATGAATTAAACTTCACAATACCACTTGTAAAAGGCCAGTCTACACCACCTTTTCTTATTAAAATTTTGGACAATAATTTATTAACAATACGGAGAATTAAATATTTTTAATAATGCAGTTTATTAAAACAATGCATGCCTTGCAAAACTCTGATCTTCTAACAAAAAGATCAAAATACATAAATAATTGCCTGAAGTAAAGAGTCAGAGTTAGAGAACGCTGATAACATTTATTCTTGTTCAGTATGAATCACATGTATATTTGAATGAAAAACACCAGTATGCTTAAATTGTGATAAAATTTAACCACTAATCCTTTGGAGAACATTGATTACTATTTTATGTACTAAATAGGAGATGATCTGCAAAACTTCCAAGTGGCATCAATAGATAGCTTACTTCTGGTCACAACAGCATCTAAAATGAACTTACGAAACTTTGAGATCCCCCTCAGAGTGTTTTTCCGTCCTGGTCAGGCACTTATAGAAGAAACTGCTGAAAATATATGTACGATCAGCAAGATGTTTGGGTGCCTTCTCCAACAACAGGTATCTAACAAAACAGAGAAGGAAATTTTTAAATTCCTT
This sequence comes from Dromococcyx pavoninus, assembly GCA_033558185.1. Classification (NCBI taxonomy): domain Eukaryota; kingdom Metazoa; phylum Chordata; class Aves; order Cuculiformes; family Neomorphidae; genus Dromococcyx; species Dromococcyx pavoninus. The sequence continues at coordinate 1,769,884 of JAUMJL010000009.1, forward strand.
TTCTAGAAAGCACCATTAGAGACAACAAAGAAGGACAATGATATTAATGATTTACCATATTCAAGTTATGCTCACTATCAGTTTGTCTTCACAGCTGTTAATCCTGCCAAACTTTCAGCCAAGAAACTACTAAGAATGCAGTTACTTTCTATCTCAGATTTGTGCTTCAGTATTAATGCTTCTGAATCTATTTTTAGAGTTAGGTTTCTAGACCTTGCAATTAAGACAGGCTTGAAAACCTAACCAAGCGTAAGTCTGCGGAGTGTTACACTCCTGCGTAAACAAAAAGCATAGAACACTTGAGTACTATAAATTGTCCATTTCACTTCTACAGGTTATGCATGTGAAAGTTAAGATAGATATAAGTACTCATTCTACATGATTTTACTATAAATACCAGCTTCAGTGTTTATTCTTTTATTCTAAAAGGCCAAGCCTCTAATAATTGCAACAACCCTACACAAGATGCCTCCAGCTTCACCTGATGACTTCGGCAGCGCAGTCATACATGACACAGCTTGCAACACAATGAAAACTGAGAATGTGAGAAGCCCAACAAATTTCAAAAGAAGTAGCATGCCTACAATGATAGCATTAAATTCCTTTGTCAAGATCTTCCTTTTCTGGTGAAACTACAGATACTGACAGGACTTCGCTGCACGTTTCATTTCTAGTTTAAAGCAAAATATAGGTGGCTTTGCTGTAAAACCACATTGAAACACTGTTGTATACATTTCCTTTCCCTCTCCTTTACAGAAATTTCAACTGGCTTCCTATTGCTCAATGTTACGGCAGCCACAGCAGATGCCAAGTAAAACAGAATTCTTGCAGACAAACTTCAAAAGAGCCAGAATTATGCTTAGGCTTAAGTCAGCACAAGGGAAATAAACCTCAGCTTTAGGGAATGGTGGCCCACAGTGCTGGTTCTGGAAAACTTCCTTTCACAAGCAACTTTAGCAGGATAGTTTGAAGCAGGCAAGCCAAACACAATTTCTTCAAGGAGTATAAGCTGTGTTCCTTTCTGCAAGAGCTGCGCATCAGAAGAATTCATGAGCTTTTGCACAGAGTAGCAGAAGACACTCCACTTGATGCAAACTTACTAAATAAGCTACCTAGTACACACCCTCTACTTTATTCAACACAAAGGGGGCTGCGGGAGAGCGAGTGTTGATCTCTTCTCTCAAGTGACAGGTGATAGGACAAGGGGAAATGGCCATAAGTTGCGCCAGGGAAGGTTCAGACTGGATATTAGGAAGAATTTCTTTACTGAAAGGGTTCTCAGGCACTGACAGAGGCTGCCCAGGGAGGTGGTTGAGTCACGATCCCTTGAAGTATTTAAAAGAAGGACAGATGAATTTTTAAGGGACATGGTTTAGCGGATGATGGGTGCGGTTGCACTCGATCTCAGAGGTCTTTTCCAACTGGAAGATTCTATGATTCTATGAACACCTGCTTAAAACTGCTCAGCTCTTTTTATTCTGTGAGGTTGCCAGGAGGCTTCTTCCTTCAGCTATTCTGTCTGGATTATGTCATAGCCCTTTAGAGGGACAAGAAGAATGAAGTTGCTGAGAATACATGAAAGCTTTAAAAAAAAGCAACTTACAAATTCATTAAGCTGTTATGTCTAAAATAGTTGTATCATATTCAGCGACCAACAGTAACAGAAACATTCAACTCCAGATCAAGTCTCAGAAAGAAGGGTACAATCAAGGCTGTGACTACTTACTTAAGATAGAAATCAATGATGACATCATTGAGAAACTCTCCATATTCTAAGCACTCTAGGTCTTCTCTTGTGACTCCCAGTCCTCTTTTTGCAGGTGGGGGTGGATAAACAATTAAACTAGAAAACACAAATCACATTATAACAGTCACAAACTGCATTTTACAACACTTTCTTCTCCGTATGCCTGTCTAAAATCTATCACATGTAGATTTTCTAGGAAATCTTTTACAAAAAGTAGTTCTCAAAACTGTTTACTAACTCAAAAGTCCTTTAACATTTTTTCCTCCAATACTTGAGTGTTACAAAAGAAACATGCACCTCACTGCACACTGAAATCTTGAGAAAACTTTTGAAAAGGAGATTTTTTTCTATTTTTGATAAAAGTAATTGACAAATGGCAATATAAAATGGGAAGAAATACTAGGGGACATATTCTCAAATGGTATGAATGTGCAGTGATTTTCTATTCATGAAGACTGCAACAAGGACTCCCATAATTCCAAGCAGAAAACTTGGGTTTACTCACCATGCTGTACATACACTGTAAGTGGTTTGAAACTGGCTAAGTTACTTCTAACACCAGTATTTAAAAAGCTGTAGATTATCAACCACATTACTTAACTGGGACCATGAACTGAGCATTTCTGCTGCTGCAGAAACAAACCCAACTGCTATACTGTCAGTAAAAATAGTGACAGCAAAAGGCAAGAGTTCTTAAGAGCAATTTACTTCACTAATATTTGCTCTACTAGAAGTATGAGGACTAATAGGCATGTCAGCACTCTCACAGTATCTTGCTGTATGACACATTTGTGTGTTCTCATTTTCTAATGTCTTTCATTAAGCAAGTCCCTGTACTAACTAGTAAATTGTATGACAAACTAGTTATGTCTAGATTGAGTGTGACAGAACGATGAAAGAAAACACTGTTTAGATTATAAGAAAAGGCTCAGTTTAAGTTAGCAAAAGTTTTGCTGTTATATGGACATTCACAGAAGCCACAAGGTCTCCACCCTCCACCGATGCATGCATGATACACATGAACCTGCAGCCACAATTCAAGCATTCTCTAATTTCTGCGAGGTCTTCTGTCATCCTGTAACACATTCATTTTGTCTGTTAACTATTAGGATGGAAACAGGAATAACTACCTTCATACTTGGTGATAGTTTAGGTTTCTAAAGAGTCTTTCACACAACACTTCCAAATCAACTAGAGAATGCTTTTATTCCTGCAATTCATTTATTCAATTTGTTTTATTTTCACAGTCTCTTTTATACGAAATACACTTACTTCTCAACTGCTCCGGTTTCTCTTACTTCTTTCCATTCTTCATTCAGTGCAGAGGACAGAGAGATAGAATAGCAACCACTATTCTGCTTGTTTGCAAGGGCATAACTGGGCCTGATCACTTTTGATTTCAATTTCTACAAGAAAAAAATCCAGACAATAATAATAGTTAAAAGCATTACACAGCTTGATATGCAAAACAGAACATAAAACCCAAGTCTGAAGCCCACAGGAGTACTCTGTATCACTGAAAAGGAATCTGCTGGAAAACAGAAATGTAAGCCATTAATACTTCTACCAATGTACCACTACTCAGACAATAAAAAATTTACGTCCCTTTTAAAATGATGACAGCTCTTAATCCGCTCATAACTTCTATCTAAAACTATTTACTCAGCCAACTGACACAGAATCGGTTTTGGAGAAGAAACAGTACCTAAAATGATGGAGGCAAGTATCAGACTGTCTTATTAGGAGCTATGTATGCTTGCAAAGTTTGAAAATCTAGTTCTTAACAATTTGCCTAGAAATTATACAGGTTTGAACCAGCTGGCTCACTTCTTAAGTTCCCAGTTTCATAGCCAGATTGATCTTTTGTCTCTGTGCCTTTTGCTGATGGGAACAAACATGTAACTTCTGAAGTGACAATGATGTGGAGTTGGGTTGAGACATTTACTCCTCAGAGGGAGATGTATAATTAACTTGCATGGTTCCACCTCCCCAGCAGCCTTAGGAATCATTTAGCATTTCAGGCTCTGGAGCCCTGACAAGAACACCTAGAGATGTCTGGAACGAGCAAGGCATGCAGCTCCTTCTCTGCTGCAACCCTTCACTTGCAGCACAACTGAAAAATGGTTCCACCACTCATTCCTTCATTAACTTGCAACATACTAATCTGCAAACACCACAGGGGCAGGAAATCCCTCTGGTTCTAGGCATATGCAACCACGAGACAACCTAAAGCTTCAGCAATTGCTGCTTACTGATGAGTTCTATACATTATCCCTCTGTGGACACAATGCAGTTTACTGCAAATCTTGTCCCACTGTGAGAGAGAAATAACAAACATGATTGATTTCTTTTTTGAGCTACAGATTAAGAAAGAATTTATATTTTGCAATTGGCTAATCTAAAATTTATTAGAATATGTGAATTCCAAATGTGGTGATGAATGAAACAAGAGCCACTCACTAACCTGAACTGCAGGCTCACAACCACCTGAGGTATTCTCTTTTGGTGTACATTGATTTAGTAGATCCTTACTGTAGCTTATAAAAGAGCACTCTTCAGGAGAAAGGTCCTTAAGGAAGGGTAACACTTGCTTCAAAGACAAAAAGTCAGGGAGATCTGGTGCTCTGTTCTTCTTGCTCACAACTGTAATCAGTTCAGCCAGTCTGTCTTCTTCCGATTCTGTGAGTGGTTGCGACAGCTCAAGAAATACAAATTCACTAGATTTGGCTGGAAAAAGGAGAGAATGGGTAGCATTAACTATTAGGTTATGTAATAACCTTGTCTGCACAGCCACAAAGGAGCACAGAGAGTCAATGGCTGCAGGGGGAGTCCAAATAATGCCCTGGCCAGGTTCATCACAGGGGTCATCAGCCCAACAAAGGCCCACCTCCACAAGCCCAGAGGAGCACAGGGGTACAATGGCAGGCAAAAACTCAAATGAAGGACTGGGAAGAAGGGATGTCCAGTCTGGGCCCTACAGAGGGCTGTCCCATCAACCCCAGGGTCCAGACCTGAAACCCATCCTTTTGAACAGAGGGGGGTTGTGTTGCTGAGGTGTGCAGCACACATGATGGCATGCAGGTGAAAAGCACCTTAGGATTGCAATGGACTTCTTGCGATGTTTCAGGAAAGAATCAAAGGCAGGCAAAGGAAGGCATTTAGGTGATGCGGGGAGGAAGAAGCATGGGAAAAGAGAGGGCTAAGGACATTAAAAGGATCAGTCACATCTAAATACTTCGCTGGTGAGTACACTTGCCTGGCCATGCCCTGTTGTCTTCTTAGTAAACTCCTATATAACTGTCTTGTAGGTGAGGGATTCTCTTTTCAGTGTGTGTGTATGATGGTCTGAACGCAGCAACTGGAGCAAGCGTGCATGTGTAAGTCAGCATGTGATTGTTACCAAAGATCAAGTCAAACTAGGTGAACAGATGAAGTGCCCTAGAAGCCAGGGAGGAGAGCAGGTCGCTCACGGACAGCTCTCATTGTGAGACTGCCTGTGTTTCACTAAGGATGAGAGCATAGAGCAGGCAGCTATTGGGACCAGGGGAGTCCCGACCAGCTGCGTGCCTGCACATGCATGATAGGCCGTAGGAGCAACTGGCAGTAACCTCAGTGCCTTGCACGTCCAGGTGCCAGCAATTGGGGAGACTGGGATCCAGTGACAGCAACTGAGGAGACTAATGTCTGAGCCCAGCTGACAGAGGGATCCACTTTGTACATATGTGTGCCACCTGTGTGTCTGTATGTATTTTCTCACTAGTGGGACTCCATCCTGCTCAGCTGGAGAAGGATGAGGCTGTTGGTGCTATCAGTGTTCGTATGAGTGCTATGTGTCTGTTATCTGTATGGCCAGCTATGTTTACATGTGGTATATGTGTGCACTCTGTGCACTCTACCTATTGAGTCTACACCTTCACCCTTGCTACTGGTTACACCTGGGGACACAGAGGTGCAGTAGCTGCCAGAATCAGCACAATATATTTTCCCCTAACATTAACATATTAGGAAGGCAGAGCAGAATATAGCAACCACTTCCACAATCTCTAAATACACCATTGGTTTGTTTCAACAAGTATCTACATACATTTCAAAATATTTACATTGATACGCATTTAAATGGCATAAAACATTCAAGCATAGAAATTTAATTACAACTCCTGAAGGTTTCTCCAACAACAAGAATATAATCAAGGTAAAATAAATCTAGGATTATAAAGCACCTCAGAACTTCATAGTCGGATTCCATACATTTCACAGGGAGCTATGTCTACAGAAGCTACATGTAAATTTAATAAACTTACATCAAGTAAAGGTAATGCACTGCTAAAATTTCATTCAGTACTTCACTTCAAACTAATCATGCTCCTTATGTAAAGTTAACATTATTTATAACTTTTCTTTATAGAGGTGGAGATTATACAGGGTAAACACACTGTTAAATTTTACACAGGCAACACTGAGTCATCATTTTGTTAGCAAAATCATTGCAAAGTGATATCTAATGTAAAAACCTAGTGTGATCATACCACTCTGAAAATCTGAGTGAAAGTTACACTCAATTTTACAGAGCTTCATGCTAGCAAAACAAATAGAGCCAGCCCATAAGACCCTGCAGACTAAACAGTCGATTTGGCCCTTAGCAGATTTTTGTGCCAGCAACAATGTAATGGCCCAATGCACAATGCAAAGATCAAATGAAGCTTTAATGGCCAAGCCTTTCACCTAGCATGTTCATTACTCAAGAGTAAGGACACTTAAAAATTCGATCTATTTTAATGGGAGAGATACTTTATAAACAAGCCTAGTTTTAGAAGGCCTCCTCACACAGATTACAATTACAAGGTGGTTTTATTAAGTAGCGGTGGCTTTAAATTACATTATGTTAGATTTTCCCTCCAAATACAAGTATAGTGAGATACTATAGAAAAGCAAACCTAAGCAACCCATCTTTAAAAAGGTATAGGCTTTCCTCAGTATTCTGGAAGCACAACTGTAAAATAACCACTTTACTGACATGCCATATGTTAGGCCTTTTCATTGCATTTAAGGAAAGAGATTACTTACATGGCTTGCTGACGACTAACTTTCCTAACTGGGTTTCAATCTTTTGTACATAATCCACAGACAACCAAAGGAAAATGATCGTTGTCGAAGAACAGCCACCATCACTTCTCCACAAACCAAACCTTCTCAGATCCAGAGTATCCACTGCCAGGTCAATATTCTTATTCAGAGCCACTGTAGAAAACAGAATTTAAATAACCATATCTTTCACAGTCACAGGTAATTATAAAATCATACAGGTTATACTAACTACATACTAAGACATAAGTATGATCAGAGAGTGTATTAAGATGGTACTTATAGATTTTATTCCTGACACTACATAAAACGTGTTCAGAATGTAATACTTAGATCCATTATATCAAACCATGTAAAACAAAGTTAGGAAATTGTAATACTAAAAGCTAAACAAGTAAATGCAGTATTCTTCATGGAAAAAAAAGCATTTTTGTTCAGAATAACCACAGTTAAGACATACAAATATAAAAACAACCTGCAAAGCACAAATTTTGCTTGCAGTCAGTCCAATTCAGAACTGCTCACAAACCTTCTCCTACAAGATACAGAAACTATACATCAACTTTGGAAAATGGAATGAATACAAATTTACACTTATATTCCTCTTACCTTTCATCAATTCATACGTTTTTCTTTAATAAACCTAAAGGTCTGAAACCTTAATCTGAAAAGATTAGCGTTTCACCTCAGAAACATGCATAGTCATGCTTACTATAGTTCAACACTTGAGATATGCAGGAATGTGGGAGGCAAGGCCATTAAAACTATCAGGTTGGTACAAAAATAATTGCCATCAACTTTAAAGCAGTATATCTCAGCTTAGAATAAAATCTGTTGATAGAAATAAAACCCACTAGAACCTACACATTTTTGCCAGCAAGAAACAAGTCTATTTACTCCAGTAGCATAGAATTCTGGAGTCCTAGAACTGATGAATTCTTCAAAGGTGTTTTGACTTTATCTTGCAGGAAGTTGTTGAGATGCTTGAAAATGCAGTAATCATTGGGAGAGCAGTCTGGTGAGTAAACTGTGTGACACAGTTTCTTAGACCAGTTCATGCAGGTTCTGAAGAGTTATTTGCCAGACATGGTCAGATGTTTTCATGACAAAGAACTGGTCCTTTTCAATCTACCAGTGGTGGAAGTAAATGTTGCAGTTCTTGGTGCATTTTGTCAATTTCCTAGCAATACTCCTCTGCTGTGATGGTTTCACCAAGATTCAGGAAGTTGCAGTGGATGCCTCCACTTGCCAATCACAGGGACCATAACCTTTTTTTGATGCAGCTTCAGTTTGGGGAAGTGCTTTGGTGCTTCACCTGTGCAGCCGCTGCACAGAATGCCATCAGTTGTCATATAGAGTCCATTTTTTGTCACACGTCACAATGCAATCAAGAAATGAATTGGTTTTGCTGCACAAAAGCAGTACAGAACAGACTTCATAATGGTGATATTTTTGATTTTTTGTTCAGCTCCTGCAGCACCCATTTCTCAAGCTTTGCTGATTTTCCAATTCGTGCCAATGCCGAACAGTTGTTCAATGGTCAATGTTCAGTTACCCTGCAACCTCTTGAGTTGATTTGGATGGGTCTACTTCCAAACTGGCCCTTAACTGGTTGTCTTCTATCGCAGAAAGACGTCCATGAACCTCCTCATCTTCAAGGTTCTCATTTCCATTATGAAATTTTTAGGACCAAAATCAAGCCATATGTTTGTTGATGGTCCCTTAGCCAAATGCTTGGTTGATACTGCTAGCAGTTTCTGCTGCTTTATATCCCCTTCTGAACAAAATGGCTCAAATTAACTTTTTTTTCATCTTTAATTTGACAGTGTAATATAAAAAAGAATAAACAGTGAAAACAAACCCGTAAAATAGCATAAAAAGTAGAAATAAGCAGAGCAAATTTCATGCTTTAAAATGGTATACGACATGAACACAGTTTTATTTAATCCAGCATAAGCATCACAGTTTATAGTCACAAAACTGGCAATTATTTTTGTACCAACCTAATATAAGTTTGCCTTAAAAGTGTAAAAACCTGCTAAGTTAATGCTTACACTGTAGTCACTTATACTTTTATTTATTGTAAAATGTAAATGTAAAAAAAAAAATTAATATACCTGTGAAAGCACATAAGATTATAAATAATTCATAATATAAATGCATTGAGTATTTTAATGCAGCACCTTAAAGATACAGTTAAGAGAAGGCTAAAGAAAAAAAATATCTTACCCTGAAATGGGATCGTAATACATTTTGTTGTAAACTGAAATAAGATTAAAAAATATAAATTAGCTTGCTTTTCACAAATTGATTAAAATAAAATAAGAATGTCTAATTATCTGCACCTCTTTATTTGCTTATAGACAAATAAACTGAAGATAATATCCTGGAATTGTTTAGGTTGGAAAAGGCCCTTAAGATCATGGAGTCTAACTATCAACCTAACACTGCTAAGCCCGATATGCCTAAATTAAGACTTAATATTGCCTACTTCGCCTAAAATAACACTCTTAAATACATATTAACAGAATCTAAATGACAGTAAACTGACTTCCAGAGGTGCTTAGCACTAAGAAATAAGCATAAAGTCGCGGAGCTGCCTACAGACTCTTTAAGAAGAAAAAAAAGATGATGAACACTTGGGTCAAAAGGAGTTTATTCGTAAGCACCCCATGATAAAGACTTTCAGCTGCACCATTTGAATTAAGGACACTATATAAACTGCAGTTTGATGCAACAGTAATCAAAACTCAGTGCTTCCAAATTAAGTGTCACTAGCTTTGCTTAACCAGAATTTTCATTTTTAAATATTCTCAACATATCACAATAATAGAACAACTTACCCTAGCAGGACCTGTTGATAACCATTTAAATTTCCCAATGTATAGACTATCAAATTCAATATCCAGTGTTTGTTTCGTCTGTTTTCTAGGTGTGTTTCCAGAAGATGAGCTGATAGGACATTTATTTTCAATTGACTCTGTTAAAAACTGAAAAAAAAAGTATATTTACTACTGGGATTTAAATGAGATACTTCCCTCCTGTAATCGTAAAAAAATTCTCTTTATGTTTGCAGGAATATACTGCCAAATTCAAGCTCCATACAGGTATTCCATACCAAAAAGCTGTAAATGTTATTACAATCATTTCTGACAATGTCTTTAAGGACCTAACTTTAGAGGTGGAGTCAGATACTGCTCCCACTGCCAAGACCTGTGCTTTTTACTAATCTAGAGTCAAGTAAAAACTCCAATAGCAGAGCAACAAAAAATACCCCTTTTTTGATACCAAAGGTACAGAAACCAATTCAATGCTTATGATCAAAATGATGCATCTGTGAGAAGAGGCAGCCAGCAATGGCTTTTCTGACCTACTTCAGGATTACAGAGATAACCCAAATCCAGGTCAAAGCAACCAGCACAAGGATAATCGAGTCCGAAATGGAACAACAACATTTATAGCTAGTTTTAGATTCAAATTCCACTGCTAACCACACAGGAAAGGGAACTTCACCCTATTTTTGTCTGCTGTCAACAAAGATTGTTGAAAGTCTTCATGCAATGAATTTCAACAGAGGACTGGATTTCAAGATGAAACTCCTGATTTGAACATAAAACACCGTGAAAAAAACCTTCTCACAGACATATCTTTATCATGTTCACCTCTAGCTCCGAATACTATTTGATCATTCCTGTTCTGTAACGCTTAACTTTTCCTAATGTTCATTTTCAAAATACACCGTATGTTGCAAGAACACTCAAGATTCAGTGTCAGAGATCTTCTCTGTGCATGGTCAAGAATTCTACTAGTGAAACAAGTTACTTCAGCTACTGCTTGTTCCTGGGATGACTCATATCTGCTCTAAGCATTTCACTTTTGCTCTAACATGCAAAAAAAAAAATAAACATTGGAGAAATAAACTAAAGGGTTGGAATAACAATACATAAGCCAAAAAACTGGACTACCTGGTCTGTGTGGCTTTCCATCTTGTCTTCCAGTTGCTCTGCTAAGAAACAGATGTCAGACTGTTGGTCTGTTTCTTTATTATCAGTGATACTACCTTGCAGCAGCTCTGTACTTTTTGGTTCCGAAGGTCCATCATCATCATCACTGGAAAGGATAACTGAAAAAGGAAAAAAAAGTATACGCAAGTTGCAGACTTAAGAATATTTCATTCAGTGCGGATGAGCAAAGAACTCTCTCTTGCAGCATCTAATAACAAAATACATTGCCCAAACTAGTCCAGGTCTGTGTGCATGAAAAGGTACTGCTTTTTTTCTTTAACACTTTTTACCCAAGATCCTCAAAATTATTTGACTATTAAAAGCAACAGGCCACAACACAGCTGCTTCAAAGAGGAAAGAATATTTTTTCCTCACTTTCAGCATCATCAAAAAGTACAAGCTTGATTTTCCATAGCCACAAAATCAGCTGCAAAATAAAAGGATTGGAATTTGAAAATCCTGCTGTCTATTCTGCTTCTCAAGTACAAGACTCTCTGCACTCCAACAGAGGACACCGGCACTAAGTACAGTTCTCTAACTTGTCCAATGCATTGCAAGCAACATGACTTCTGTCTTCAATCTTTTGTTCCGTATGTTTCAACTAGTCAGTCATACATGAGTTCTCCTAGAACCTAATCAGACCAATAGTAATTGTCAGCAGCACAGATACAGTACATACTTGGGTCAACTGAAACAAGTTGCTGATTACCCCTGCAGATTCTGTTCCGCAGCATGTTCAGGTACTGTGATTTGTCCATCTTTAATTCCCCGATGGTACTAACTCGTGGTGAAATCACATCCTCACTGGTGACAGAAAGCTGTTCCTCTGACAAACTTCTGGGAGGAGACACTAAGTCAGGTTTCTCTACGCAGTTGTGAGCAGGCCTTAAGTGGCTGTGGGTGGAAGTCGCTTTATTTTTTCTCTCTAATGGCTGTGGAATACCATCTGGCACCAGAGCTGTATTAGATTTGTGACTTTGTCCATCCTCACAAGGTGTTGTGTGGCCAGGAGACTGAGTTGAGCTCCATCTTTGCTCTTCCTAGAAAACAGGAATCAGAGACAGGATATATGTTTATTTCTTCACTTTCTATAATGGTCCAGATCAGTGATCACTGAGACTTAGCAATATGCTAGACAATTACAGCTTAATGCAGCTGCACTTAGAGCTCAAGGCAGGGTAATTTCTTCCTCCTCGTATTCTAAATGTTATTACATAAAAGTATGAGGGATAACCTTTTAAAAGTCTACAGCTCTTTCACTGTCTGACACCAAAAGACCAAGCACCACAGATGTTCACTATTTGCAAATGTGTGGCTTGGTCAACTCAGCAACTATCTGCTTCTGTTGGGGGTTTAATCAGAAGGTTACAGAGATGCCTTTATTGCATTCAAACACTTTAACGTAAATCATAGTTTGTGCTTGACTAACAGGATCCTTCAGCCTTTTTTTGTTCGTTTTTCTTCAAATCTTAATGACAGATAAGAATAAAACTTCAGGGGAGGGTATGACAGACTGAGGAGGAGGAAGAAAATGACATCTGCAAGATTTCAAAAAACCCAGGTATACTTTGTAATTTTTGTCCCTAACTAGTTCCATACCATCTGTGAAAGAAGCTTTCCTGTATTAGCTAGATGCCTTACTTCAAAAATTGTTTTACTCCACGCTCCTGTCTGAAGGAAATACTGCCATTCACCTTTCACAACCTTTCTGCTACAAAAAGAATACTCTGATATGTTGTGGACAGAAGTACACATACTCGCTCCTCTAGATGTACCACTGAACTATTTCGCCTCAGTAAGTATAAGAGCATCCCTGGATACCCTACTTATTAATACAATTCTTTTATTTTGGCTGTTGCTAAGGCTGCTACAGAAGTGTCTCTGCATGTGTGTATATAAACACATACACTAAAATTAAGTGCAACTTACAGTCAGTAGGAGAGATTTTTCTGGAACGTGTGCAATACAGTCATCAGAAATATGGCCACTAGATCTTCTTTTCCTTTTCTCAGAATAAGAAGAGCCCGACTCCCTCTGATTAAGAGTGGTGCTCTTCATGTTTCTTCTCCTCTTTTTCAATTCATCGTAGTTCTTGTTCTCTGTGCCAGAAGAAAAAAAAAAGTGATTTAATGGGTTATCCTTAAAAACTTCTGTATTTCTTCCCATCTGTTAGGTCTTCAATAAAGTGCATGGAAGTAGACACCTTCCGCAACAGTTCTTTCATTTTTAAATTGTGTGTGGCTGCCAAAAAATATTCCCTAAAATAATTAAGGAAACATTATTATTGCACGATTAGTTAAGACAAGGGTATAACTAAATTCATAGCTCCCTTCAAAGCAAGAATTAGCACTCCATACTTCGCAGTCTTTCTTTTCTCTTCTGCTGGATGCAATACTCTCTATTTCCTGTTCTAATCTGCAAATATTACTAAATAATAATAAGATAGTATGTTCTCCCTGGAGGTAGCATAGAGCTCATGACTTTTCAGCTGTAAACACAAATATTGTCACATAGCATAAACATTTTAGCGGGGTTTACAAACGATTTGAGGGTTCTTAATGAAATACATTCTTCAGTACAAAAGGCTACTTATGAAATCAGGATTATAATGGCACAGTGAAACTTCCGTCAGTTATCCTTTTTCTTCCACAGATCTGATCTGCCGTAGCTATATTCCTACTTAAAAACAGCTATTTGATATATTTTACCAGATCTGTAAAATTGCATTTTGAGAAAACACACTCACTGCGTGCAACACCTATTTTACGTCTATGCTCTCCTTATAATACCAGATTAAAAAAAGCAATTTTCCTGACACTCCAAGTTCACCTTTAAATGCCAGATTATTGCTCACTACAAACCTTTCTTCTGCAGCTCCCATCTTCTAAAAGTGAAAACATTTTTTTCTGGTTCCTTAGAAGTCCTGGTCAACTTACACAGATCATCATCACTCTTTCTCAGGCAATGCTCAGACCTGTAAAGAGTATTAACTATAAACTTATCTTCAATTTTAGAGAAAGAACACTGAATAAAAATCCCAAAAGATTTGGTCAGACCACAAACCTCTGCCTGTCTTGTAAGCATGTGGAGCTTGGCAAACAAAACACAACCTAATTCAGTTCCCATTACGGATACACACAGATACTCTGACACTATTAACGAAATGTATGCTTCTTAAAAGCACAAAGAATGAAAATCTGACATGCTTGACATCAGACATTCAAATATATTTTGCTGTAAAGCGTGACTGTAACAAAAACATAGAACAAAAAGAAAGAAAAAAAAAGGGAGAACAAGAGTCAGCTGAGTGTATCCTTGCCTTTGTCATGAATGCAGAGTGGGAATAACGCAATCTAGTATATTGTTAATTTAGATTTAGAACTGTTAACAGAATCCAGTGAGTAAGTTCCTGCAATGAGAAAAGATTTGAAATGGAAACTCCTGCTCAAAAGGGCCTGAAGCAGTAACTTTGAAGGAGGTGGGGGAGATAGGACATGAAAGAGGAAGAAACAGAAAAGGATTACAGTATGAGAAGTTAGGCAGCCTATACGTGTTCAGCTGTTCAGTTTGCAATTTCATTCTAGAAAGGACACGCAAGAAAGTAATCAATTTGTTTTTCTTTTAAATTAGCTTTTTTTATAAAAAGGTAGTATATATTCAGGAAGTATCAATAAGACTGAAAAGTATGACATCCTCACACTGATCTTGTAAACATATTCTTAACTTCTCCGGACACTAGTTACAGCAGATAAAAGTCTACATAACCGTATTTTTGTTTCTAGTGTATACATTAGGACAACATTTAGTTGTATGTTCATGTGATCTTTTTTTACATTCAGTACACAACACCTCTTCTGAAAATTTATCAGCGTTACAAGATAAAAGAAAGTAACCTTCATGACCTTTGCTTCCTTTTCTGTGAGAGTTGAAAAATAAAAAAGAAAATAAAGAAGATTTCATAGATAAAGCAAATTAACACTGCTCTTCTCCTCCTTTTGTCACCTCACTTAATCCAAAGGGATTTTTTGTTCTGTGTTTTACAATGTGCCTAATTGGAACGTTGCAGTCTCCAATTTGCAAAGACCTAAGCGATCATCACAATGACTGAAATCACTGACAGCTGAACCTGGACTCATGAAGAACACCATCAACCATGGCAAAGAATATTCCTGACATCTCTAACTAGATAGCCAAAACTGTTGGACAATTTTTGAACAGATGCCTGTTCTTCAGTGCTGTATCTGTAGACTGGAGTATCGCTGCTCTTTAGGAATACTATAAAGACAAAGATTTCCAGAGTGTTCTTATTTTACAGTGCTGAACACTATATAAGCACCACGAAGATATTACTGATTATCTATCCACTCACAATGAATCATGAATTGAGCCATATACAGAAAAAATTGCTTGGTAAGCACTATTATTCATTCTGTACACTGAACAAGACTGAATCTTACACACATCAGGCAGCCCTACTTCTGGAACAACCTCACCACAGAAAATTTGATTTTCAAACCCATATCTCTCTTTCAACTTAAATATTTTATAGGCATAACAGTTGTATAGCTTCATCTGCCTTAAAAGACCATACAAAATCATAAAGTGTTTTTACACCAACACATTAATTCAGGCATTTCAACAACAGGAAACATTCCTATTGAATTTTTCAGCTAAGAGACTTCCCTAAATGTATTTATTCTGTACGCAAATTCTGTACATTTTAATTTCACTTCCCCTCTTCACTGATAACTCAGTTTAAAATGCATCTCTTAACAGATATATGCATAAGCTAAGAAGCTATGTCAGTATATACTGTAGTGTTCTCAAAAGCTATGACAAACAAGTATGAAACACACTTTGAAACTCTAAGTTTCTTTATATTTAAGACCTACCTCAAATTTGTTACTTAAACTGATAGGTCAGCGGTGACTTAAGCAAGTGCATTTCACACTGGGTTGCAGTGAATAAGCAATGCAAAATCCACTGATTCTGTAATACCAAAAGCAAGAAAGGAAACGGGGAATTTGCAGCAAGTTCTAGTTGATAAAGAAAGGTTTACTTATTACCACCATGTTCTTTGACTTCATCTGAAACTTCCACAGCACAAAACCGGCACAATTTTCAGTAAAAAACAGCATACATTCTAGCTACTCTGACAATACAAAACAATCTCTATATGGCATATATGTGCATAGCCATTTTAAGGGGAGCTTTTACTCTCCTCTGAGACAAGAGACCCCAAAAGAATAAGTGTCAAGAATATCTTATGCACAGACCTTAGTTACAGAGAGGTGACCAAGATCAAGCCACATTTGAAATAATTCCTCAATTCTCCATTTCCCATGTGATATCTATTACAACTTGCACTAAAACGCTGGTCACTGAGGAGGGGTGAAAAATCCTTCTAATGTTGGTTCCTGCTAATAGCAACCCTTTTACTTAATACATTAGAAAACCATATCACTGAAATAGAAAACTAATCCTTCAAGCAATGGACCACTCCAAATCTAAAGTAAGCTGAATACACTAACTACTAAAAAACCCGACTAGTTCAAATCTTCAGGTATGAGCTTGAAAAAAATATGCAACATGTTTCCTCAAATTTAGAGTTACATACAAGAGTTCGTGTTTTCCTCTCTACGAACCTTCAACCTCACATCATCCGAAACAATACCAAGTGGAAAAAAGAGGACACTAAAAAACTATAGATCTTAAAGATTTTGTAGCAAGAGAAAAAAAAACTTCCAGCAATCCAAACAAAATTCCCACATTTCAGTCAATCTAAAATATTTATTAGCAACAAACATAACACTTCGAAAATGAGACAGTCTAATAAACTGTTCTAAATTCCTCATTGAAATTAAACTTTGTCAGATTAATTTAAGCAGCAATGGTGATCCAAACATAAAAAGAGAAAGGAATTCTTACTAATTTAGGTTCTCTAATATGATCATGTATCAGAATGAGGAAAATTACTCACTTTTTTCAAGAATTTTTAAAGAATTCTTTAACCTGATAACTGTTGATTATTTTTGCACTTAAAAATCATTCTCCTCTACTTTCCTCTATTTTCTTCCCCCAAATTTCTTGCTACTTTTTTCCTGTGGATACTTTGCTGTTAAGCAAAGAAGCAGCCATAAAACAGCTTACTCTGAACTCAGCTGCCATCTTAGATCAAAACAGACAGTTTATAATTCTAATATGTGATTTCTACTAGTTTTATATGTCAAGTGTTACTGTGATGCTCAGTCAACCTAAACATAGCAAGAAAAGAGGAAAAATAGATGTTAAGCAATGAGAGGACACACACAGCCCTGAAACAATGGCACTCTGCCACTCTGCTGGGACTGAGAACACTCCCGGATTAATGTGAAAAGAAATGAAGTATCACAGAGAAGAATTTTGAGAAATTTCATAAAATAAGTTACTTGAAATCATGCTAGAACACATTAACAGAAACAGGAAACCAAGATTTTGGCTCTGGACACAAAAAGAACTTAAATGTGTTTGAAGTACGTGGCCATCTTCACAAATGAAAACACTGATCTATTGCAAATGGGAATTCCTTCTATGACAGAAAAGTACCCTATTAACATCAGGTACAGCACATCAGAATAAATGCAGTGTTATATAAGCTCACTGGAGCAGCGTGTTAGTTTGCACTCAGGAAACTGATCTCATGCTTTTGAATAACGGTATAAAAAAAAGTTTTTTCAGGGAAATTATTTTCCATTGTGAAATTACGTCATTTCAGGAAGTCTGGCAAACCCAGCAGTGAGTAACATACCTTTCAGACAGAAAAGAACTTTCACAAGGAGAACTTAATATTTCACGTGTCTGTAGGCTGGCAAAGGATGATGAGGGTAGTTGACCCGATTTTAATTTGTCAGCATCAGGTAAATTTGCATCAATTATTACGTGGCTGTCCATGTATTTTCTTCCAATTTTCGTCCTCAGGACATTTGTCAAGATAACTGCGGGTTGCCTGCCATATATATAACAGTAAGTCATAAATACTGTACTAAAATCTAGAGAAAGAAACTTCTTGTTAAATTCATTTATCTTAGAGGCTTGATAACCATAAAACATCATTATTTTCAGTCCCTCAGAGACAACACAAAATCCCACTAAGGAACTTAAAATCCAAGGTAAATGCAAAAAAGCAACAACAGATCAGGGTAAGAAACACCAGTTGTATAACTCCACCTTAGCCAGATACTATTCAGGCTGCATTGCCTCTAACATGTTATCTAAGTCTTGTTCAAAAACTGGTAAATGTTTATATCTAAATAGCTTTCACGCAATATCTGTACACATTTGGCAGAACTACGGAGCAAACAATCATGATTTTTCTGTGAACAAGAAGCCTCCAGTAAAACAGACTGAATTTTCTCAAGGACTTGGTTAACAGATATAAAAGTAGCACAGAAACAGATAGCATTAGAATTTTTTCCCCTCTTCAACATCCAGGTGGCATTCTAGAGAACAGCAATAGCAGAGCTCAGAAGAACAGCAGCAAGTGTTAAAAAAGGCAAGCATGAAAAATAAGCTAAACAGAAATATGAAGATGCAACTGCCCACTTGAGCACAGATGTGCAAGATCTGCACAGATGTGTAAGAGCTGCACTGCAATTTCAATTTTACCACTTCCATTGCAATTTATTTTGAATTAGGATGTAACGCCATGGCCTTTTCTGAATTGGTTATGAACAACATTGTCTTTTGGGAATCAACTGCATGTTTGTTTATTTGTCCCAAAAGCACACTCCAGCACAGACTGCGTGATGTCTGGGGAGCACTCAGATCTCCTCTTGCACAGAGATGTAAATTTCTTTTTAATCAGCAGATTACCTTACAGACAAGAATTTGCAGAGGCACACAGGTGATAAGCAATGAGAATATGACTGAAAGGAAAAGCCCAATACAGAAGAAGAATGTAGTCTGGATGTAACCTCCAATAAAGCAAGCCTCTAAATTGTTTATCAACATCAGCTCAGAAAGAAAACGGAGCCATACTTTTCCCTGGGTATCTGCAATTTACCATTGCTTGGGGTGGGGGGAGATACCAGACCTGATATGCTCTTCTTCTGACCCTTTATGCCAGTTCTCATATTTTTATGAGTATTCTGTAATGGTTAACAGGGAAAATACACACTGATAACTCCTCTGAGAAAAGAGGGCAGTTAAGAATACACTTGCATTTCTTTTCATGAGAATAAAAAAATCCAAATACTTTGAGAGTTCAATGGCTGAATCAGAATTTATTAGTCTTGTCAGTACAGGACCATTTAGAAGCCATCTGATCAGAAAATCTGCTACAGTAGGGGTGTCAAACTCACTGCCTGTGGGCTGAATCCAGCCCTCCACCTTGTTTTATCTGGCCTGCCACCTTGTTTCTCCCCGGCAGCAGCACCGAGCAACTTCCCCTGTGCTCCTGCCAGCGCTGGTCATGTGCGCAGCAAGTGTGACACACATTACACCAAAGCAGCAGGAGAACTGCGGGAGCCGTGAGTTTGACACCCCTGCACTACAGCATGCCTGGCACCACCTCTCTCAATGATTATCAAAAGGAACAAGGTACAAGGAATCAAATCAGATGACACAATAATACAGTTCATGAAAAAGACAGCTGTGGTAAACAAACAATATTTTCTCATGAAAAACTGCAAGGAAAATTTTTTAGTGACATGAAGCGAAGACAACATACCTTTTAGACAGAAAAGGGCTTTGGAGAGCAGGGTCTAAAATTTGCCATATTTTTAGGCTGGCAGCAGATGAGCGTGGTTGATCTGACTGCAGCTTGCCAGCATCAAAAAAATTAGCACCAGTTTTAAGTTGTGCCTGTGTGTATTTTCTTCCTATTTTCGTCCTCAGGACATTCGTCAAGATAACTTTGGGTTGCCTGCCGTACATATAATAATACATTAATAATAGGGTGCTGAGAACTTCTTAAATCACATGAATTCAACAAGCATCTTCTACGAGTTTACTGTCTCTGCATCACACCTTGTATCTTCAGTAGAATTGAGTTCACTTCCCTGACAATTTTTACAAAGCAGTTCTCTTTGGAGAAGAGGAATCACAAACATACCTCTTGATTAGGACAGCCTTTCATGGTTTCTTCTTCTGGCATCAATGACTAACACATCCATATGTGACTTTCTAGAAACAAACTTCCAGTGCAGAAGCATGGAAATTTTGGTGCATAAAATGTTCAAAGTAGTCACTGTGGCCTTACAAACAATTCTAAAAGCATACATATGAGCATTTGCAGGATAGGCACGGTGGTGTTGGACTGATGATTGGACTGGACGATCTTAGAGATCTTTTCTAACATTAATGATTCTATGATATGAAAACAAGCACTCATATTGTGGTATCTCAGTTAAAAGCCATGAATATTATTGGCTCCCATATCACAAATTAGATTAAAACCTTGCTGGAAACAAAAATAAAAAATCAAGGAGCTGGGTAAAATCTCTAAGCTCCAACTGATTTCTATTCAATTTCATCAGAGAAATTACATACAATTATGAACTACAACATTAGTAAAAACTCCCTATTCAAGGTCTTTAAACAAGTATCTATACTTCGCAGATTCTTATACATTCGTACTGGAAGTCTTCTCACAAGGAACTAACTCTGCAGCATGGCCAGTAATTTGGACAGTTTCCTTATAAGCTGATAAACATTATGTATCTTTGGTGATTTGTCAGGATGACTTTATTTTCAAATATATGAGAATTGGACTTGTTTTCCCAGAACTGGTCCTAAGAGGACACTGAAGTTCAGGCTCATTCATTGTTTTTAAAAGATCACTGAGGCAAGAACTGTTTTTTCAATTGCACATCTTGCATAACAAACTAAATTGGTCATGTTGTAGAGCAAGAATCCTACTTTTACAGCTACAGAAACCCCTTTATTACTTGCATGCATGCCACGGTCACACGTGTGCAGCATGTGTGATACATGTTACGCTGCAGGAGCAGGAGAATGGTGGGAGCCATGACTTTGATACCCCTGACCTACCCCTGTTGGCCACCTTGGACACTCAGGTCTGACATCCTTTGCCCATACTGACATCAGGCTAGACCCTGACAGCCTTCATACCCCTCTTTAATGTGGTTCACTGATTGTTATCGGGTACAGAGTTTGCAATGTTTCCCACTCCCTTGATTTAAATGGGGTTTATATATTTGCAGGAAGTATCTTTGCAAAAATGATCTTACAATTCAAACCACACACACACCCGTAAAACTAGTTTTGCATTGGAAACCTGTGCAAAGCATAGGGACTTCCAAACAAACAACAAAAAAGTATATATTTGGCTATCCTTAAAGATGTCAGTGCCAGGTTAAGGCATCACTTCTTATATGGCACCAGTTGTTGACTGAAAACCTTGACAGGACACCTAATTAAAACCTGATATTCAGAGCTGTTACAGCGGCTTCAGAGCTTCTAATAGTTTCCCTTGCTGAAGGAGGAATGGCATCTGCTGGCATTTCTTGAAAAATCATGTTATTAAGACTGGGTGTAAAATAGATTCAGGAAAAACACCTACACTTAAGCCAGCCTGTACATCTGTAAATGTAGCCTGGGACACAGATCCCTGAATTACCTGTTAGAACGTCCAGAGAACAAGTGAGAAAGTCATGCAAAAGACATGTAAAAAGATAAAAATTAGTGTCAAACAGAAAAAAAGCAAGCAAAGTATACATTAAAGCAAGTTCCACCAGCAGACCCTGCAAGTAACCTGCACAATAGTAAGACTGGAGGCACCTTGGTGAAGGAAAACCAAAGGTGATTGGTTTTGTTTCTAAAGCAAGCACCTATGGTACCCTCTCCTATCCATCTCCGCAAAAGAGAAAAAAATACATAAGCAAAGGTAATGAAAACATACTTACACATGTAAAAAGAGACAAAAAGTACATATTACGAAAAATGTTATTTGCTGCTCCCGGTAAGTCTCCTATAACTTTTCACAGGGAAAAAGAAGGATTAACCTACCTTACAAAGTACAGGACCCCTCTAGGGAATATGATAGACTTCTATGTCACACAATAATCAGAGCTGCTAGATCCAGTTCCTTTCTCAATGATCATATTTGTGTACACACCAGCACTGTAACCACTGGCTCCAATTTGCACAAATTTGTATTACAAAGTTATCAAAATGAGACCTGGAGGCTACCAACCCCATTTATAGTGAATTGTTAATTGTCTACACAACCACCTTCATGTCCATGTCTTCTACTACTAGTAAACCCAGGTTTTGGAAAATAAATATTTTGACAGTGGGATGCCATATACCATGCAAGAGTCCAGGTCCCAGAAAAGCTGAACACCTGTCCTGTGCTTACAGAAAAAAGCCACTGATAGACTTAATGTGTATTCAGCTATCTGAACTTCTGCAGCACGTGCACAGCTCAGGAGGTCTTTGACCTTTCAGAGCCCAAAGGAACAACGTGATGCATTATCATTATTGGAAAACTCCAATTGCCACATTGACCGACTACATCCTGTTGAGAAGAATGCCTCCACCTGCCCTCCTCCTACTTCAAGGCCCTGACCTTTCAGCAGATGATTAGAAGCCTATGTTCTTGCAGCAAATATGAACATCCCTACTAACCTCCCCGCTTTTCAGGACTAGGAAGTTATTACAGCCAAAAGCTGCTTGTCAGGGCAAGGGGAACCAGTATGTAAATGATCGCTGCAAAAACCGCACTACTGGGCAGTGTTTGATTCAGCTGTGACATGTATTTCAATTAACATTTAATATACTAAGCTGAAAGAATCACACGCATCTTATTTAAGTACATTTCCCACCCTCCCCCGAAAGTGATCTGGACAGAGGACAAGAAGCTTGAATTTCAAAATAAGTGTTCAATTTTGTTTCTTTTTGTTTGTTTTTATTCCCCTCTTTTTGCCTCTTGGAGAATGCAGGATTAATATAGTTGAAGCAAGTGGATGCCTCTAAGCTCTGTTTCCAGATAGCGATAGCCACCCTTGATATATCCCTTTCCTCACCAATAAAGAGGTTTCATAAGTGGGATACAAAACATTAATTGACCAATTATATAAACACCATACCTAACTTTCTGCAATGCGACAAATTGAACTATTCATATTCAATGACAGTCCTAATCTGGTTTGTGACACCATCACAGAAATGTGTACGAGACCTCTAGCACACGAGGACTAAGAAACTAACTTGCTCTAAGAGCCCTGTCCAGGATCACGAACAAATCACCTGACAGTGACCTTTCAGAAGACCATGGGCAGAGGTGTTCAGGCAAGAGCTGCTGCTTCCAGACCCAATGGTCTCACTTCACAGCAGGACTGACAGAAGTAATCAAATACTAAATCTTGTAATCCAGAGCTTCAGTTAAAGGCACAAGTGAAGGCAAGCTTGTGCTGATAAACCCACTTTGTCCTTTCTGATTAAAATTAAGCAGCACTTTAGCTACTGTCAATAAAGAAGGCTGTTTTTTAAAACACCAGGATCTAACAAGAGTTTGTCATTAAGACTCATTTCCTGCTTCTCAATGCAATTGAAAAATTCCTCATTGGGAAAAAGGAGCAGAAAAACATTTGCATTAGAAAGTTTCTCAGCATGCCACTTCACTCTTTTGAGTTTTGTCAGTTCTCAGACTTTTGCTCAAGAAACATCACCTCTTTAGAACCTGGGTGTCCTCTCTATTTAATCCGCAATGAGGTCAGTATGTTGATTTTGACTTACTGAGAAACACTGGGTACCCGAAAGGAATACTCAGAACAAGCTTTACCACAGACAGAAAATTAATTTTTTTTTGCAAGAACCTCCAGGTAGTTTCTAGACATACATCTTTTTTTGAGGAAGTGAAAAATGCAGTGTTTTAATATCTGAATATTTACTGTCTCTTTACAGTCCAAATAATATCTTACTAACATGCTGGTAAGGATTTTGTAAAAATGACAGAACACCTACAAACGCTACTTGAAAGTCTCTCATATTTCAAAACTAGCATATGCAACAGAAAATTAACATAAGTAACAGAACCAAAGGTAGTGTTTTTTTTTTAAAAAAAAGCTCCTCAGCATTGAAAAGTCAGTTCAAAGTTTACCAAAATATCTCTAAAGATCGATACCAGATATCAACCACCTCACAGCATAATTAAAACTGAGGAAACTGCAATTAACAAAGATATTAAATTGTGCTATGTCGATCCCATGAGCGACTCCCTGAGATAAGTTAACGAGAGAAGCATTTCAAGGTAACTACATGTAAACTGATAGCTACACCTCTGAAGAGGTGTGAAAATTAAATTCAGAATCCAGGTTCAGTTCTTCCTGCAACAGTTTGAAGCACTCTGAATATAAAGACCAAGCTAAATGATGACTATTAATAGGTCACAAAACCGCACCAAATTCAGTAGTGTCAAATCACCTGCTGTCATTAAGCATTTTCACTACCCATGCACTTCGTTTTTAACAGACCCTCCTGACAAGAAATCACTTATGATCAATTTAAGTCCCAGGCACAAAATGGGGCAGAGAATACATACTCTTATTTGTTTTGATTTAAATGATTAATGGAATAACAACTGCCTCATTAAGATAAACGTAATGAATTTCATCATGAAGTCACTATGCTTCCTAGCTGCTGTCAATGAATCTACAAGATCCATTTTCATTTTCATTTCTCAATTATGGCACTTACAGCTTCAAAATTTTCTTGGATAAACAATCACCTAGCTGACAGCTTCATATAAAATGATTTTTCAAAGTTTGCCATAACCTCAAAAAGAACAAGATATTTGCTCTTGGCAACAGAGCATAAAAAGGGCAGCCCACAGGCAGTCTTATTTTCTCTCTTAGGTTCTTTACTACAACACAGAGGTGAAAACCCTATTTTTTTACTGCCTTCCCCTACTAATCATCATATTACTGGAGGGTTTTTTGTTGTTTTTAAGACTTAAAGCCATCTTAATGACTGTGGACTACAGATCAAAAAGTGACAAGCAAAAGGTAATCTGGGAAACTTCTTAAGTATCTAAAATATCTAGGGCTAGAATGATAATTTACACTTAAAAAGCAATGAACACCTTTCAGGATGCTGCATGTCAGCAAGCAGTAAATCCTCTAGAAAATCTTGCATTCCCATTCTGATCTCGCAGTCTTATGTTGTGAAAAAGTTATGGTTGCTTCATAATTCACAATCCCTTGAATCACTGAAACATGATTCTCTGAAGATGGGCTACCTAACAGCTTGAAAAACATCTCTACATGACACAAATAATTACCTAGGGACCAGAGATACTCAGCTTCAACAAAGATTAAGAAACTCTGAATAAACAACCAAGAGAAGAACTACTTTTGAGATGACTTCTTACCCAACTGATTCTTCATCATTAGAGCTGCATCTCTTGCAGTCCTTTTGCCTTTTTCCTTCCGTGGAAGGTTCTCTGTTGTTGGCACTTGATTTCAACTGAAATAAAACAAATAAAATTGGGAGGCTCCAAATGACATAAATATGTCATTACGGATATTACACTAGAAAAAGGGAACAATGCCAGACATTGAAACAACACAACGTATCAAATAAAGCAGAGCCACAAAGAGCATATACAATAATTTTGCAAAGAATGCATTTGCTTGATTTGAATTAGTCATGTATCACAAGGTTGGAAAGGACCTCTGAGACCATCAAGTCCAACCTATAACCCAACACAACACCAACCCATCATCTAAACCATGGCACTCAGTGCCTCATCCAGTGTCCCCTTAAACACCTCCAGGGTCAGCAACTCCACCACCTCCCTGGGCAGCGCATTCCAATGGCCAATCACCCTTTCAGTGAAGAACTTTTTCCTAAGATCAAGCCTAAACCTCCCCTGACGAAGCTTGAGTCCATATACCACCTGATCTTTCATGAAACCTTTTCCTCCTAAAGAAATATGACAATACAGGACAATTCAATTATTTCCCAACTTAAAGGAGGACTATTCCAAACAGAGACTTAAATATTAGGCCTCTTATACATAATCACAAATACACAAAGTAACCCCTTCTTTCTTTAAGACCACGCATTTAACCAAACTGTATCCCATTCAAGATACAAAAATCTAAGAAAATAAAGGAATTTTAAGGTTTGGTACTTGAGCAGCAAAACCAAGACTTTTTCCAACTTCTCTTACCTAAAGGAATGCACTTGTATTTTCAAATTAATTAAGTGAAGCTCCACCAAAGCATATAGTCATTTCTGCAGTTCCAGAGCCTTATCTCCCTCTGTCATTATCTCTTCCTAATCTCCCCTCATGTTTTTAATATAAAAGAAAATAAACCAAACAGATGTTTGAAAAATATGCCAGTCAGGCTGAAAGCAGACAAACTTATCTTCATTTCTGTTTAACCATGGGATGAAGGAATATCTGAAAAAAATAATGCCGCACATACTTTACATAGTTTAGTGAAGTCTGAAAGGCACATCTCAAATCAGTCTTTTCCCTAGCACAAGGTCCAACTCTGTAATGGAAAACGCTCATCATTAAAACAAACAGCAGCAAGAAATTGCCTTGAAGGTGCTTTCCCCTCCTCCTGCCTTCAAACGTCATCCAGTTCTCTTCATAGCACTGGTGTTCAAGCCTGTTAGAGAACTATATGCCCAAATCACTAAAAGCTGCACAAAATTTCTCATAAGACATTGAACAAACTCTGGCAACACTAAATACAATCTGAACAGACCTCTGTATGAATAAACCAGTAATATTTATTTTAATTATGATAGCTCAGAAGCAGTCTATTGTTTTAAATTAGAACATAAAGACTAGCCAGTGTTTAAAACATATGGAGCCCTCTACCACATGGAAAAGTTTGAAATATATAGACAGAGGTAACAAAAATAAGAAATGGAAAATCAGATAATATACAGGACATAATAAGGACGAAAAAAAGATTTTTCATTGAGTCTAATCACTGTTTTTACAAAGGCAGAGAAAAAGACAGGAAGAATTCCATATAAGCACTGTCTGGCTCTGCCTAAGAGGACGCTGCCTGTAACTACATAAGACATTATTTCTGACTTCAAAATCTAATAGTAATTGGATGCTCTGCTCACTTAAAGTATTAACAAGTACAGAACACAACCACACAATGATTCTGAATTGCAGCATCCTCAAATGACCAGTCCTACCAAAATACTCGAGTCACGTTATCACCACCACTGTAAATCAAAAAAATTCCTAACTTCCCTCATTAGGTTTTTAAAACTCCTGTGTGGGAGAGCCTGTTTGTCAGGTCCCAATAACAAACGCTATGATGAGCTGAAGGAGTCAAGAGTAGCAAAACATGTATCCAAAACTTAGCATTTTAGAAATGCTTACTGAATTTGAAGCACATTAGTAGCACCAAATATTTAGTTTTACATGTGACTGACATAATCAAGGCATCATTTATGATAAATGCCTTATATACGTAAGTACTCTTACAGTCATTTGGTCCTAACACTGAAATCAGTTATTCTGTTTTAGCACCTAAAATTTTGTCAAAAGTCATACAACCCAATATATTCTCTTAAAGTTTAAGTTCTTGGATCCAAATAACAATTAACTGAAAAAATGTAAAAATTAATTCAATATCAAACAAAAAGTTTGGTAAGTGACCTGATATAGACTAAAAGTTCAGGAACCAAAAAAACAATTAGCAAAAAAAGATATATTTGCCTTTAAATTAATGATTTTCAAGATATTTTCAAACTACACCTGAAGACCAACTCTGCTTTTTAATGATTTAGACTGTCAATATGGCACTGAGACTTCCATTTCTGTAACTGTATGCTTTCAGATAGACTTCAGATTTACAAACTTGTCTCTTTCCTAGACAGTCTGGGACAGATATTGGTCATAAGCACTCAGTACTGAAAAAATCCAGCGTCATAACCAGAACAAAAACCCCAAATAACCTTCTCCTATGCACTTTACAATCCAAAGAACTTCTCTTTACCTTTTTTAAAGGGTAGTCCCAATGATGGGAGCCTGGGAGCCTTGCCAAAGGGGACTGAACTTGGACGTCCTTTGATTTGGTGTTTGTTTTCTTCTTTGCTATACAAAACTGAAAACAGTTTCATGACGTGTAATCACCTAAGTAATCTACTGGTGTTATGAGCTTACATACTGCCATACAGTGTTTTCTTAAACTGACAGGCAAAATCACAAAGTTGCAAGGGAACCACTGACCTGTGACTTTAATTTAAAAGCACTCCTCACTGATGTTTGATCCTAAATCCCGTGTCATGCCACATCAGGAGACAGTTTTAACATATGAGCTGTTTTAAAAAGCAAGAAAAAGCTCTTCCTATTCCATTAGATTCACAAAAACTTCAAATGTGTCCAAAAGGCAAGAACAAATCTACTGGTCCTTAAGAGTTTTCTTAATTCCCTCTGATTTGTTTACCCTCTAGTTTAAATAACCTCAGCTTAGAGGATGATAAACAGAAAAAAATATAGCTGGATGTCATGATGAATATCACATGAGGTTTGCGCTCTCAAAAAAAAAATCAGGATGAAGAGCAGTTACATCTTAGAATAGTATGACTATTTTAGCATGATAATTTATCATCAATATACTACAATGTACTCAAAATGCTATCAGCTGTTGTCATTGCCAGCCTTCACAAAACCAGAATCAGTGTGTCCAAAGTAACTATAAGTAATCCATAGACATGTGCCAAATCAGAGAAAAACATGTGGAAATAATGTTAATTTCTTGAAATTCAAAACAAAATCGGTAAAACTGAATTAATTCCAGTTCATCAAGACAATGAAAGAGTAACATTTCCTATCAGTTAATTAAACCAGTTAAATATCAACTGAAAGAGTAGAAGTGCAAGCCTTGCCATTTCTCCAGGTACCTGAGAAGCAAAACCTTACACTGCATATATGACCAGATTGGAACGAATCAGAGAGCAAAGGCACTATTTAAGTCTTTCAGACAAATGAGTCTATCTCAGACAAGAAGAAGTTGAAGCTACTGCATATGATGGCTACTGCCAAATGCATTATGAACTTTATTTGCAAGCTGCCAGATGCCGTACCTTGTAACTTGAAATTACAAGACTCTAGAACAGCAACACTAAAAACTTAATAATTAACACAGGAACTGCATTCACTAGATCTGTAGATAGTCCTTCAGACAGACCATAACTGAAGCTTACTGTATCACAATGAGATAATCCTCCAACCTTTCAGTTTGAACTGTGAATGCTCTTATCCCTTCTCCAACTCTTCTTTGAAACAAATATTTATTTTTTTGTAATTAGACCTGAATTTCTATATAGGACCTCAAACTGCTTTTGCTGGTCAAATGCAATAATAACAAACATGTCTTCAATAACAGGTTCCTCAGATTATAAAGAATGTTATAAACATAAGGCATATACAGCAACTGCTAATACAAACACTTCACTTCCCTTTTAATCAACATTTAAGAACTGAACTAGACATTTTCTTATTTGAGAACAGCTGCAATTAAATTAGGGTGTCAAATTCACGGCCCATGGTCTGAATCCAGCCCTCCACGTTGTTTTATCCAGCCCAACACCTTGTTTCTCCCCAGCGGCAGCGCCAAGCTCCTTTCCCCTGCACTCCTGCCAGCGCTGCTCACATGTGCAGAGTGTGACGCGCGTTACACTGCAGGAGCAGGAGAATAGTGGCAGCCTTGAGTCTGACACCTCTGTACGACATTATTTGTTTGGGGCTTTTGGCGGGGGGGGCGGGGGTGGTGTCAAGTTTTGTTAAGCTCAAGGGTTTTTTTGAAAAGTGATCTATAAATATGTTTTATCAGTCAGAATGCATTCTTCTGATCTGCACTGTAATAGCCAGATACAAATTCTTACTTCAGAACTCCACCTGCTGCCTGACTAGTGTATTTTGTTATGAGCTTCCCAAGAACACATATTTATCTAAAATTTTCACATGCTCAGATAACTTCTGTAATTACCTGTTCTCAATGTTATCTGTTATGTTAAATCAGACTCAGAAAATAGAAAGAGACAGATGAACAGACAGAAAAGGATTAAAAAGCACAAGATACGTTCATAAGCAAAATTTCCACCTCACTGTAAAACACCTTCCCAATGTTTGCGCTCTCTAAGATGATGGTTTGCAGTGCCTGCAATTGACTTATGGAACAAGCACAAAGTCAAGAGGTAATCATCAGAGGTCTGTACCTATGGCAAGTGCAATGTATGCAGTTGCCTCAGCTTTTCCCCCTACTTAATTACAAACAGTTGCATCTGCACTTTGCAAACTCCTCATCTAAACCAGTAGTACTTTTTGAAGGGTCCCACCTGTAGAAGTAAGGGTCAGAAAAACTGCATAAAACCTTACCTGATCACACCAGTTGCTGCACCTACAACTCATTTTTACCAGTGCTTTCACTGCTAGAAACTATTACTAGTAGAGATATTTTAGAAAAAAACACTAGTATAAGCATCTCTGAACACCTCTGCAGACAACTAAACATTACGCAGTTATGCAGCTGTTCTGCTTACTTGAGCACTGCTCTCAAGATCTAAGCTACCATCTTAAATACTAACATAAGCCTTGAAAACGCAATGTTTATGTGAAATCAAATGTTAAGCCTATCATGTATGAACAGACGCTCAATAGCAGAAATCACTATTGACAGGATAAACTGTCTCTCAGGAAAGAGAATAAATATAGTTGTGCAAATTTATCAGAATATTCTAGGATACCCACAGCTTCAAAGTAAATTGTTGCAAATTGTCGGGAGACTTACACTGACATGACTTGAAGACGATGTTCTCTTTTCCATGGTTTTCTCTACTGAAAAACAAGTTACAAAATCAGTTCTGCAATTTATTTTATTTATTCAAAGGGAAGCAGGATCACAGTAGTAAGTACTAAGGTAGAGTAAGAAAATAATCTTTTAGCATGCTAGCAGGAAGAAAATTCATTCATATAACAGTTTGGGTTGGAAGGAACCTTAAAGATCACCTAGTCGAACCCCCATGCTATGAGCAGGTACATATTTCACTGGATCAGGTTACTCAAAGCTCCATCCAACCTGGCCTTGAAAACCTCCAGGGATGGGGCATCCACAGTGTCCCTGGAAAACAAATTCCAGTGCCTCATCACCCTCCTGGTAAAACATTTTCTTCTTACGTCCAATATAAATTTACCTTCTTTCAGTTTAAATCCATCATCCCCGTCATATCACCACAGGCCTTGGTAAAAGTCATTGACAGCCACAATACAAGAGAGACGTGTACTACGGTAAGGCTCTGAATTATCAGTGTGGCCAGAAGGGTTAAAGGAATTTTCACTGGAATCTACCCTTATTGATGGCATTTAATGCATAAGCCCACCCCCTGGCAAGTATGCAAATAATAAGCAATTCAGGCTTTGATTATAAAGCAAAAAAGAGTGACAGAAGACACCTGTAACACCACAGCAGCTCCAAGAATAAATAAAATACAAGGATTGCTGTTACTAACCATTTTTTTTTTCTGAGAGGGTGATGAAGCACCGGTACAGGTTGCCCAGGGAAGTCGTGGATGCCTTCTCCCTGGAGGTGTTCAAGGTCAGGTCGGATGAGGCTTTGAGCAACCTGGTCCAATGGAAGGTGTCCCTACCCATGGCAGGGGGGGTGGAACTAGATGATCTCTTAGGTCCCTTCCAACCCAACCCATTCTACAATTCCTCTTCATTTTCAGAGCTTCCAGCATTCACTGGGGGTTATTTTCTTTATAAATACTCTGCATGACTCTGGTGTCAGACGTTCCAACTTGCAGCTACTGTGAAGTCTCTCAGGATGACTTTAAGTTCGCATACTGTCATTTAACTCGGCAGTTTTTCAACTCGCATCCCCAGCCCCTCGGTGCGGAAAGCAGCAACACAGAATCA
Source organism: Dromococcyx pavoninus (assembly GCA_033558185.1). Taxonomy (NCBI): domain Eukaryota; kingdom Metazoa; phylum Chordata; class Aves; order Cuculiformes; family Neomorphidae; genus Dromococcyx; species Dromococcyx pavoninus. Next base: position 1,801,619 of record JAUMJL010000009.1, read on the forward strand.
CAGAATCGCTTGGTTGGAAAAGACCTTTGAGATCATCGAGTTCAACTGCACCTGTCCACCACTAAACCTGACCACCTCATCCACCCGTCTTTTAAACACCTCTAGGGACGGAGACTCAACCGCCTCCCTGGGCACAACAGCAGTGCCTGAGAACTCTTTCAGTGGAGAAATTTTTCCTGATGTCCAATGTGACCCTCCCCTAGCACAGTTTGAGCTCATTTCCTCTCGTCCTACCAAATGACCAAGAGCCGGGGGCCACAGTGGGCAACGCCGCGTTCCCACACTCTCCTGATCCTCCTCCCAAAGGAGCGGCGACATCACCTCCTCCTTCACCCTTCCCTTCTCACCGTCCCTCTCCCCGCTCGCCATGGGTACCCGGTGCGGCGCAAACAGCGCAAACACCGGCAGCACGGGACGCACCGAGGCAGTACCAATCAACGTGATTCCAGCAGCCGAAACACAGAGAACGCTTGCCCCTGCCGTTGTTGTTTACCCCCGGCCTCAGCGACGCCGGCTGCGCAAGCCGCATCGGTTACTTCCGCCCCGCGCTCCGCCCCGCGCTCCGCCGCGCGCTCCGCCCCTCCGCCCAGCCCATCCCTCACCACCGAAGTGAGTTTAAATTGGAGCTTGCTGCTTGCGTTTTCCTGGTTAGGTTCTCGTTCCAGTTGAAGCCTGGGAGACCGATTCACCTCGTTACGGGAGGGCAGGTTCGGCTGCCGGGTACAGCCGGGCTTTACACCCCCACCCACACTCCACGTGGGTTTCAGCCTTGGGAATCTTTCCACAGCCAAGTGGAGATTATAAGGATTCAGTGTTGGGTGTGTTTTGTGGGGTGTTTTTTTACTTTAGAGGTTTTTTGTGGTATTTTTGTGGCTTGCTTTTTTTCAAAGAAAATTGGCAGTTCTGCGTGTAGCTTCCACTTGGCAGTGCCTTTGTAACAAGCAGTGGGAAGCTGTGCAAAAGTAATTTTGACCATTTTGAGTTCCACAACGAAGAGGTTTAGCTTTAATTTATGGTCAGGTGTAAGTTACAACATGAGCCAAGTGGAGATAAGGATTTGTTTGTTTTTATTTTTTTCGGTGGCAGTTCTGTTTGGCTTGGGGGGACATTGTGTTTTTTTTGGAGGGGGTATTTTTGTGGTTTGCTGTTTTCAGGGAAAATTGGAAGCTTTGTGTGTAGCTTCCTCTTGGCAGTGCCTTTGTATCAAGTAGTGGGAAATCATGCAAAATTAGTTTTGACCACTTTTAGTTTCACACCTAAGACATTTAGGTTTAATTTATGGTCAGGTGTAGATTACAATGTGAGATGTTGGCCTGTAACTTGGAACTATCCAAAATACTTTAGAGAGCCTTCACTATTGCTGATATAGCTCATCGATACAGCCAGAATTACGTACAATAATGAAACCTGAACTAAGATGTGTTTGTTTTCTTTCATGCAGAGAAATTGTCTACAACCTCAGAGTGAAAAACATTTCCATCTGTGATGATGGCAGATTTTACAGGAGACCATATGGTAATGTTGAATTTCACTAGAACAAAGGAGACTAGTTTTAAATGAGAAATCTCATGAAGTGTAGTACTTGCACCGCAGTAGTATCTCCAATACACTAACTGCTGTAACAAACACCACCTCAATTCACAGCTGAAGAATCCTACAATCCTAACAGAAAAGTGAGAGGAAGTGAAATATTTTTTTCTTTTCTCAACAGTAACTTTTTTTAAACCAAAATAGAAATATAAAGGGTGCCAGAATAAACATCCTTGAATATTGCATTTACATAGAGACAATGAAGCGCAAGCAGCAGTCAACACTGATTTAAAATGTAGATTTTCCAGAAGAAGTAAATGCATTATGCAACTATTTCTAGAACAATGTATAACTGCTGCTTTTTAACTCTATAAATGGCATTACTACAATAAAATCAGTCCTCCAGACTGGTAAGTATATGTTTCTAAGGTGCTATTCAAGTGACTTCTTAAGTGATAACCTACTATAAATTTCTTCAAAACTTTTCCATTCGCACCTTCAGGGCAATTCTAGGAAGGGATGTCATACCTCTGTCTGATGTGAAACTATTTTTTTTTCTGCTTCCTGAAATTATCAGAAACCTTTCACAATGCTTTGTAAAGCAGGTATAAGTAGATTATGTGCACAGGATTTAATTTGGAATCCAGTATCCTTATTTTGTTGTGGAACTGAAAAAGCAGCATTGTTTCTAGTATCTGAAGTAAGAACAGAGTAATTTCCTGTTGGTAGTATGCTGGGAAACTACAGTCTTCCAACGTTTTTGGTGTGAGGAGATAAAGGGACTGAGAAGTGCTAGACAGTATGCCATTAAGTGGAAACTGCATTTACCTTTTCCTGATTGTTACTGAATGTTTTGCTGTGATCTACTTTTCTCCATGGATATCTTTCTTTAATTGATGTCTGGTTTTCTCCCGCTTCCTTGCATGGGGAACACAACATGAATATGGGTAGCTTCCTTCCTCCCTCTCTTGTGAGAATTGTCCATATTTCAATAGCATAGTAAACAGACTATCCTCCTAGCTCCTTTCTCTGTCATGCCTTCCTGCAGAAGGAAAAAAAAATAGATGAACCCATGCACTTGCAACTTTGTACTGTTTCCATTCCAAGAAGCTGAAAAGACAGCTAATGGTTTACATAGCACAGAATCTGGGATTTTTTTTCCTTTTCTATGTGTACTTGCATTATATGAGATAAAAAAGGAGAAGGCTGCCTTTCCCAGCCTGCTCTCTATTAATCAGAAGACAGGAAGGACCCTGAAGAGATGTCTTTAACATCTTTAACCCACTGGAGATTGCTCACAAAGAAAATGTATACAGTGCTGCTCTTGCTGCTCTGTTGAAAAACAATTAACTTTTTCTTTTTTTTTTTTTTTGTAATTGGGAATATAAGAAATAATCCTCAGTATGCCAAGCAGCTTACTCAAGGAAACTTGCATTCCATGGAGGCTAGGCTCCAGCTCAAGTCGCTTACATGAAAATTTTCAGATCACTTTCTGTCCTAGTAATCAGCTTTATCAGACAGTACAGTGAGTTTTAACATGGTCAGAATGTGATTTACTGTGTTCTAAAAACCTCTATTAGTTCGACAAGAAATATTTAAAGGTATGTAGTAGTTTGTACCAATGTATTAGCTAAATATGTCATATAAGCCATTTTTCAAAACAAAATTGCTGCATTACGATGATAAATAATTTTTAAAGTACTGATAGTTGTGACAATTTAATGCTTGCAACTCTCTGCTGTTAGGAAAAAAATCCTATAAAAGTAAGATTCTAACCACACCAAAAGTTACCTCATGTTTACCATTTGACAGTCAGTAGTAGATTGAAGAGTTATTAGGAAAACAGAAGGTTATGATAAGTTTAATTTTCAGTTGCATGGAAACCTCTTCCTGGTATAATTATTGAGCTGATATATCATACGAGTTGAAAAATTATCTTAGCTGAAACTAGAGACCTCGATCTTATCTCATGAAACCTTGCCACATGGACTTCCTTTTCTCCTGTTTGTGGATCACAGTGGCTAGCGTATTCTGCTGTTGATTCCAAAATTTCCATGTGGCAAGTGCTTGTAAGGATGAATGAATACTGGAAAGATTACTGTTAATGTACTGCTGTTGGAATTTAGCAACCAAAATCATTTATGCAGAACACCAAGAAATAGTCTGTGCCAATGAATACTTTGTAACCACTTCAAAATCTGAACTCCAAGAGGTTTCCTTTCTGTGGGTTCTGTGTGGAGGTCTATCCGCACACTAACATAGTCTCCTTAATTTGTAGTGGTTACAAATACAGCGCAAACTAAGTTTCAGAAAACTAATAGAAGGTTCAGAGTATCAAGAGGAACTGAAGTATGACTTCAATACAAAAGGAGAACTGAGGCATCTGGATACAAATGAATCCTTTGTTTTCAATTATTACAAGAATGATCATGAGAGGAATCATAAATGCTATCAAGTTTTGGGACATTTGATTAACCAATATGTCTATGAGCTCCTGGAAAGAGTCTGCATGCTGCAAAAAGTTTACATTCCTACTGATGCTACAGAGGATGAACCAAGAAGTTTCTTTTTTGTGAGCGAGGATGCACTCACAAGTTCCCCAAGCTTAATTGTCCTTCTTCAAGACCGTGGAGTTTTCCGTGCCGGACAGTGGGGGCAAAGGACAATTGTAAGGGAGGGCCTGGAGCATGGAACACAAATACCATTTATCAAAATGGCCCTTCAAAGCCACAGGGGACTGATTGTACTGAATCCTAATGACAACTTTATTGATCTGAAGACTGAAAAGGAGAGGTTAAGCTTTTCTACCAGGGAAGAAGCACCAACTTCTATGCAGTCTGTCTGGTGGATCCCCAAGAGGGGCAGCAGCACCCCTGAGGAGCATACCATGTATGTATGGGATCATTTCATTTCAAATAGTGCAGCTGAGAATGTGGCCTTCATTGCCCATGGCTATGGTGGTTTGGTGTTCGTTGATCTGCTGGTGCAGAGAAAATGGGAGGTAATGAGTAAAGTGTACTCTGTGGCATTCATTGACTCCACACACAACACACAACACCAGATGGGAAGTGATCCACAAATACAAGAGTGGATACAGAAACACTGCCGTGAATGGGTGTCAAACTGTAAGCCTCTAGATAAAGCTGTGGGCTCTTGCATGAAAGTGAATTGTCCTACTGTCTCTGCTGGAGTGGAAAATTGCAGTTTAGCACCCTCCTGCTGCTTACATTCCATCTTTAGGTACCTGAACAGCGCACTTAAAGCCAAGATGTCTAGACATTCACCTGTTGCAACCAGAAGCAAAACAAGTAAGAAGAGAGGCAATACATAAAGGTATACTGATTTGTTCTTGATAGTGGTCTCTTCCTTTCACAAGTGCCCCTGACCTTTCAGTCACTTAAGGATCTTTACCTCACTGTGGAGCAACTTACAGTTCTAAGTTTGAAACTAGTCTGGATTAAAGAAAGACACAAATACAAGTTAACTATTAGGAAAGAAGTGCATTGTTGAAAGCTTTAGGCCATAACTCTTCACTTGGCTGTGAAATTTAAAGCTGCAAGAAATAGAGATGTTGAAGTGTATCAACTGTCTTCTGTGTAAAATTTTTAAATAAACATTATGCAGTAATGGCTCTTCAATCAGACTAAACTAAAAGGAAAATGCTTAAGTGCATAGCTTTCATTAAAATCCAGAACACAAAAAGCATGTAAAGCTCCCCACTACATAGTGTTTAAAATATGGAGAAAAAAAATAAAAATTCATTATTCTAGCAACCTGCAATTACCAAACTGATGCAAAAGAATGGCATTACTGTTTGCTCTCAGCTGTCTAATTTTAGACAGAGGTAGGAAATAGACACAGTTTTTAAATGACCATAGTCAAGGTCTTGAATTTATATAAGCAGAAGATCAAATAACCTTTAAGGTGAAGGTAAACAAAATGGTTATTCTGAATTTCCTATTTAATACTGTGGGAATTAAAAGTGCTCAGTGGCTGCAAAAGTGCTTTGAAGGATGACGAGACTTCATCCTGTATCTTCAGTTCCTATCTCAAAAAAAAGCCCAGCGATACTGGGTACCAGAGAAAATATCTGAGTATCAACTTCCCTTTTGTGTTTATATCCATTTCAGATTTTAGTCATCCCTAATACTGTTTGAAAAAACTTCCATGCCGTTATCCAGTAATGAGTAAGAGTATAAAATTTCATTGGACAGGCAAAGCCAGTTGAATGCTCTTGAGAGCAGGCACAGCTTTTTAAATAAAGATAGGTTTCCTGTTATTACATCTGAATGAAAAAGGTACTGAATAGACAATTAATAGACTACACAATACTTTAGTTCACTTAAAGTTGCACTGGGGATGCTGTCATTGTCATTCAACCTGCCTGTTTTGTTGGTGCTGGTCAGCATGCAACTCAAAGAACAGCCACGAGCATGAATTCAATGCTTGAACAAGTAGATTTATTTACAAGAGAAGCACAAGGTGACAGAATGTCTGTTTGCAGAAGGAGACCAATATGATCCTTAAATATAAACACTCAAACTCCACCACGGTGCCAGAGGTGGCTAAAAATGCTTGAAGAGAAAGGGGGATATAGAACGTCAGCCATTTCTGCAATTCTTTATCTCAGGTCACCCCATTAAATCCCTTGGTAGAGAAGGTCATATTTCGGAATGTTACTAGGATCAATAGGACTTCTCACAATAAGCTTTCCACGCATTGCTCCACGGTAAATCACTTCAATCAGATCTATAAAGTCTTGCTTTGTTTTGAAGCTTCCTACAAATTTGGTGTGATCTGGAGACCTAAACAGAAGCATAAGATAAAAGTAGAATGTAATTGTAATGTTAAAGTGTTCAAAGCAAAACCACAAAAAGACAAGAAACGATGTATAATGAAATTAGGGATTCTGACTTGGTCATTCTGAAAGAATGAACTACATTGGTAATGGCACAACCAAGTCAGGAATATACTGTGACCTCCAAAGTGCAAAAAGGTGCATTGTCATGTCTAAGACTTTAACCATGCTATTTTTTGCAGAGTCAGGCACATTTCACAGCTGACATCTACTTATTAAATCGTAAAATTAAGAAGTATTTTGAAATAAGCTAAGTCGTTCTGGCTTTCTACAGAGTTCTCAATGCAGATGCTGGTAACAGCATTATAGTTGTAATATATAAAGACTCATAATTCTTAGACGTAATAAGATAATGCCGGATAGGATGACATACCCATAATCAACCTTCATGTGTTGTCCGTTGAAGAAAAATACAGTAGATGGAATATAACTGATGTCAAAATACTGTGTGTACACAGAAACCTTGTCCACATCCACCAGGTAAATGACTGCCATTTTACTTAGGTCATGAGCTGTCTTTGCAAGCTGAAAAGAGTGAGAAAGATCGATGACATAGAGATTGTGACACGAGGAAAAAGGGTTGCAAGCTTTATAAAGCCCATTTCCTTTATGTCTTATCAATCTAAGGAGGGCTAGAATATCATGCCTTCTGTACTTCAAGCACTTTGTACACCCATTACAATAACATAACCATTTGCTTAATTTTCAAACTTCTTAATAAATGTAGTGTTGTTTCATTTTATATTTAATCAACACCAACATTTTCATGAGACATTCTATTATCCAAAAGAAAAACAGAATTATAGAATGGATTAGGTTGGGTTGAAAGGGACCTTAAAGCCCATCCAGTTCCAAATCCCCTGCCATGAGCTGGGACACCTACCACCAGACCAGGCTGCTCAAAGCCCCATCCAGCCTGGCCTTGAACACTTCCAGGGCGGGAGCATCCACAGCTTCCCTGGGCAACCTGTGTCAGTGCCTCACCACCCTCACTGTGAAAAATTTCTTTCTAATGTCCAACCTAAATCTTCCTCATTCCAATTTAAAGCCATTCTCCCTCGTCCCATCACTGTTTGTCCTTGTAAAAAGTCCCTCCCTAGCTTTCCTGCAGACCCTTCAGGTACTGGAAGGCCTTCTCTTCTCCAGGCTGAACCACCCCAACTCTCTCAGCCTGTCCTCATAGCAGAGGTGCTCCAGCCCTCTGATCATCTTCGTAGCCCTCCTCTGGACCTGTTCCAACTGTTCCATATTCTTCTTATGCTAGGGATTCCAGAACTGGACACAGCCCTCCAGGTGGGGTCTCAGGAGGGTGGAGAAGAGTTCCACACACCCTGCCATGGGCAGAAACACCTCCCACTAGATCAGGTTGCTCAAAGCCCCATCCAGCCTGGCCTGGAATGCCTACAGTGATGGGGCATCCACGACTTCTCTGGCCAACCTGCGCCAGTGCTGAATATGACATTCTCTTCTAAGCAACAGGTGGACTAGCAGAGCGTATTAAAAAAAAAAAGAGAGAGATAAAAAGAAAAAATATTGAAAAAAACCAAGAAAAAAACCTGCCCTTACTATATCATCGAGTTGCAGACAAACAGCATCGTTATCTCTTCCAAATCGGAGAACCAGCACCTTCTCTGCCACGCTCTTTATTGCCTGATCCACTTCCTTCTTACAGCTCAACTTGGGCAGCAGGAAACTCATCCCGACAGGCCGCGGCTTCCACCGGGATCCCAACCTAACCCTTAGAAAACAAAACCTGTGTGAAAAAACAACCAAACTTCTCCATGATATTAAACCCCAAGACAATTAAATCAATTACCGACCCCTGCACACCGCGCTGACAGAACCCCAGGCGCCTGCCTCTCGCCCCGGCCCAGAAGACTGGCGCAACACCTGCCCCCCCCCTCCGCACCTTGGAACAGACGGGGGGACACGTAAAACCACCGCACCCCGCGCTCAGAAGCAACGCCCGGAACCTTCGCTGTGCGGACAGCGCGCCCGTGGGAAAGAAGCGCAGGAGAGCGCGCGGGACCGGAAGTCGGGCGGGGCCGGCCCCGGTCCCGGCTCCGCGCAGGCGCGCTCTGTTGTGCGCGAGGTCGGTGCGAGGTGGTGGAGGTGCTGGTGGGGTGGGTGCTGCTGCCGGTGCAGCTGCGGGGCGGCCGCGAGCCTCGTCCGTCGCTCAGAGGCATCTTTTCCGCTCCGGAACGGGGACGGCAGACGGAGGCAAAAGCCGGGACAGAGCGCGGGCAGGTGCGGGAGGGCTCCCTCTTGCTTCTCTCCCGTTCCCGCCGGTGTTTCCCAGGCCGCGGTGCCTCCCGGGGGCCGCGCTGCCCCGGCGCCGCACGGGGAGCAGCCGTGTTGGGGTCCGTGAGAGGGAGGAGGGTGGTAGAGCAGCGCGGGGCTTCGGGGCTCAGCCCGGCTCCCCGCGATTCGGTTCGGTTCAGTTCAGGGCTGGTTCGGAAGCGGTGCAGTAGTGTGCGGGTCTCTGGAGGAGCCGCGTCGGTCCCTGCCCTGGTGCGCTCTCCGTGCTGCATCCGGTTCGGGTGATACCGCAAATGCCGGCAAATAAACTGCCTGAGACTCGTTTATGGGGTTTTGGAAAGCAGCATTCTTTATTGCAGCGGTGGATGCAGGAGGGAATCATTCCAATCAATTGCGTTTGACGAGACAAGAGCTGTCACAACATACATTTTCCCACTTACATGCATGTGTATACTTTTTCATAGAAATCCCATGCATATTCTGTTACTTTCCAAGGACTAATTTTAGTGTTATTATGAACTTCATAACAGCCAAATCTCTGCTAATTGGAGCTAGCTCTATCTGACCTTGCATTTTTAGGTAAGGAAAGACACCCTTTTGGACAGTATTGTCTGGGAAAGGGACCACTTGAAAAAAGCACTCTATCAGAGGAACAGTCTGTGTCTATCTTACTTTCAAAAAATACAGTTCCTTAAATGAACTTAACTCTACTTTAGCTTAAATGAAAATATTGCACTTTTTGTAAGAGTAGTTGCTTCTTTTATCACAGGGGCAAAGGCTGTGCCTGTGCTGGGGCAGTCACCGCATTATTTGGTCTTTGGAAGATCAGTGAAAGGCCTTTCTGTTCCTGGGATTAGTTACAGGGAAGTCACACTGGAAAAAAAAGGAAAAAAAATCAAAAAGTATTTTCAGTCCTAGAAATCCAGGGTCTTCAAAGAGATATAGAGTAGTTCTTGTAGTAATGGCATGGTAGTGTGCATGGTGGTGAGGCACTGGCACAGATTGCCCAGGGAAGTTGTAGATGCCTCCTACATGGAAGTGTTCAAGGCCAGGTTGGATGGGGTCTTAAGCAGCCTGTTTTGGTGGGAGGTGTACCAAGGCCATGGCAAGGGGGTTGGAACTTTAAGGCTTTAAGGTCCCTTCCAACCCAAACCATTCTATGATTCCGTGTTGGGCACACTGAAAGGTAACTTGGTTTTTATCAAAAGCTATCATCCAGTTGTTTACGGACAGAGTTGTTCAACAGGAAAGGCACCTCTTTGGGTAAATTCATACCACTTTAATACTCATGTTAGCTATGAATTACAGCTAACTTGATGTCTTGTTTGAAGCTATCAGACAGTATTTAAATCTGCCTTTCAACTATGGATGTAATTGGAGCTTCAGTAATATAAGTTAACGGAGGAACCGGATTCCTTGATTTCTCCAAGCTGGCCAGCATTCTTTTTCACTAGTACTTTTGCCAGCATTTTTAACACTTAAATGCAAAATTATGAACATCTCTTAACACTTATGAATTTCCTCTTATCTTCATGCTGTTGGGGGGGTTGTTAATTTAGTCCTAATGACAGTATAAAGTGAATGGTCAGTCACCAATTTGGTCAATTAGAGTACTGTAATATGCATGCCAGTTTATATAATGTTTCCTAATAACATGATGCTCTTTCTGTGGCTCTTTATCAGGGCAGGTATGTATATAACCCCCAAGTTAGATTTAGCTTGTCTTCTGTGTATCCAACTGTTTTTAGGTGCTAAGTTATTAGGGAGCTGATGAATTTTGATTTTAACATTTGGAACTGATTTCTAAGCTTTGGCCAAATGAGGTTTTCTCAGACACTGAAACTTCACTGATTTTACTTAAGTATGTTTACATTGGACAAGGAAAATATTAAACAATCTTTGTGTTTTTTCTTTTTTGCAGGCCTTTTACATTTAAATACAAATGTGTGTGAAATTAAGGGGACTGTGGGTTTCTTTTCTCTAGTTTATGTGCCGACGTCAACTTCACAGGCAATTTAGCCAAAAGAAGAAAGATGGTCTTTTCCTATGCTTCTTGCTTATTCTTCCATCTGCTCTTCTTTCTAGGACGTGTCTATTGAATCAGGCGTGGAAGCTCAATTGAGTGGGATGTTGACTGGATTTTTTACCTTTGTCCATCTCCTGATTACTTGTCCCTAAATTTAGGTCTCTGATTTTGCTTATAATGTGGCTATGGATGTGGATGCTTGGATGCTGACAGAGCCAGGAACGAGGGGCTCAGGGGACATGAGAGTGCCTTCATTGGCAGTAGTGTTGGCTTAGCAAAACTGTAGCAGTGGTAGCTGCAGTAGTTCCACTGACCTGCAATGTGGAAATGAAGTCACTTGGTCTGTTCAGCATGAAGAAGAGACTGAGGGGGGACCTCATAGCCATCTACTGTTTCCGCACAAGGGAAGGAGGAGGTGCAGGTGCTGATCTCTTCTCCCTGATGACCAGTGATAGGAGGCAATGGCAGGAAGATGTGTCAGGGGAGGTTTCGGTTGAGTATTAGGAAGAGGTTCTTCCCCCAGAGGGTGGTGGAGCTCTGGAACAGCTGCCCAGGGAAGCAGTCATGGCGCCAAGCCTGACAATATTCAAGAAGCATTTGGACAATGCCCTCAGACCTATGGGGTGAATGTTGGCATTGTCCTGTGCAGGGACGGGAGCTAGACTCGACGCGCCTTGTGGGTCCATTCCAACTGAGGTCATTCTGTGATTCTATGAAATGCACAGAAGAGGGAAAACTCTTGCCAGTAGAGCTTTCCCAAAATATAAAGGTAAAAGCCAAAAATGTGATTGTGTTAGAGTTATTCCAGAGGATGTTATAAAAGGAAGCATCTTATGTTTTCACAGTATAGGTAAATCAGGTAGGCACCTTTGGAATGTGTATAAAAATATTTGCAGTTTCCATGCAGTGTTTTGCTTGCTTTGGTTGTGAAGGTTTTTATTTGTCATATGATAACAGATAATTTAAATAGATCTCAGATGCTACTTAAAGATTGTTTGACCACATTTTGAGTTGCAGTAGGTATAGCTGTTTTAAGCAGCAGAGCCAGCCATGTCTGTTCAGAGCAGTGCCACATACTCTGTGGAAAAAAGTAGAAAAGAAATAGTGGAAGCAGGAATTTCTAGTATTCTCCAGGAAGTAGTTATTGTCTGTCAGTGTTACTAAGGATGAAAACCTGTGTGCATTTTCTTCATGGTTTCTGACAAGTTTTTTTTCACTTTTATTGGTTTTCTGTAGATAAGTGTTTGAACACAGCACCTGTCCAAGTATGCAGTCTGCTAATGTGCTTCTGAAAAAAATTGTAAGAAGCTCTGTCCTTCCATTTGCTGCACAACATGGGATGAAAAAGGATTTGTTTCTACTCAGTAGAACTCTGAGTTTTTCACTTTGCCTGAAGCAGGACAATTCATGCAGTCCCTCAGAAAAACTAGATTTGGATGCGTGGAAGAAGGTAATGAAGTCTGGGTTGCAAGAAGTCGGTGAGACGGTCTCTGAGCGTCAGGAGCTTTCCAGTCTGGCTGCTGCACGTGAGATTTTGGATATGTGGAGACTAGCAGGCAGATCGGTTCCAGAAAATATCAGCGAAGAACAGCTACAGACCTTTATTGAGTGTCCTTCCAAGTCAGCAAAAAAGAAGTATTTGAAATATTTGCATCTCAAAGAAATTAAGAAGAAAGGCGACAAAAGAAAGATTGAAGAGAAAAGGAGAAGGAGGCTGGAAGCACAAGAACAAGCTTCAAAAACTGATGAGACCAAAAGGAATTCACTCGTATGCCTGTGGTCCCACAGTATGGATAAAGCATACCACTGGAGGGCTGCTCAGTCTATGATCTTTGGCCAACCTCTAGTATTTGACATGTCTTACGAAAAAGATATGTCTGTCCAAGAAGTTGCAAATACAGTGAGACAGTTAGTACTGAGCGAAGGCTGCAATCGAAGATCTGTGGATCCGTTCCACATCCACTTCTGTAACTTCCAAGACAGCAGCCTCTACCAGAAGGAATTTATCAAACATTATAGAGAGGCATGGGGCAAACTGCTTATCACTGTGACAGACCAGTGCTACACAGACATCTTTCCAAAGGATAAGCTTGTCTATCTGACTGCGGATTCTCCCAAAGTAATGAAAACATTCGATCATGATAAAGTCTATATTGTTGGGTCAATGGTTGACAGGAGCATAAAAACAGGAGTCTCTTTAGCACGGGCAAAGCGATTGGGGCTGGAGACTGCGGCTCTTCCTTTGGAGAAGTATTTGCTTTGGAATACTGGTGCCAAAAATCTCACATTGGATCAAATGATGCATATCTTATTAACCTTGAAAGATACTGGAGACTGGAAGAAGGCTCTGGAATTTGTTCCAAAAAGAAAATATTGTGACTTTGTAAACAAGCCTATACATGAACTGAAAAACACCTTAAACCTGATCAACACATTGAAACTTGGAAAGAGACAGGAACAAGTACAAAAGCAATTTGCAAAGAACTGCTCTAAGAAGCTAATGCAAAAGTAGAGCGATGGGGAAGAGAAGGACTTTTCTTTTGGGCAAACTGTGCCCTTGAACGCTCCAGTTTCTCCAGACTTCTGGAACTGTATTCAGCTGTTTATCTCTAAAAATGCCTTTGTTGTTGGTCAAATTTGAAAGAACTGTCTTTAAGTATTTTTTAAAAACTTAGTGTTCCAGCTGACTGAATTTATTCACACACTGAAATTATGTAAGAGAAATGAGATAATCTGTTTTGGAAAATTTCTCTGTACAAAGAATATAAACCTGTTTCGTTGAGCCATGCTGAGAGAAGGGTGATTGTAACCAAGTGCGAGGTGGTTCTTGAGAGAACAACTCCTCCGTGCTTTGCATTTGCAGCAGGTGGAGGCCATCCACAATCTTCTTCTAGAAGGTTATCTCAGATGAAATACAGGAGACCTTTCGCCATTGCTTCCTGAATCCTCTTGTGGTGTGTAGGTGAAGTCACCTCTGATGAGCGAACTCAAAACACTCACTTAAAACCTAGCATGAGTTTGTAGAGTTGCATAGTTGGTTTCTGGGTGTCCCATCTGTCACAAAACAAGTCCCTAATTGGAAGGAATAACCCATATTTTATTGACCCTGCAAAAAAAAAAACCCTTATGTACTTTTGTGTAAGGCTCTTAACCCTGAGTGCCTGGGGCTTCAGCCTGTGTGATGCAGATTTCCTAAAGTGCTGGAACTTTGATAAACAGTCCTGTTGGTAAATACAGGACCAGAGAGCCTTTTAATGTTTCTCCAAGCAGTAAACATATGGGTTGGTCTCTCTGAAAGCCTGTGTTCAGGCTCAGAGCTACGATGGGTGTGCTGTCAAGTGAGGTTCTTTCTGCTTACTGTGGGATCAGGACAAAGTTCTTAGTACCTGTACTGGTGCTTAAATCTTTCTGATCTATTAGTATGGTTGAATACCCCAGCACTTTTAAGTTGATGATGGTATATAGAATCATGGAATGGTTTGGGTTGGAAGGGATTTAAAGATCATCCAGCTGCAAACCCCCTGCCTTGGGCAGGGAAGCTTCCCACCAGACCAGGCTGCTCAAAGCCCCATCCAACCTGGCCTTGAACACTTCCAGGGAGGGGGCATCTACAACTCCCCTGGGCAACCTGTGTCAGTGCCTCACCACCCTCATTGTGAAGAATTTTTCTAATGTCTAATCTAAATCTCCCCCATTCCAATTTAAAGCCATTCCCCCTTGTCCTGCACTACTCGCCCTTGTAAAAAGTCCCTTCCCAGCTTTCCTGCAGACCCTTCAGGTACCAGAAGGCCTCTATGAGGTCTCCCCAAAGCCTTCTCCAGTTTGAGCAACTCCAACTCTCTTAGCCTGTCCTCATAGCAGAAGTTCTCCAGATGGTGAGGTTTGTCCTGAAAAGTCAAAAAAAACAGGAACGGGTATTGTGGTGGGTGGTGATGCCATCGCTGTTCCAAGGAAAGGCAGGAGGATGCACTACTCCCATGTTGTCCACCAGCCTCTGCCAAGTGTGTGTGTGTGGGTGGGCCTCTGCGTGTGGGGAGCCCCTAGCTTGGAGAAAGTCTCTGCATCCCTTTGGCTGGGTGGTGACTGGGTGGTGCACAGAGCTTCACCCCAGGTGACACTGAGTGTCTGTCCCCAAGCAGGCAGGAAGTGTTGCCTGTGTGTGCCAAACTCTGCATCACTCTCCCTTCATGCCCAGACTGATGTGGTGGAAGGGCATCAGAGCAGTGTCACTTGAAGCTTCCCTGCTCTCCCTGCCTGTTCAGAGAGCAAAGCTTCCAGTTTCAGGCTGGATTGATTGGCTGAGACCAATAAGATGAGGTTCAACAAGGACAGGTGCAACCAATGCAGTGCTACAGACTTGGGGAAGAGTCGCTGGAGAGCTGCCTGGAGGAGAAGAACCTGGGGGTGTTGGTTGACAGCAGCTGAATATGAGTAAGCAACGTGCGCAGATGGCCAAGAAGGACAATGACATCTTGGCCTGTATCAGAAATGGTGTGGCCAGCAGGACCAGTGAAGTGATTGTGTGTCTGTAATCAGCATTGGTGAGGCCGCACCTCGAGTACTGGGTTCAGTTTTGGGTCCCTAACTACAAGAAGGACATTGAGGCGCTGCAGCACGTCCAGAGAAGGGCAACAAGGCTGGTGAAGGGGCTGGAGAACAAGTCTTCTGAGGAATGGCTGAGGGAACTGGGGTTGCTTACCTTAAAGGAGCCTGAGGGGAGACCGCATCACTGTCTGCTACTGCCTGAAAGGAGGTTGTAGCGAGGGAGTGTTGATCTCACAAGCGGCAGGCAAAGAGGATGAAAGGAAATGGCCTCAAGTTGCACCAGGGGAGGTTCAGATCAGACATCAGGAAAAATTTCTTCACTGAAAGGGTTCTCAGGCACTGGCAAGGCTGCCCAGGGAGGTGATGGAGTCACCATCCCTGGATGTATTTAAAAGACGAGTGCATGAGGTGCTAAGGGATGTGGTTTAGCAATGAACAGGCACAGCTGGACTCGATGGTCGCAAAGCGCTTTCCCAACCCGGCGAATCCATCAGCCGCCCTTACCGCAGGGGTCGCAGCGGCCCCGGCCGCTCTGGGCTCCACGCGCGCCGTCTCTATGGTCGGGGGTGGGGGCGGTGTGTGGCGCGTGCGCGGCGTAGGCGGTGGTGGAGGGGGAAAATGGCGGACGGCAAAGCCGAGGGGGAGAAGGCGAAGCGGCCGCAGCCCGGAGGAGGAGGAGGTGAACACGTAGCGCCTCTCGCCGCGGAGCTGCGGGGCGGGCAGGGGGCGAGGAGGGACCCAGCGGTGCCGCCCTCGACCTGGCAGGGCCGGGCTTGCGCCCTGCGGGGAGAGGGGGCGGCCGGGGCCGAGTGGGCTGCGCTGGGGAGAGGCCGAGGCTGAGTCCGTCAGCCTCACGCCTGGGGGTTTAGACCTCGGCACGGCGGGACCTGATTAAGATCCAAATTAAACACCTTCTCCTTGGCCAGATAAGCGCAATGGGACTCCACCTGGAGTGCTGTGTCCAGTCCTGGATTCCCCAACATAAGAAGGGTGGGGAACTGTTGGAACGGATCCAGAGGAGACTACGAGTATGCTCAGAGGGCTGGAGCACCTCCTATACGAGGACAGGCTGAGAGGGTTGGGGTTGCTCAGCCAAGAGAAGAGAAGGCTCCAGGGAGACTTCGTAGCAGCCAGCGTTCCAGTACTTGGAGGGGCTACAGGAGAGCTGGGGAGGGACTTTCTGCAAGGGCAAATAGAGATAGGACGAGGGGGGTTGGCTTTAAATTGGAAGAGGGAAGATTTGGGTTGGACATTAGGAAGAAATTCTTTATGATGAGTGGTGAGACACTAGCACAAGTTGCCCAGGGAAGCTGTTGATGCCCCCTCCCTGGAAGTGTTCAGGGCCAGGCTGGATGGGGCTTTGAGCAGCCTGGTCTCGTGGGAGGTGTCCTTGCTCATGGCAGGGAAGTTGGAACTGGATGGGCTTTAAGGTCCCTTCCAACCCAAATCCTTTTATGATTCTATGGTTTCTTTCTCTCTAGAATATACATGGAGCAGTCCTGCCATGTATTGAGAGAGATTTGGTCCTTGCTGCTGGCAAGGAGCAAGGAAACATCTTAAAGATTAGCTTTTAACAGCTTTGGTACCATTTTAAGAATGGCTACAGTAAATGTTCCTCACCTGCTGTTTTAAGCACCCTAGGATTTTTCGCTCTGCATAAATCTACATTTTTCTGTTTGGTTATTATGTTATTACTTCTTTGACAAAATCACGTTCTTTCCAGCTTAAGAGTTATTCTGAAACTTTAATCGTATATTGCTTTTCGACTTTCTTCTTCTGACTTGAAATTGAGAAGAGACTGGTTTTGCAAAGATAAAACTTCCCTTTCCTCTTTTTTAGGTTTAACTATTATCTATAGGTAGAGAGTATTTCTTTAAGTATTTAATTAAGAATTAAGCTGTTTAAAGCTTAAATCAAGCATGTAAACCCATCAGGATAGCCTCAACAGTGACTATTATTTCTGATAATCACTAAAATATGAACAGTAATACCCAATTTTAGGTAGTTACCTGACTGTTGGTTCTATATTCATTTTTTTGGTTGGTTGGGTTTTGGATTTTTTTTTTGTTTTTTTGTTAGGAATACAGGAACTGGACAGCATCAGCATGTCAGTTCTCCATGACATTTTGTGTAGTTTGGAGTGCTGGAACATGATCTTAATGAATTATGGTACATTGGCCCTAAGGAAGGATAGTTATTCCTTGTTTATTTTTTAAAGCAATTTAGTCTTTAGTTTTTGCCAAGAACAGAGGTGCTTACCTTAAAGTGAACTTAGTGGTGACTGGTTTGTTCCCACCACCATCAATGGTCACTGAACTCCCAGGAACAAGTGATCGTGAAATGCTGTGTGTGCAGTGAGCACTGGTAGTGTTGTCACTTAAGCCGCCTCAATAATGGAAGTTGTTCACTTACTGGCTTATTGATACTTCTGTGAAAAGCTCATCTGTGAAGTAGGACAGCGTTTTATTAGTGTCATCCATGAAAAGAGCACTGGCCAGAGTAGTTTTTGAAAAAGTGCTAGTGCTTTCTGTAGGTGAAGTACGACCTCCTTGAGATCTCTGGAAAAAATAAATAAGCCTTAATGTCTTGAAAAATATGTAAGTATTGGCACAGGAGATGGAGAGACACGTTTAATGGATAATATACTTCTGCATTTCTACCTGTTTCTTGCAGAAATAGAACAGCACAATGGCTCCCTCCCCACCTACCCCAGTTGTCCTACGCCCTTTATAGCTCCTTCTGCAAGTAAGAGCATTTCTTTCAGCAATCTGCAGTTCATGCGAAGTGGAGCCTAGTAGAAGTAACCTTCAGAATGCAGTGATAAGAGCTGATTTCAAGAGGGAAGCTATTTAGTATATTGAGAAAAAAACAGGTGTGGAGATTGCATTAGGCTTCATCTTGTGATTAGCAATATTCTACAATTTGCAGTCAAAGAAGCAAACTGCAGTGTAATTAGCTTTAAGCTAGCATTAGCTTAGGAACCTGGACTGGTCCAGTGTGCCGTGGGATTTGGGCTGCTATGGATTTTTTATCTTATGCAAAAGAAAGACTTCTAGGCCCATGGTTCTAGTGCTGTTAAGGCCAATAAATCTACCAACCTTTGAATCACCATACAGTCCGTAGTGTACCTAGATTGGACTGGTAATTAAATATTGTGTTTAATGTGATTTCGTGGACTAGCTGTAAAGAGCTGCTCATGGGCTTGGAGACTGCTGTTTGGAAAACCATGCTAAGACAGCAACCAGCACCCAAGGTCACTTGTGTAAATTTTGCTTGTTTCTTTTCCTCTTTTGTTTGTCACTTTTATATCTGTACTTTCTGGGTCAGATTTCTAGTGGTGCAGATTAGTACTTTTTTTTTATTTTAATGGAGCAAAATTGATTCAAGTTACTATTTTTTAGTGATCTGCCATGTTTCCAAAGATGTAAAATAACTCCATTTTTGTTCCAATCACTTAATATCTGGATAGAGAAAAGAATGGGGCAGAAAGGGCATATTCTGCTGCTTATGATTTGGGAAAATATATAGATGCTGTTTTACTTTTTCCTGATGTTGTTTGCTTCCTTTTTTCTCAGAGATACAATCTTGTTCAGCCCAAGTTCAGACTAGCTTCTCTTCCATTGCTCTATCTTATTTAATAGCTTTTTTTGCTGTTAAAGAGCTTTCTTTCCTGATGGTCTGAATTTACTGTGTGGGAGGTTCTGTTCTCCACTTGATGTAACAAGGAACTGATGGTAGCTCCAGTTTTCCTTAGACTGATGGTATGCGCACTTTCCTGTCCACTCCCCAATATGGACAGGCCCTGCAAGGCTTTTCTTTTCTTCCTTCTGCTGCTGCAGTGGTTTTCTTATTGCGGTGGCAGAGAAATGTATTTTTACTGAAACAGTTACTCTCTTCAGTGTGAGTTTTCCAAGGACACCTTTGTCTCTTGCTGTAGCTGAAGAAGCTGAGTGTATACGAATGAAAATGTGGTTTGAGTGTTTTTTTTTCTCTGTGGATCATTGTTCAGCTGCTATGTTTTCCAGAAAAGGTGAAATCTATGTCTATGTTTTTCTAGTGCTGATTCCTTCCTCAAGCAGAGCTTGGCAGATTTATTACAGATGACATGTGGACAAGCAGTGACTTGAAACATGATTGAGACAGCCAACCTCCTTGTAGTCACTTCCATGATTTTAGAGTTGTGCCAGACCAGCCTAGAGACTGGCATGGACATGTTTTTGTAGAAGTTTAGTAGAATAAATTTTAACTTAGATTATCTACTATAGATTTGGAATTGGGTTTTCAGTTATGAAAGATTGTCTATGGCAACTTAAAAAGCTTTAGTGATCTACGTTTAATTTACTACATGAACTCGACTTCCGTACTAAATAAAGAGATGATGCTTCAAGATTGTTTTCCTGGCTCATAGACAAGAAGTTCTTTACAAGTAGTGGAGTGCTTGCAGGTTCTTCTCTTTGTGTTTTGCTGTCTGCTAAATGTACATTGGTGGAAACTACTGTAACTAAAACCACCTTACCTATTGCACTCAAAGTATAATGCTTTTTTGAGGTTGCTGCTCCCATCAATCTGCTCAGTAAAAATAGCTCATCTTGGTAAGTTGTTTCGACTTCACCAGGACCTGAAGAAGAGGCAGAAAAACCTGTGAAAACTAAGACTGTTTCTTCCAGTAATGGAGGAGAAAGTTCGAGTCGCAGCGCAGAGAAACGGGCAGCTAATGAAGAAGCTGAAGACTTTACCACAAAGCCTGCTCCTGCCAAAATGTCCAAGTTTGGATTTTCCATAGGCAGTCAGACAGCAAAGAAGGCAGCTGCAATATCCATCAAACTAGCAGCAAATGTAAGTTGTCTGAGGGCTTTTAATTTTAGGGAAAGTGGGGCAAAGGGGGAAGTGCTTTGGGGAGGCTTCCTTGCAGACGGACAGCCTTGAATTACATAAGTATAACTTAGATAAGGTTTAAGAAAGCATTTGCGGGGCCAGGTAGCCGTGCATGTGTAAGTACTTCAAGGTGATTAATACCAGGCCAGTTTTCTTAGGAAGCATGAGACGTGATTGAAATGAGCTCTAGATCTTTGAACATACAGAATAATTTTATAATGAAATTCGATAAGCCTGGAATAATTTTCTGAGGGAAATTAGCACACTTGTTAAACTGTTCAGGCTACTTTGAAATGAGTGCTGGGAGCTCTGTTGAATAGGATGCTTAAACCTACAAGAAAGCAAATGCTCTCCTAGATGGCTTAATAGGCCATCTTGCACTTTGATGATCTTATTTTAATGTGGAGAAGTACGGTTTATTTTTCATGATTCTGCCTGTTCTTTGCAAGGTCAGTATGATCCCTTTATACAATATGCAAGAGATGACATTCGGTTACATAGGTTTCTAAGAATTCAGATCCCCTTTATTGTCCTGTACAAGGTATCCTTATGCTTGTTCAGATGTGAATCTGATTCTTCCCTTTACTACCAAAGTAGTCCTCTACTGGCTTGGGTAAGGACAAGCCAGATGCTGCCTCTCTGATTAATACAGTTAATTTACACTTCCCACGTAGCGCTGTGATGGACACGCTATAAATCCTTGTCTGGATTAAATTCAAACTATAATCATGAAAGGCTTGCACCTGCAATGCCAGCATTTTGCAGATCTGCAAAAGATGAAAAGAGCGCCCTGTTATTTTGAGATGGGAGGGCAATGTGGGTTGGCAGCATTCTAGGGTATAAATGTAATCAGGTCAGCTCAGACTTTGGAAAAATTGACAAAGCGGCCTTCTCTGAGCAACTAGCAAGCTCCGATTTCTCATGCAGAAAGGTACTTCCAGTGACAGTAAATTTGGCCTAGGATTTCTGGCTCAATGAATTTGCTGGGTAACTGACAGTGCACCAGACCGGACTACTCTGTTTCTTTTTAGTCATTTTTTTTACTCTCTTAGTATGTTACTTGTTGCTATGGAGCTGATGCTTTAAAAAATGGCACAGTATTTATACATTTTACACTATTGGTGACGAGCAGCTGTAGACAGTCACATAAGGGCTCTGCTGCAGCACCAGCTTCAAAACTGGCTGTCTGAAGTAGTCACCAATAAATAAAGTCAAAATGGAGGAAGCTTTGTGTATGGTTGATTTAGATAATTGGCAGTACTGTAGAAGCAAACTGTTACTGATGACTCAATGCTTTCTTACAGATCTTAAAGTTATTATACTTTTCATATCTCTGGTATATTATATGTAACAGTTTTGAGTTTGGTAGCTTATTGTACTTTGATTCAAGGGTGTCAAACTCATGGCCCACAGGCTGAATCCGGCCCTCCCCTTTGTTTTATCCAGCCCAACACCTTGTTTCTCCGTGGCGGCAGCACTGAGCTCCTTGCCCCTGCGCTCCTGCCAGCGCTGGTCACGTGTGCAGAGTGTGACGCGCATTACGCTGCAGGGGCAGGAGAATGGCAGGAGCAGTGAGTTTGACACCCCCGCTTTAAATAGAAGAAAGTGTTTATTGGAAATCAAAACAATACTTTTTAAAGGAGCCTTATATTAACTGTACTATGTGATGCACACTGATGCTAATTTAAAAGTATTGAATTGTTTGAAGCCAGAAAGCTGACATTTTCTCATCTTTTAACAACATAAACACATTCATCTTTCTGGCATTGATGGATAAGAATGCTCCAAAAGAATAATGGAAACAGTGACACAGTAAAATTTTGAACACCACAACATACTAAAGTTCTGATTTAATTGTTCATGTCATGCACCAGTAGCTGCATCTCCTTGTGGTTCTAGAAATTAAGACTTACTTGTAGGGAATTGTAATATTAGAGGGTTCAGCTTGCTTTTCAGAATGTGTCTCTCACAAATGAGCAGCCATTTGCCTTTCTCATTAGAGAGAAACATTTATCTGTTTGAGTCAAACAAACCCACTTTCCCACCTCATTTCCCATTTCAGTAAAGATGTCCAGCTTCATTTTATGAAAATATTTAAAGTATCATGGGTAGCTTTTTTAAGCTAGCAGGCTTACTTTATGTGTGCATTTGGTCTTTTTCAGAAGCCTAAAGAGCCTGTTCCAACCCTTGCTCCAAAAACCCTTTCTGTAGCAGCAGCTTTCAATGAAGATGAAGATGTGAGTAATAAGACAGTGATCAACACAACTTAAAAGTACCATTGGTGCGGGTTAGACTTAGGCAGACAGGGTGGTTCATTTAAGATCCTTTACATAAACAGAGATTTTCAACCTAGAAGGATCTCTTGTGTTTCTGTTTAAGAATGCACAACTTTGTACCTATTTGTTAATTCAAGAAATCATTAAAGAGCTGATAACTTTTCCCCTGAAAATGAGTTACACAACATAATCTGAATTAATGGTTGCTTACTCCGGGCTTGATAAAGCGGAGGTGAAGAAAAGTTATGCTGCTTCTGGTTTGCTCAATATTTTATTGTTGTGTTACTGCTCCTTCTTACACAGAGGCAAGCAAAGGAATTTGTGTTTATTTCTGTAACCTTGTAGAACCTCTGCTTTGTCCTCAGTCATTTTGCTTTCCTGTAGGGCCATAGTCCATTCTTTTATCTTATCGTTTGAAATGTTCAGAAGGTAGTGGCCAGCCACACGTTAACCTCCTTTCTCTCTCTGTAGAGCGAACCAGAAGAAATGCCTCCGGAAGCCAAGATGCGCATGAAGAACATTGGAAGGTAGGTCAGCTTTTATTGTTGGTTTGGAGAAGGGTGAGCGTGTGAGAATACCTCCTCCAGCACAGGTCAGATCTTGCAGATGGTTTAGAAGTATAGGAAGATAGAATAGGTTCAAAACATTTTTTTTTTTCATAAACAGGAAGATTTTAACAGTCATTTTCTAGTGTTTCAGCTGTAGATTAAAGCACTACAGTTAGATTTGCACTTTGAATCTTATTTGTCGCTTTGTTTCTGAGGAAGAAATTGATTCTATATTAAATAGAAGCTAGTTTTCTTCTTAGAAAGGTACTAGGTGGGAGTTCGTGCTTGATGCTAAGCTTTGTATCTTTCTAGTTCTCCATTTTATAGATTGCCCTCAATTAAGATAGTTTGCTCAGATTTTTGAACTTCTGTGCAAGAAGGAGGTAAGAGTAATCTCTTCCAGAGAGGCAAAAAATAGCTTGTTTACTTTTATAACAAATATATATAACTCTCCGCTTGCCACAAGTTTGACACAGTATAGGGTGAATCCTAAAATAAATAGGGATGTTTTCACAGGAGGCTTCATTTGTTAGAATTAAATTTTGAGCATATATGTTTTGAAGATCTTTTATTATGATAAACTGCTTTTTAAGTCAGTCCCTTGGAGGCTTGCTGCTATTCAGAGGTTTGTTTTTTTTCTCCAGTGACAAATTTTACATAATCCTAAATTTTATAGCCTTGCAAGAAACTCTTCCTAACTGGCAGCAGTTAGGAAACACTGGCAGCACTCCCACCTCTTCTGCTGCACTGTCTCATCGTTCTGTCTTGACATGCTACACAGAGATCAGTTCTGTGGCCGACTCATAGTTGCCAATAGTGAGGACTCTTGATGTAACAGAAAGAAAGAAATCTGTTGTAGTTTCTGGCAGTAGGCTGGACTTGGATGGGGTGTTTTCAGTGTCGTTATTACACAAACTACTATAGCTGAACTGACTTTCTCAACTGATCTTGTTTTACTTTTCACAGGGATACACCAACCTCAGCAGGACCAAATTCCTTCAACAAAGGAAAACATGGGTTTTCTGACAACCAGAAGCTATGGGAACGAAATATAAAATCTCATCTTGGAAATGTCCATGATCACGAGAATAACTAAATGATGCGGAATGAGAGTTGGGTGTTTGGGGGGAGGGGAGGGTGTAATGTTAAAGGAACAGTTTCCTTTTTTAAGAATGGTATAAGACTATCTTTGGAGCCACTTTTTTAAGATTTTGAGTGGTACAGTAATAACTGAGTTTGAAATTAGAGGTAATTTATGTTTTGTATACAGATTTCAAGGCATTTGCTAATTTTGTAGTTCCATGTGATTAGTTTCAAAAGGTTCAGATAATAAAGAAGTTGGAGTGGTACCTTTTTAAGATTATTTTAATTTTTTGGGGGGGCAGTGGTTAATTAAGGTGGATGAAAAAGGTTACTGTCTCTTTAATCAGGTTAACAGTGAATGCTCTTGCATTCTCACTTCCAGCTCCCTCTTAGTAACAGGAGAAACAGCTGATTCCTAGGAATACTGCTAAAAGAGAGTGAGCGTTGTCTTGTGCTAGAAGTTTTACTGGACTATTAATTCTGAATATAAACTTATGCAGGAAATAATAAGAACCTGGATTTTTTTTTTCCCCTCCCTCCTGTCACCTTTTGTTAAGTCTCTGCAAACTAGGAATTACGTTGCTCTGAGTGGCTCTGGTAACTTAGCTCTAATTTTGTTTTAAACTTCGTGTAGGATGTGTAACCTTCTGTGGCCTGTTTCATCCTAAGGAAATGGGCCTTGTCTGTATATTAGATACAGTCTGTAAAGAATATTTACTACAAAGGTAAACCAGTATTTTCAGTGTACTCCTCTTAAATCGTTAGCCTTGAGTAGCGCTTGTTAGCATTTCCTTGTGGTACACAAAAGCCACCACCAAAAAAGGCAAGCTAATGTACATTAAGCTTCACGTTTGGTTGAAATATTTTTTGTTTACTATGCCTAGAAGGAATAAAAGCCACACCAAAAATCAGAAGCTCACTGCTTAAGTATGAAGAACCTAAGATGCACTTTCTCTGTCTTGCTGTTTAAAACAAAATGCCTTGATGCTGTGACCTCAATGAACGCTATCAGGTTAAGGAAGAATCCTGTATTTGCAGTCCTCATGCTTCTAACGAGTGTCAACTTCAGAAATAGAACTTGGCCTTTTCCAAGCTGTCTGTCTTTTGCAGCAATTTTCAATAGTGACGTTGGCCTGGTCAGTTGGATTTCCTATCTCTCATGCTGCAGAGCAGTGCTGTAGGATTTCAAACCTAGGAAAGACTGTCTAAAATGCAGTTTAATTCAGACTGCATATTTTTAGAACATGCTTCTAGCAGAACTGGCTAAACAAAAAGTTATCAACAGCAACACCCACCCCTAAACAAAATTAAGGTTCTTTTTAAACTCAAATACCTGATAGTGTCGACCACTAAATTGATTTCAGCTGGGAACTGGCTGTAGAGTTCAATATGTTAATTACTTTCATCCTGCCTCTAGAACCATTCTTCATGCTAAAGTTGAACCTGCAGGTGCAGAAGGGAAAGTGCATCTTGAAGTGTATTTTTTTTATTATTTTAGGAAAGCTCTGACCACTTAGACTTTTGAGTTTATAAGCTCTAAAAAATATTTTTTTGTATTTTTGTATTGTATGTGTAATCTTTTTTCTTTTGAAGTCTGATGCAGTTGAATACCTGTAACTATTTTCTTTAAAAGCCTTGTTATAAACATAACATAAAAACGTATACATTATTGTTTTTCCATAGCAGAAATCTTTGATTTATTTAAAACAAAATGAAACACATTTTCAAAACTGACTTTCAGGACTTCCAAAACTGATTTAGGCAACTGATACTGGAACTAGGCAAGGCAAAATGAAGCATTTACTTCTTCACTTACTTTTATCACATGTGATTATGTTCATCAAAATAAATCCCTTTAAGATAGTGGTAATTCACAGTGAAGAACTATTTTATCTTGCTCCTTAGTAGTTTCTTGAGACTGTCTCTGTCACTTGTGGTAGGAAAAAGCGAAAGGGAACTTTGAATAAGAATAAGGGGATGATTTTGAGACCTACTCTTTTTTTAGTCGACCTGCCACCAACACCTTCCACATTCATTTCAACAGAATTTCCTGTAGTTCAAAATCCTTTTAGTGCAGGGGTGTCAAACTCACAGCCTGTGGGCTGAATCCAGCCCTCCACCTTGTTTGATCGATCCTGGCACCTTGTTTCTACCTGGCAGCAGCACCGAGCTCCTTGCTCCTGCACTCCTGCCAGCGCTGGTCACGTGTGACATGTGTTACGCTGCAGGAGCAGGAGAATGGTGGGAGCCGTGAGTTTGACACCCCTGCTTTTAGGATATTGCTAGGTGAAACAGCAGACACGTTAGGAAATACCTTCCATGCAAATGTGAGAGCAAAAGTTATATTTAGCTTTCTTCCATGGTCATAAATATAATCCTAGATGACGTGAGAGACTGCAACAGCTTCTAGATCCCAGCTGAAGGTGAGCACAGCCCGCCTCGCTTGGTGTATGAGTTTTGTTCCTTCTCAGTGCTTCACAGAAGAAAATTGATCTAGACAGCCTAACTCCACTTGAGATTGAGTGCTTACCAAGCTTGGTCTTGTAGCTACAAGAGTGTCTGCTGGTGTTCAATGTATGGTGCTTGCAGGAAAGAACTGATCTGAAAAGTACTGTGAAGGTGAATGTTAGCCAAAACTTCAGTTGAAGTTCTATTTACAGTAGTCATGTTCTTTGCATAACAATAGTCTTAGAGGAGTGGGGGAGGTGTATTTTTTCCATCTTTTTCTAAGAACACTTGGTTATGCTAAAACTCCTGGTAAATTGCCTAATTTATCTCAAGGGCTTCTGGATTTGCATAGGCTTTTAGCTGCTTAGTGTAGCCAGGTATGTATACCCATCAGTGGCTGAAAGGTCTGACCACTTGTGTAGTTTTACTTGCTTAGCAGTAAATCTTAGCACCAGAGCAGCTTGCAAAACATTCAAGGTATTAGATCAGGGATGTCAAACTCACGGCTCCCTCTGCTCCCCTGCTCCTGTAGCGTAACGTGCATCGCACTCGCTGCACACGTGACCAGCGCTGGCAGGAGTGCAGGGGCAAGGAGCTCGGCGGTGCTGGACTGGCTAGAACAAAGTGGAGGGCCAGATTCGGCCCGTGGGCCATGAGTTTGACACCCCTAATCTAGTTTCTCTGCCAAAATACACTAGAACACCATAAAAACTTAACAATTTACTGCATCTTATTAACACCTTCCTTATATCTTCTGGTTTTATGAATGAAGGGATCTGCTGTTCTCTAATTTTGATGTATTGGCATCTTAAAAACTATGTAGTGCTTTTTTAGGAAAGCTCTTCGTGTTTAATAAAGTGGAGCCATCGCCTCAGGGTAGATGTGTAGTTATCCATAGAATTAAAAGCATGAAACATGAGCTGTTACTGAACTCTGTATATAATGTGTTAAATTTCTGTTTATGAACTTCCCGTTTAGAAGTGTAGAGCAGTGGAAGTCCAAGCAAGATTTAGTTACCCAAGCAAACCTTTAACTCTGCAGAGCACACTTTTTTTGGTATCGATACCAGTGTGCCAGCTACCATTTGGGCCAGGCAGAGTGGGCGAGAGTGGCAACGACTGTCACAGCTACTGATTAGAGTACATATTTCCTGATTCCCTGGCATATAGTGACATCTTAAAAACCTTTGCTAGTCCTGTGACCCAGTTCTGAGATGATCTTGGGATTGGATTTCCTGATGAGGCAGGTGCACAAATTTCCTGTGGTTCTGGAGCAAGAGCTCCACTGAAACCTGATGTCACCAGCCTATGTTTATGTTTTCCTTGGAGTATAAGCCTATTAATTCAAGGTAATGCAAGTCGTAATAAAAACATTCATTCTGTTTTTCTCCCCAGCTTTCCCTAACTTGTAAACATGGTAGCTGCATATAAAGTGTTGGCTGATGCGCTGCAGCTTATTACAAAATAATTCTGTCTTTGCTTTTGTGAAAGAAGTGTAACTGTGGTACCCTTTCATGTTCACACCTACACTTGCCTCCACTACCTAGAACTGCAGGCACCAAACAAAGCACTGTAGCCTAAGTCATAGAATCACAGAATATCTCAAGCTGGAAGGGACCCAGTAGGATCATCTCTGCTTCTTGCAGGACTGCCTAAAACTAAACCACATGACTAAGGGCATTGTCTGGATGCTTCCTGAACTCTGATGGGCCTGGTGTTCTGACCACTTCCTTGCAGAGCCAGTGCCAGTGACCAACCACCCTCTCCATCACAAACCTTTTCCTAACCTCAAAGCTGAACTTCCCCTGATGCAGCTTCTTCCCATTTCCTCATGTCCAATCACTGGTCACCAGAGAGAGGAGCTTAGGTAATTGTGGAGCTAGCAAGTTTTTAGGCTGCACTTTTGTTGTTGTTTTTCAGGTGCCTTTTTTTAACGTGGTCCTCTTCACATGTAAAATTTAAGGCTGTGACGAGAAGAGCTTGGGCTACTACACATCAAAAAGTGCTGAGTGGCTAAATTAATAAATATTGATGTTACAACCTGGAAGGCAGGGCACTTCAAGACAAGAAACCCTGCCCTGAGGACAAAACCTTCCACAGGAGTGCAAGACAGGCTTAACTTACTTTCTGGAAAAGCCCCTTCAGAGTCACAGTAGATTTGTAAGCACATTCCCGAGCATCTGAGAGTGGCAACAAGGAGCTGGAACTCTTCTGCATGAGAACAGGGATCAGTAAGGAATTGGCCAAGAGGTGGTAGTTTCCCACTGCAGCTGGCAGCAGCAGCTGGCAGACAGGATCTCAAATGTTGCTTTAGTAATTCATGGCTTTTCCTTTAACAGTCAGGAATGTCCTGGTTCTAGCTTAAGTAGAGAAAATAAAGAAGTGGGAAAGCATTATCCACGTATCCTTTTGCTGTTGAACAGTTGCATCTCTGTTGAACAGTAATTGTTCAAGAATAAGCCACGTTACTCCTTCACTCCTTCACTCCTTTCACTCCTTGTGAAACCTCTGGAAAACTTCAGGAAAAATTTCTTCACTGAAAGGGTTGTCAGGCACTGGCACAGCTGCCCAGGGAGTCTCCATCCCTGGAAGGGTTTAAAAGATGGGTAGATGAGTTTCTTGGGGATCTTGTTCAGTAGTGGACAGGTACGGCTGGACTCATTCTCAAAGGTCTTTTCCAACCAGGCGATTCTGATTTTCATCCACCAAAAGGTCCTGCAGCCAAAGTGATTTTTGTATAAATACACACTTCTCACACAACTTCAGGGGCAGAGGGGTTCTTGTCCTCATGCAAGTTAACTTTTTGAGCCTTAAGCAGGTGTCACTAGAACTATCCAGATAAAGACCTCTATCTACATATGGAAGGTTAAATACCAAAAAGGAATAAATAGTTCTGAAATGCTTTTTTCCCCTTGAATAAAAAAACCTGCTTGAATTTCCTGTCAAAGCTCAGTTTATTTAATGACAGAGATAACTGTAACTTTATACATCTGACACTGAACAAAGCCAGCAGAACATACAAATCAAATTCATTATGTACAAGAATTCACTAGGAATACTTTTGATCAAGTTTGAGCGAGCTTCCTGTCAAAATCTCCAACGCTTAATGAAAACCCCTTCACCACTTCCCCCTTTTTATAGAAAAGAAGAGAAACCGAAATCACACCAATATATATGTGTATTTCTACATATTCACAGTTATATACAGTAAGAATATTATGTAAAATTCCCAAGAAAGGGAAAAGGGGAAGGGAAAATAGGGAAAAGGGGCAAAAAGGAACAAAACCAAAACAGGTACGCACAATTGAAAAAAAACCCAGTAACTAACAAAGAACTAGCAAAATCTCACCACTTCTCTTGAGAAAAGCAGGACAGCCAAACCCGGCCCGGCACTGTCCCCTCACATGTGGGTAAACAACAGCAGCCACTGCAGGCCTCGGCTCCAGACAAGACCTACTGTCCCCGCAAGGGACCTACTGTTCCCATGCCTAGCCAGAACAAAAGGGAGCGAACTCTCTTATTTACGCCTTATTTATATGTTGTGTTATGTTAAAGGAAGATATGGAATACTTCCGTAGATTTCTGACCTCCATTGTTAAGGAAGGCCTAAAAAATCCAAAAGCCAACCCATTGCATTCTCCACCCCTTATTCCATATCATTTCTTTAATATAACACGTGTATAATTTGTTCGTCTATATCCTGTGCATATACATATATATAGCCCTTGTTTTATTTTGAGGCTGTCGTCTGTCGTTGAAGATCAGCACCACCACCAGCTCAGTTTGGATCCTTGGCCCTTTCGTCACAGTCACAGTTCTGTTTTTAGGGCTGGTTCACTGATCTGGGCTGGCTCATCATTGGATACTGGTATCCGCTCTGTTCACGTCTTTCTCGTCTGGCATCTGATCTCCTGTAAAACCCCACTCAAGGCACAGAATTAGTTTTTCCCCAAGAATAGATTTCCTTGAGGCACACAGTGGATCTCTCCATCCTTCCTCATTATCCACCAGTTATTTCCGGGCCCCTGAGTGAAAACAATCCCACGAATGGGTTTGTCTCAGCCTGAGGGAGGAGTAATCCAAACGGCCTTACCTAACATACCTCTCAGATGGATCGCTGGAACTTTGTCTCCAACTACAGTGTGGAGGGATTCTGCTTGGACAGGACCAACCCTATTGACAGAGCCTCTGATGGTAACCAGCCAGGTGGCCTTGGCTAAGTGCTTATCCCAGTTTTTAAAAGTTCTTCCACCTAGTGCCTTTAGAGTTGTCTTTAACAGTCCGTTACACCTTTCAACTTTTCCAGCAGCGGGTGCATGATATGCGATGTGATATACCCATTCAATACCATGCTCCTGTGGCCAAGTGACCACTAGATTGTTCTTGAAATGAGTCCCACTGTCTGACTCAATGCGTTCTGGAGTGTCATATCTCCACAGGATTTGCTTCTCAAGACCCAGAATGGTATTTCGGGCCGTTGCATGTGGTACTGAATATGTCTCTAACCAACCCGTGGTTTCTTCCACCATGGTAAGCACATAGCATTTACCTTGGCGGGTCTGTGGCAATGTGATGTAATCAACCTGCCAGGCCTCCCCATATTTATTCTTATCCCGACGTCCACCATACCACAGGGGCTTCAACCTTTTTGCCTGTTTGATAGCGGCACAGGTCATGAATAGCTTGAGACATAGTGTTCATGGTTAAATCCACCCCTTGGTTGTGTGTCCATCTATAGGTGGCATCTCGGCCCTGGTAACCTGAAGCATCATGGGCCCATCAAGCTAGGAACAATTCTCCCTTCTGCTGCCAGGCTAGGTCTACTTGTGATACCTTGACCTGCACAGCTTGGACTGCCTCTCTGTTATTAGCATGTTCCTCATTAGCTCGACCCCTGGGCACATGGGCGTCTATATGGCGGACTCTCACATTCAGGTTCTTCACTCTGGCAGCGATATCTTGCCATATATCAGCAGCCCAGATGGGTTTTCCTCTACGACTCCTATTCATCTTTTTCCACCAGTCTAGCCATCCCCATAGGGCATTGGCTATAATCCACAGATCAGTGTATAGGTAGAGCCTTGGCCATCCTTATCTTTCTGCGATGTCTAGGGCCAATTGGACGGCTTTGAGTTCCGCAAACTGACTCGATTTATCTTCACCTTCAGTGGCTTCTGCCACTCGTCGTGTGGGACTCCAAGCAGCTGCTTTCCACTTTTGGCTCCTCCCTACAATACGGCAGGTCCCATCAGTGAAAAGGGCATAGCGTGTCTCTTCATCTGGCAGCTCATTATATGGTGTAGCTTCTTCAGCTTGACTCACTGGCTCTTCTCCTTCTTCATCTGCCAGACTGAAGTTCCCACCTTCAGGCCAATTAGTTATAATTTCCCAAATTTCAGGGCGATTCGAGTTCCCGATTTGGACATGTTGCATAATCAAAGCAATCCACTAGCTTCACATGGCATCAGTGGCATGATGCGTAGAGGGCACCTTCCCCTTGAACATCTAGTTAGTACATCTAGTTAGTATATCTAGCTTGAACATCTAGGAAGCTTAGTATTGGTAATTGGGGTGCCAGGAAGAGCTGTGCTTTGCTACCAATCACCTCTGAACCTGCTCGTATGCTTTCAGATACCGCTAAGCAGTTGTTGGTGGGCACTGCGCCGGGCAAGCTGCTGACTCCAAACGTCAGAGCTATAACAGAGCCATTGACCCCAACAATCTGAACATGAATGATGCAATGAATATGATAATGGTGGTGACCTGGGTGACCTTGCATTGTATCAGGAGCTCATAGTAACTCATGGGTCCCTGGGTGAGGCTGCAGGTAGGTGACCGCTGCACAGCACTGCGCTGGGGCGTGGGGTTGGGTCGCCTCGCGTGAAGTGGTGTGAGTGCTGTGATATGCAGCTGGGAGCTGCTCCCAATATCATTCTGCTCCTGTATCTCCTGCAGAGATGGACTAAAGCGGCAAGAGCTCGGCAGAACCAGAGGACGAAGCAGAGGGATGAGTGGCCCAGGTACGAGGTGGTGTCGGGGCTCAGCGAACTGGAACTCACCTCAATCGCCCAGAGAAGCACGGAGGAGCAGGAAGGCAGGGCCATGGCAGCAGAGGGAAGCAGCTCCATGGAGCGAGAAAGCAGTGGCTCCATGGAGTCCAGCAGGAGAAGCCCTTTGGATCTCGACAGGAGCAGCCGCCTGGAGCTGGAAGGAAGCAGGTCCAATGGATGCAGGCAGGAGCATCCCTGCTGCTGCAGGCTCGGGTACCCCAGCAGAGATGGGAACCCCGGGGCATATGGGCACCCCAGCTGAGATGGGTTGCCAGCAGCCAGTGTCCACAAGCAAGGCAGGTGGCCAAGAAGACCCAGGGCTCTGCATGGTAGGACGATGCTTCCAGAAGGGCTGGGAGAAGCTCAGCATCTGCCTGAAGTGTTTCTCTAGATGCTGCTGTGCTCCGCCAGTCTCCCAGGACTCTGTGGAAACCTCCCAGACATCTCTGTCGGGGAACAGCTCATCTTCCCTGGAACGCTACACCCCCTCCCAAAGCTCAGTACTGTCAGGAAGGAGGTGGTGGTGGTGACCATCTACATGCAATGCACGTATTCATTCCCAAGACTTTGGAGGGGCTGCTGGCTAAGCCAGGGCCTGTCCTTGACAAGCAACCCCCTCTAGAGCGGCCATCAGGAGCCAAGGAAGAGCTGATCCCTGTGGACGTGAAGATGCCCCCCGGCAGTCACACACACAGGGTGGACGTGCACAAGGCTGTAGTTGAGGTGATTTGCTGGAGATGGGGACATCGGGCTTGGGGGATGCAGGGAGGATGCTTGGGGATTGGGGAATGCTGGGGGAGGACACACCAGCCCAGAGCTCCGGGGAAGCCTGGAGGGGGAAGTGCTGGGGGGCAGGATGCTGGGGGAATGCTTGGAGGCAGGGGCATGCTGGCAGGGGGGAAGCTGAGTGGATGGGGTGGAGATACAGGTGGGGGAACATCTCTGGCTCAAGTGATGCTGGGGGAGGGATGTTGTGGGAGCCCATGGCCAGCTCGGAGGATGCTTGAGGAGAAGTATTCTGCTTCATTGTACTAGGTAAAGTGTTAATAAAACTTTTGTCCCAACCTAATGATATTACTGTCTTATAAATAAATTCTGTGCTTATGCTTTGCATAGTGCTTGTCTTTTTACTAGAACATTCCTGCAATCATAATGTTAAATATTTTTCTATTTAAGTACAATGCTTATACTTGTTCCATATTCCTTAAAACTGTAACTAAAACAAGAGCTTTGTTTTTAGTATTAATATTATCAGTGCGAAAAAGATAATCTCAGTCCCATTTATTGCTTTGTTTATAACTTTCTTGAATATTTTGGCCTTCTTGGCCTCAATAGATTTAATTTGTGTTGGCATAGTTTGAGTTCACCAATGATTATTCCAAACAAGTTGTATGAGTAATTTGGTTAAATTTTACCCTTTGGAATAACAGGGGCCCACTTCTCCAAGCATGTTTCACATTTCATGCTTACAGAATTAGGTTCCAAAATATCTTATCAATCATTGGTTTTGGTCCTCTTGCCTTAGATGTTGAAACAGTTCATCCCTGAGTTTTCTGTCATCCCTGAAATAGGGGCTGCCTTAACTACAATGGAAGCAGTAAATACTAATTGCTAAGCTATTGCTGCTTTGAAGTATGATACTGTGTTCAGTTTGGGGCTCCTCACTACAAGAAGGACTTTGAGATGCTGCAGCAATGAAGCTGGTGAAGAGTTTCGAGCACAAGCCTTAGGAGAAGCGGCTGAGGGAGATAGGGTTATTTAGTCTGGGCAAAAGGAGACTGAGAGGAGACCTTATCACTCTCTACAACTGCCTTGAAAGGAGGTTGTAGTGAGGTGGGTGTTGGTCTCTTCTCCCTTGTAGCCAATGACAGGACAAGGGGAAATGTCCTCAAGATGCACCAGGGGAGATTTAGATTGGAATTTCTTTACTGAAAGGGTTGTCAAGCAATGGAACAAGCTGCTGAGGGAGGTGGTTGAGTCATCATCCCTAGAGGGGTTTAAAAGATGAGTAGATATCGTACTTGGGCACGTGGCCTAGTGGCAGACTTTAAAAGGGCTGGTTGGACTCGATGATCTTAAAGGTCTTTTCCAACCAAAACCTGTTTATGATTCTACCAGGTGGAAGACGGAGGAAACGCTCTCATTTAGGTTGTATTGCATGCCAAGTTTATGTGTGCATCACTTACGCTAGAGTTTGAAATAGGTGCAAAGTTGACTCTTTCTTTAAGTTATTTTTGTTATATTGCAGTGCATAGTAAGGATTGCCATGCTACATTATGCAAAGTCTTTATAGATTTAGAAATGTTGGGACATAATAAGACACAGAGAAATATAAGGAAGTGTCAGGCAGTGTCTGAGATACTTAGCTTTTGACTGGTACAGTGTATTATGCAAACAAAATTATTTGGTCTGAATTTTCTTATTTTGAATGTTTTTCAGATGCCTAACGGACTACATGGAGGGCTTGTTTTTAAGAAGATTTGAATATCCAAAGATGTTGGCATTCTTCCTTTGCACACCTTGATATTCTTCTGGTGGCTGCTAGAAGAGGAAAACATCTAATTCCTGGAAATTTCCCAACTCTAAGAGTTGACTAGTGAACTCCTATTCCTCCTCTCTTGCACATTTGTTAGAGGTGTAATGCTGGGCGTCCGCAGTAGATGCGCTTTGGCTATGTCCAGCCACATTTGACACTCAAGAGACAAGCAGCTTCTGGCAGGCTTGATATGGAGTAAGGCATTAGTAAGTGATGCACTCAGCATCATTTCCTAAACATCTGTATGTTATGGAAAAGCATGGTAGCTAATTTTAAAGGAAAATGAACAGCCATTTCAAATGAAATGGAGTGAAGCAGGGCAGGATTTAAATTGTTTTAACAAATTTAATTTGTGGGCTGCAGTTGAAAAAGCCCCAATTCACTGTGGTTTTGCTGAGTTAGTTCTATGGGGTTTCAACTGGAAATATTTCTATGAAATACATAACACATTTTGTAAACAAGGAAGTGATTGTTGTTTTACGAAACAATGTAGTGCCAGTAAAATATAGCTGTTTGGATTAGATAGAGTTTCTGGACGTATAAACATATCTTTCGTTAGCAGAGGGAGGTTTACCAGGTTGTTTTATTTAACATTGCTAATCTGATTTTAGAAAGACTTTTTACATCACTCCATTGAATTCAGTTATGCAAATGCTCATCAGCATGAACAAGAGTTCTGCAGATGTGTTCTTTGAAATTAATGACTTGATGCTTTAGAGAATGTGCCATGTTTTAGAATACTAAACTATAACTGGTTATTTTAACTTTTAACCAGAGGGAGGGTTTAGCAAGTTAACTTTTAGGTAAATCTGACCAGAAAAGTTGTAGTGAACACTCATCTGCTGATTAAAGACATCACATTTAACAAGCATCATACACATGCTGCAGTACAGCAGCACAATTTACCTGTTAGTTTAAAAACAACAAAAATTAATTTCATTAACAATAAGATTCACACCTATATTCTGACCAACAGAATCTCTTAATGGGACAAGAGTCCATCTGTCTTTTAGTAGTATCTGATGATTTTTTATATATATTGGAGTGGGTGAATTCACTTGGTCTGTTCAGCCTGGAGAAGAGGAAGACTGAGAGGGGATCTCATAGCTGTTTACTGCCTTCTCACAAGGGAGGGAGGTGAAACAGGTGCTGATCTCTTCTCTCTTCTGACCTATGAGAGGACTAGATGGAATGGCAGGAAGATGTGCCAGAGGAGGTTTAGATTGGATATCATGAAGAGGTTCTTCAACCAGCAGGTGGTGGAGCGCTGGCACAGTTCCTCATGGCACCGAGTCTGCTAGCATTCAAGAAGCATTTGGACAATGCCCTCAGTCACACTATGTGAATGTTGGGGAAAGGATTTGAACTTCATGATCCTTTTGGGTCCTTTTCAACGTGCGTAATTCTATGATTCTATGATTCTACTCTGACCATTTTCAAGAAATTTATTTTTCCGTTGTAAAAACAATAAAATTATCACAAGAATGGAAAGAAACTGAAGCAGCCTCCTTCCTCCCCAAACTAACGATTATCAGCGTGCAAGGAGCCCGGTCGTGACAACTGGCTTTTTTTCACTAACACTTGGACACCGATGGTGGGCAGGAGCTTTGCCATGGAGAAGCTTCGCCACAAGGTGTCTCTTTGGGCATGGTGTTTGGACTCAGCCCTGCAGAGCGGTCGCGGTTTGACTCCGTGGTTATCTAGTGGAAGCAGAACTCTCCCGGTGCCTGCAGAGGGCATCAATGAGGTAGGCTAACCTGGTCCTCCTTTCTTTGCAAGCCACTGATTTTTCCCCTTTTGGTTCTAGTCTAAACAGGAAATAAGAGTACCAAAACCAAGTGTAGCGAGACTACACTCTGTCTACTTCTGTCTGTATTTGTTGTGATTTTATTTCAGCACAAGGACGAAAGAAAACAGCCTTTTAAATAATGTATATGTAGGACAAGCATCGCTAAAACAATTAAATGAGTTACTAAATTAAGTCTCATTTTGAAATGTGATCTAGATACATGGAATTCAAAACCATGTGAAAGCACCTGATTCTGATAAACCTCATTAGATAAGCCATTTTTATGATGTCTTTGAGTTACTCAAGGATATGGATAAGATAGATCTCTATCATTTTTGCTGTTTCAAGTGTACAGCCTTGGCTGAAAGGCAACAGAAAGTAGTATCCTGTGTATCCCGTGACCCAAGTATTTAGGACAACAGAACACAGAAATGGAGATTTCTCAAAACATCTCAGTACCTTAATCTTTAAACAGTTACCAACCTGAGCCTAACAAAAAAAAACCCAAATGTTGAAAATAAGATTTAGAACAGAAGTCAATATCCATTTTTACCTATAGCTGAATGATGACCATGTAAGTAGGAATAAAATTGTCCCAGTGAACTGGAATTTGCTTCATATCAGTACCTGGAAATGCTGAGAATGAAAAAAAAAATGTTTATTACTCTTCCATGTTTTTTCATGTGGAATATCAATTGCTCTAGGATTTTATAACAAAACAAAATTTCCATACTCAATGATTTTAAATATCTAATGCTAAGATCTTATGATACTTGTACAGCTCCCCACAGCTGCTAAAATAAAAACATAATTTAACACAAACTGGAAATTTGAACACTTTACATACTCATTACATACTTCCATATAGTAGGCTAACTGTGTCACTGCACTGTAGGGACTTAAATAAACGGTAAAAGCCAGACTGACAAGCGGTTTCACTCTTGTTCCTGTCCATATAATCAATTTTTTCCCTTGATTTTCACCCTAATTTTTTTAATATGGCATGGCTGCTGCAAGAGTATAATCAAAATATAGTCAACAATCATGTGGTTACTTTAAAATTCTACTCCTTCTGCAAACTTTCTAGCAGACTAGGGACGACACATAAGGATTTTATTATTTAGAAAACATGCTATAATATACTGACTTGTGAACTGGTTTAAGTGGTCAAACCACGCTGCAGTAGACAGAAATTCAAAGGAGACAGAACACAGTTCTTTCCGTTGCTGATGCTACTGATGAGCTACGCATCTTGTGATGAATATGCAGCTGATTCCTAATGGCACTGAGAAACAGATAGGAAATATACATAGTTTTGTGCTTTTGGGAGGTTTCTGAACAATAATCAGAACTACTATCTTGGTGGTTTTCTATCTGGATAGAAGCTGGGGGTCAATGGATTGAGAGCAGCCCTGCTTAGAAGGACTTGGGGGTACCAGTGGATGAAAAGCTTGACATGAGCTGAGAGTGTGCACTCCCAGCACATAAAGTCAACAATATCATGTGCTGTGTCAAAAGAAGTGTGGCCAACAGGTCAAGGGAG
Source organism: Dromococcyx pavoninus (assembly GCA_033558185.1). Classification (NCBI taxonomy): domain Eukaryota; kingdom Metazoa; phylum Chordata; class Aves; order Cuculiformes; family Neomorphidae; genus Dromococcyx; species Dromococcyx pavoninus. The sequence continues at coordinate 1,839,984 of JAUMJL010000009.1, forward strand.
GTGATTTTTGCCCCTTTACTCCACTCTTGTGAGACCCCACCTGGAGTGCTACATCCACCTCAGTACAGAAAGGACATGGATCTGTCTAGAGGATTGCCAAAAAAATGACCAGAGGGATGCAACACCTCTCTTCAGAAGATAGGCTAAGAGAGTTGGGATTGGTTAGCCTGGAGAAAAGAAAGCTGTTGTAATTCCATATAGACATTTCAGCCACAAACATTACTCTTTCCTGGAAGTTGCCATTCAGTTTTGAGTTAACATGGTAATTGAATTGTTGTACATGACTGGTCTTAAATATATGCTTGTGCTTACCTTGCAGCTTGGTATCAAATATGTAGAGAACCTGAGCTCCCATTGCTGTCTCCACATTTTTTAAAATCCAGTTAGATGTGTGTGTGAATTGTTAGATACCTTTGATAAGGTAGCTCATTATCCTGCATTGGAAAAAAAAATAGGACATTAATCTGTGTCTGTGAATTCCCATAATTCCCAATGAACAAAATATTTAGCACACATGCCACTGTTCAGTTATCCTTATAATTTTTATATCTTGGGGCCTGAAACATGCAACCAAGAGCATAAGTTTGGGCTAGAGGGGGATAAATAGTTTATTTTCATGCCGTTGAGAAGGATGAGGATATTTGTATATTTTAGAAGTGATGGGCATAGGCGTAATTGGTAGTGACATTACACAGTTCAAAATTTAAGCTCAAAAAGAAATTAAATATGATGTTTTCCCAGAGAAAATTCTATAATGCTCAGTCTTCCTAAAAAGTACCTGGCACAAAACTCTCAATATGGACACAGCAAGTAAGGATGATCAGATGAATCATGACAATAGTCCTCCCCATCTCTTATTTTTTTGATTTCTACTATGGTTCTAGCAGAGGGCTACCTTTTTTTTGGCAGAGAAGAGCGTTGACTCACATTCAAGTTTCTGTCTCTCCAGTTACTCTTTATTAACAATAATTAATTGGCAAAAGCAAAGTGAAGTACAACCACTTGCCCACTCTTGGCAGGCAGCTGGGCTGGGCTCTGATTTGCAGCCAGGGAGTTTCCGTCTAGCCCTGTGTTTACTATTCATACTCTCCCAACCAAGAGCCCTCCTAAATTGCAACCATTGCAGTCCATGTTTTCTTTTTGCTTTTATAGCAAAAGAGCTCTAAATCAAAGCCCACATCAGAGCAATATGAGCAGACTATATTTTAGAAAAAGTACAGTTATATTATTCTATCACATTTTTGTGTTAAGTAATGGGCACTAATAAATGCTCTAAGTTAAAATAACTCCTGTTTTTCATAGTTCAATTCAGCACAAAGCCATATGACAACCCCTCCAGTCTCAATGTTTGTTGCTGCTTGGCAGCCTGTTCCAGAACATTTACAGCAGAATTTAAGAACTAGTTTGTCTTTCTGTCTCTAATTGGAGAAATACTTTTCTTCTGAATTTGAAGGAGTAGCAAAGTCACAGCTCTCTGTTTAGGTCAGAATTCAACATTTACTGCTGATTTTACTCCTCATTCCCTTTTTTTTTTGTGGGTTGTGGCATCATTTTTCTTATTACATAAATTGAATGTATAAATTAACTACTTCTATTATCACTTTTACTACGTTGACTTTTACTACTGCCTGTCTCCTCACCCTTTACCTGTTTGTCCTTTTGCTACCTGGAACTACAAATTATTTCAATGTGGATACACCAAATACTGTGAAGGACAGGATCAGACTTTGAATTTTTGAAGTTCGTAGAGAGGGATCCCACCCTCTTGCATGACTTTATAGCTGTGTTGACACTCAAATTGCTCCTAGAAACACGTTCGTAATATTTATTATTTTTCAGATGTTGGCATTGTGTGAAGCACTACCAGCCTTACCCAAAATAAACTATTTCTGGGAACAGCTGAGTCCAAAATGGTGTTCTTTTTTTTCCATCTAAAAGTACTACGCCTAAAAAAGTGGAACCTGCAAATAGAACAACACATTAGATCCTTCTGAGATCCCATTGGCTGTTTCCCAAAGCAGAGCAGACTTAATAGTGGAACCATGGGGCAATGTGGTAAAAGACTTTGGTAAACACACGTATTTTATAGTTATTCCTAGATCAGATTTTAGTGACCGTTTGTTTTTTTAACAAAATACCTGAACTTGCTTCAAATGTAAGTATATAAAGAGAAAGGATTCCAGGGAAAGTGCAGAAACATAAAATCTTCCAGCCTAGATGGACTAAAGCTAAGGTAAAATCTCTTTGCGATACCCACTGGTAAGAAATCAACTGTTCAGTAAGACTCTCATTTATTGAATAATGCTATAGGTTGATAACTGAAGAGAAAAAAAGTCCCCTTTGTACTTCTGCCCTTTGTATTAATTACATTGAGTCACAGTGCATTTAGGAAGATGAATTAAGAATTGACCATTGAACGCACATTGTATCCAATATGCTGTATTCAGCATAAAATACACCATAGGGATAAAAGACAAAGCTACTGCAAAAAACTGTGTGCCTTTACAATCCTTTCTCATTATCTCACTTGCAACTCTGAAGCAGTATCTATGTATTATCCAGAGAAAATTATGTGGAAACCTAAGAAAATCAAAGACTATTTTTTTTAATTACTGATATATTTTTGACCAAAAATGTTAGACAAGATCAGATTGTTAACATTATTAGTTTGATTCAAATAAATGTTTGCATTTTCTGTGCAACCTGGGCAAAGAAATTGATCCTAAATGAAGTATCACGATTTCTTGATCATATATTAGCTATAATATAGGATCTATATAACTGAAAAAGAAAACTAAGCAACTTTTGCAGCACACTGAGAGAATGCTAAAATAATCATTAAAGAGCTGACCTGTAAGTACTACTCAGCATGCCAGAAACCAGAAGCCAATAGCTGTTTTTACAAAGGTCCTGGATCCAAAATGGCTTCATTTCACTATGACTGGGAGTTTTTGAGAGCAGTACTTCATGTAGTCACTAGTTTATTCTGGCAAAATATGTAACCGCATATTCCTGAGTGAAGTGAATGCTTGTGATCTTAGAGACGGTGTACAGCAATCTGGGCTGTTAAAGATGGTAAGAAATCCAATAAATCAAGGTCCATCTGTAAATTATTTCATAAGACCTCCCTTAAAATGCCTTCCTGAATATTCTTAAATTGCAAAATAAGGGAATTTTCATGATCTGTAACACACAGAAGGAGGGGAAGCAGCAGCTGCTCACAAGTTAAATGAAAGTCGTTCCAGCAAGAAGACAGAGCAGGTCTCTCCTTTGCCTGTGACTCCAGCTCCGGCTTCAGATCTGTGGTGGGAGGAATGTCCAGATATCTATGGTCACCCTTCCAGCGTTTTCACTGATGTGGGTCACTTATTACAGACCTTCTTTCAATTCAACAGGTCTGTACTGTGTATTGAGATTATTCTGTCTAATCTGAATGCACATATCTTATAAGTCTGACTGAGAGAAACTGGTGTTTGAAGCATACAGTCACTGGTAAAATTAAAACTTGTTTGATGATTGTTTTTCTCATTAGTTATGTGATGTCATTTTTTGGCCAGAAGACACATAATGCCTAACTCATGTTTAAATTCATATTAATTAAAATTGTGCCAAATATATTTTAGGGCTTATCACAGAAAAAAAAAATAAAAACAGCGTTTTCCAGGAGTAGCTACAAAAATATTGATGCCGCTATAGCCTGCTCCTCTTTGCTTTGCTATTATATGTTACCAAATGTAGAAGCTTAGGCAGAAATGTTTTCATCAGTTTGCCAAATCTTTCAACACTTCAAGTATTTTCTCTACATTGGCCTCTGCACCTTTAAGAGCAAAGAAACACATGAAAAAAGAAAAAGGATCGATAGATAGACAGACAGATAAATATCCAGAAAAAGACAGTCAAGTTCCTTGCCAGAGAAAACCACCCAGGACATGTAGTAGCACATGTAGTAGCACATTCTGCCATGCTTCCCATTCCTCCATCCAGCTTCTGGTGATAAGGTTGAATAAAACCAGACCCAGGAGGTAGGCTTCTACATTAAATTATAGTCCCCCTGAGGACCTCTTGTCCTCCCACCTGATGATGTTCATTTATTGAAGATCCACTTTCCCACCTGTATCTCCTTCACCTGCTAAGCAACAGAGCCGTTTACTTTGTCTTTCATTATTTTTTAAATAACTGGATGTTCTACACTTTTTGCTTTATGTGGCCCTTAAGTTATTTCATGTCTTCGCCTTTCTCATTTTGTGCCCTAATGCTACTGCTGTTACTTTATATTCATTCTTAATAGTGTTTTCACTTTTTATTCAATTCCTTCATATTCTCAGGTATTTTCAGGTATAAGGATATCTTCTTTAGACCTTTCTCTTGCTTCAGAAGAGTTCACATTTATGTGGTTTATTTACTTTATTTGATTGTCTTAGAGGTTATTCTGTCCTACAGTTCTAGATTGTTTTCTTAAGCTAGGAATATTTTCTCAAAAGATTGCACCTACAACTTCTCTGATTTTGTTGCGGTCTGCTTTCCTGAAACCGATTATTCATCCAACTGCTCTCATACCTTCCTTTTTTCTAAAAGCAAACTTATTATTTATACAGCAAAGAGAAAAGAAGGCTGTGGCAAACAATACAGAGTATCTAGGTAATGACCTAGATGGGTGATAAGATCTGTGAGTAATTTTTTAGCTTTATTTTCATCTGGAGCTTTTGTTTCATGTTCATTTTCAATTATGTATAAGTGGGTGAAACAATAGATTGTCATTAACTTTTCTTGACAATTATAATAATGGTGTTTTATTTTCTCTTCCAAGGTTCTCTAAAACATTTAAAGGTATATAGAAGAACCTTGTAAATTTAGTAGGGATGTAACGATGAGAGTTCTGTGAAGTTAATACATTTGAAATGTAGATAGGTAAATATTTATTTACTCAAATCTGTGTGCAAAACAGCAGAGGAATACTTGCTGCCTCATTTGGAAAGAAAAGTGATTTATATTAAATAATCAAATTCCTTTTATAGAATACTAATGCTTCTATTGGACACTAAATAGAAGATCAAAAGCATAAAAAGGATGAAGTAGGAATTTACTGAAATTCGGCAGTCAGATGAAGTGTCTGAGTGATACACACAGAAAAAGGGAAGGAAATGCCTTGGGCAAGAAAATTAAAACTAACCTGTATTCTCATAAAGGCTTCCAAAACATTTTTAAGGATCAGAGGCAACTTCAGTTCTGAAGGCTTAATTAAATGAATTCACATAATAAATAAACAATCAACCAACCAAGCAAGCAAATAAGTAAAACAAAATAAACAAATTAAACAAAGAAAAAAAAATGAGGGGAAAACACCTATATGTCACAGAAGGCTGAAGGGTTGAAACGTGCTTTGCTAATTAAGGAATAGAAAAGTGCTGGATCCTTTGGCTTTAACGTAGTATATGAAGAAACAAATTACAGTTGACTTGAAATCAGTCTCTCCAGTATAGTCAAAGTTATTCCAAGTACAGGGCTCAGCATCTGCCGGGGCCCACTGGCACTCTGCAAGCTCTGCTGCTCAGCACCATGGCAAGATTGAGCCCAAAATCAAGTAATTTATACAAACCCATTTTCTTCCCAGCAATGTTGCATATCTTAAACAGGACAAAAAATGTCACAGATCTGAAGAAATGCTTAGAAGCATGTAATGATTCCTCTGCCTTTTAACGCACTGTGTATTGGCATATTTTTCCTCTTTCCCACAAAGTTTTTTTTGTTGCTATTGGTTCAGATTACTGTCGTTAGCTCCTGTGAGTTCTGCTGTTTATGATCACTATGATGCTGAAACTGGGCAAAGTTTATTTGGAGGAAGGAGGTGTATTTTTCAATTAAACCTTCATATACAACAATAAAAGAAGGCAAAAAAAATGCTCTGTTTTTTGATACTCTGAAGTTCTTACTGGCAGCAGAGAAACCACTGCTAGTGTCATGTTCTTTGTGGTGGATTCTTCCCACGCCAGCTCAGATGGCTGGTCACCTCCCTGCTAAGGTAATCTGGGACCTCAATCTTCTTTTCTGTATCCTGACAAGAGAGAGACTTGCTGTCTGTGCCCTCTGAATTTGTGATGCAAACAGCAATTTTTGTGGTTAGCATTCTTGGCAAAAGTGATGCTTCCAGGAACAAAAAACCTCTTTGCTTGGAAAACAGGAAAAAGCAGTGAGAGCCACTCAGAAATCTGTATTAGAGAACCTGTAGTATATAGACTTGAAACCAGTGAATAACTGCTGTTATGCAGTATTATGTTATCTCATCTGCTGATGAGATTTTATGATGAGACGATGCTTAAGAATGAGAAATAGATTTGCAGGGCCTAATGCCCGGTCTCTGTTCCATCCCTTCCTGCCAGCTCAGCTTGCAAACTGAGTTTTTCACTAAACTGTACAGATTAGGAATTTATCTTGCAGTAAACTATTGTGCTGCACTTGGTGTGAGCGGGGTCCTGCACTTGGGACAAAACAATCCCATGCAGCATTACAGGCTTGGGGAAGAGTGGCTGGAGAGCTGCCTGGTGGAGAAGGACCTCGGGGTGTTAGTTGACAGATGGCACAATACGAGCCAGCTGTGGACCAGCTGTATCAGAAACAGCATGGCCAGCAGGACCAGGGAAGTGATTGTGCCCCTGTACTCAGCACAGGTGAGGCCACACCTCAAGTACTGTGTTCAGTTTTGGGCCCCTCACTACAAGAAGGACATTGAGGTGTTGGAATGCTTCCAGAGAAGGGCAATGAGGCTGGAGATCAAGTCTTACGAGGAGCAGCTGAGGGAACTGGGGTTGTTTAGCCTGGAGAATAGGAGGCTGAGGGGGGACCTTGTCACTGTCTACAACTGCCTGAAAGGAGGTTGTAGTGAGGTGAGTGTTGGTTTCTTCTCCCAAGTGACAGGCGATAGGATGAGAAGAAATGGCCACAAGTTGCACCAGGAAAGGTTCAGATTAAACATCAGGAAAAATTTCTTCACTGAAAGGGTTCTCAGGCACTGTCAGAGGCTGCCCAGGGAGGTGACTTAGTCACCATCACTGGAGGTACTTAAAAGACAGATAGATGAGGTTCTTAGGGATATGGTTTAGTAGTGGATAGGCATGGTTGGACTTGATGATCTCAAAGGTCTTTTCCAACCAAACAATTTTATGATTCTGATTTTACTGACTGCGGACCGTGGGGCTCATGCCAGTGAGTAGTGAGACAGGGAAGAACACATGAAGGAATTCTCACTTTTTTTTCCCTGGAGAGGTATGACCCTGCTGTAGGGCTGCCAGGTGAGTTACAACAGGATGCTCAGCTCCAGAGAGAGAACACATCACAAAAGTTTTAATTTACTGGTGTAAGGCCAGAATGTGCTGACATTGCGCTTCCTTCCATCCTAAGGTCTCATCTCCAAGCCTACCTTTTCCAACCTGCAGTCATGACTCTTTCCTCTGCCTCTTCCATTTTTTTCTGATGTACTCCCTTAGGTCTGTCCAGAAAACTTGTTCCAGACTATACCTCTCATACATCTGTTATGCAGCCTTATATACAAGACTGTTGCCAAAAGGCACAGGAAATGCAGGAAAATCACACTCCCCCTTTAACTCAACCTAGAATGGTGTGCCTGCTGCTCTGCACTCAGCAGCACAAAACACAGGTATGCCCACACAGTGATGCAGCTTAACCAGTCCTATCCCTCATGTGCTCCAGTATCTTCATTTTGCTTCTCTTTGCTTCAAGGTGATATAATTATATTTAGGCCTTTGCTAAGGGTTGTTCCACCTCACACCAGGCCCAACAGTAACTGTGATTTTGGGGCTGTGAGGACCCTCCAAGGCAATAGTTATGACTGATTTATGCAAGATGATTTCCTGGTGAAATGCATAATCAGGAATTATTTCCTGTTGGAAGTCCAGATACTGCTATTGAGAAATAAATTATGCTTGGAAGCCACACACTGAAGTAGCAAAAAATATGATACCCTCAGAGGAGATTTGAGATACTCTCTGAGGAGGGTGGAGAAAGCAACCTATGTTCAGCAGTAGAAAATATCTAAGAAAAAAACCTAGGGATAAAATGAAAAAGACATACAAAAATCTCATAGGAAATTTTCTTCCCTTGTTCACTACATTTTATGTGGTTCTTTACAATAAAAAATGGTGTTCGTGGTTTTATGTTTTTACTTTGCATGACTTTCACAATGTTCAGGTAGTAGGGGTTCATGTTTTCTTATATCACGTGGTCAAATCCGCAGACAACAACAGCACTTCATTTTAAGATTTACCTGTAACTAGTGCAGTGATTCTACTATGAAAAAAAGAAACAATTAGCTACCATTACAGAATTCTGTATTTGGACTTGATGATCTTAAAAGTCTTTTCCAACCTAAATGATTCTGTGATTTTGTTTATTTCCTTCTAGGCTAATATTTTAATAATAAAACAAGGGTGAGGTTCTTTTGTGCTCCCCTTGCCAAGCTCACTCTCAGGAGGACCTTAGGAGCACCCTGCTCAGTGGCCATGACAGAGATGCTTCTCAAGACATGAGAGTTTGCTGCAGTCCCTGGCACTGACCAGCAATCTCCAGGTTTCTCTCTTTCTGTCACAGACTCTCCAGGACCAGGACTCTCTCTCACTCCTTCGGATACAAGGAGAAAACCACCAAAGCCTTCCATAAAGAAAGCCTGTGAGATCCTGCTGTAGGGTAATTTGGAAAATCTTTCACTGTCCAGGAGGAAGTGCTGCAGAGAGAAGTATATGAATATAAATATCAAAGTGAATGAGTGATGGGGGAGGAATAGGTTCCTCTCACCTGTAATTGTGAGAAAGCTGACTTTACCACTTATGTTGTGTTTAGATGGAGACCAGCTGGGCTGGGGAGGGGAACTGCTATGGGCTGGTCCTCTGGCCAGCCAGCGTGAGAGAGGAAAGAAAAGGGAAAATCAAGATAAAAGTATTAAGAAATGCTTCTTGGAAGTGAATCTAGAGCTCAGGTAGGGAGGTATGTTTATATGCTGGAGTACTGCAAGAAGTAGGTCACAGACTTCCACACAGGCTGGCTGGGTAGGCATTCAAGTAGGCTGTGGTTTGGCTCAGGTTGGCAGATGCCGTGATGAGCCCTGGCACCTGCAGTGCCTTGTAGAAGCTTCTGCCAGCCTGCACCAGCTCCAATGGGGGCTGAACCATATCAACCCTCCTCATTGTGGGGCTGAGCCACTTCGACACTCCTCGCCACAGAGCCCAAGCCCTGGCCATAGATCCCACCCCTCACTCTCCTCGCCCTGGTGATGAGCCACTCTGACCCTCCTTGCTGTAAATCCCAAGTGACCCCAACCTTCTTTGCCATGAAGCTGTGTTTACCTACATCTGACCATAACTTTAACCTTGTTTTCAGCTAAGATTATACAGCTGCTGAAAATTGTCTCCCTCCTGTCATAAAATCAATGTTCTTTATTCAACTGGCTGAATTATTTTGAGGCAAATATCTTATTTATAACTGACTTTGTTAAACTTCCACGATTTCAACTTCCCAAAAACAATGCTGGGGAAAGGCCAGGATGGTCAGTGACAGTGGCTTTCTTAATCATTTCAGTTCATGCTGGATGGTTTTGCAAATTCCAATGTAGCAATTCAGATCCTCCTTAGACCCTGCCGAGAAACAAGATAAAGTTTGCTGATTCTTTACTTCCCAAAATAGAGACTGAATTAATGGGAAAGCAACAAACTGGCTTTTCATTCTTGTCACACTCCACAACTGCATGCAGCAAAATCATCAGCAGATAGGAGGAAACCCACAGAGGTGCTGTCCTACAGTAGTTGCTGGAATTACTCTGGGAGTTAAACTGCCCTAAAAAACTTAAAATCTCTTTATTCACGATATATGACCATAATCTTTCCTCTTGTTCCAGAAAAATAAGTCCTTAGTATGAGACGGGGAAGACATTATCCTGATAGGACCTCGAAGTACTTACTGCAAACAGATTGATGGAGTTACTCTGTTTTATTTCAGCAGACTACAAAAGCATGGTTGTAAATCATCTATTCTTTTTCTAATATCTTTTTTCCAAGCTATAGTTCCAAAAATGTAGTTCTCAATCCCACCTCAAATACTGTGATTACAAATAGGAGATTAAAAAGTAAAGGACTAATGCACCGTGTTAGTCAAGAAAGATTACATGTATCTAATAACTATATATTGGTTCCTTAATGTAGTGAACAGTGATATGACAAAATATAGGATCATATGTGTGCAAAATAAGTTTTTATTGAAGTATAACATACACAGTATTGATCTAAAGAGATATTAAATAATAAAGACTCTCTTGTGCAGTTGTTGACCCTAATTTTCTGGAGAATTTCATCACACTCAAGAATCTCCCTCCTGTTCTTCCACTTCCAAGTTTTCACATGATATTCATTGAAAACATCCAGGATGTTGTACTGTAACTCACATGTACAAGGGCACCAGGATATCTTAAACTCTTTATGGGTTTCTGTTCATGACTAGTTTTAGACAACACAAATATCAGTAATAATATGTGTAAGTATTATCTCTTGATGAAAAGAAATATCACCTCTGATATCTAGAATAATTAAATGTCTTGTATGCTCATGATTAATTAAGCCCAGGGACTCAATATTTTTAAAATATTCTGATAATCAAGTAGAAAAAAGATCTTTGAAATCTCTATTATTGCTAATATCAGTAGTTCTAAAGCATTGTTAAAGATATTACTATTTAATACAGTTTTTCAACTCCATCACATTTCAGCTTCTGCATTACAGAGCAGATGTTTGACGCATTGTTCCCCTGATCTGTTGAATGGTCATGAGGGTCTGTCCTGGAACATTTGTAACTTCTAGCGAGAACTTGTGACTTAACTAAAATGTCCACTTCTATTAGACTGCAGGATGATAAACTGCATTTGTGACCCAGCTTCCACATCATACCACCCTGACTCAGTAGTTGTATATTCCCTTTGGCCACAAAACCCATCTATGATGTCAGTATTTACGCTACTCAAATCCCTATATTTATAGGTAAATTTTTTCAACAGGCATTAAATCTTACACGTTTTGATTTTAACTATGGGCTCTATATACTAAACTTGAATCCACATTTCTGATGTTTTTCAAGCTTCATAAGCTATAGACCTGGTGAGAGCTCTTCATGTGCTTATAGCACTCATAACATATGCTCAAGTAAGTATATCTGTAGCCTGACAATAGAGGAAATGCCATGTAGTGTTTAACAACTGCTGTACTGCTTTAAAATTGGATGTTATGCTTCCTTTCTTTATCATTAATTTGTGATGACTAGTTCTGTATGTGAGATATGGGGTTTTCATATCCAGTGTTTTCGAATATCTTTGTTTTGTAATACGCAGTAAATATTTCCTCCTTGGAATGCAAAACCACATTTAAAGAGAGGACAAAACAAAGCAAGTTCATACCTCAGAAAAAAAGTCTGCTGTTTCATTAAATATTTTTGCTTACTCTTCTTATTTCTAGATGTTTTAAGTTCAGTACCAGGATATGAATCATGTGTTGTATTTATGGAATTTTGTGACATAATATAGACCATCAGCTCCAGGACACCTGAGATTACAGATATTTTACCGTTCCAAACTTCGGGCTGTAGTTTCCATCCACCCCTCACATTGGTTCCTCTTTAATATTAAAATTAGCTTCACACTAATAAGATTATTAGTTTTTCTTGACATAAGCTTCAGATAAAGAACACAATTACATTGTGTTTTGCTATGATTCTTTTATTTATGCCTATTTTGTAGGGTGGCTTTGTTTTGTTTTGTGTTTTACCAAGAATTTGTAAATTATGCAGCTACTTCCAGATATGTAACCAAGCAAAATTCTTGAACCATATTTTCTTAAACAGTCTCATTTTTATCATGCTCCTCCACAGTGAATTACAACTAGAATGTATGTAATTCCGTATAACTAGACCTTGTCCTTCAAGAGAAATGGAGAGAAAACAACATGAAAGTTTCAACCCATAAATCAGCTTTTCTTCTGTATTCTTTGTACAGGAAAAATAAATACACACACTAGCAAGAATTCTGCTTGGTTAAATCTGCTTGAGTCTGGGACTGTACTCGGGACAACCTGTAGTATCTTTTATGAGGAGGATAAGGAGGTAATTCCATCAAACCTTTTCCCCTTGGTCTCATGACAACCATCCTCCCAAATGAAATAGCCTAATCCTTTTTATGAATGGTGTACATTGTTATCCTATCATTTTTTTTCACTGCTTCATCTGAATACCCTGTGCTCTTAATGCCTAAATCATAGGATGTTTTCTAGTTTGCTAAAACAATCTCTCTTTTTGCATCCGTGTACATTTTTCAGACCCCATGGCCTGTCTAGAATCCAAATTTATGTAAAATGGGATAATCTTTTGTTTTGCATTAGGAGATTTTACATATTTAAAAATATGGTGTAGTAGGCAGATGAACGTATATTAGAAAAGGTCCTTGTCCCTTCAACTAACCATTTAATCAAATGTTACAGTGCAAGGACTGTAATCCCTCTTTTGGTTGTAACTCTTGGGTTATTGGTCATTGTTAAGAAGCATGCATGACTGACTCTCTTTCTGATTCTACTGTTAAAAATTTCATTAACTTGGGTTGAGTAGGAGTAAATAATTTCAGCGTGTACTATGCATTCTCCTCTGTGCCATGCCCATTTTATAGTATGTGGATCTTTTCTGGCGTCTCAGGTTTGGGATTTAGCCTAAAGTTGAAGAGGTTCAACATTTTAACAACTTACCTTGTTAATCAAGATAAGAGTCATCACATTGGAATTTAACAACCTACTCTATAAAGATGACAGACAAGTAAGGTTACCCTTTTTGAAGACTTTGTTTGGTTTGGTTTCAGTCTGAGTCAGACAATACTCAAACTTTTTTAACAAAAAGCCTCTCATATTTAGCAGCTACTTAGAGAAATCAACATCTTCAGTCTCATTGCTATCAGCAAAGAATGTCCAGCTTGAAGTATTCTACCACTTCTGCGATCAATACTGTCAGGGCTGAATCACCAGATTCTGTTGTAGACACAGAAATGCTTACTCTAAACAGAATGTTCCAAGAAAAGAGGTATTCTGGGCGAACTGAGCAAGGTTTTCCCCATGACATATTTTCAATGTCTGCACAACCTGGCCCAGTGACATGAAGGGATATTCAAGTTCTTAACAAGATTGTTCTGAGTAAATATCTGAATAAATATCAGATAGGACTGTATTTGAAAATATATCTTTTATTTAATCAGAAAAATCTTTGACTTATAAGAGTTCTGGCACTCCAGAACAATTCTGATAAATTGTGAGAAAGTTGGTTGCCTTTTACCATATATATTCCATATAGATTGCTAAAAAGACTAGTGTGAATAAATTCGCTATAACTTTTAGACATTTTTAAGACAGTTTTTTGACTCCTTGCAAAAAGATTTTCACAACAGTGTCTACCTACGACCATACACTTGAAAAAGGGGACTCTGATATAAAGTAGTATCACATTAAATAGATCACTTGGCTAAAGTATTTAAGAAAATGGCAACATATTATTGTACCTGAGCAAAGTTTAGCTCTGTATTTCTTCAAATAGAAGGACTTAGGATTTAGAAGACATTAAGTGAGCCTTCTTTAATGTGTAACTCATGTAAGAATCAGCTTCTGTTATTTAATAGCTGTTGTGGAAAATCCACTAGTGACTCACTAAAAAGACCTCTGCTTTCAAATAGCTGTGAAATACCATATTCTTCATATGTTAGGTAAACAAGTCAGAGGAGTTCCCTGCCTCAATTGTTTCACCTTTTTTTTAATAATAATACTGTCTGAGTTTCAGGCTCAGACCTGAGTCATAGTTTTATGTGACTCAAATAACCATCAACCGAATCTTACCAAATCACTGGAGAACAGTTTCAATTCTCTTAGGTAAAGTGGGCACAATAATAATTAACCCTGCACTACCGGATGTTAGTTTTGGCAACCTAAAAACTCATTTTATGTTCCTAGGTATTTTATGACTATCAGATACACATTTAGATAATGAAAGAATTACGAACATCCCATTTTTAACACTTTGTCCTCTTACAAAGCCTTTGTAGATGCATTTTCAAGAAATTTTTAGCCAGTCCATTGTCACTTTTTTTCCTTTTCAGATGAATGTGCTTAAGCGTATGAATCAATAGAGTGCCTGACAACTTGATATTTATTTGGAGCTGAAATACCAACACACTGTGTTACATACAGATTAGATTGGGAAACCATTAGCAGTGGATACCCCTTTATCAGATTTCTTGAAGAATTAATTTGCAAATTTCATTTGAACATCATGTACTGAAATCTTGATTTTAAAATTTGTGACCATCTTTTATGAGTTTGCCGATATTATAGTCTGATATTACTGTTTATTGATGATTCCACCAATATTTTAGGATCCTCCTCTATATACATACCATTGAATTTTCATTGACTTGGATCTGAGGAGTAAATTGAGGTGCTTAACAACCTGCCAGAAAAGAATGCACTAAAATTAATGGACAACTTTTAAATTTAGGACCAAGCTTTCTCTGTTTTACTATATACCCTGCAAGATACTGCCTTGTTATATAGTGGATATATATGAGGATTAATCAGCTAATGCTTGTGAAACACTTTGAAGTAGCAGACGAATTCTTAGAATTTTATTTTTGACTCACCGTTGTGAAATCTGAGATAACTCAGAGTTAAAAAATCATTATAGGCAAATATTTTGATCACAAAAAAAATAATTTTGGTGTACGTGGAAATGATCACAAATCTGAACTGGGCAGAAGGAACATAATTCAGACTAGACCCACATAAATCATCAAACCAAAAGCCAGAAACGGAGTACTGTTTCTCAGCACCTCAGATCTTGAGAAGCTTCTGTTCCTTCTGAATGAACTTCCAATGCCCTACTAGCTTGATAACAGCCATCTTTTGAAGAATTGCGAAAATATAGATTAATTTAGGTTGGAAGGGACTTTCAGAGGTCATGAGCAACCTCTTGCTCAAAATAGTTTTAATTAGACCATGTTGCTTAGGGACTTGGCTATTTGAATTTTGAACACCCTCAAGGATGAAGATCCAAGAACTCTCTGGGCAGCCCATTCAAGTATTTTATCGTCCTCATGATAAAGACAATTTCCCTAATACTGAAGTAGAGTTTTCCATGTTCCACTTTGTGTTCATTGCCTCTTGCTCTTTCTCTGTGCATGTCCAAGAAGAGTTTGTCTCAATCTTCTCTGGATTTTCTTGTCAGGTAGTTGTAGACAGCAATAAGGTTTCCCTTTGCAGTCTTCTCTAGGATGAACCAACCCAGTTTTCTCAGCATCTCCTCCTATGTCCTGTGCTTCAGCCCCTGACCATACTGGTAGCCTCTTGTGTGTACTAGGAAATGTAAACATGGACACACCACTCCAGACCTGGTCTCACAAGTATCAAACAGAGAGTGTGATAATTTCCCTGGATTTGATGACTATACTTGCTAAATACTATTCGGGGTTTTGAAGTGATTCTTTCCATCTACTCTGCTCTTGTGAGACCTCACCTAGAGTATTGTGTCCAGTTCTGGAATCCCCAATGTAAGATGGATATGGAACTGTTGGAACTGGTCCAGAGGAGGGCTACGAAGATGATCAGAGGGCTGGAGCAACTCTGCTCTGAGGACAGGCTGAGAGAGTTGGGCTTGTTCAGCCTGGAGAGGAGAAGGCTCTGCGGAGACCCTAGAGCAGCCTTCCAATACCTGAAGTGGGCAACGAGAAAGCTGGGGAGAGACATTTTACAAGGGCCTGGAGTGATAAGATGAGGGAAAATGGCTTTAAATTCGAAGGGGGAAGATATATATTAGACATCAGGAAGAAATACTTCACAAGGAGAGTAGTGTGACACTGGTACAGGTTGCCCAGAGAAACTGTGGATTCCCCCTCTCTGGAAGTGTTCAAGGCCAGGTTGGATGAGACCTTGATCAACCTGGTCTGGTGGGAGGTATCCCTGCCCTGGCAGGAGGGTTGGAAGTGGATGATCTTTAAGGTCCCTTCCAACCCAAACCATTCTATGATTCTATGAAGTGAATTTACTAAAGCCCTAGCTCTCATTAAAGGTATATGAAAGTGGTGTTTTTTTCCTTCTAACAAGAAAGACAAAGAAAAAACTTCAGATCAAATATTTTTTTTAGTTTTTCTTTTTCTGACTGAACAAAAATATCAGTTGTTCACATAGCTTTAGAAAAAACCCCCACACATAACCTATCCACATCATATATCCTATAATTTAGCTTACAGTTTGTTTAGCCACATGGGGTTTTTTCATCATGTCAGCTTTGAATGGGAAATTGATCTTTTCTTTCTGTTATTTGTTCTTTTCCTGTAAATGATAATGAAGAAAAGCAGTTAAAATTGCACAATAAGGTAAAGCAATCCTCGTGTTTTTATAATGTTAGAGGACAGTATGCACTTTGAGAGATTTTTTGTTTTGCTACCACAAAGGCAGTAATCGTAAAAATTGACAGTCATATCAACTTTAAATCTTGTAAGTTTTTTCATATCCTTTCTGCCTTTTGGATTTGGAAGGTAAACAGCCTATTGTAGAAGAGCAAGACTATGCTTCACATAGTCTTTGATGCATTTCTGTGAAGTACAACTATCCATCCTTAGGGTTTGTGATACTGTCCCTTTTGGGTATTTTCAATGAAATTTGACATTTTTCTGAACTCTTTATGAGCATATATGGGAGTCTTTAACCCTGAGAAGAAATCTAGGGTATATATCCAGGTGGAAGAGAAAGAAATTACATCAGGAATATAGTTCAATTAGGCTTTACTTTTAATGATTTATGCATCTGGAAAGTGTCTTCTAATCCCTCATTCAGTATAGAACTTCGTCTTGTACACAGTGACCACAACTGTCATGTTTTTCACTGCTGCTGAAAAGAAAGAGCTAGTGGAGGCATGAGAAGGAGCTCCTTGCTCCAATTTTCATAATAAGTGTTCTGAACCAAAACATTTCAGAGGACATTACATTATCCTTTATTTCACATCCATAAGGGGACCATTTGTTCTTCTTGAAGGTGTAGAATCCACAAATTTAAAGTTCAGTTATCACTTAGACATTCAACCGGCAAAATTTCCGTTTCACTCAAAAAATTTATTGAAATCCTTGAGTGTTCAAACTTCTAGAAATAAAGTTGAATGACTATATAAACAGACCATAAAATATTTATTCTTCCTAATGGAGATTTTTATGATATCGGCTATGCTTTCATATTGGAGATCTTAAGATTTGAGAATAGAGTTACAATAGTATATTATAAAAATAGTAAATTGGCAGGCAGGGAACATGTTTTGCCATGATGGAAGAACTAAAATTAAAGTGTTTCAAAGACCTATTTTGTATATTTTTGGGTTGACACAAGAAACACAATAAATCAAAACATACCAAGACCTAATTATGAGTGTCAGAGAGCCACAGTGCTACTGAGGTTGTCTGTAAATGTATTTTTGTGACTGTTTGAAAATGTAAACATCAGGATTTAAAAATTAGAAAGGTAAGGTGGTAGGTGTCTCAAAAAACAGATATAGAAAATTAAGGGTTTACTTTGAACTGGATTAATGGGATTCCATTTCCATTTTTTGTACTTTTGAACAGCTCCTTCCTATTAGGACCAAAATTATGGTGGCTGGACACAAACTCGTTGTTCACCTACAGTTTGCTAGCAATAGAGATGAGTGGATTTTTTGTACATGATGTGAACAATCCATGAACCCTTTCAAAGGAAAAACACTCTGAGGAGGTGTGTAAGGGTGATGTGGACATGAACCTCAGGGAAGAATTTAAGGACGAACTGGCCATAAGTGTTGCAAAGAAAACTGAACTTGTCTTAACACAGATGGGACTGGAAGCTACATCTGCTGAGTGGATCAGACAGCTGTGTAAATGTTTATCCCTGAGTTAATCAAGAGTGCCAGTATGTTCCTAAGTTAGCCAGAGCAGCATGGGGTGTATATGTGTGGGGGCAGTGTATGTGTGGCTCAGCCCCACACTAAGTATAAAAACCAAAGAACTTTGAAGACAGCAAGAGTCTTGAGCTGAGTTCAACCTATGTGTTACTTTCCAGAGACTGTGGACACGCCAGTGTCATTACAGTGAGCATGTAATAGAGAGTGACAGTCACATTTGTATTGTGATTCAGATGTGTGTTGCAATTGCTGTACTCTGCTAGGTGTAATTTTTACTTGTATTGTGATTTCAGTACATTGGTTTCTTCATTGTGTTAAGTCAAAATTCCATGTAACTTCAAATAACTTCAAGTAACTTTGTATTAAACATTAAACCTGCATGTGTGGAATATCTGAAAATGACCACTTAGAGACTATTGCACCTTGAAAACTGAGTACCATATTTTATAGTCATAAAGTAACTATAATTAAAGAATTAAATACTTCTACAATCTTGTTACATAATGGCCATGGTAATCCTTCAAAGAGTTACCTATTTTTTTATTTTCACAGCTTCCATCTATTTCTTTCAAGAATCAATAAAATTCAATTACAGCAGTTGCTAAAACCATAGAGTCATAGAATGGTTTGGGTTGGAAGGGACCTTAAGGATCACATAGTTCCAACCCTCCTGCCATGAGCAGGGACACCTCCCACCAGACCAGGCTGATCAAGGCCCCATCCAACCTGACCTTGAACCCTTCCAAGAATGAGGCATCCACAATTTCTAGTGCCTCACCATCCTTATAATATCATAAATACCTTCCTCAGATGGTTAGTGCAGCTTGGATACAGCAGAACTGTCCTGATTGTAGTAAGAAGCATGACAAATAAGCCAGATCTTGAGTAGGTTGGTATCTAATGATGAATGCATATGCAAAAAAATTGCCTTTAAAAGTCAAAACCTGCCAATTATAACAGATAGTTTAGCATCCTACACTTATCCTGAAGATGAAGATGTTGTGGATAACTCATATAGAATGTTTAGATCAAAACTTCAACCCTATTCTAGTCCTGAGGAGCATTCAGAGTGGTAGGAAGGAGCAAAGTATGGTCTGATCTTCATGGGAGTTTACAGTTGCTGCCTTGCATGGAGCAGTTGACTGGGGCACCCTTACCTCTCTGGGGTAGTTTTTCTGAGTCCAATGAGTTTGTACCTTTGCAGCAGTTGCTTGGACAAAGAGAACTTGGATCCTTACACCTGTTCGAGGAATTTTCTCTCTTTCAGCTTGTCTGTCAGCATGAGGTGGGAGCTTCTCTTCCTTCAAGGCCAAATGTGTAGCTCTTGACTGCCTTCCAGCTTCAGAGGTGTCAACATGCACAGCTATACAATAAACTTCTGCAATATGATAGCTCCTGGTTTGTTCAGGCACAAGCAGAAAATAGGCCTGGAGTTCAGCTCTAGAATAGATCACCTGAAGCGAAGCATCTCTGTGTGCACCAGATGGTGGGGCTCCACTACAGCACAAACCAGCTGTGAGGGCCTCAGCCACAGGAGCCTGATAAAAGGCATCTAGTGCCACTTGAGATGCAGGAGGAACCCCAGATGTCTGCATGAGACTGTCAGATATCACAGCATCACAGAATGACCTGTGTTGGAAGGAACCTACAAGCATCATCAAGTCCAACTCCTGTCCCTACTTAGGACACTCACAACATTCACACCATGTGTCTGAGCGCATTGTCCAAATGCTTCTCAAATATTGTCAGGCTTTGCACCATGACTACATCCCTGAAGAGCTTGTTCCAATGCTCCACCACCCTCTGAGTGAAGAACCTCTTCCTAAAATGCAACCCAAACCTCCCCTGGCACATCTTCCTGCCATTCCGTGCATTCCCTCAGTCCCTGTGACATAGGACTGATGAGACCTCTCTGACCTTCAAACGACATTAGGTGTTTATATGCGGGCAACTGAAAATCCCAAGGTGCCTACCTCAGCGTAAGCTGAACTGCTGTCTAGAGGGTTTAGTGAGTGTATTGATTAAATTGCTTATAATGAGAGCTTAGACACGCAGCGCCCAGGATGATGCTCAGATTTAGCTCTTTTAATCTACAGATGATTTCAATGAATACAGCTGCTGATCAGCAGCTCCCAGTGTGGCAGTGGCACCCAAGTCCTGCCAAGCTCATGCAGGTGCTGCGCTGCAAGACATCTTGTGCTGTAAGCAGACAGAAAGGCGGATGATCCACAGTGTTGAGTCTGTATGACCTAGTAGTCCACAGGGACTCATTCAAACAAGAGCCATTGCCTTTTCGAAACATGTTTATGTGTTTCTTGTCTGTGGCGCTTGACCCTGTTGAACACCTCTGGACACCTCAGTTGCATCTTTTTGCCAGAAAATGAGACAGGGATGTTGCTATTTAATATTAAGATGAGTCAGATTGGTGTAACATCCCTTGCCATCCCAGCTGAAGAGCTGCTTGTGGGAACCATTCTCAGTTGTCTTTCTACTCCATTTCATAACAGGTTCCACAGATGGAGTCCCACCTGGAGAAGCAGAGATAAAATATGTGAGTTTGACTTCTCTGGGTCTCCATTTACCCAGCTGCACGATGGCCCTCAAAATAGTTATCCTTCCCAGAGGAAGCTGATGTACATATGATGGTGTAGACCTAGGCACTAGAGGTTTCCAGTTGAAATACAACTTGCAGTAAAAAACATTAACAAATGGAACAATTGACTTTTGTTTATTTGTCTCAAGTGAAGTGTCTGCTGTTTCAGGGTCACAGAGCATTCACCACATTCACTATATAGTGCTATTTTGGGCACCAACCACAGTGTGTAAATCAAAACATGACACTTTTCTGTTATTTGCAGTAGCAAAATGTATGTTGAAACCATATGTTTGGCATGATTCTTGTTTTCAAATAATGGGTACCTAAATTCTGCTTTAAGGTACTACATTCTTTTTTCTTTTTTCACCACATCTCCCATTCCTCTTTATCCTTTTTTTTCCTTGGAGGAAAACTGGCGTGATTGCTCCGGTCTCTGCTGTGCCTGTGAAAATTACCATCAGTCCAGCTTACTTTATCCAGACCCACAAGACGCCAGAAAGGCAGAAATTTTGCAGTGTTTGTTGAAATCTTAGTATTCAGCAGTTTAGTGGGTTTCAATGCTTTTAAAATGTTTCCATGCTTGCTTGTTTGCACTGGGGTCAGCATAAGGTCTATGAACCACTGCTGACTGTTTTAACCTTCATTTACATCTGTCTTCACAGTTCAACTATAGTCCACTCTCAGGATGCTCATTGCATACAGTCTTTCAGAAATCAATTTCCTGGTTTAGCATTTTGATTTACACCCTGTGACAAAATAGTTGCAGACTACCTGCTTTATTTCTCACTGTTTATTTTTCTACTGACTTGAAGAATCTGTTCAAAACAGAGAACTGCCTTCTCACTTGTTCATTTCCTTGTCTTATAATAGCAAAAGACCCAGCTTTATACATCTCTTCTTACACAAATCTAATAAAAGAAGCTGGTTTCAGAAAAGCTGCTTGGTTTATTTTTTTTACCATAATTACTTTGTCCAGATTTTCAAATATTCCTTGGAAATATCTCAGGACAGCTCTGTAAAGAGTACCAAGGACAGTATCTTTAACAGAGTTTTCCTTGTGAACTTTGAAGGACTTCAGAGCAACAGTGTAAAAAAAATTAGAGAGAGTAGAAAGAGTAGAAAGTGGAAAATCACCCTTTCCTACCTAATAAATCATTCTTTTCATGCAAGACAATTCTATTTACTGCTACTTCAACTACTGCAGCTTAAACATTTTGAAGAACAGCGGTCCCCCACCTCCTTGGAGCATCATTCCACAGGCTAACACTGTTCTTTAATTTTACTCTTGTGCCTAGCTAAATAATATTTTTATTTGTTCTACATTTATATCATTCATATTATCTCTGTTTACTTGGGTTTTATCTTTAATTCCCAGTTTGTTGACCCATATTTACTGAGGCAACCCTGAAACCACTTAGAAATCATTTGAGGCCATTCTCTTTTAAAGTGAGATGGACAAATCACATTTTTGTAGTAACAGTTGGCTAGGAAATTAATTTTTCCTATTTTAGAAGCAAAGATTACAACATCAGAGCTGAGAGAGAGTAGTGATTTAAGGGCCTGACCTAGAATAAAAAACTTAGTTACTTCTGGGAAAGGGTAATGATATACAAATAATGGTATACAAGTGCTGTCCCTTAGGTATAAGACAGTTAATTTCAGAGAATATGGAATTCACAGGAATACAACCTGTGGAGTTTTATGCTATTCACTTTACTCATAGATTTCTGAGATGTGTCTGATATTGTTCTTCAGAGCAGTGACACAGCTTCATGGTCTCAAGAAAGTATTCCTTATAGTCATGAAAACCACAAGGCAGCACCACCGCTCCAACGCTCCAGACAAATCAAGTAAGATTCACCATAAACTCTACTTACCACTTAACTGAGTAACCCAACATTAATGAAGGCAATACTACAGATATCGATACATAAATTTTGGAAGGCAGAAATAAGGCATACACATAATCTGTCAGTCTGCTCCAGCAAGGAGTGCAACACAGTGAAAACATTGGCGATGTGGATTCAGTGCTCATTCTGAAGCATTTCTAGGGAGAAAACTTCTTAAGGAGGTTGGATAATTAGCATTAACCATTGCTGAATAAAAAAGTTTCAGCACTCATGATGGGCAATGTAAAGGAGAATATACAAACTATTTGTGAACGTTGTCTATCCCCAATTGGTGTAACCATATTTAACACTGACTGAGATGGGCAGTAAGGTAGAAATAGCTTACATAACAAATTCCTTTCAGATTTGTTTGCTTTTGCTGTTTCTCATCATAAGACAGAAGGCTAAAAATTGTTTGAGTAACAAATAGAGCTTTTACACGTTCAGCTTCACTGATTTTTGCCCTTTTCCTGTTTTCTCAACAAGGCAACATCCATGGCAGGTTAGTATACTCCATAAAGTGTGTGCCAGTTTCTACCAGGAAATTGCCTGAGGTTTTCCATACAAGAACAGCCTCCATAAAAGAAAGAGGTGTATTCAGCCAAAACGTCACCTTCTGTTCGTCCCAGGCTTGTGCACATGCAATATAATAAAAGTCTTAGCAGCAGCTGAGATTGGAGTGACCCAAGTGAGAGAGAAATCATCTTTAAGTTTTGAAGTATAGTAATGCATATCCGTCACAATATCAGATTTATCCTATTATCCACCTTCTAAGTCAAAATCACATCTTTCTGTCATTCTAGACACACAGATTCATTACCTACTTGTAGCTGGCAGTTTGCCTCTCTCAGAGTAGTATCTGTCTCATTGGTCTGTGGCTGTACTCCACCAATAAAGTAAATAGAACTATTTTTTTTTAAAGAACATAAATTGTATGAACTATCACTTTACATGACCTGCTTTACTACTGATGGAAAAAAGTTCAAATATTCAAAACTATTTCCTGATATATGGTATCTTGATTTTGTGTTTATCTCAAGCAGCAAATCATTCTGAAGTCACTTTAAGAATTTCTGAAGCAAAATTTGTGTTAAAGCTTTAGAGTTACATTTCTTTACAGAAACGAGGAAATGTCATGTCCTATTGTATATTCTATAATGTTATTTCTTATCAGGCAAGGCAATATTGCCAGTCTAAGTTATTGCAAAATAATGAATAAGTGTGGTTTGCTACTGCCCAATTCTTCCCACAACCTATGTCAATATTCAGACATCATGTTTATATGAGGATATAGTTTCAGAGCCCACAGTAGGACAACAGACTCCTTAACCACAGTGTTGTGGAGGAGAGAAAAAGTAGCCATCTAAGCATGTTTACTTTCAGTGACAAGGAAGTACTGACTTGTCCCTAAGTGGTGACTCACTGGGTTTGGGCTATAAAAGTAAAGGTAACTGCTCTCTAAAACATCAGGGCTTTAGACTTTGCAAATGCAACATGATGCGATCAAGACTTTCAATCACCTTCTTTTTCTTATTGGGTTTGTCATTTTGCCTGACAATCCCTATTCCCGTTGATGAGAGCCATGAATTCACAGAGAAAGACCTACAGTTTGCAGAGGTACAGTATAAAATAATTTATTTGCCTGTTTCGTAGGTAGTAAATTGTGTAGTTAAAACTGTTTGGAAAATAGGCTTATTACTTCTTTTCCCCTTTCTAGCGCTATCTCAGGACTCACTATGATCTCCGTCCAAATCCTGCTGGCATAATGAGGAAAAGTGCCAACACAGTGGCATCTAAACTTCGAGAAATGCAAGCTTTTTTTGGCTTGGAGGTGACAGGAAAATTAGATGAAGAAACGTATGAGCTGATGCAAAAACCAAGATGTGGTGTCCCAGATGTGGGGGAATATAACTTTTTTCCTAGAAAACTCAAATGGTCAAAAACTAACTTGACATACAGGTAAATGCATGGCATTTTCTATGTTATGGCTGTTCCTTCTTTCCAGGTACTTTGTCCAATATATTGCTCAGTAAATGAGGCTGTTGGGAGAAGGGTGCATTTAGGTTTGAAAAAAAAATCATATTGAAGTTTAAAACCCTTGCAGCTCCATTTTTAGAAAGGTCCCCCGGGCCCACCTTACAGCAGAAGGAAGTAATTATGATTTTTTTTACATTGCCCTTCATCATGTAGGAAAGCTGAAGTGGTGTAAGATAGTTACTCATCTAGCCTCCATGTAGCCACTGTGGGCGCATCCATGGTGCCAAATGAAAGATTGATAAGGACTAAGATCATGCACCTCACCACTGATCCACAGCTTTGAATCTTTAGCTTGTTCATTAACTCTGTTTTGGACTTGATTTGGTGTCTGATTCACCTATGTCTTGTCATGGACAAATATGCTGGAGAGGGGATTATCCTAAAACAGTGTAGATGCAAAACAACCTGTGCAATGGGGCTGTGAGAGCAGGGACTGATCCGTGTCCCTCTTCCATTTCACAGTCCAGATGTAGATATCTATGTGTGGTCAGACAAGGTAGCACTATAGCCTCAGGAAGTTGTCCTTGGGAAGCTACAGTAATGAAAGGTCGCATGGTAGCTCCCTCTCCTTTAGTAACACGAGGTCATCAGCAGATGTTTTGACCAGCTGCAATGTGAGTTTCTTTAACAGATTCCAAATATGAAATCACTGAACAATTTCCAAGAAATCAGTTCAGTATCTGGTAATAAATATTACTTTAATTTGGGTGATTCTAGACTACAAAAAGCTCTTTTGATCATGGTTTTCTCCTCCAGGAAGTGAGGGTCGTGAGATATTTTACATGGCATTAAAAAAAAATTTAAGTTTAACTTAATAGAGAATATATCTGTCATTCTCTAAATCTTCCAGTGCATATATGTTGGGTGATTTCAGATGCCTCTGAATGGCTTAAATGAAAATGGAAATTGTTCTTTTTTATATTATCGAATACTATGTGCAGCTACCAATATAACTAAAAAGATAAAAACATATAGAGGAAATAAGAGAAACTTTTTAATGAGACGTACAGTCAGATAAAAGTATATTACATATTTTCTTCAATTCACACAATTTAACTGGATGTATTAATCTGTTTGATAGAATTATGAACTACACTTCAGATCTGAGACGTGCTGAAGTAGACAGAGCTTTCAAAAAAGCATTCAAAGTTTGGTCTGATGTGACACCGCTTAACTTCACCAGAATACGAAGTGGCATAGCTGATATCATGATTTCCTTTGGAACTAAAGGTAATTGAGCAGCAATTATTTTTTATGTTACAGTTATATTGCCACTAATAAAACAGAATAACTGAGTTCATTTTTTTTGAATGTTGTTTTATAGAACATGGTGACTTTTACCCCTTTGATGGACCCTCTGGATTACTGGCTCATGCTTTCCCTCCTGGTCCAGACTATGGAGGAGATGCCCATTTTGATGATGATGAAGCTTGGTCAGATGATTCTAGAGGTAACAGAAGTTCCTGAGGTTATTTTACATGGTGGTAGATGGACAATTTCCACCTGTTGGATATCTGTAAACAGTTTGCTTTGCCTGTTTACTGTTCATTACTCATTATTTTTACTGTTTACAGATAGGAAGCTGAGTTTGATCTCCAGTCATAAATGCAAGTATAAAATACACCTAGCACAAATCTTAAGACAGGCACCACCTAAGTGTAGGGATTTCAAAAAAGCAACAAAGTGTTTTGTAAGCTTAGCATTGCACTGAGCTCAAGGGGCAGCTAGTTCTGATCACAGACTGATGGGAATTAACTTACTGAAGCCTACACAAGTTATATATACTTAAATAAGCTGCAAATCATCTACCTAGGTCTGAGATGAATATTCTTTCACTTTGCCTTTTCAGGAGAGAGCTTTAATAGAATAAAACACTATTTTTTTCAGCAGTGTGTTATTTCACCCTCCCGGCATTTGAGTTAGATGCTGCAATACTGAAAACAGCTGCAATACTGAAAACATCTCTTTATCAGAGATGAATTCTTGACAAAAATATGCTTGGCTTAAGAAGGACTAAGACTTCACCCTAGAGCTTTCCAGTGTTGCTGAATTTAAATCTGCCTACAGATTTAAAGCTGTGAGATTTAAGCTGTGAGATACTTAGTCAGTTAGGCTATTATTGCAACAAAACCCTTGGAAGTTTGAAACAGTTAAGCAATTATACACAATTTATCCATTAATCCATTTGTCTTCTTCATTGTGCAGAGGTTAAAGCACAATGTTAAGGTTAGCTGATAAATCCAAGTACACTTTAGTGATACAAGGAGCTATACATTCACCTTCACTGTGGTTTGTTATAGGATATAACTTGTTTCTTGTTGCTGCCCATGAATTTGGTCATTCACTGGGACTTGAACACTCTAGAGACCCTGGAGCTCTGATGTTTCCAATTTACACATACACTGGAAAAACTGGTTTTGTGCTTCCTGATGATGATGTGCAAGGGATCCAAGAGCTCTATGGTAAGTCTGTATAATACATAATAGAGATTTCCTGTGTCATTATAACATGCTACAGATGCGCTGCACAACTACTACAGAGCTGCAGATGTTCAGGAGCAATAGTCATGACTCATTAAGACTGGTTTACTGGATTCTTGGCAACCAGACTTCAGGAGCAGAAGACGCTTAGATTTAATAGTTCAGAGGAAAAAAAAAAAACAAAAGGAACACTGCAGAGGACAGCTGGTCACTCTCCTGACTCCTTTAGTGATGGGAGTGTGTGACAAAGTCTTTATAATTTTGACCTACTTCAAAAGAGATGGTAAAACAGAGTGTCCAAAGGCAGAAACAGAAATATCTGTATTTCATCATGGGAAGAATAAAATTTTGGGGGGAACTTCAAAATTTGAGATAAAGAAAGTCAATTCATTTAACATATTTGCAGCATAGCTGCATTTTTGTGCCTTTCCAGTTCTGGATTTCTTCAGGTGGCAGCGGAGTGCCCCCAGTGCATCTAATTTATCGTACTGCAGCTGCCATCTGTAATCTAGTACCAGATAGCAAAATATCTATATTGAAAAGAAGCTTGTGAGGCAAAAGTTTCATCCTGTCCTTGTGAGAGTCAGTTAATGTACTTGGCTAAAGGACACAAAGAGAACAAACTTTCCCCAATACTGGAATTTGTATTCAGTATGCTGTATGGGAACTCTTCCATGTCATATTCAATATCATGATTCACAGAAAGGAGCTGAATATTGTGAAACTTAGATTGTATGATATGGTTCCAGGTGCTGGAGAAAAAGATCCAAATCCCAAACATCCCAAAACACCAGAAAAATGTGATGCAGAATTATCACTTGATGCAATAACAGAACTTCGTGGAGAAATGCTGGTCTTCAAGGACAGGTAAAGAAAGTGTCATATCGTGAATGGTTGGGTACTGGATAAAATTTGAGTTTGTGAAAATGTAATTTCATTTTTTTACTAAAGATTTGAATAATTATAAATTTAAGTAATCACAAAACACTATAGATGCCTCTAAGAAACTACATAATATATCTTTTTAGGCAAGATTTATATTAAAATTACAGACTTGACTTCCTAGTAATATGAAATGAAGATGATGTGGCTAAAGACTAAGATCATTTGTACACATTTTTAATTTCACAAGGCATTCTTCAACATACACAAATCTGCTAACATTTATTTGAATGATATTTTATTGCATTCAGAAGCCTTACATGGGAAAACAGTGTTTCTCTTATTCTGAATGAGAAAAATAGTTCAGGTTTGTTGTTGCATGAGATGATGACTGTGTAAGTGACAGAAATGGTCTGGAGTTGGGTGATATGAGGAAATTAAAGGTCTACAAGAGGCTTTATATTGAAAAATCTATGATATGAAAAAAATTAATTCTCTGTTAACTGATTTTTTTAGTATAACACAACAAAGATACTGCCATCCTGTAGCTTGGCAAAAACCATATACATTTTCTTCTTCTGGACTAGGTTTTTCTGGCGACTGCATCCTCAGATGGTTGAGGCAGAACTGGTGTTACTTAAGTCCTTTTGGCCAGAGCTTCCAAATAAAATAGATGCAGCTTATGAAAACCCCATCAAAGATCTTGTGTTCATGTTTAAGGGTGAGTTTTCAATTTTTTTGTTGGCATAAAACATACATAATTAGTTCAGTGAATGATGTAAAGTAACCAACAGAAGAACAAAATGTCCTGCTTTTCTTGCTCAAAACCAAATTCCATTGGTTTCATCCCATGCAAATCTATACAATTTTCAGTGAAATATGAGGTATACGATTAAGCTCAGATACCTAGGATCATAATTAGCCTAAATCATTTGATATCTGCTGAGTATGTGACCTAAGAATTTGTTAGTAGTATGAAAATACAGATGATGTCACCCTCATTTTATTCTGCTCTCAAAGCTGAGCCTTTATCAAAGATTTGTGCACACTTTGTTCCTATTTTCAGGAAAGAAAGTCTGGGCTTTGAACGGCTATGACATAGTTGAAGACTTCCCTAAAAAGATATATGAAATGGGGTTCCCAAAAGACATGAAAAGAATAGATGCAGCCGTCCATATTAAAGACACTGGCAAGACTCTGTTTTTTACTGGAAATAAGTACTGGAGGTAAGCTAGAGACAGATTGGTGTGGCCCTGGTCGTAACCCCTCCAGAAGTACCAAAATACCAACAGGTTGTTTCAAACCAGGCACTTGATTGTAGCTCACGTTTCCAGTCTGTCATTTGGTGCTGTGCAGAATATGTCATAAAGGTGAATGCAAGACTTTATAAACATATGGACAAAGCCTTTAAAAGCTGAAAGAGTGAAAGAAAAGAAAAGAGAATGTGATGAGAGTTTGTAATATGGTTATATCTCCTAGACACGATACCCATCCTGATTCCTTGAGCTGCTTGAAGGACACGAGATGGTATCAGTGCTGTGAGAGTAAGAAATGAGAGTAAGAAATATGTCCCATTCTGGGATGGCTGGGCTTTGCTGTCCATGAGTGGGGCTTAAAGCTAGGTCTGATGCATAATTAAGACATTATATACAGAATACTGTGTCCAGCAGGACCACTGAAGTGATCCTTCCCCTGTACTCAGGGCTAGTGAGGCCACACCTCGAATACTGTGCTCAGTTTTGGGCCCCTCACAACAAGAAGGACTTAGAGAAGATGGAGCATGTCCAGAGAAGGGCGACAATGCTAGTGAAGGGTTTAGAGCACAAGTCTTATGAGGAGCATCTGAGGGAGCTGGGGTTGTTTAGTCTGGAAAAAAGGAGACTAAGGGGAGACCTTATTGCTCTCTACAACTACCTAGAAGGAGATTGTAGTGAGGTGGGAGTTGGTCTCTTCTCCCTGGTAGCATTGACAGGACAAGGGGAAATGACCTCAAGATGTGCCAGTGATATTAGATCAGATATTAGGAGGACTTTCTTTACTGAAAAGTTTGTCAAGCACTGTGATAGTTGAGTCACCATCCTTGGAGTTGTTTAAAAGATGAGTAGATATACTTGGGGGCATGGTCTAGTGGGAGACTTAGCAGGGCTGGATCGATGGTTGAATTTGATGACTTTAAAGATCTTTTCGAACCAAAACTGCTCTGTGTGATTCTGTGTGATTGTACACCTGTGCCAAGCAGGCAAAGTATAGGCTTGAAATGCCAACACCTCTAGGTACAGTCATCTCCATATAATATGTAGTTTATAGATCAGTTTTTAAAATGTGTCTTTATTAGTTTTGTGGGGTTTGAGTTTGTACTTCTGATAAAAGAGTATCCTGGTTATTGTCCTGAGTTTCATTAGTGCACTAGGCATAAAGTACCGAAAGGCTGCTGGATACCTCTGGTGTGGGTAATTTCAAAGCATATAAAGGGCATAGACCAAACTCTCAAGTTTCTCAATTCCTCTGAATTTTAATTTTCTTTTGTGTTTAATGTAGTTATGATGAAGAGGCGGAGGTTGTGGAAGCAGGCTATCCCAGGCTCATAGAGGAAGAATTTGCAGGAATTGGTGATAGAGTGGATGCAGTCTATGAAAGAAATGGTACATAGTCTGACAATTAAACTTCATTACAACCAATTGCTGTTGAAATTTGTTGTTCAAGTCCTGTGGGAAATTCTGTCATTTGTAATTTCTGTTATTAGCTGAATCAAGTTTCTGATCTAAATTTCCCTCTGGCCACCATAGTCTTTTAAATTATGTACATACATCTTTGAGGAGCCAAAAAAGACCTTGTTTAGGCAACCTAAAGTCATTTGCTTAATATAGAAGCATTATAATATGTCCATTCCTTCAAATGGAATCCATTTCTATCCAGGTCTTCCAGGGGTGTTGCTGAATCAGAGCCTTAAACGTTGTCAGGCAAACCCTGTATTTTTCTAAACAAGTGCTGTATAGTAATAAAATCGAGAACTTGACAGTAGATTAAAATACTGGTTATGTTAAAACACCAGTCCAGGTCTGGTAAATGGAATAAGGACCTCTGGAAATTTGGCTCAACATTCTGAATACTAAAATATTGCATTTAAAAGAGTTATTAAAAATTAAACCAAGCAAGATAATTTTTATCTGATGGATTATTTAAATGTGACAACACAGCTTCCTCAGGGATAATTCATTTTAATTTTCCTTTTCCTTAGGTTATCTCTACTTCTTCAATGGACCACTGCAATTTGAATATAGCGTCTGGAGCAAAAGAATTGTCCGTGTTCTGCATACTAACTCCATATTTTGGTGCTAATTATAGTTCAGTGCCATGTCATAGGCTGCAGAGCAGCTTGTAGTACATGGAAATAATAAGATTGGCATATAGATTCCTTAGACGACAGCATGGTTCTGTGAACAAGCACCAGCTACCAACCACCAATTGTGTACTGTATATAAGGAACAATATAGCTGTACATCAGTCTGGAACTGAATTAACTTAATAAGAAATAGAAGATACATTATTAGCGTTTCAATGGGCATTACACCATCTAAAGTTTGTCTAGCGTTAAAGTGAGATGCTGGATGCGTCCTACATGAACATGGGCACTATTAATTCCCAGTAATCTGAGTATGTGTAGAATCTTGCAAGGATCTCCTAGCACGTCCCAAGAAATAGACCTGACAAACACAGGAGTATTGTATTTTCAAACTAATTCTTCAGCTCTTTGTAAGTTTCCTGCTGGAGTACTGGTAGTTCAGTTGTGTGACGAATAAGTCAGGACTGCATGATGACTCCCTGAGCAGGATAACACCAGGCTGCAACACTGAACTTAGAGAATTCAAAGATAGTTGAATGTATCCCCATTTGAATGGGATTGTCCCACTAGAAACAGAAACCCTTTCATCTCTGGAACATGCAGAAGTATAAAAGCAGCAAGGTGTCATTCCAAAGCAGACACAAAAAAAGCAAGAAAAAGGAAAAGCATTCGCTGCAGAAATCGTCAACTTGTATGACACTGGGGAAACCAGAAAAAAGTAGCAACCGCGAGAGAATCACACAAGTTGAAATTTTACATAAAGTTATATCTGTTAACACAGCCCAAATTTTCAGCTGGTGTAAACTGAAGTAGGTCAAATGACATTTATAGAGGTTAAGTCTAGCTGTACCATCAGAAAACCTGAACATTCAAATAAAAATATTCAAAAGAATACTTTTCTTCATGTTAGTCTGTATTTTAATGTCTACATCAATTGTTTCAGCACCATGTAAGTTTTTGGGTTATTTTCAATCAATGCAAATGATATGAAACTGTGATTATTTTTCAGTTTAAAAAATAATGTTAAATAAACTGGAGGAATAAAATGACCTTGTGAAAGCACTGAAGTTAAAATTTGCTATGCTGTATGTCATAAAAGCAAGACAGAGCTAATGGATAAAAGAAATTAAGAACACTAACCTATGAAATTTATTCATTAAAATTTTCACATCTACAAAAATTCTGGTTTGCTTTTCTTTTTCCCATGGAGAAAATGAATTTTATAGAAAAGAAAGGATGAAAGAAAGGCAGAAAGAGAGGAAAAAGGAAAACACCCTCAAATCTGCAGAACAAGAACTAAGTTGGAATTAGCCCTTTTCATTACAGAAAGTATGAAAATATATTAAGAAATACAATAAAATTCAGTTCTACATTTATTTGAATGCTAAATATTAATAACTAATTGAAACTGTACTGTCCTATTTTGCCTCCCCAAAACTAGCCCCTAAGTCAATCAATTAGCCAGACTTGCCAAGCAAAGCCCATCAACAATGAATACCTTTAAACAGGCATAAAATGCCTGGCTTCAATACCAATAGACTAAGTGAGATTCATTCTGTAACTACCACAACATAGATGGCCAGTCAAGTTAATTTAACAGATGTAATGGTCTCTTGTGACTGTAAAACTGTGAATTAATGAATTTTAGTCCTTAATAAGTTTAAAAGAAATGCAAGGACATAGATCTGAAAGAAAAAATTACGAATGAATAGACTTAAAGTGGACTAAATCAAAGTTCTTTTATATGATGTCATATTGATAAAACTGTTAGGAAAAAAGTCAGTACAATTCTCTATGTGTAATATGAAGTAAGTGGTTTATTTATATATATAAAAATCTTTTTTAACAGTTATAGTGTGACGGTAAAAATAATTCTTGATATGAAGTTGCAGGTTATCTTAATTATTTAGGATAATAGAATCACAGAATCGTTTAGTTTGGAAAAGGCCTTTAAGATCATCAAGTCCAACTGTAAACCTAACACTACCAAGTCCACCACTAAACCACGTCCCTAAGCACCATATCCACACGTCTTTTAAATACCTCCAGGGATGGTGACTCAACCACTTTCCTGGGCAGTCTGTTCCATTGCTTGAAAACCGTTTCAATGAAGTAATATTTTCTAACATCTTAACCCTCCCCTGGGACAACTTGAGACCATTTCCTCACATTCTGTTGCTTATTACCTGGGAAAAGATACCAACACTCACCTCACTACAACCTTCTTTCAGGTAGTTGTAAAGAGCGATAAGGTCTCCCCTCAGACTCCTTTTCTCCAGAACATTCATCAATTTTGTCACCTTTCTGTGGATGTGCTCAAGCACCAAAACGTCCTTCTTGTAGTGACGAACCCAAAACTGGACACAGAATTCAAGGTGCAGCTTCACCAATGCCAAGTACAGGGGCACAATTGCTTCACTGGTCCTAGTGGTCACGCTGCTTCTGATACAGGCCAAGATGTCATTGGCCTTCTTGGCCACATAGACACACTACTGGCTTATATTCACCCAACTATTGACCAACATCCCCAGGTCCTCTTCTGCTCAGCAGCTTTCCAGCCATTTATTCCTAATCCTGTAGTGTCACATGGGGTTGTTGTTCCTTAAGTGCAGGACTTGACACTTGGCCTTGTTGAAACCCATACATTTGGTACAAAGGTCTGATCTGAGCCTCGCTAGAGCAGGGAATGCAGAGGTGCACGGGAAAGAAAGGAGACGTCAACAAATGTCTTTCATGTCTGCGTGAATTTCTGTTAACACTGAACATTTGGCAGGGCAATAACGTACTGCATAGGAAGCTGGATCTTCAAGAGGTTTCAACATGATCATATCCAGCTGTTCCCCAACCCAAACAGTCAGAATCCTGCTTGTCGCTCGGCTGACTGAAAGCAGCCTTTGGCACAAGTCCAAGCATGGCTCCAGCTCATGCATTTGCATCTGTGGTTAGCTCTGCCTTAGCTGAGAAAAGTGCCAGGCTGTCAGTTCCTGGAATTTTGTTGAAAAAATGGAAAACAAAAATAATGCTTGTGTTGTGGAAGAGGAAGGCTGAGGTCAGAGCCAGAACGGCCCTGACGCTGCTGTCAACCAAAAAGAGAAACTCTTCTCAGGACCCTGTGCCTTTGAACCTGCTACCGTCTCATGAGAATAACTCTGTGAATCTCTGGTGGGGACCTATATGGGATATTGCCTAAAATTATCAAGTATTGAAAAGAAACAAGACATTTTCTTGATACAAAGGCTACTTCCTCTGAGATGTCATGAGTGAGGAAAGGACCACAAAAGGCTGAGACAGCAGTGTCCCAAGATGTTACACAAGCAGAATTAATAGCTTCTCATCAGGCTGCTAGATTTTATGTGGAACTACAAAAATCCATATAATAGTACATGAATGGTTGTTGATTAATATGCATTTTATATCTATTTTGATCTCTACTAAGAATGATGGTATGGAGGGGGAGAAAGGATAAGGCAGGAAAAGGAACCTATCAAATACTCCTCAGAACTAGTTTCTGTGCTGGTTACATGAAGATGAAGAAGTAGGACTTAGAGCACGCATATATATATATTCCCAGAGAGATGGAAGTGAGAAAACATCATTTGAACTTTCCAAAATGAGAAATAGCACAGCTGTCCTCTAAATTCATTAATACTTTTGAAAGGCAACAAGCACTGTAAGAGTGTTTGTTACTGTGAGCTGAGATTTACTATTAGCTGAGAAACTGGAGAAGAAATTCATTTTAGCATGAAAACTTTTTTTCTCAGCATAATCTCCAGAAACCTTCTCTGAGAACACTAGATGGCAGTGACAGCTTTGCTCCTTAGAGGATTTGCACAGAACCAAAAATGATACAGTGGATGAGGAACCTGCAGCTAACTCTAGCAAATTCTTACATTTGGTGAAGGTATTAAAAAAACAACTCTAACACTAATAAGTAGAATTTAATTCTTAGGTTCTGTTGAAATTTGGATCTCTGAGTAACAAGTTAGGATATTAAAATGTGTTGGAAACTTCTTCTCAATATATCCACTGTCAGGGCTACTAATTTTTCAGTCTATTGGTAGTCCTCTTCTCAACATCAAGTCTATACTCCTAAAAAGCATACCATGTCTATAGTCCTAGGAATAGTGCAATTCCTTAGTTTAACTTCATTCATTGGAATATTACACACACATAAGTTCCAGCTCCTCAGGAACATGGGTATATTTAGGATACAGCTTGACTTCTTAAAAAATAGCACTGCAATATATGTAGGTTAGGTAAAAAAAAAACAGAGAAAAATATGAGTTGCAAAGAAACCAAGTAAAACTGTAAAAATATAATCAAAACTGTCTGAAATATCAAGTATGCAACCATGTCTGCTTGGAAGAACTAAGGACAACTTTTAAAACTTTCAGAGTTCATTCTAAACCATTGTTTCCAGGCTCATGAATATTTTACAGATGAAGAATATGGTCTTGATTTTGAATCTCTAATACAGCCCAGATCAGTAAGATTCCTGAGCATTTTGAGCTAGGCAGAAATTGGTTTTCCTACCCTGAAAATACTTTTGAGACTTTCAAACATCTTTACGGTTTGCAATAGAAAAAAAATCAAGAAATTTTGGAAATTTTTAGTAGGAAAATATTTGTCGTCTGGGATAGTCTTTAGCCATGTTGTCAATCAGTATACTTAGTGGGGCAGACTAGTTTGAATGAGGGTCTAGACCTCAGTCTTCAGAATTCTAGGTGAAAGAATAGCACATTCACTTTTACTGTGGTGAGTTTCTTTCCATGTGATGGATATTTTCTCTTTACACAAATGCAATGAAACAGTACTCCGGAAAAACTGACTATCCACTAATAAGAAATCTCATTCGGAATGTAGGATCAGGCTCTTCTGTAAGTTATATTTGAGGGGGGAGTTACAAAGTAAGTGTCTACACATACTGTGAGTCCACACCAGTTTTTGGTTGTTTTTGATGAAAAGCAATATTTCCAGCCAACACCTCAACAGTTCTCACTAATAAGGTGCAGGGGGTACAAAGCCCATGGAGACTGTCTGGCCTGGAATCTTCCTCTTTCCTGCCTAACACAGTCTTCATGTGGCTGACACATCCTTTTTTAGCCACAGCCTTTGTATTACATAATGCAGTTTGGATTTCCAGCTAATGCTGTTCAGGCATATCTCTGGAACTCACTTCAAGTGTCCCCTCAACTTCATACATTGTCATATCCCGTGCACTGTGCTACAAAGTGCACTCTGCTCCTGTCTTCTTCATAGAAAATGGATGAAGGAGTATCTTGTTCTAAGGAAAATCTTTCCAGACAGCAGAGAATCTGTTACCACTTTCTTATTTACATGTCATACAACAAATTTCCTACTGACCTAATAATAAATTATGATGCAGTTCTGTGTATATCCAAGTGAACCACTCAAGTTGTAGCCTTACTTTTTGCATGGACCACACCAGAATGCTACCACCAGGCAGTAGAAGGCTTATGGACCAGTGTCCCAAGAATGGTCACATCCTTACTGCGTGGTCTCTGCTGGAACTTGCACGATCCTGTTCTTCTTAAAAGAGGCAGATGGACTATTTCCAGGGTTGTGTTGTTTCCTGCAGCCCAAATGACATTATTATAGTGCTCTGTATCTTCATTGTTACAGAGACTGCCATCCTAGGAAGAGAATAAAAAAAATTTCTTTTTATGTCTGCATGACTTGTATTGTCTGAATATATTCTTCACAGGAATGACACAACTCTCTTCAGTGCCAGCCATCCTAAGAGGAACCTGGGGGAGTCTGTTGGGAACCAGCTGCGTCTGAAGGGTCTGGAGTTCACAGTGTCCTTCTTACTACCTGTTTGTATAACAAATGTCCTATTCAGTCTGGCTGTCTCCTAAGTCCTGTGCTCCATTGTGCCCCATCCTGAGAGGCATAAGTAGTTCAAGAATCCTGCTACACAGAAACATCCCTGCACCAACCTAGCAAGGATTAGAGAGTGAGGAACATGCGAGTAACCATAGTTGGGCGGAGGGGTCCATTTTAGGCTGTGCTTTTTTTTTTTTTTGCTCACTGCTGGTGCCCTCTGAGTGGGCCATGTAAACAATCCTCAGTCTCAGGCAGGACAGACATGGGCAACTGCAGCTTTGGTTGGTGGAAGCAGTGTTGTTGATATAAGGACTGGTACAATTTAGATAGACTTGGAAGACAACCACAAATTCAGGGCCCCAGCAGTCAAGACATACCGTGCATATACATTAAATTAATGATTCCAGGCTCTTTCCAGGTGAATCAAGATATCAGGGTTTTCCTGACCATGGTCCTTGCTGCTGTCAAGGACATGAAGGTACAGGAAGTACCCCTCCTTAGGGCAAACTGAGGGTTGTTAAAGTTAAAATAGTATTTTTAATTGTTAATATTAAGAACAATTACACTGCTACAATTTTTGTTATTGTCAAGGCTGAAATTAATATCAATTGATGAGTCCTGGCATTATGATTACTGACTCAGAGAATGACTTACCTTCAAAGTCTTCCCTTCTCTTCAGTAAAAGAAGGTACACAGGCCTATAAGCAGGTGTCCCAGAAGCCTTGGGACATGGTGTAGAGCCTTGGCTGCAGAATAATGGGGAAAAGTAGATGTCATCACTCACAGTGGCCAAGTTAGAGAAGTTTGAAGCAAGATATCTAACCTTCCACAGGTCTCCAGGTTCTGGCATAAAAATATCTTGGCAACAGGAAGTTGAAAACTCATAGATTTTACCTCTGGTGAAAATTAGGTGTTCTTTTGCTATAGCACATGGGTGGATAACAGCAAGTAAATCATATAAAGCTGCATGATGGAGTTAAAAAACATCAGTGGTGCAGAGAAGTAAGGGTAAGGCAAATGCCAGAAAAATTTAGTCATGGAAAACTGCAAGGACCCACGGCATAAGAGTTCATGTTTGCAGTGTGGATACCCCAGACAATTAGAAGATGCCAACAGCACCATGGATTGCACCTTCAACAAGGGACATCCCAATGAAGTGAGTCACCAGGACAGTGAGGATGTGACCAGGCATCTAGAACAACTCAGCTTGATAAAATGCATACTCTCTTTGGTAAAATGTATGCTCTTCTTCTAGCCACATATTTTGATCTATTCATTTCAGTCTATCAGATTAGGTAAAACCAGGATGGAAAACATTTTTTATGATTCTGATAGAGCCTAGACACAAGGTCAGTTTATGCCTCAAAGTAGCCTGTATCAGAGGCTTAGGTGATGGCTAGGTTATCCAGCTGTATTTTCCAGGTGTCATCTGAGGAATCTGTCTCATGGAAAATCTGGGTGTGTTGCACTATTAATTTAGCAAAGCATTTTATTGACAAAAGTCTTTGGGAACATTTTTGTAGTTCCAGTGTGGAGGTTCTGCTCCAAAACTAAGGCAAAAAAAGTCCAATGTGATCATCGGTCCAAAATTTTCTTTGTGTGTGAGAATAGACTTCCAGCTGAGGTCAATTCTGAATTAAGAGAAGCAAAAATTAAACAAGGTTGTTGTAAGTACCACAGAAGTGTCCTGTCTACAGTTCTGTTGGAAATCTTGGTGCTAATAAACTTCAGCTGCAAGGAAATGATGGAATCTCAGCATTTCTTGGAAATAAAAGACACCCAGCTCTATCTACAGGGACACAAAACAGTGAAATGAAATTATGTAACAGGAGACATAGTTCTATAACAGGAGACTCAGGATGTAGTAGAAAATATAACACAATTGATAACATCAGTTATTGCCGATTACTTTCTTTGTATTATATATGATGAGCATCTAAAGTGTAAGAACTAATAAAGAAGTAGTCAATAAGAAGAGCTCCTAGAGTCTGAACCAAAATTCAGACAAAAGAGAAATCTCGACATTGACTTCACTTGGATTTTGTTCAGGAAGTAATTACCCAGATAACACCTGCTTTGGAGACTCAACTTGGGAAACTCTTTTTTCCCATACAAGCGATCTTAAGTTCAATAATGACTTGAGAGAAGATCCTAACAAAATACGTACATTGTTTTGGAAGCGTACTAGGAACTGGTAGGGTTTTGACTTAATGATAGCGGAAGCCTTTTGGCAGCCTTCTTCTGGATGCTGAGCACACAGCTCATAGCTTTGCATTGGGGAATTTTCTGGGTTATGTTCATGAGACTTAGAGTATGAGTTGCATGTTGTGAAACTGAGTCACTTGATGCACAAAGTAAATATCGGATGTGGGCTCACTCTCCCTGGTGAGACTGCACAAGTATCAACTCCAGCGGGAAGATACTTGTTG
This sequence comes from Dromococcyx pavoninus, assembly GCA_033558185.1. Taxonomy (NCBI): domain Eukaryota; kingdom Metazoa; phylum Chordata; class Aves; order Cuculiformes; family Neomorphidae; genus Dromococcyx; species Dromococcyx pavoninus. The sequence goes on from JAUMJL010000009.1 coordinate 1,879,475, forward strand.
AAAGTTCAGACTCAAACAAATGGGTACTGTGCTTGCAGCCCTAAATAAACACCGGAAATTTCAATTTTTGTGGTTCCTCTTGCTCCATACACAGCTCTCTGCATTGGATTTTTCATGGTATTTCAAGGAATGACTTGTATCATATTGACATATCTTTAAAGTGTGAAGTTTATCCTTAGATCTAATGACTACATTTGCAGAGAATCAGAACTGCCCAAATCAAAGACCATCAAAAACTGCTCTGTTCCTCTCTGTCCTTAATGGAATTGTAAAGTAAATAAAATCCTGTCATGGAATATTTCAAGAGCTATTGAAATTTGCATTATTTTTTTTGTAGTTCTTTCTTGCGTAGATACAGGCATTCTTAATATCCACACTCTCACTTGAATCTGATTTAAAATAATATACTACACTCCAGAGAATTTTTTTGTGCTCTTTATGAAAGAGTACTTCCCTATCATCTATTTTTAAACTATTGTCACAGAATGTGTCATTGTTCTTATATCGAGAAACAGAGTAAAAAAGAGAATCTACTTTCTGTAAATTGCTTATTTATGTAACTTTAGCAGATGTCTTTTTTGTTTTAACTTTAAAACCGACATTACAATTTTTTGCCCTTTGATGTGAGCAATATTTTTCAATTCTCCTGACAGCTTTGGCAGTCTCTTATTCTTGCTATGTGTTTTGTAAGACTATGTCACCAGAACTAGACACAATACTCAGGTCAGACTAAATCAAGCCATTACATTTCTAGAATTATCAGTGACCTCTTTCTCTGTACTTTATAACCTTATCTTTTCTAAACAACAGCTGTATTATAAGAAGTTTACTTTAACATCTGTTATCAGAAATACCACCTAATAAGGGAAGACAAATGTAAGAATTCCTCCAAAATTAAAGACATTCAAGCAGGCGCCAAGGACATCATCAGTATTTCTTCAGTGATTTGTTATCTACCATTTACCATTTTCTCTGCATTTGTTAAACTTCAGAGATTTAAAAGCTCCACATGCATCAACGCTTATTGCCAGTACTTAATCACAAAAAAAAAGCTATCCTGTTGTAATGAAATCATTCAGAACTAAAGTAATAAGTAGTACAATAGCACTAGCCAAAGATGGAGGGCTATGTGAAACTATGACTTGTTTTACTTCCCCTGATGCATCTTACTACAGGTTACTTACCACACAGATTATTGTGCCCATTTTGTGATGCCAGGTTTGAGAGAATAAGTTTAAAAAAAAGCCAGAAGAAAATGTCTCAGACCTTAAAATACACTTCTCAGAAATAAAGGATTTGGGAAAACAAGCTACTTTGTGACAGAGTAGAAACTAAATGAATGTATGGAATGAAACTTTGGCGGGCAGGAGAGGAACAAGCTGGGAAAGGGGAAGGTTGTCACTACCAGTAAACTCCACCAGTGATGTTATCCTTAAAAGGAAGGATACAGAAAAGCAAAACCTCCAGGAGCAAGACATGTCAAGCCAAATTTGATGAATATGTGAGACCCACAGGTCTGATTCTATGCGGAAACAGATGGTCAGATAAAATCACCCATCTTAGTAGATCAGGCTGTAAGGTTATGGAGTCCTAATTTCACTACACCCCCATATACACAACTTACAACAACCACAGGTGTTTAGGTGGCACAGGTGTGTTTAGGCTTGCAATGGGTAGGGTAAGTTTTGATGAGATGATTTAACCAAAACATTTCTTGGTATTTCCAAACAACACAATTTTTTGCTGAAAATAGTACAGATGTAAAACATCTATTTTTAAAAATATCACAGTGACATAATTAGCCTCACTTCCTCTGCATTCAATGACTAAACAACAACAAACTGTAAGTCTACATTGTCAAGACAGAAGCTATGAGCTTATATGATGTGACAATTTCTGTGTCATTAATGACTCACATTGAGAATAACCAGAAGGGACTCTTGCTTCTTCTGAAATATTGGGGCAGAAACAGAGGGAGGCTTTAGGGGCCAAGCAACTCAAGGCAAAATGCTTTCTGTTTGAACACAGGCATGCTGTTTCTTGTGGACTAGGTAAAAGCAGTCTTCATAATTCCAATCTGGGATGAGTCAACTACTCCTCCACAGAGTTTATGCTGCAGGTAGATGTAAAACACAGTGAGCTGGAAGTTATAACCACAGTTGTCTGTGAGCAGAACACCAGCCTCCAAGAGCCTCCAGCCTCCATTCCCCTCAGAGCCCATCCACAGTTTAATTTGTTCCTCCCATGTTTGCATGACGTTCTGTTGGATGGAGAACCCACTAGGCAGAATAACAAAGACAGAGAGAATGACCACCATGAAGAGGGCCTGGCAGGGGGCAAGGAAGAGGTGGAAGGGAAAGGTGGGCAGGGGAGATGAGAAAGACAGGGGATTATCTCAGGCTGCCTCCAGACTGCAGTGCAGGTCAATGCTGTAATGCAACCCACTCATACAGTAAGCTGCAACAGGCAAATGCTGGAGCTTGTCCTTGGTTTCCTTTCTGTAGGGGAGATGTTGTTTATGCTTGGTTTAATTCCCAGAGGGAACTGAAGCAAAGGGACCTGTGAGCTGGGAATTGCTGTCAAATCCCTTTGTTTAGATGTAAGGAATATGTTTAAGCATCCTGGCTTTTTTATAGGACACCTTAAATAGCATGATTCAACAATATGTCTTCAAATTTTTATATTAGCTGTGCTTGGCAACTTGGTTACAGTAAGGTCTATGCTGGATCTTTTACTAAGAAAATAGAAAGCATATGCTGAGCCAGATAGAGGAAAGATTTCAAAGTCCTGTTTATTCTCTCAGGACTGTTTTTAGAGTCAGGCTGAACTCTTCCTGTTTGAAGTTTCAGAGGAAGAAGGATGAGTTATTTTTATGTAAACAGTAAACATTTTCCATGAGCTGGTTAACCAGATCCTGCATTCTCTGTGTCAAAAAAGCAGAGATTTTCTGAGACTTGATGTTAAGTTTGAAATGATGCATCTTTCTGTAAAAAACTTCTGTTCCTACTCCACGCAAAGAATGTCAAGGAAAGCCTTGTAACCCCTTGTGTGAGATTAACTAAGAAGCAGCTTTGAGCTGTGGTGTTGTCTTCGTTCCTCCCTGTTTGCAAAAAGCAAACCATGCAAGTTGGTGATACAGTGATAATGCCAGAATTATAGTGGTCACTCCTACAACTTTTAACACAAAAATTTTAAAATTTGTTACATTACTTAAGCATCTGGAATTATATTTAAATGTCACTTATACGGGTAAATGTCTCTTTCAGTAGTCTAGTTGCACAATTGCAAAACCTCCAGCTAACTCTTCAACTCATTAAGGTACCTGACATTTTTGATGCTGAGTGTGACCAGAACTGCATAAGAGGAGAGACATACAACCAACCTGCAGCACAATAGGAGCACAGCACCTGAACTGTACATTCTTCAGCCTAATTATGTCATCACCTTACGCGGTAGTTGTGGTCTAAGCAAGTCAATCCCCATAGAAAAGCCTTGAGGGCAGTGTCACTTCGCTCAGTTGATTTTTGTTAGATCACTTATACATAAAATTAGATATTCAGGTTCAAAATCCTTATATTCCTAAGAGATCCAAATACCTGCCACCTACTTCCTAGGGAGAGCTGTGATCACTAGGTGATTGAGTTTCTCAAAGGCATTTTCTTGGGCCCTTCCAGGTAAGATATTCTTATATATATATAAAAAAAAATATTAAGCCAGCAACAAGACAGTTATAATGAAGCTCAGGTTTAGGGAAAACACGTGACATCAGCAGACTCCAGCCCCAATCCTAGTTGCACTGAACTAATTTGAATTCACACAATTTTTCTGTGGTAGTCTGAGAAAGTGACTCTGCTCCATACATCTTGGCAGTATTTTTGGTTATTTCTGATACTGAATATAGTCATAAGCAACTATTGAATTTTTCTCTTGGAACATCCCAAATTTAATGTGTGGGCGTAGTACTTGTCTAGAACGATTCAGTTGACTAGTCTGCTTCCTCACTTTGAATCATTAGATTTCCTTCAAGCTTCTTGCACAGATTTGATTTTCTTCCAGCTCTCAGATGCAACATATCTATTCTCATTTGCTGTGTCAGGCATTCTTGCTTCAGATGGCATGGAGTAAATAGAAAAAACCTAGAGGGCCTTATTGCACCCAGCAAATGAACAAACACAGAAGGCTATGGTGTATCTTATAACAGGAAATAATACTTGCTAGGTCTTGCATGAAGATTAATATAGTTTGGATTAGTGCTGAAAGAGCAACTTCAGTCCCTAACCTATTAATGTGCTAATATGTGATGTGTGAAGCAGTGTCTGCATTTGGAAATCATCAAATCAAGCAGGACTCCTGCCCTGATTGGATCCCCTGGGCACTCATTTCTCATCCCCATGATGCCTAAAAATCTTTCACATCACTCAGTTTCAAAGGATACAGAATTCAAATATCATCCAGCAGAAAACACATGCAGGTAAGGAGGTGTAATACAGATGTCCTGGGACTATATAAAACACTTTCCAGTTACAGTCTTATCCCCAAACTACCTGGAAATGTACAGGTTATAACACATGATGACAGATGATGGAACAGAAGGAACTAATTTCTTAAAATGAATGATTGCAAAACAGAGTTATTCAGTGAAGGAAGGTACAGGAGAACCTTCAGGGCCATAAGAGAAAATATGATCCCAGAAAACAATGTATGTTTGCATAATGATTTGTTTCAGCAAATCAGAAGAAATGCTTCCATAGTGTTACAGGAAATGAAGAAAATAAGCTAAGTATATAACAGAAATAATCAAATAATTTTGTGACACAGACCTACAGAATAAATAGTAAAACTCCTTTTTTCATACTTAGGTGTAAGACAGATATGGCATAGGCAGCACACTGGTGTAATTACTTCTTTATTAATAGGGAATCTTTTTTATGTCCATGTAATCAGTTCTGAGTTAGTGTAATTTCTTTTCTTTCAGTTCATTGAACCACAGTTCAGACAAAGACAAATAACTGAGACATCATGCACCCAATTTTGATTTCAGTTTAAGAAAGAGGTGATGTATCTTGCAAGTAGAAATGATAGACTGCAGGAGAAAAATAAATTCCTCTTTTGGAAAAATATATATTATTTTGGTTAAAGAATGAGTTGATTTATACTCATTATTTATAGCTTTGGGGCAAAAATCCAGTGGCTTTGCAATTAGTTTCTAGACATAAGGTTAGCTGGCTTGTTAGGAAGGGATGTTCACCTTCCACACACCACAGACACACCGTTTTGGGTTCAGTTTGACTAGAAGTGTTGAATTACCTGACATTTCTCTTCAATGGAAAAATAGCAATAAAATATATTTGATCCACAGATCATGGTTCTGTGATGATTTATACGAAATCTGTGAAACACCAAGCTGACCAAAGCTAAAATGATGTCTAGATTAAAAATTCATACACAATTACATTTCCAGTAAATGAGACAGAGCCAGTGATAAAGGATCTATTGGGATTACTAGATGATCTGTAAAGTTGCCAAGAGAATAGACAGCACCAATGCAGTACAAACACTGTCCACAGACTGTTAACTCATCAGAACTTTGGAATTAGTGGCAATTGATGAATACAGCTAAACCTATGATTAAGAAGTAAACCATATGATTAAGAACGTCGTTCAGACACTCCTTGAACTCTGACAGGCTTGATCCCTAGGGAGCCTGTCCCAATGACTGACCACTCTTTCAGTGAAGAACCTTTAACTAATGTCTCACCTGAACTTCCTCTGATGTAGTTTCATTCCGTTTCCTCGTGTCCTATCACTGCTCATAATGGCACCATGAGTTATGTAAATGAAACAATTTTCTTCTCTAGAAACAAACAAATAAACAAAAAATATTTTGTGATCAAATGCATATAGAAAGATTTTTTTGTTATTGAAGATGGACTAATGCACTAAATAAGGACAATACATGGAGTATGTGTGTTATGCACTATGCAGAACTGATCCATTTCATAAGCTAAACCTAACTTACATTACCTAAGGGACTCCGCTTATTTTTCAGTCTTATTCTCTTTCTGCCTAATCCTGGGGCATCTCTGCAGTTGCACAATTTGTCTAATCATCTCCATCGATCAACAGATCTCTTCATCTTGGCTCCCTTTTCCATATATCTCTTTTTGAGCAGACTGAGGATTGAGTCATAGCAGAGGTAAAATGCTGAAGCCACATATCAAGTGTAGTATTAAGAGGGATCTTCCTCACATCTTCTTTTAATATCTTAGTGCTATAATAGTGGCTTACAATCACCACTTTCAGAACCAATCTATTTTCCCATCTGTGTCTGAGAAAGTTTTATTCAGTCTAGTCATGCTAACGTCGGTGCAATTTTTAACCTTGAAACCTTGGCAATACTGACTTCTTCCATCAGCATCAGACCAATAAAACATCTTCCTTTGCCATTAAATTCATCATGTCATTTGTAATCAAAATAAATTGCAGGAGGAAACTGAGTGCAGAGTTGACACATGACTGAGTAGTTAGCACAGTGCAAACGGCAGTGGCTGGTGAACAGCAGTAGTTGGGGTAAGCAAGAATGGTGAATAAATTTCCTGTATTTTGTATTAGCCATGGTAACAGACACTACACTAGTAAATCTTAATCCAGATAAATTTGATGGTTGCAGTCAAAACTGGAACACATTAATTATACAGACCTAATAATTCTTTGTTACTTCCCTTTGTTAGGAGAGGGATCAAATTCAAAAACCTGAAAGCCCCATGCCCCAGGGTCCAACTAGTAGCGAGGCTGGGCATGTATTGCCAGTAAGCACAGAGCAGCCTTTGGGAGGCTACTCATGCTCCTGCAACGCTTCGGGAGCAGCCAGGTCAAAGTGTTATTGGGATACCCTCCACTGATCTCAGACCTCCTCTGTGTGTGGAGACCAGCTTCCAACCTAACATGCTGAATCTTTTGCCAGTGTGACAGACAAAATTACCAGACTACCTACAGAGATATTAACTCATAGTCCAATCTAATAAAAAACCCCTTGAATTGTAGCATTGAAATTGTTCAATTGAAAAACAATTTACTGAGCACCTACACCTTTTATTTTGTGTTACAGTTTGAGACCTGTGCCTGCACTTTCCCGTACCACAGTTCAGAATAACTACTCACTGTTGCTACAAGTGAATGCTAAACTAAAACAAATTTAGGCAGTAACAGTTTGTCTAGACAATTACTATCATAGCTGAAATGAGCTAGAATCTGTGCACGCTGAAACAACTCCAGGGAAATCCTGGCAGGTCAGTACAAACACTATGGACTTTTTCAATGGAAAAACTTGTTTTGCTGGCCTACAGAGTGGTAAGAATTTTTACAGAGTAAAAGAATTCAAAATATACTACTTTGAAAGTATTGTTTATAATGGTATATATTCACTTTGTGTAATCATAAGTCCCTATCATAACATTTCTTCAGGAAGCTTGTGAGAGTCATAGAACACTGTTGCACCGAAGTCGGAGATATAGTGTACAAAATAATAGGAAATTATTTTCATTTTTATGATGCTTGTGGAGGTGTTTTCTGCAGCTGGATTTAGTCAGAACTTCCTAGTGCTCTCTTGCCTGTGTAGAGCACCATAAGAAGATATCTGTTTACGAAATTTGTCAAGACTGATTACTCAGATTCTTTATTGAGGACTGTTTTGTAACATTAAATAAATAGTGCTTTTCCCTTGTTCATTCTGAAATGACAAAAGTGACACACTTGAAAAATCATATTAGAGGTACATAGGTTAAAGGCATAGGTATTTGTTTTTCATTTTCTTACTGAAATCACTAACTGTAAGCTCCTATTCCACCTGCAATAAAGTGGCTTTTCATATCTTCATGTTCATGTCTGATAAGGGGCTTGCAGAACCCTTGTATAGGATTTCATCCCAATCTGCTGTCCTTCATGACTCAGAGGCTTTCTCAGCAGCCTTCTTGGTGAGGTCCTTCAGCTTTGTCCCCACTCTGCATCATGGGTCCTATTCTACTGGAGTTCTCACCCAGCTCAGCCCCACTCATCATCCTCTCCCACCTGAGATCTGCTGTAAGGTCGGGGCTAATTTGTCCTCCACAAAAACATGAGCAGACAATCACTTAATTGCAAATCTCTCATAATAAACTTCCCAAAGACACTTTCATTAGGAGTTATAAACCAAGTCTTTTGCACCGCAAAGACAATCCAGACTGCATGTAAGCAAATTCACATTTAAAGTCTCTTTGTTGCAGACCTGCCAAATGTTGTCATGTCACTAATTTTTACGGAGAGGTTAATTTACCCTGCAGATGAAGAGCAATAATAACAGAAGCTTTAATGAATATGGATTGGCAGCTGTAATGAAGTCTGCTCTTACTCTATGGCTTTTTCCCACCAGAAAGCAAAAGTATATCAATGTTTCAAGTGAAAGTCACTATTTAATAAGGCATTTCTATTAGAAAGAATTATCTACTATTTTGGAACAGTCATACGAGCTTTTTTAATTACAACCTATGGTAAAAATACACAATACTAATATATGTGGCTGCTAATTGATCTTCCTTTTCTTCCTTCTCACCTTTGCCCACAATGTGCACATATTAGGTATTATGTTCCACTCGACTTGTTGTCATGTTATTGCTAACTCTGTCCTTAGATTCTTGTCCTGAGATACTATATATCATCTACTGTATTTGGAAGACTTCAGCATTTGATGTCTCTGTTTATACTCAAAAATTAAATATGAATTGAGTTAAAAAATTCAGAGTTAACATTCAGGAATATTCTGCAAAAGAAACAGGTTTATAAGGATTGGTGAGAAAACAGAAAATAAAAAATGAAAAATAATAAAAAAGAAGAAAGGCGATATATTTGCTCGTAAGTGATTGTTTTGAATAAGAAAGTCTCTGTTTTACATATGTTTTCAAACTACTCTTGAGGACATAAAGAAACTGATGATGCTGAAAGATTCAGGAAGCCTCTGTGGTCAATAATGCTCTTGGATACATAATGTAGAAGTGTGGGAAAAGACAGAAAGAAGCCAAATTCTTGCTATTGTTGATAACAGGGAAGGCAAGAAGGATCTTTGGAGTGAGATCACTGAATTCCACAATGAAACATTGCAATGAAACACCCCAGACTGATCAATATTGTACAAGTAATAAATTCAGATTTACAGCAAGATAAATGACAGCTTTTACCCATGTTTGTTACATCAGTCAGCTTTACGATTTGTATTTCTTCTGCTGAAGTGTCTGGTAAATAATCCACCAGTTAAATATTCTAAAGTGAGAGATCAGGAAACTCCATCTTGGTTTCTGGGTCTATCTCCTATGTTCTGGCAGGATTTGGGGAGAAGAGGGAGCAGTGGTGTCTCTGCCAAGTGCAATGAGACCATGTATGGGTGGCAGTGGCTCGGTGGGCAGATTCTCCTCCTGGGATGGGGACCAAGTTGCATGGCCTTCGGCACAGCACCAGGGAAAGGAGGGAATGAGGCTTTTTCTGACTTCAGTCGAACCTCTGCCCTGGAAGATACTATGGGTTGCAGGGGAAATATTACCTATGACAGTCAGTAGAGTCTACAGGTACAGTGCTAAACTGATAGGGACAGGACTCCAGCAGTAGTGAGTGGTTGACCATGCTATTCAATTTTCAACCCATTCCCAGTGCCAGTTAGCATGCTTTAGGCAATGCCTTTGCGTGCATCCAGGCACCCCAGTTGACTGCATCAACGAAAGGCGCCTGTTTTGGAGCATGGAGGACAAGAGAGCTTGACCACAGAAGGACACATTAGGCTTACCAGAACCAGTTCGGGAACAGTTTTTTTCAGCTGGGTAGGTGTCACCAGGAGGCTGTTGTCACTCTCTCCTAGCAGGTGTATAGAGTTTACCTACATAAAACATAACATAAATTTCTGTAGTAAGGCCTGTGCTGGCTCACCAACATTGGTACCAATGTCATTACTTAAAGATGTAGATGTGTCTCAGACTTGAAGCAATACATTCAACTCTCTCACTGATTGTATTATCTCAAGGACAATCTGGGAACAGCTATTGGCCTTGGCTATTGCTTGGAAAGCCTAAGTGCCCAGGCCTTCATTAAAGCATTAGATTTGTTAAAACATGATTTTCAGAATATTCTCCTGTCCTAGTTGTGTTTCCTCATTCCCATAGACCTGTGTCATCTGGGCATTTGTTCAGTTCGCATCAGCACAGAGTTCTGCCAGGTGTGGAAGTGGGTACGTGACTACTGCAGCAACATGCAAATACTTTCCAGCAGTTTTTGCTCAAGAATAGAGCCTCAAGCAGATACTAATAATTGAATCACTCTGCTAGATAAATTATAAACACCTGAATCATGCTTCATTTTAACGCTCTTAAGAAGGAATTAACTTCAAGAAAACTGATATGGATTACTGAGTCGAAATAATTTTTCAGCAATACAATTTAGGTTAAATGCTTTTTTCCTGAAATGCCTGCTGAGTGGGCCTGGGATATAGCAGCACATTCTGGAGCATTGTAGTAATGACTGCACTGGAGATTTTCCTCTAGAAAATGCTCCTGAGAAATTAACTTACTATGTTCCTTTAATTGTCATGGGACAAAATACTATAGGATAATGAAAAATCTCTTGCACTTTCCACATTATTCTTTGTTTAAAAGCAAACATAACTGTTTTGCCTTTTCTTATCGTTATCCTTCTTGTATCAACAACAAACACTGCTACTGTTAATTGACCAGATTGAGTCTCCTATGAATTGCTTGTGAGCAGAACACATTCTTGTCTGAGTTTGCCATTCTCAGTGCCAATGATTCAGTAGTTAACATGAGACCCAGCTGGTTTTGGCACTATCTTTTTCACTAAAAGGAAAAATACAAAATTATTTGTACAGCTGCACCAAATTGTGGAATGTCTCTTGTGGAAGGATATATCTCACTGTTATAAAAGTCTTTTCATAGTCAATGGCGAAACAGATGAAGCTCTTTAAAAGTTGGTTCAGACCATCCTAAAGGAGCTATTTCAGGCAGTTACGCGACCTTGACTGTAATGGGAGCTACACTACTAACAGACGGGTTCCCTGACTTTGCACAGACAGAAGTAACTTACCTGAACCACATCCTTTATATGCTGTGGATTTAGTAGTAATGAAGGGCATGGCTGCCATGATTTTTTCCAGTTCTCTAAAGCAGTTTGCCTGTATGTACAAAGACCTTCCTTCATATTCTTCCTCCTTCAGGTTCTGCTAGTGTGGTGGAGGAATCTTCTCCTTCTAATCCCTTTACCTGTAAATTCTGTCCTCTCCAAGATAAACTATGCATCCAACAACTTTATTCATATTTTTAAGAAAGATTTAAGACAGACAAGGCAAGCCAAGGTATGCAAACACCTACCGCAGTTGCCCAGCTCCCCTTGCTCTCCATCTGTCTTCGGGTGTACAGATTGTGTTTAAGTTCTCCTTACAAGCTGCTATAGACAAAATCACAAGTACTGCTTTGAGTGTCGGTCTCCCTCTACTCTGATGAATACGATTATTTCAATCTGGAAATTCGAAGGTATTTTTTGTCAAAGATGATTTTTCATTTTATTTTAGTTAGAACTCTTTCAATCTTTGTGTGTGTGTGTGTGTGATTATTCATGATCCTTTCATAATAATATGACATAACAGTAATGGAATGTATCACATAATTCTCCAGAGACCTTATCTGTGTGAATCTGACGTTCAAATGAATAACCAAAAGAAAAGTATAAATTAAGTCCTCACAAAATAGAGATCTCGTGATAAGTAAATTGGGCAGAAAAGGTAAGACTTAATGAACAAAGAGGAAGGAAGGGAGATTTTGATGTAGGCCAAGATACAGTTGGCTTTCAGGGCTGTGAGCACACATTGTTGGCTCATGTCTAGTTTTTCATCCACCAGTACCCCCAGGTCCTTCTTGTCGGGGCTATTCTCAATCCCTTCATCTCCCAGCTAGTACTAATACCAGAGTTTGCCCTGCCCCAGGTGCAGGAAAGACAGCCTGTGAGACAGAAGTATCTGATTTTCTTTTTTATTCTTTCATCATAATTAGCCATCTATATGCCTGTGTTCACATTCTCTTCCTTGCTCTATATATGAGGTAGGCTCATAGGAAGCATAGTGATGAGTTATGTCTATGACAACACCATATGTTTAACAGGTAGGTCTCTCAATTTCTATGCACTTAGTCGAGTATTAGGTGCTCTTTTATATACTGTGCTAAATGCTTTGCAGGCAATACACAGTTGGTAGGACTTTATGTCTTAATTATGATAGTGTTAAAAAAATTAAGATGTGTAAAAGCAGAAATGAAAACTTACCAAGTTCAGGAGAAAGGTAGCCTCAAGTATTTTCAGTGTTCCTGGCACTCAACACCCTTTGAATTTAATGTGACTTAAAAAATTGTTGCAAATAAGTTTTTTCCTTCATTTGTCAGCTTTGGACAGGAAACTGTTTTCAAAATAGATGAAGTAATAGGTGGTGTAGAAGTTTGGAAGAGCTAAAATATAATCCAGGAAATTTTCAGCATATTTGACTAGTATATTTTCCAAATGAAAGAGAAACTTTTTGGTGGAGGAAAGAAAAACAAGGATTTCCAAGCATTTTTATGTCTGAGAAATAATGAAAAATTCTCTCTTTACAATTTAATAGTCTTGTATGATTAGTACTGACTAATTCATATTACATGGAACCTCTCAAGTGCACAGCAATTTATTTCATTACCTGTCCAACTATGATTTTTATTAAAAGTGAATTATGTTTGAGCTATTATTGCAGCAATAAAACTTATGGGAACTTTACCACTCTTCCACCTGTGACATTACTATTAACATCAAATGGAATTCAGACTAGATTCTCACTCACTTTACATCAGTCTTTCCTGTCAATTCAATTTTTCTTAATTTTAACCCCACAGTAACATGTGAACACGTTATCAAATTTTCATCAAAGCAGAAAAAAGTCCTTTCTTTGCAGGACTTAGGAACAAACAATGCACAACACCTGTTTTCAGGAAAAATAAAACATTAAAATAATTGCTAGATATTTTATTAGAGGTTGGTTTGGGATGCATTGGCATGAACGCTCTGAATGAAATAGTTTCTTCCTCATCTTTTTTCCAGACTATAAAGGAAGACAGACCTGTTTCTTGCAAGATTTTGGCAAGTCAAAAGAATGAGGCTTTTCAGATGAAAAGTAGAAGGAAATGAAACCTTTAAATGATTCTTCTCTCCTTTCCCTGCTTGTTGTCATCTAACAATAATACTTAGACAATAAATTAATTATTCACTTTATTCTTCTTCCATAAAGCATGAATAGAATGATAACACCTCCCTCTATTTTGATGTATGTCTAACTGCTTCACAAATATTACTTGTGTTCTCAGGTAAAATTAGGAGAGACTATATGGCATAGATGTTAAAGGAATGAACCAATGGTCTTTTTTACACGGCATCTTGGTTCTAACAGAACAAAATCTGGATCTAGCAAAGACAATTTCCCCACAGTGTACTTCCTTTGAGAATACCAGTATCTGAAAGGATATTCCTGTGTCATCTGAGGCAATCCTAAACCTGTATTTGCTGTGCAGGTCCAAATAACCATGACCATTTCAAGAAACACTCAAATACAAAAAAAAGCCTTAAAAATGCATAAAAACCTCACAACTTATTCCCTGCGGCCTTTTGATATTCTTAATATTCATTAAACTGAATCTCATTACCATTTTTTATGTTGTAGGTATCCATTTGCTACATAGTATAGATCAGGGAAGTTCTATTATTAGATAGATACATTTTCGTGCTATGAAATGATAGATATATTTTCTTTGAGTGTGAAATAGAAACTTAGAGATTTGGATACCATGTGATATTATATAATTAGAGTTTAATTACAAGTATATCAAGTAATTATCTCTATAAGAAAAGATTGTTGGCATACATGGGCCTCAGAAGTCGTTATTAAGAGACAGGTAAATGTTAAGCAAAATTTCGTTGTGGGTGTAAAACCTTACCTAGGTATCTCTGGGAGCAAGACAAATTTTGACCTGTGGACAGTAGGTAGATTAGTGACTTGGAGGGAGATCATGATGTGCTGTAATTTCGTGTGTTTAATACTATGGTTTTTGCTATCTAGCACAACCATGTGTTTTAGTTTCCAGCTCATCATCTGTGTAAGTCTTCCTTAGTCTGTCCTACATAGCTACTAAGAAAGTGCAGGAGACGCTGGATGAAGCATCTTCCATTGCAAGAAGTTCATGTACAATCTGGAGATTATAATGATGTTATGATGAGATGTTTACGATAAGGGCAGAGGAGATGCACTGAAAAGGTTTGTCTTGTAAATTCATGATCTATGGAATAATTGGTCATTATGCATTACACAGCTGCCTACCATTTCATTCCTCAAACTCCACAGCGGCCCGCAGCACTGCCTTCTGTTTGATTTCACCTGAACTACTCATAGCTCTGGGAACACTTTACTGGGTCTTTAGCATGTGAAGTATTAAACTCAGGGATTCTGGACAGAAAAGACTGTGATCAAGTCTTACAAAACTATAGTGAAGCAACATCCTGATGAGCCTGCCTTGTGCTTTCTTAATTAGTTAGAGGCCACTAGATAATCATTTCCAACCAGGTCATGTAAGTTCAATTCCTTGAGAACATCATGAGCGTGAAAAAATAATTTAATTTAACATCTGGAACCTAATTCCTGTCCTTGCTCATTACTGTACATACATGCTTGGCTCTTGCGCCATCCTCAGCAGCACCAGCTGGAGAGACTGCTTTCACCAGTCCCTCCCTCTTCTCTACAGCAGAGCTGATTTTTTTCCCCGACATGCTTCACTCAAATCACTTGAATTTGGTTAAACAATTGAAGTTATAAAGGTTTAGTAGTCCGCATAATTTTGGGTAAGCTAACATGAATTCATTTGAATATCTCAGCTACATGTTCTGAGAGGACGGTAACCTCTGGGCAGGCAGTTAGTGTTGAGCTGGAGGAAGTTAATGCTTGAAAGTGACTTATTCACAAGGTCTTTTAATCTCCTTTCTTTGGCCTGAGTCTGCATTCTTGAGATTGCAGGTGGTTTGCTGTTAACTACAAAAATCATATGCCCAAAGCAATTTTTACATAAATTAAATAGATTGTGAATTTAATATCTGAATTATTTATTTAAATTTTGTATTTTGTTTAGGCAAGAAACATTCCTGGAATTATGTTCCAATGCATTTCAACGTGCTAACTGTGGTGTTTGATTATTTGACCTGGTATTCAAAGTAAATTTTTCTTTAGTATTCAGGTTTAAAAAAGATGTGAAAAACTGTTTCCTTTTAGCTCACCATTGCCACAAATGCACGGTAACAGCACCTTCAAGTAGTGAGCACCTATACAAGGTGGTGATTGTATCCAGATCAAAAAAGGGTGAAAGATACATGAAGATCTCAAAGAATTCCAATGTTATTAACATACAAGTCTCCTTCAAAAAATCGCCCCCTACCAGCACAATCACACAGAGCTACTGACTGCACCAATCACTAGTTAAGTTCATTATCAATATTTTAAATTATTGTTCTAGTCTCTATACCTGACTAAATAAATATGTTGCATCTATCATAAATCATTTTTATCCAGAAGACTTTCTGTTTAAGAGGTACACATGTAAGATAGCAGGTATTGTATGAGATTCCAGTATTAAAATATACAACATGAGCTAAAGACAAAGGTTGTCAGTAGCTGACAGCCCACATTTTACAAATATAATAGTTCTATATAACAGCAAGACAGACAATTTCCTAGAGTACTTTCCTGCTCATGTCCAAAATAATCAGAGAACTCAGGCTTCTTAAGGAGGCACCTTGAGTTTCAGGTAGTTATAGCATCTTCGCTGAGTATCTTGGTCTTCAATGTCAGATTACCAAAACTCTAAGCTTTTTCCAGTCCACACCAGAGGAATTCCAGAAAAATCTGGAGGCTCTTTAAATGACAAAGCTCCCTATCTCTTCCTAATATTCAGTCCAAAGCATTGTAATCAAGTTCATTTAACATTAACATATAGCATGTTAACAATACGCCTTATGGTAAATCAAATGATTCAGCACATAGGAAAATATTTTGTATAGACTTGTTTTCTCTCCTACAAAACCAAAAAACTACCATGAATGACCTTCACCGTAATGATTAACTCTTTCTAACAGAATACGAATATCTTATGTTTAGGTCATTGACCATTAAAGTCTATACATGAGAGAAGGGAGGGGGACAGCATTTTACTGACCATTCTCCTTCAAAAGGAAAGTTGAGATCATGCCCACATTTCAGTTTCTTTGATGGTTTGGTGTGTTGGGACATAGACATAGTCTGAATTAGTTAGGCCCAGAATGGTAAAGAGGAAACAGTGAAATAATTTTGTCCCATAACCACAGGGCTTCCTGTCTTATTCATTGCTCAGCGCCATGCCTAAATTCAGATTCTGGCCCCAACAAATTACCACTTATGAAATAAGGGGTCGTCTGTAGGGTGCCAAAATTTTTAAATTTTGTCTTCCAGGTTAATTCCTGTAAATCTCAAAATTAATTGTCATTGGATTTTAGCCTAACTCTTTTTCAATGATGGATGACATAACACCACTGGACTGCAATCACTTCAGGACCATAATAGAAGCTATGAAGTCAGAACATTGCTGAGAGGAAATGACATGCAAGTTATGAATCTTGTTTATATACTAAATACAAGCGTGGAAGTGATTTCAGTTTTGTTATTGTTGATGATACTCAAAGAAAGGATACAGACATCAAAGAAAAATTTAGTTCCTGTTTAATTAAAATCAGCCATTGAGGTTGTCTCTACGTGGCATCTCTCAATTTCCAAAGGAACCCAGACAAAATGCTCAGATGAAGTAGAATATTAATAACATAGTTATTAGCAGCAGCCCTATATCAGAAAACTAGGATGAAGAGATCTCACTGGTGAATGGAAATATATGGATATACAGGTAACATTGTGGAATTCAAATCTATATGTCTTTCAGGCTCAATTTCATTAGTCTCAAAATACTGTCTTGCAGAGACAGATTGAGAGTATTTAATTTTCACTAAACATTCTCTTGTTTTCCTGAGTCTTTTAATAGTAGACCTACATTTTTTTTTCCATGTGACAAATTTTCTACTTGTCTACCTCCCCCAACCACTTCTTTATTATTATCTAGCTGTTATCTAGCAAAAACTGCCCCATATAGTGTTGTAAAGGGCTTCTGTCTTCTTCTGTTCAGTTATTCTTCCTCATGTCCCAGAACCTGCTTATATGAATTTATCTCCCAATACCATTCAAATGGAAAGAAATAAGCAGTTTCTTCCATGTTTGGGTGTGTCCCATCCTGCTTCTTTGTCACAGGTAGGTCAGAGGAAGGTGAGTTTAGAAACAGTACAGGTGAAGAGGAGGTTGGAAAGAAGACATCTACAAATCCTTCTATAAGTTTAGGAGGTGAAATCATAGTGTATGTTTTGCCCTAATTTGTAGTTGTTTATCCAGTTAACAACAATAGTTTGTATGACTTTGTTAAGTATTCTTCCACTTCTTTCCATAAGTCAAAACTGCCAAACAGAATGAGCATGACATTTCTGGATAGAATTTTAACCATCTAAAACCAAGAAATGGCAAAATTCCCAGCTAGAGTTTTGACAAATCTGCCCAAAAGACTGACACTTTGGCTCAACCACATGGGATAATAGGAATTACACTGTCAGAGGACAAACAGTTCTGTGGTGGAGGTGTATTAGGCTGGATATTGGCAGGCTTTCAGTGAAATGCTTTACTCTGCTGCAGGGGACTTCCTGGGAAAGCACCCACTCTTGTCCCTCAGTGTGGTAATTAAGGCACTCACCAGTGATATGGGATGAATGAGTCTGAGTGCCAATGAACTGTGGGAAGAAATGAGCAGTATTTCTGAATCTCTTCTGGATGCTTTGCTGCTGTATAAGATGGCAAGAGTCACCTCTGTGGTCTGGTCTGGGCAGTCTCCAATCCAGCTGGAGGCCACAGCCATTTGGGGCGCAGAGCAGAGCAGCCTTCCAGGGTGACAGGAAGATCAACACCTTGTTGGGGTTACCTAAGGGGACAAGGCACAAACAGCTCAGCCTTGTCAAGAATTAACTCTTTCTGGGCAACCTGTGAAGCAGAGTTCATGAACCAGTAGACCTATAGGTAAGGCAAAACTGGCATGTGAGGAGATTTCTTCAGTTCGGTTCACCCCATTTAAATCAGAGCGATGTCCACTGACAATGTAGTTTTCAAGCACTTCAAACCTCTGATTAAAGCTGTAACACAGTGCCTGTTTGCATCCTGTAATGCATAAATCCTGGCCTGAGTAACTGTATGAGAACCCTAAAAGCTGCTGATGTCTTTGGGGTCAACACAAAGCAGCAAGTCCGTTGTTGGATGCACATGCAAGGAAAAAAGCACAGACTCGCTCACACATCTCAAAGCTGTGCTGGCTACCTCAGCTGTGAATTTTCCCCACTCACACTGCATTCACAAGGAAAGACTCAACTCTCCCCTCAGCACTCATCAGCCACTCCAGGAATGTCAGTTTGATTATGCAGGCAACAGACACTGAAAGGGGAAGCCTTGCACAGCTGTGAAGGAGCTCTAACATCCCTATTGGCAGTCATGGAAGTCAATGAGAAATAATAGCCCCCTAATCATTTAAAAGGGCTGGATAAAATGTTTGTCAGCTGGTTGTGCTGTATCTGGTTGCTCCGACTGTTTCACCCTGCATCCCCTGGACGCAGTGAGCAGGGTTTTTGCAAAACGTTTAGCTGAAAGCAAAGAGGATAAGAGATGTGTGCTAAATGCTGCTGTTATGTTCAGAGATACAAAAATAATATTTAAAATGGCCCTGCTTTGTGTCTGAATTTCTTTGTGGAAGTGCAAATGCAAATACTACACACTACGAATGCAGTTTGGGATGCTGTCCCACGACCAGCTGAGGCAGTGTTTTACCTTGTTGCTGCCAAAAGGAGAGACCCCAGCATTCCAGCCACATGTATTCCAGCCATGGGCCTCCTTGTATCCCTGTTCCCAAATGTGCTGTCCCATTCCTCCTTCCTGCTGGTTCAGGTGCTCTTCTCATCCCTTAGGAAGCCAGTGCAGTTCTTAACCAGAGCAGGAAACTATCATTGGTGGGGTTAGGGTTATTTTTCTGGGATGCTTTCCCATAGCTTCAGCCCTCTAAATCAGTTCATTGAGAGCACCCTTTGTATCAGAAAGGCACAGGGAAACAAAAAGAATCTTGGCCAGGAGAAGAACCCTTTTAGAGCAGCAGTTAGCTATTGTCAAAGCCTACCTCATCCCATTGATGCCTTAGATATAAACTTCTGTGCCACTTAACTCAGCAGTTTAGGGACTCGGGCTCTGACCTGGGTCATGCACGAGGTGTGACCCTATTCCAGCCAGCCAGTTCAACTCCAATTCCCTTTGGAAGGAGGCCATGCCTTTTCCCCAGGCCACCTCACAGACTGCAAAGCTCAGCTGCTGTGGTGCTGGGGTTGTTTTTTTGCAGCTTTCAATATGTTTTCTCTCACTGGAAAAATGTTTTCTTTCCTTCTTTTTCTCATATTCAAAAAGAAATAGATTATTTTTAGCTCATATTTCTCCTTTTGAACTTGCATTTGGGCATTGTGTCAACACAGGATAATTCTGCTTCAAAAGAAATGACAGGCAAGAAAGAGGGAACCAAGCGACAGTGGTTCTGCAATCCCTGCATAAAGTGCAAGGCATAACATTCAAAAAAGGACATAGGAACTGAAAGCAGGATTTCTGGCAAATTGGGTAACTTGGATTCAATAGCTCAAATTCTTGTCATCCTCCATATGAAGACATATATTTAAAAGTTTTTCTGAACCCTGCACCTCCAAGATGCCTTTGTTCTCTAGGGCAATTTCTGCCTTTACTCTTTAGTTGTGAAAATACCCTTGGCTGATAGATTATGCAAGACCAGGATATGTGAACTGGAGTGCTCTACTGAGACCATTGCGTTGTGATGTGGGGGTTGCTGGGGCAAGTATGGGAGAACAAGTAGATGCAGCCATAAATCTGAGATTACATGGGCCAGGCAGAAGCACAGGTGATGGTTCTGTAACCATGCCAGCATATCAGGTTCAAGAGAAGATATGAGTCATTTGTATGATCATCCATTTCACTGAAATTATCAGGGAAAATATGGGCTAAAGGAAGGGGTTCATCCCTGACATGCTGAGATCCTGCACAGGTACCACACTGTGAAAACCGATGGGCAGTTTCTAGAGGTCTCTTGTCGTGTACTACAAGGAATTACACATTATTGTCCCTCACAAAGATCCAGGTCCCTTTAGCACCTCTGAAAAATGAGGTGTTTTTTATCCAGGTGGCCAATTATAGATTTAGACACTTACAAGTTAAAATGCTACTCTGGTTTAGGAATGAAGAAAAAAAAAATTACTGTCCAATAATACGATTGTGAAATCAGGGACTTTTGGGCAAGGTAAACTGTCATGTGTTAGCTTGCTTCTAAAACCAAATTTGTTTTCTGTGTTTCTGTGGGAAATCAGAGGATGTTATAAACTGAGTCATGCAGTTATTGACTTTAGCAAGCATGGAACTGGTATAAATAGAGAAACACTGGCAAGCCTTGGACAGAAGAAGAGGTATTCCTCAAGGGCTGATAGGACAAGGAGGCAAAGATGAAGATAAAGACCATTCCTTTCCTTGGGTTACTGTATGTTGCATGTTCTTGTGCTTTCCCGGTGGTTCCTGAAAATGGAAAAGAAGATATGCAGTTTGCTAAGGTAAGGACTACAGACAGAAATTAAGAAATAATTTATTGAGAAAAGGAACAAAATGATGTATAAGCGGTATAGAACATTCTGATAATTCTCTGTTACTTATTCTTCCCCATCAGAAATATCTGGAAAATTTTTATGATTTTAAAGAAGAGAAAAGTTCTCTCTTTAAATCAAAGGACCCCAATTACATGGCTGACAAAATCCGAGAAATGCAGTCATTCTTTGGTCTAGAGGTGACTGGGGAGCTGAATCGCAAGACGCTGGACATGATGAAGCAGCCCAGATGTGGAATGCCAGACGTCCGTTCATACAGCACCTTCCCATACAGCCCTAGGTGGAAGAAAGAAGATGTGACATATCGGTAACATACGTTAAAGCATCTTTCTCTGTACACCACTGGGAAGCTTTGTGAATGTTAGGCAGAAGTGATGCCAACATGTTCTTTACTCTTTATTCCTATATTTATCCATATAAAAGCCCCATTCAAGATGGAAGGGCCAAATGTGGGGAATTATTCATATTCTTTGCTTTAGGTTCCAAAACAGTGATGAAAATACCAAAACAAGAGTTTACATTAGTTTGTTAACATCTTACTAAATAATATACTCAGTGGACAGAAGAGGTACAACTGGGAGTATGTTAGGATTTCTGAAAGATGTGAAGGAAAAATGTGAAGCCTTTCTCTGTTATGTAAACAAACAATTTGAAAATAAACAACTTGAGACATATAAGTAATAATAATCAGTGATTAAAATGTTTGACCTTGATACTATGTGCCCCAGCCACATGTGAGCTGATTGCTTTTAATTCCTTTCTCCTTATTTCACAGGATTTTGAACTACACTCCAGACATGCTACAAGCTGATGTAGAGGAAGCCATTGCAAGAGCCTTCCAGCTCTGGAGCAGCGTCACCCCCTTGAGGTTCACCAGGCTCTACAGTGGTCAAGCAGATATCGTGATCTCCTTTGCAGCTGGATGTAAGGGGACTCCCTTGCCTGGGATTGATAAGTATTAGTCACTTTTTCTAACAGACATGATGAAAAGCATCATTTTTTTCTTTTATTTTTTAGTTCATGGTGACTTCTATTCCTTTGATGGTCCAGGAGGAACTCTGGCTCATGCCTACCCACCTGGCAATGGCATAGGAGGAGATGCTCACTTTGATGAAGATGAAAACTGGACCAAATTTACCACCTCTAGTGGTAGGTAACTTTAAATATTGGGTTGCCTGTTTTTAATTAGACAGTGTTTTCTTGAAGACACTGTGAAGTCATGAATGCTATTGTAGTAGTTTCAGTATCTACTGAGATGCAAAATGTCAGTGTAAGTTAGTAAAATGACTGCATATCTTCACCTGGGCTGAAGTCATGACAGTTCCCTGAAGTTAATGCACAGACTGCAGTCGTAGGCCCAGTGAAGGAAATAAGATTAGCATGAAACATCAATATTGGGTAATCATGACATTGAAGGGCAGGGATTTTTCACCCTCAGGTAATGACCTTGAAAGTTGTAATATTAAGCTGTCACATTTGTAGGAGGGTTTTTTTCTGATTTAAAATGATGGAAATCTTTACTTGAGCAAAGGAAAAAAAATCTTGATTTTGTTGGTAAATATTACATAATTACATATACTAGTGAAGTGTTCTGATTTCCACCAATGTCCAGGATAAGGTTACATGTTACTGGTCTTTGTGAAGTTGTTACCAGGTGAATTCCATGTCATTTATGAATCCCAAAATCTGATTAGGTGACTAAAATACTCTTACCGGGTTTTCAATTATTATTAGTATTAAAGAAAGTTTAACTCTTTTTGAGAGGAAAATGTCTGCAACATATACAAAAACTGTACCAGATTGGTTTCCCTACAAGAAATAAATGCTTATAATTCAGAACTCATTGCTCCTCTGGGATGCCAGAGAACGTCTTACTTGGGACATAGTTAAATTCTGTTATTTTATTAAGACTGTGAACCATACATCATGCATGAGAGGATGGCATCCAAATAGCCATCTAGTGTTTATTCTTTGTGCTGAGCTTTTTTTTTTTTTAGGATACAACTTATTTCTCGTTGCTGCTCATGAGTTGGGCCACTCCCTAGGTCTCGGTCATTCCAATGTCTTTGGTGCTTTGATGTATCCTATATATATGGCCAGGGATACAAGGAACTACAGGCTTCCTCAGGATGATATTGATGGCATTCAGGCCCTCTATGGTAAGCAAGAAGCATCATTTTTTGTGGATGATGGATAAGCATGCATCGTGAATTCTACCCAACAGCGAATATGTACTAAACTTTCTGCCTCAAGAAGGATATCATGGTTCAATTTCCTGATGTTACCTTTGGGCAAAACTCTCGTTTTCTTTGTTGCTAAGAGTCCATATTAGCAAAATGGAATCTGTGGGCTGCATTCATGCCAGTAAGTCAGAAGGTCCAAGAGCCTTTCTTCAAAGACACCAGAGGAATAGCCCATGTCTTTAGTATTAAACTGCCTTACGTCCCACAAAAGGGTGGTTACACATACAACTGACCTTTGGAAATGGTGTTTCCCCTACATTAACTCTAAGCACACAGAGTTTGAGAGTCCAATGGCTTGTCAAGGCAAAACAATGCTAGGGATAATTTAACAGTCAGCAGCACAGACAGCCAAGTTAAATCACCCAGGAACATAAATTTACTAGTTAAGTTTTAACCTCAAACAAACCTATGCATTTGGCTCCGTATGGTGTATTCTGAAGCTCTGACACATGAAACACTCTAGCTGGGGCCTACAAGAAAACTGGAGAGGGGTCTTTTACAAGGGCATGTAGTGATAGGACAAGGGGAAATGGCTTTACATTGGAAGGGGGAAGATTTAGATTAGACATTAGGAAGAAATTCTTCACGCTGAGGGTGCTGAGACCCTGGACCACGTTGCCCAGGGAAGTTGTGGATGCCCCATCCCTGGAAGTGTTCAAGGCCAGGTTGGATGGGACCTCAAGGAGCCTGGTCTGGTGGGAGGTGTCCCTGCCCATGGCAAGGTGTTTGGAACTGGATAATGTTTAAGGTCCCTTCCAACCCAAACCATTCTATGATTCTATGAATTCACTTTCCAATTCCACACATCTCTTTCCCAAAGGATCCCCCAGGGAATCTCCTGCACTTCCAACAAAAGTTTATCCCCCACAAGAGCCAACAGAAATGACACCTGCAGAAGCACCAACTGAAATGTCAACCCGAGAAGAACCAACAGAAACGACACCCACCAAAACCCCTACAAGACCAAACAACTGTGACCCTGATTTGACTTTTGATGCTATAACAACACTTCGTGGGGAAATACTGTTCTTCAAAGGCAGGTAAGTGCTTTCATTTCTAGCAACACCTTTCTGTGAGACTCACAAAAGCAAAGCATAAAGTTCAGTTCAAGGAATTTATCTTCACTTAGTTACAAAAGAAGCTATATCTTTCTGAAAATATTAAGGCAATTTTGAAAAATTTTACTAGCCCAGTGGGGCTGGGTGAGTCACATGGTTTGCTGACAGGTGAGTAAAACGTTTTAAGCCATCATCCAGATCGCCCACGTCTATTAAAATTGTGCAAGGCTGAATAATCTCAGTGTCACTCCTCAGCCTACAGCTGCTTTTCATGCAGCACCATCCTCGTCACATCATCCCGAATGTGGATAATGTCAGTGGTGACTACTTTTGGTGGTGCTCTGACCTAGAAGTCTATGCTGGACCACTGCCCCTCCTGTTACAGGTGTCCACTTTTTGGGCATACTCTGACACTGGGCACTGTACTGGGCTGTTGGCTGGGCACATCCACTTTGGTGAGGAAGAACAGCATGCCAGGCCCAAGGTTTCACCCATTTCTTGGGTTGGTAGTTGTATTTTGATTGAACAAGTTTCTTTTCATGATGGGGGCCTGATTTCCCTTCTAAAACATGTGACAAAGAATTGTAGCTTAAAAATTTAATAATTTTCAAGGAAGGGAAGGAAGGAGGAGTTCCTTTTAAAATTGTGGAAGTAACCAAATTGAAATTAAGAAAGCAGCTGTGCATACCTGCACAGAACATGAAGAAAAATCTTCAATTTTCAGCACTACTACAGATACCACTTAATGTCTTGGGCAAAGCATTAAGGTGTCAATGGAGAGGTGTACAGGGTCACCAGCTCTAGGTGCCCCTGCCTGAGCCAAGGGTTTGGACATGGTTAACTCCAGAGGTCACTTCCAACATCAGCTTTTCTGCGATCTCAGAGCAATAGGTAGCAAAGGGCAAATATCTATGAGAGAGCAGGGCAAAGTGAAGAGCGCTTCATCCTCGAAGGGGTGATATCTCATAAGGAGAACTGGCGTTCAGATAGTAGAATTTAAAGTACATTTCTGTGTTACTGGTCTCCTAGTGAAATACAAACAATGAAACTCTGCTGTTTCCATTTCTATCAGCTATGTCTGGAGGAAAAGTCCATATTTCTCAGACATCGAGCGTGACACCATCTCCTCCTTCTGGCCGTCACTGCCAGCTGGCTTTGATGCTGCTTATGAGGTTGACAAGAAGGATCAAGTGTTGTTTTTTAAAGGTATTTCTCTTACATTTCCATCTGTCTTTTTTATGAATGAATGAAGTTGCAGTAGTAGTATTGTTAATGTTACATGATAATAAAGGAAGTAACATTAACACTAAAACTAATACAATATTTTCTTAATATTTAAATCCATTTTCACTGTGAAAGTGCTGTTACTGTCATTAACTAATGCTGGTTCACAATAACCCTGTAAAATGCATTACTCTTGACAGTGAGATAGATAGGTGAGACAAAATTTATTGCCTACAAAAAGTTATTTAAATACTTTTTTAAATGTGCCAAATGCACCTAAAAATATAGGTTGAGTTTTAACTATCAAGCTAGTACTCTAATCTTCATAACAAGTGGAAAAATCCAATGACTCTGAAATATTCAAACTTATGTGTGCCCTAAAGCGTCATATTCTCAGCAAGACATCTGTATTACTTGGTGGCATTTGCTACACAGAAAGCTCTGGGGCTTTGATGAAAAGGAGGTCAGTCTCCTCATGAATTCCTACTAACATTTTCTGGTTTTCCTGCAGACAACCAGTACTGGTCTGTCAGTGGCTACAGTATAGAATCAGGCTTCCCCAAGCCTATTCAGAATCTGGGCTTCCCCTCCAGTGTCAGGAAGATTGATGCAGCTGTTCACGACCAAAATACCAAGACAACCTATCTCTTTGTAGGCAACAAGTACTGGAGGTAAGGTTCATTCCTCTTTAGCACAGCAGATAACCAGAAAAGCTTTTAAAATGTCAAGTTATTTTAGAATTTGTGCAGTAAGTTTATGGCCTCTTATGGTCAACCTTCTCAGCCAGAGTAAAGCTGAAATTCAGACACAATTAGTCATGCCTTTTTATAGAACAAAGTGTGTAACACCTGAGATAAAGACAACAACTGTTTGCTATTACCAGTCTGTGATTATCAGACACAAGCAAATCAGCTTTGTTTACCCATTGGGAAGAAGTATTACATGAAATTAATTTAAAAGGATAATATGACTAGATTTTGTCATCATGTCATGTCAACAGCTATTGAGGGGAAGAAGCGGTCTTTGAAAATTATGAATGACAAATGTATCAAGAAAACTATGAAAGGAGATTAAATCATTTACTTTTTAACAAACAGT
The DNA here is from genome assembly GCA_033558185.1 of Dromococcyx pavoninus. Lineage (NCBI taxonomy): Eukaryota > Metazoa > Chordata > Aves > Cuculiformes > Neomorphidae > Dromococcyx > Dromococcyx pavoninus. The sequence continues at coordinate 1,905,993 of JAUMJL010000009.1, forward strand.
TCAGCTAGGCAGTAATGTTAACCCTAGTAATTAAACTGTAATGTTATCCTGAAAGGGTATTGTTACACCATAAGTTTACTTTGCACTCATAGGATCACTTCACTTCACATCAGTTGTAAAATTAAAATAGTCTGATTGAAAAATCAAAAAATCATTTAAGTTAATTAGTCAGTACAAGCCAAATCCAGTCTTGTTATCAGTCTCAGTGAATGAAAGTGAACTATTTAGTCTGATGTTGTGAAAACAGTCTTGTATAGGTCTCTAAAGATACCAATATTCACACAGCCAGGCTTTATACAGTTCTTTGCAATTACTGGATTTTGAGCTGAGAGTAGGCCTATTCAGTAAAAATTTCACCTGGTTTAAATACTGAACAACACATACTTATTTCTTGGTTTTATGCAATTTCTTTATTTAGTTTCAATGAAAGTACCCAATCAATGGAAAGAGGATATCCAAGAAAAATAGCAGCTGACTTCCAAGGAATTGGCCATACAGTTGATGCTGCCCTTCAGAAAAATGGTAAATAAATGAGAATTTAATTAAAAAAAAAAGACACCAACCAAATTAAAAAAAAGTATGTTTTAAATAAATATATACATAAGTGTTGGTTCTGATTTTTTTTAAATCAGCCAAGAAAATAACAGATTTATATCAATATGTATACAGAAATAAAATATTAATTTTCAAATATTTTCTCCTTCCAATTCCAGGACTTTTCTACTTTTTTCATGGATCAAACCAATATGAAGTAGACATCAAGAACAAGAAACTCATCCGTGTAATGAAGAGCAACAGCTGGTTTAATTGCTAGAAATATTAAGTGATCATGCCAAGCTTTATTTGTATCAGAAATATTTTTTTCTTTTTCCTTGGTTTTAAACATCATTCAGCTTTTTCCATGCCTCTCAGTCTGAAATGATGGCCTTTGATAATTCTAATTTAAAACCTTAAAAATGTAAAACAGTGTACAGTTTTAATTTATTTAGTTTTCCAACTATTTATTAATCAAGTTGTTTTTGAGAAATAAAGAGTTTTGCTTGAGTAAAGCATTTGTGTGTTCTGGTTCGCTCTACTGCAGACAAGGCATCTGATATAACCACACACAAGCCTCAATGGTGCCAGGACCCCACCCTCATTTTTAACAGAGCTTAGAGTCCATAGAGGGGAAGTTAAAGAGAAGTAGAAGGTGGAGGGCAGAAATGACCTGGGGAACAGAGGAGGGAAATTAAGTTGATCAGGAACAATGCAGGAGAGGCAGAAGAAGTAGGAGGAGATCCTATGCAACAGTGTGGGAAGGGCTGTGGAGAGACTAGCTCCTGTTTCCTCACCTACCATGGACTCACAGCATGGGGACAGAGGGGGCAGGGCAGGGATGGGTGCCTGCTGGTAGATCGGGAACATGAACCCATGCTCCGGTGCCACTGTGGTGGGTTTTGGTGGGCAGAGTCATTGGTAGAGCAGGACATGAGCCACAAGAGAGAAAGGTAGGTGTCTGATCTGGAGATGGAGGCAGAACACAGGCAGGGTAGGAAGTGATGTATATATGCCCATAGGATCTCAGGAGGACAGCGGATTACCCCTGCTGAGCTGTGACCATGTGCCTTAGTAATGGAGTCAAGGCTGGTTGTCCAGCCCAAAGTGCTGGACAAGAAACCACTGACAAGAACCACTTCCCAGAGCAAACAAGCCAAAGTGATAAGAAAACCCCAGGATTTTCATGGAACTACTAGAAACTAATCCTCCAGAAGAAAAGTGGTAAGACACAGACAAAAACACACACGCTTTCTCCAAACACCTTGTTTGGGTCCCTCTCCCAGAGCAAAAGCTCAGTGACTAAGGCACCCCTTGGGCTGTTAGAAAGCTTGGCTGAAGTCTGTCCTCTCCTGAAGGGATTCGATCCAATCTCTCACAGCACTACTCTGATGATGTGATTGTATAAGGAAGTTGACTCCTCCTTGCTATTCCTCTTTTTCTCACGGAACTGGTAAAGGCAGCAAGAAGGGTTGGGAATGGCTGATGAAGACAGTCTTCCAGTTACTACAGGTCAAGCCCCATTAGCAGAGGTTAGATTTGTTCCCAGTCTTCTGCACAGAACAGATACCTTAGACATCTGGTCAAAATATTTACCAGCAGTGCCACATTATCCATCGGGGTCAGAGTAAGCTACGAACCTAGAACCAACTTAGGTGAGAAATTAAGCTGTGAATCTCAGTAGGGCTTAAAAGTCTTGTAGGGCCTGAACGACTCAACATTGCCACAAAGGCAGTGGTGGAGTCATGGACTGACAAGTGGATGAGCTCACTTGGCAGCACTCCAGGCAGGACAAAGATACGGGAAAACTGGTGTTGCCCCAAAATCTCCCAGTGTTTTTCTGAATAGCTTGTGTTGTGTACACAGCCTGTCCAGAAGAAACTTCAGTCCAAAACCTTTAGAAGCCTCCAGGGTTAGGCAGGGCACTTGTGAGTACTGCTTGTACACAAAGAGTAAAGTTAATTCTCCTTGATTTTTAAAGTGCCTACACACTTTGATAATCTAACTAGATACCTGATTGCATGTGAAGGTTACCTTCAGAAATCAGACCTTCAGGCTATGGTTGTTGGTTGAGACTTGAAAGTGGTTAAGGAGGAAACAAAAAGAACATTTCAGCAACAATGAAGCAGAACATCGATGAAGTTTACAATGACTCACCTTGGCCATTGTATTAGCTTATTTCCCTTGCATAAGGCTGGTACTCTTTCTTAGTTATGATTCCAAGGAAACAGCTAAATTGAAATATTTCCCAATTCTCCAGGTATTAATTAGCTTGAACTACTAGTCTCTGAAAAATGAATTATATTTTCTCCCCTGTGAAGAAAAATAGAGAAAGTGTCCTGCGTTTTGCTCTAATGTGGACCATAAATGGAAGACAACATGGCATGAATTTCACCTGGACAAAGGGACTGGTGAGATACATTAACTATGGATTTTTATCTGTATTTCTGTTTTGTTAATGTGTTGAACTTTAAAAATGAAAGAACATTACTTGCCATTTGGGAAAAGCAATGAAGTTCCTGGCAAATGGTATAAAAACACGTAATTCAGATGGGTTTGGAAATAGTAGTGTTGGAGCTGCCTGTCTACACTTAGTGGGCAAGAGAAGATTTCTTGTAACCATGATTTTGTTATAACTCATAAATGATTTCTGGAACCAGAAGCCTCTTGGATACCAGCAGGGAAAATTTGTCTATTATAAGAGTGCATAATTTCCAGCACTCTTCCTGCATGAATACGAACTTCCCCTGGAGTCTGAAACCAGGCATGCAAAAAGACGCACACAAAAAAACACAGTTACATCTGAAATTCTTGACTGCACAACTGTTGTCCCTGACCCAATCTCATGCACATGAAAACTCAGGCAAAAATGTCTTAATGATTTAAAAAATAGTTTAATAGGGCCCTTACCGAGTGCTAGCTGTGTGAGCTTGTAACAGTACATACTAAAATGAAAATGTGAGGAGAACAAGAAGCAAAAAGTTTCTGGGGAGTTTCTTCGCTATGGAAAAGCAACAGACTCCAGACCGGAGTGCCAGGCAGTTCAGTCACAAACATTCCCTTTGAAGCTGGAAGACTGCTTCAGTCCCACTGGCAGCAACCGTTATGTGGCTTTTTGGGAAGGAGAACAAGTGTGTTATACAGAAGTCTTTCGAGACGTGACAAAGATCTTCTGAATTTCCTCTTCCTGGTCTGATTTTCAAGGGAGTTGCTGGGGTTGTAGAGGAAATTTGGAAGTATATGTCTAATGCTATTCTCTGTGCCTGGGATTTAAGATTTTCATGAGCAGGTTTTGCATAAAAGGCAAGACTCCACTCACAGGTACAGACAGCACTGCCTCAAGTAAGGAGAAAATGAAAAACTAAGATGCCAGGAGAACCTGAATACTCAGTACTGGAGAGCAAGAGCGATCTGTGTACAAGCTGACTGGAACAAGAGGAGTGCTCTCAGTGAATCAGCATTACTGTGCTGAAGACAGATGACTGTTACATAAAAGCCAGAAGTAGGTCGCACACTCATCTTCACCAGCAATATGATATCTTTGAGGCTAGGTTTGTGCAGCCAGGTCTGAGGTTTGCAGCACAGCCAGGAAGTATGTGCCTAAGGTGCTGAGTTAAGCACCATCCATCGGCAACACTGGCTGAAGCTGCAGTTTTGCAGCACACAAGCCTCCCGTGGATGGACTTGTTCTCCCAGATTTTGGCCAGAGGTCCTACATTGCTACCAGAGTCCAGCCTGACCATGACACTGAGAATGCGTAAGGAAGCAGAGTGGGACAGTTTCAAACTCCACGTAATTAAGCCCTTGCCCTTTGCAGAACCAACAAACTTAATTATGTCCCATAGAGGCTCTATGAGATTTTTTTTTCACTTTTCTTTCTCTATACCACAGTATGTATTAGGATTTGATTATATAAGCCATACACTAACATTAACCTTGTCAAAAAAGGAACAAATTTTGACATTTCTTGCCAGTGTTATGTATCTTTTTCTGTTAGAGCTCGTAGTAGCTAGGGCTAAAGGGAATACATTCGAGGCAGAAGATTGACTCTGGAAAAGGGAAAGATAAAGGCAATCTTAAGAGACTATCCAGGTACTTTTAAAGGGTAAAAGAAGGAGAACATAGCAATTTTCACACTCACTTCTTTAAGCCAAAACAAGAGATAGTCCTTAGATGATGTTCTACTTTTGGATCAATTTTCATCAAATGATGACATTAAAGAAGATGTCTGTGCTTATCTGATTTTCTTCATAAGGATGTTCTTGGTGACTGAAAAATGCTTGAGGATGTGATTGATCTTTTGAGGGCAATGATGAATAGCATCATCAAGGAAAGTGAGAAAGAGGTTGATAGAATAGCAAAAGTATGTATTTGAGAATGCTGTTAATGAGAAAATTGTATAAATTTCATCAATAGCGTCCTAGATGGATTTGATGGTCTCTAATGGCCCTTTCATTAGGAAGACGAGTGAGGAAAATTTCTCAGCTACTACAGGCTGGAAGGTTACTTCTTTCCTCTAGAGTCATAGAGACACTATACACATAGAGACAACGCGTGGGAAGAAAAAAATGCTGGAAATCTACAGCGGGGCTGTGAGTAGCAGAAGTTATTTCTGCAGAGAAGTATTGTGGGTGTGTAAGATGCAAAGGACAACTCTGTACCCAGTTTTTAGGTTCATCTCATCCACTCAATTAGAGGCACCTAATATAACTATGTAAGAACAATCATGATCAAAAGCTCCCTCAGAGGATCTCTTCCCTTTGACTCAGCTGCTCCAGTTCTGCAGAGTTCCCTGAGTGTGTCTATCTCGTTCCAGGACCAGGGAGGAAACACCTGTCCTAATGTGAATGCCTCACTTAAGTGTCTGCTCTCAGGGTAGGAATTGAGCCCTCATTGAAAAGACAAACCTTGCAGAACCCCACCAGCCTCACCAGGATCTGGTCATGTTCCAGCTGCCCAGATCTCATCATGTCTCGTTTCGCGCTGTGGATGGCACATTATTAACCTCCAACAGCACTGCTCTTGTATAGACAACTACAAAAAAAACATGTAAATTTTTATTGTACTTGTAACCTACAGTCCTGCAACCTTCTGTGAATGTTCTTTTTCCCTTTAGGTACTTCAACAACCCACTTGAAATGAACAGGAACTTCGAGGAAAACGTTGGAGAGATATGCTTTGAGGTTTTTTGAGAGTAACTAAAAGGTTAACGAGCTTATTAAAAAAACCTACATGTCTATTATCACCTCATTGATCATATTTCCATGTTGCGAGGGTGGAACAGGATGAAAGACAGCACTAATATTTTTTATGATACAATCATTGTTTTGCATTTGTTCTAGAAAATGAGAGAATCAGTGAGTCAGGGATTGCAAAGCTTTATAAAGCAAACCTACTATATAAAGGTGAAGAAAGTGTGTGGCAGACTACAAAAAAGACACCTCTAAAGGTGAATGAAAATGGGAATGAAGAACCTCCCATTTCTCCTGTTAAGTGCAGCCCTTTCTTGTGCTTTTCCTGCAGTTACAAGGCAGGAGAAAGAAGAAGGCATGCAGCTTATCCAGGTAAGGAAAGCAGACCTCTGAAGAGGAGAACTTTAGCAACCGTTGAGCATCCATTGCAGTCTCTGGAGCTGGTCCATAGCAGCTGAGGAGCTAGTTCTGCAAATTCCAGTAGAATGAATAACATAGTTGTTTGTTTCTCAAAATAGAGGGGGCTGCAATCTGTACCATGATGGTAAAGGCTCTGTTAACTGTTACTCATTCTTGTTTTATTTTTCTTTGTAGGGAAGTATTAAAACTAAGGATGTATTCACTTATGTTTTGTTTCTACAGATAATTAAATGTCTGAGTCAGTCTACATTTGATTTGTAGCCAGATGAAAATGTGGTTATTTATGTGATATCTGGTATTATGAGACATAACTCTTCATAAGATAAGGATAGTATTTTGTCTGAATTATTACTCTCAAAAAAATGTAGGAAAATGAGACTCTACTGCTGAAATTTTGTATTCAATCACAAATTTCAAATAGTTTTTCACTGTCTGGTCTAAAGGACTCTGGGTAACCCTAGAGCACAGGGTAAGTGGAGGGTATATTACTAGAATATAATCAATTTTTCAGAGAAATACTAATTCTGAATGTAATCTGAGTAAAATGCGAAGCAATTACAGTGATAATATAATAAAAAATACTGTCATTGAGAGAAAAATCTTCATGCAGGCTTTAAAAAGCTTTATTACCTGTATTCCCAAGGAACAGAAACAAAAGTAATAAAGATACGTTTCTGAGGCAGTATTACTATAATTTTTAATGAGTTTCAAAAAGAAGTACAATTGATTGTCCTAAAATGTCTTTTTTGTTTTTCATTAGAAGTACCTGGAAAATTACTATGGCTTTAAGAAAGATGGGGAATCTTTCATTTGGAAGAGTAGCAGTTTAATGACCAAGAAAATAAAAGAAATGCAGGAATTCTTTGGTCTGGAGGTGACAGGGAAAATGGATTCTGGGGCTTTGCACCTAGTACAGAAACGTCGCTGTGGGTTCCCTGACATAGCTGGATTCTCTACCTTTGCAGGAGAGCCAAAATGGGCAAAACAAGTTCTGACATACAGGTAATTATAGTGGAATTCTTATTGTAAAGACAGTGTGTTACACAGCATCAGTTGTAAGAATATGACTCTTTCTCTACCTTGTTATTTTAAAGAATATTAAACTACACACCAGACTTACGTCCAGTAGATGTCAATACAGCAATCAAGAAAGCCTTAAATGTTTGGAGCAGTGTGACCCCGCTTAAATTCATCAAGAAGGACAGTGGTGATGCAGACATAATGATCTCCTTTGTAGCCAGAGGTAAAAGTCTATGTAGCTATTATGAATTACTGTCAAGTTACTGCCTCTTCGGAACAACTGACTGGAAATGCTAACGATTTCTTCTCTTGGGTAGCATGTGCGAAACTCATGTGGCTCAAGGTGCTATGGCTAGAATTCTTGACTATCTTTAGGGGAGGGTATAGAGGCAGATGAAGAGAAGGGAGAAAATAAATGTAATGAGCTGCCTGCAGTTCACTATATCTACAACTAGTATATGATGCCCAATGTGTGCATAAACAACAGGATTGGATCTTGTGGGATATACCCAGGCTCAGATCATTGTGGAGTGGGTAGCTCTAATTACACTCCTGGGATTAGTCATGTGCTTTGTGTGAGCTAAATAAGTTCTTGACAGACTTAAGGGTTATATTTTTGGCATTGCCCTCAGGGTAGACTTACCACAGCCTTCGCTCTTTCATTAACAGTCACGCACACATGCACTCTTCTAGTTGGCTCCTTTGTTCCCACCCAAACATATCCACTCGTCTGGGCAATGCAAAGCGTGCAGGCAATGTATGTAATCACTATGTCCTTAAATTCTTTTCTGGAGACAACATTCAGGAGTTCACAGTCTTCCCAGGATCTTGATTCTTCCATCAACACTTAAATTACCAGCCAGGTTCAGATAACCACCTGATAGCTGTTGACACAGAGTTTATGAAAATTTTATCTTATGAGCAAAAAAGGAAATATTTTGCAGCCTAAACCACGTCCTCCTCTTCCCTTACCACAGCAGTATGCAAATGCCTACCCATTTCTGGGGGAAATTAAGATTTAACTCCTGATTGCATCAGTTGAAATTTTCCTAAATTTTTCCTGTGAAAAATAAAGCTTTCGGCAAATCTATGTGGAAGGGGAACCTGAAAGTTTACAAAATCATCCCAATAGAGAGCTCTGTGCATGGTTGAGATCTGTTAACTCCATAACCCCCAGTCAGCAGTGTATGGGACTTGCTCTCCTCAGGTCACAATGACTTCATCCCCTTTGATGGCCCAGGAGGATCCATTGCTCATGCCTATGCACCCGGCAAGGACTTTGGTGGAGATGCTCACTTCGATGAGGATGAAACCTGGACCAAAAGCACAGAGGGTAAGAAATTAAGTTCTCCAAATCCTTCATAAAGCAGGGCTTACATGAAATCAAGGGTGCAGTGTCTGTCTCCTCTTTTCCTTAAAAAGTGCTTGAAAATAGGGCTGATTTGAAGGAGCATTGGGCAGCTGGTTTCCATAGCTATAAAAAGCCTCTGAGGCTTCTAGTTTAAAAAGTTAAGACCCCAGATGAGCTTCTTCCATAGACTTGGTGTAGATTTATTTGGGAGGGAGCTGAGGGACCTGGTAGACCCCTTCTCCCCACTCCTGCAACCTGTTTGACTCTCCTCGCACTCTTACATCATCTGCACTTGCCCAACATCCTTTTCCTACACTGATTTCTGCAGGATCCACAGGCTATTTCTTTGTACTCTAGTGTAATTACTTCATTGTGTTTCTTTCTGACCAGAGTTTCATCTCCATCTGAATTTCCCATGAAAGGTTCACTTGCTTAGGCAAGCAGTTCTGAAAGCTTCTGACTTACCTTATGTCCTTCATGTTTGCAGGATGAGTGAAAAAAAAATAACTCTCCTACTGTGTGGGTTTTTTTGTTGTTTTCAGGTACAAATCTGTTTTATGTTGCTGCCCATGAGTTTGGCCATTCGCTGGGACTTTTCCATTCCAAAGATCCCAATGCTCTGATGTACCCAGTTTATAGGAAATTTGACCCTTCAGTATTCCCTCTTCATCAGGATGATATTAATGGCATTCAGCACCTCTATGGTAATCAACAATTATTAACCAACTAGTTCTTATAACTTCCAAGACTTTGGAATTTTTGTTTACTGGATATACCTGAATTAGTTCTCACTTTGATTTCTTCCGTAAACTCCTTCTTTTCAGGACCATCTTCTAACACCCACAATGATGGAAGAGAATCTACTGAGATAAAAGACACAACTGAGGCAAAAGAGCCTGAACTGCCAAATGTTTGTAGCCCTGATTTAACTTTTGATGCTGTCACCAGTTTACGCGGAGAAATAATGTTCTTCAAAGACAAGTAAATCAGCTTTCTAGAAGTCAAATATCTGAGTATTATTTTTAAATTATGCTCCATAACATGGAGAAATAACTTTACAAGGAATATCAGCCATTTTAGGTAAGAAAGTGAGACAAGGAATCAGGATAAAAGGTAGGAGGCAAAACCATAGAAGGTGATAGAAAAATGAATAAACGGATAAAGGAGGAAGATCACCTTTGAAACAGGGGACACTTGGCACCTTCATTGTTGTCCTTGCTTTCAGATAGCTGGGGATTTACCAGTCCTGACACAATACCTGCTTGAAAAGAATAGTATAATATAAAAGATGAAAAGACGGATGATTCAGTGCAAATTCAGACATGCAGGACATGACAACCCAGAGACTTGAAGAGGAGGGATTAAAGAGCTGATTCTACTTCTTTCATGTGGTAGGGCTGTGATTCCCCTGCTTCAGACCCTCCTCAAAATCAATGTTGAAGTGAAGCTTGACCTGAAAGTTTGGAGACCACAAAGCCAGTAGAGTTATTTTGCAGGATCTTCACACACACTGACCATTTTTCTAAGCTGATGTTGGTAACCTCAGGGTGGATCTCTATCTTACCCTGTAGCAGCCAAGTGCGTCAGGTCTCTCTAAGCTCCCCTTCTGCATAAGAGAAAATATTATCTGTTTCAGCTAAACAGTTCATCTGACCTATTTTAGATGCCTGCATCAAGATGTGAGGAATTCCATCATGGAAATAATTTTCTTTCTGTGGACATCAGAGGGAGCTTAGGGTGACCAACTCGGGGTGCGTGGCTGGGTTTAGTCCAATAAATCCTGCCCTAGTTGCCATGAAGTGGTTTCATGCATTAGTGTGTGTGAATGTCTGATTTTATATAAAATCTGTTCTGTATTTATGTAAGGCATTTTTGGCGCAAGCATCCTGCAGTCAGAACAGCTGATCTTAATTTAATATCTTCGTTCTGGCCACGGCTGCCACCTGGTGTTGATGCTGCATATGAAATCCCTGAAGAAGATGAAACTATCATTTATAAAGGTAAAATGTTGTCTTTTTTTTTTCCTGTGTTTCATTCCCAAGTAGCCCTGACTATTTGTGTCTGGTTTTAAAAAAACAATTAACTTCTTTCAGTAGGATTCCACAAGCTTTAATTTATTCCAATAAACTGGTATATTCCAATCTATTGAATTTAAAAATAACACATGCTTCTTCCTAACTTGTAGTAAACTAATATAAATATGAAAGAAGACTGAAATTTCAAGTCTGGTAAAAAGTGTTGTGAAGCACTATTCCTGCATTTTTTTTGTCTCTAGAAATTTTCAAGTAAAAAATATTTTCTCTCTGCATTTTTCCACTGAAAGATTAGCTTTCATGGATGTGTCCTTCCCAGAAGAAGATTCTGATAACATGTTTTCATAACCTTTTTTTGATAGGGAATGAATTCTGGGTTGTGAGAGGAGATGCCATGCTTCCTGGATACCCCCAAAAAATCTACACCCTGGGCTTTTCAAAGGACATTACCAAAATTGATGCTGCTTTGTATAACGGAAATGAGGGAAAAATATATTACTTCATAGGGGACAAATTGTGGAGGTAATATTTCCTGTTCTACATTCCTAAATCAGAGAAAACATAATCACATGATCAATATCCTGTCATGATTTGGGATGCATTAGTCACACACTTTGGGTAATTTCCTTCAGTGTCACAACTGGCTATGGAAAAATATTTGAGAGGGAGGTGAAACAGTGCACTTAGCTTTCCTTTTAATGAATTTATTTATTTAATAGTTCCTTTGCTTATTTATTTCTTTATTTTAATTTTATTGCCTTTCTACAACTCCACAAGTCAGCTCAGGAAATCAGTCAGAACCTCACGACTCATATCAAAACATTTCTGTGGGGTAAGAAGGATTATCCCACTTCTTGTGCAGTTACTGACAGTTTCATAAAGTTGTTGAGAAATGTCATGTACTGCAAAGAATTATCTGCTGTGCATGGTATTTCATCTTTTCAATGCAAAACAACTGAAGGAGGAGCTTTTATAACAGGTGCAGTAGGTAACCTGAACTTCCCTAAATGAATGACCCAACTTCTCTATTTACTGCTACCACAATGACCAAGTCATTCTACATAGAGAACATCCTGGATAATTTATTCAACCACATATTTGTAGTTTAAGCAGAAGAGAAGACATCCATATTTTAGTTCAAATTCTCACAGCTTGAATGCCTTCAGCTGAGTACTTTGTCTGATCTTCAAATCTCTTACTGAGCAAAGGTATCAGAAGGAAATTCCATTCAGATGCCTTCTTATTTGGCTAAAAATGTAACAGCCCGCCATAAGTAACTTAAGTAAAATAATTTCAAGTAACTTAAGAGAAACAAAAGAAACAAACATATTTTTCCTGATAAACATTTCTTACAGAGAGGGAACATGAAAGTAATCTTTTTCTAGTCTGACAAGTCTAACTTATGTTTGAGATAAGAGTATCTACCTTCCCCTTAGGTACAATCTCTTAAGAAAACTTCTAGCATTTTTATGATGACAGTTGAAATATTAGGTGTTCTTAGACTTATCTTGAGCTAATGTAAACAGAAGCATTTCTTCCTGTGCAGCTAATAGAGTAATAATTATTTCTGGCATATTATGTCTAAGTCAACATTACTTAAATGATATTGAAAGTCTTCAATGAACTTAGTTACCTGTTGGAAGTTAAAAGGTAATGAGGTGAGCTGAATTAGTCATGAGTTATTTGCAGTTTCGTTGACACTAGGTTGTTTATCACTTTTCTCAGTTATGATAAAAGAAATCAGACTATGGACAGGAAGGTCATGTTGATAAGAGATGCATTTCCAGGAATTAATGGGAAAATTGATGCTGCTTTTCAACATGGAAGTGAGTAACTGTTCTTAATAAATTATACATACATAAAATGCTCAGGCTCATAGGGGTGAGAGGGCTTGGACAGAGACAAGTACTGCTAGAGGCTGCTCATAGTGCTCAGGATGACCAACAAGACCAAGAAATAATCATGTAACTCTTCCATGCTTCACCTTATACCCTTGAAAAATATACCTTTGATTCAAGCTGAAAATCATTTCAAAGTTGGAAAGACCAGCTCTAAGGGACAGACTGGTTTATCTGTATTCATGTTGATGTTGCATATGAAGAGCGTATGTGTCACAACATGAAGAAGAACACTCAAGACAGTGATGTCCCAACAACTGAAGATGTACTTGCCATGAGCAAGGCTATCACAGCCTGGCCCATAAAATGGCACAGCTTTAAGAAAATTAATTGACATTAGCTTTTCCTGCATGAGGGAGAATGTGGCTTAGACAGGGGGATGCTGGAACAGACTCAAGGTTATGCCCATACTGTCAAATGGCACAGCTTCCCAGTTGTGTCCTGACTCTTTGTCTCCTGATCATCAAAACACATGCACACTAATTTCTTCCCAGCAAATCTATCAGCTTCCTCAAAAGAGTCTTACACGTGGTTCTGGGGATCCTTAACTGCAGACCTCACTCCTGGAGGACAGTGTGGACACAGCTGCCCCAGGCTGGATCTCTCCTCTCTTGCCCAGTATCCTCTAGCATCCCAGCAAGGTTGTATCCACTCACACCTTGTTGTGCTCTGTGCCACACTCCAGGCTGTGCAAAACCTACCCACAGGTGGATAGAAATGCAACCTTCTGGAGGGTTTCTGGATGTTGTTAATACCATACTGAACTTAACAACTACAGTATCATAATTTGCCTATTTTTTTTCCATAGACTTCTTTTATTTCTTCCTTGGAAGAAAGCAATTTGAGTTTGACCCTGGCAGCAAGAGAGTTACACGTCTCCTGAAGATGAACTTCTGGTTTCCATGTTAAGAAAATGAAATCTGTAATAGTATTGCAAAGAATGTAATGTTGTTGCACGAGAAACACTTTTTCTGTTATAAATATATGGAGCATATAGGTATTTCAGCATCAGTCAGCAAACCTCATCCCCTGCATAATCTGTGTTTTTGTAAATAACAGAACAGTGTTTAATGTACTGATTTGTACATATGTATGTAATTAACATCAGGAGTTCTATATTGCCAAATAACAATGGAGGTTTTACTTTTGATACAAAATTGTGTCTTGTTTTATTTTTTTCCACTGTCTTCTTTTCATGCTTCATGCTGCACATCACCCTACAAAGACCCTTACCAGCCACAAATCCATGAGGAGGAGCATTTCTATTCCTAGAACTAGGATTGCTTTCAACCAGTTTTAGATATTTCTAAGTAAGTTAAGAGAGCAGGTAAATCGAAGCTATAGATCATAATAAAGGAGAGACAAACAGGAGCTCCAGAGAGCAAGCCCTTCCAGCCTGAGGTGGGTCCCCAGGGATGGAAGTGATCCTTTTCATTATTGACTGAATAGGCAGCCTGCTTGTGCAGTTTGTGCTACATGCCTGATTTCGGAAGGCTCAACTTAGGTGTGATGAATCCTACTATAATATATTTATTAATATATATATGATTAAAGGCTCATCTCTAGAGCAAAGGGACACACTGACACGTAAGGTAGTCCCATTGACCCCCACACCTGCTTCTGCTACTCTCCAGCTGTCCAGGGGAGCCCCCATGGGCTGGCGGACACTTGTCACCCTGTCTTAACACAAAAGGGTCCCCATCACCTCTGAGGAGTCCATGTCAGGGGGACGGCGATCTGTATGGAGGGGAGGATTATTTGGAGATTTTATAACTTATTATGTTATGTTTGAAGGTGGCTGTGGGGGAATGTGTAATATTTATTATTGGGTGATCAGGGGATCAAAGACCAAAGACGCAGAAATGGAAGGATCAAGGTAGACTAAAGAGGAACAGGTTTTGTAAAATAGAGGGATAAAGGGGACAGGTTGTGTGCAAACAGGTTCCAAGTCAGTGTGCTCCTTCATCCATACCCTGCACATTTGGTCCTTTCTTCTTAGTGTATTGTCTTACGTGTGGGGAAGCTCTTTCTGTGTATGTCTGATTTCAAGCTGGACTGGTTGGCAAATAGGTTAAGAGGTATAAGCATCAGCAGCTGGAGCATGACTACAAGTTGCAGGGACTCACATGTAACTGGGAATACACGAAGTGTGGGAGCAGTCAGCAGGAGGACTGTGCATCTGAGCCTAGCTGCTGAAAGCACCCACACTTCTTGTATTTCCACACTGATGTTTCATCAGTGGATGGAAGTATTCATCAACCAGAGCAGAGGAATGGCATGGGGCCACCAGTCCTTTTCAAATTTTTCTGAGTGCTCCATGTCTTCTCTCTGTGACGATCTCTGAGTCCAGCATCATGGCTTTCTGGACCTGGGGGGTAGATGTACAGCAGTTGCTAGTTCAGCACCGCTGACAACAATCTTCCGGCTGCTGAAGTTAAGCATCACTTAGCAATGCTCCACAGGGGCTTGTAATATGTAGATGGACAAGGAGCAAGGTATAAGGTCTTATAGAAGGTAACTTTTTTTTATGCATGTTAAAAAAATCTCACCCAGTACGGACTGTCTCTCCCTCATTAGACAACTTCCTTAAAAAAAGAAAAAACAAAGAAAAGATAGTTCTTCATTTTGATTCATCTTATCCGTGAACCACAGAATCACAGGATGATTGAGGTTGTTTGGCCTCTGGAGGTCATCTGGTCTAAACCCTCTGCTCAATCAGGGCCACATAGAGTGAGTTACTGAGGCTCTAGATGGCTTTTGGAGATACTGATTTTGCACATATCCAAAGAGGGAGACCCCATCACCTCACTGGACAAACATTGTTGATGCTCAGTCACCCTCAGAGTAAAGTATTGTTTCCTGGTATCCAGAGGGAACCTCCTGTATTCGTTTGTGCCCATTGCTTCTGGTCCTGTCAGGGCAAGGTAACTGTGTTGTATTTGTACAATGATATATTTCAACACATTTTATAGAACATTTTTTTCTGATGCATTTTTAAAACATCTAGAGGCAGGCCTACTCAAATGGGGGACTCCAGTGTGAATCTAGACACTGAGCAAATTTTATTTGAATTCTATGAAGATCCAAACATATTGTGGCACTCTCAATCTTGCTACACAAAGACTGTTGCCACACCCTGCTATGGAAGTGACAAACAAGACCTCACTGACCAGGCAGAACTAGAGTCAAAGTGATTGGTTGTAATTACAGCACCTCCAGGAAAGGAAATGAGTAGCCCTGATTGATTGATCTCTGGTATTGCCAAGGCCAAGGAAGAAGATTCAAGTCTTGCAACTTGAACATTTGTATTGAATTTAATAGGAAATATTTCAGTGTTTAGTTGTTTGTTCCTTATTATTGACCTCATGTTGTTCTTATTTTCCAATTCTGGCTTTCTTCACATTTCTGGTATGGTTTTTTGAGTTGTTTCACAACTGTAAGATTTAATCCATCCATAGTTTCTGGTATAACAGTAAAAATAAAAAAAATGCATGAACATTTTGACTCATACTTTATAGATTTATAGTTCCATAAGGAAGTTTCTCACCACCCCTGATTTTGGGTTGTTTCCTTCAGATATCCCTTCTACTGATTCTCCTCTACATTATCAGTGCCCTCCGTAGCATTCACATTGTGGATAACCGCACTAGGCCATGTTATCTTGAATGGGATCATCTCTTCCATCTCTGCTCTGTCCGACTTCTTTTTGAAATATTCCTGTTCGGATGGGATTATAGTTGTCAAAGTGGAGCTGGCTTGTCCTACATCTTTCATGATTATTTTGTAGTTTTCTGGCTCCCAAACACTTATCTGACTAATTCTTCCTTGGTTCAGATGATTTCTGGTTAGTCAGGACTCTTCTTTATTTTACTGACAGTACACACAGGTGGTCATTCTGATTGTTGAATATGAAGTCTTTGATCTGTAGAAGAAGTGGTGCTTAACTGACTCTGGTACTATCTGATTAATATAATTTAGCTGGTTTAGAGATGGATGTTGGTGTCTTTTTTCACTTCACCTTTCTTATTTTTAAAATCTGTGGCACTACTGATAATTCAGCCTCATCTTTTGAGTAAAGGCAAGCTTTTGAACTGAAGGTCACTGACCTGTGTTCAGTATCCTGTGCTCTTCTGAGATACAGTTTGAGACTGTAGTTGTAGTTGTGAGTAGTACACTCAGTCCATGCATTTCTGTTATGGTTTGCTCATTCTTCTATACACACCAGAACTTTTCATGCTATAGCAAATTTCTAGCCTGTTTGCATGGAAAACTGAGTGAAGACAGAAGACTTTTCACAAGGAACAGGCTTATCTTGTGCCTCTTTCTCCTCTAGAATTCAGATCACAAAAAGAAAGGCTTTGTTTTCTTCAATGCTTTATTTATAATGGTCTCATTTGCTATGGTTTTCACTATCTTGCCTTGGAGGATATTTTGCTTACATCTGAATTTATCTGCTTGCCAAAGACTCCATAGTGCATTTATCAGACACAACACAGGAGGTCCCACAGGGAAGGCCCAGGAAAAATCAGTATGATTTGAATGTTCTTTTTCTTACTATTTACTGGTTTTATACACTCACCCTACCAGGAAGGCAAATGCACTTTGATATTGTTCTTGGCATGATTACATATTATCACAATAGATAGGGCTGTGGCAGTGAACTGAAAATCATTGTTTAATGATTTGGACATCCAGAACTAAAAGCTCCAGAGAGTTTGCCACCTAAGTAGAACTGAAAAATGTAATGCAAGAAAAGAACAAAGCTAAAATTAGTCCACTTAGCTACTGTTTGCAGGAAACTGGTCCTAGGGAAATGTTGACTTGGATTTAAGGAAATAGTGGGGAAAAAAGCCCTTTCACAGTGACAGAAATGGAACATTTGTGGTTTCAGAAACACTGAAGGCAACTCAGAACTGCAAGGACATATCTCTCAGCTGCCCTCAAATTCCAGAGAGAAAAGAGTTAAAAGTTGCCAAGGTGCAGACTTCGTTTCCAGATGATTCCCAGGCAACCTCTAAACTGCCATCTGGCAGGTCTCCAACCAGTCAGTTCATGTTTGTGCCCTGCCAGAAAGACAACTGCCCTTATAGGTTCACAAGTGGTAGGTTTATAGATAAAGGACTCCGAGATGTTAAAGTTGACTCTGCAAGTCATCACATGGCCTGTCTGCCATCATGGAAATCCTGCCTGGCATGAAACAGAGCAGGTTCCCAGCCCAGGCAACAGCTCAGTTACTGGGATCAAGAATGTGATTGGGTTACCTGTGTGTTTAGGAAACAGGTGTTTGGCATGAAAAGTGGCAGTCATTCCCTGTTCCTTTTACTGAAATCATTGATGATGCCATGTCTCAGACTGTGCAAGTCACCAAGGTGTAACATCGTCACTGCCCCAGTCTGTGACTTGTCATGTTGAATTGCTTTTTTACAATGGAATAATCAGGACTGATTCAGCACCTGACATCCTGAGCCCTATCGTGGTGGCCTTTGGACTTCAATGTGGTTTAAACTATACCATTGTACTCCTAAAACTGCCCAGCAAAGCACTCTTGTTTGTAAAAATGGAGTGACTGATCATTCTTTTGGAGCAGAATCAACAGCACTTCTATAAAGGAAATGCTTATCATTGAGTGAGGTTAAGTCATGAACTTGTGCAAACTTTAAGACATCTGACTTGGAGGGTTGCCTTCAGTTTTTTCATCTCGGCGTTAAAATGTACTTGGCTCATTAAAAGAAAATTCCTAATTAATTTTCTAACTTCATGCAAATATCTGGCAACCAGCTGAATATTGCTGCACAGTGACATGATTCATATCTTTGACACTTCAATCTTCGCATGAAAAGTGACATTCTCCAGGGTAAATAACTTGTTTCAGGATAGCATTCTGGGTTTCAGAAAAAATGTTGTTTTTTTTCTTCAAAATAAGTTGAAATCACATGAAGAGATTAGGGTTATGTGGAAGAGCGCCATATGGACATAAAAGTACTTCCTGCAAGAATGACGATTGTACTTTGTAGTGCCACCTACTACTGAGAAAGCCATTACAAACATCGTTGTGACAAATTATAACAGTAAACAATTCCTAGAATTTTAAAGAACAACTTTTAATTTTTGAAATATTTAAATTGCAGAACTACCAATCAAAGTTCCCTATTTTATTGTAATTCTGCAGTGAGAGAATTTGATTTAGGGAAATCCCACTGTGATTCACACCGTGAAGTTATTTTTTTCATTATTTAGTCAGAGGTGTGGGTGGAAGTTTCTCCTTAGGGAGAAAAGCACGAAAGCCATTAGAACATTTTAAATATTAAATATTTTATATATTATCAGATATAACGAGAGGAAAAGAGAACTAGGCTGTAGAGTCAAATGCGAGCCCTTGGTAAGGTAAAAAGTGAATGGAAATCACTGAGACAGAAAATTGTTTGAGACTGCTTCTGCCTAAACATCTGTTTCAGTCAATGCTGAAAAGAGGAAAAGTGCTGGATAGAAATCTGGCAGTGCTAAAATTCCTATGCAGACTCAATGAATGAGGAATGGTGAGTGGAATAGCTAGTTTGAGGTGTCTTGACTCAACATAAACAACAAGGGTGTAGTTTTATTGAGGAAGAGGTATGCAAACAAAGTAGGATTTTTGCTAATACAGGAAGACACAAGCCTATACCGCCAGGAACTACAATGGAAAAACCCTTGAAAACTCTGGCCCTTTTTTAACAACGTCAACCTTCTCTTCCTTAGACACCCAGTCTGGGTTTAACAGTGGCTTAACAGATGAGACCCAGACCTCATGGGGTGATTTGAGGTGACCTGAGTGAGGTACTGATACTCACAGACCAGGCAAGAGCTGTCTCTGAAGAAAACTGAGGGTATGTGAGGGCGAAGTTTAACTTTCTCCGTTAATTACATGGAGATTTTAGGCAAATTTCAGGCAGGGTCAATGTATTAATTGTCCATATCTGGTAGCCTGATAGAGATGATGCTGCTGTGGCTCCATGTCCCCAGGTCCAGCCAGCAGTGAGGCTGAGCATGTATTCCCAGTAGGCACATGCACACATATGTACACACATGCACACAAGTGTGCACACACAAAGATGCTATGGATCTGCCAGAAACTGGGCTCAGACAAAACGTCCATCCAGCAGGTGCTCTAGGGTGTCCCCTGATGCCTCATGCACACACACAAACAGTTCCCTAAACTGACCTCAGATCCCACAGCCTCCCTAGTTGCTGGTTCAGGCCTGCAGCCCCTCCAGCAGCCAATCCATAAAATTCTGATCTCTCCCATACCCAGCCCTTGCTTATGACAACTCTTACACCCAGCTCCAAGCCTCTTGCCCCTCGCTCGTCCAAGTAGGTCTTCATTAGTGCTCACACACACACGTATGTACCTGAATTACATGTATGCACCCTGATCTCTCCAGTCACAGCACGACAGATGCGCAGGCCTCAAGGGGCTGTCATTGGATCCACACACAACCCTCCACACACTACAGAGCCCTTGGCTTGGAAAAATGGCTAGAAATGGGGTTTAGTCAGAGGCCAGGACAGGCTGTGCCAGTTAGGTACAGGTGCAACACAACAGTCCCACAAGCAAAGTGAAGGACTGTGTAGACTCAGTAAAAATTCTTATGTGTTTTGAGAGGTTTCAGTGTCTTTTCAGCATGTTTGTGCCTCCTTCTGATGTTTTGAGTTTTTTGTCTGAAGGAAATGGTGAGAAAGGAGAAGGTGGTAATGTGCTAGCTGTCACACCATGGGAAGAGCAGACGACTGAAATCTCTCCTTCCCTCATTCAAGGCAGATGTGCTGAAGGACACGCAGTAGGAAACCAATGCAGACAGTGAAACGGGACATGATTTTGTAGCCCAACACTGTGGAAAATCCCAAGACAGAGGGAAGCCACTGCTTCTGCTTCCTCTTCCTGATGCTGTTTTAAGGTTTTTCACTCAATGACTCTTCAAATACATGAACAGCTCCCACAGCTAGTGCTGTAATCCAGAACTCTCTAGTCCTGCCACTGGCTGCTTTGGAAAGTTATTTATTTATTTAAAGTTTCCTGGGAAACAACTAGATATCCTCTCTCACCCTCTGCCTGACTCAATATCCTCTTGGTCACTTTAAAATTTGGCCACAGACCCTTTGTAGAAACGCACAAGGCAGCAGAACCTCCCCATGAAAGCTGCAACACATGATTTGCTAAAGTTCCCATATCAGATGCCAGATGCTTCTGATTAATCTGCACCTCTTTGCCTATATGTGAATAAACATGCATATGATGCCTTCATAAATTAAAATAAAAAAGGATAAAAGAAATAAGGAATGAACTGCTCCTTAGGGAAAGATAATAATAAGAAAGAAACAGAGGTATTTAATGAGGAACTATATAAACCAGCCTGTATAAACAAATGAAGGAGAAATATTAAGAGGGCACTGTTCTAAACTAGTGTAAACACTAGTTTAAAAACAGAGTTAGAGAAATTAAGCAGCATTTCACAATGTGAGTTGTAGCAAAGGCTTTTAATATTCTTTTTGTTCATGTCGGAAAAATCAAGATGGATTAAGAAAAATCAGCAATGAAGTTTCCTTGAACTATGAACTATGAGTCTGAATCTTTTCACTCTTTGATGAATTATTGTTCTAGTCATTTTGAATACCAGCACTGGAATGCTGCTTCTGCTTTTGAAAAGCCCTGTATTGGCTTTAGTCTATGATGACTCCAGACAAGCAATGTGACTTGCACTGGAAGGTATAAAGTGATTTGCTTTTCCCAGAAATGATGCCTGCTCTGCTGAACCTACGCTGGGGGGTACTACAATACAGGGAGTGTAGAATCATATACCAAGTACACAGTTTCTCCTTGAAATTTGAGAAACTAAGTGAGGTACTTCCCAGCATAATTAAAATTTTCATCCTGTGTTGTGCTCCTTCAGAGCAGAATTTGCTCATATATAAGAAGAAAAATTATAATGGAACATATTTGCATTTCTCCCTCTCATACTAATATTTATTGTTTCCATTTTAAGGTTTCAAAGGAGGCTTTTGTGTCCAACAAGGACAGCAACACCAAAATCATTCTGAAAGATATCTAGCCTGTACTTGGCAGCTTCCAGAGGTAGCAAACATGAAGCCACTTCAGACCACCTACTCTGGCGCTTACCTTGCAGTTAGAAATGTTTTCTTCAATTTAGGGATCTACACTGTAGGTTCCCACATGTTTCCTGGGTATTTAAACTTCTCTTATCATTGATAGAGACCTAAACAATACAGCCAGTGAAGTACAGAGAGCAATTCCTTTTATCTTAAAGTCCATGTCATATGGTCAGTTGAAACACTCCAGAATCCATTGTCCAAAATGGGAGATTAGACACCTAAATAACTTGTGGATATCTACAAGACAGAACATCTAAAGCAGATTCTACCTCATTACTCATTTGTCTGTACTTGAGACACCCACCTGGGGCTGGCTGCTATGACACAGGAGACACGGAGACCTACACTCTTTCAGGACAGATGGAGGTCAGATGGAATTCCCTAAAGCGTGTCAAACAGCACAAATGCTAAGGCAGCTGAATCTCAAACCTCATGTCTAAACTGTTGTTTAAGATCATGTCAGAGTCTTGGTGAACAGTCACTGCTTTATTTTTGGGAACAATCTTTCACATATTTAACTGCTTTTATTGTGGCTCTCCACAGTCTTCCCTCCATGAAACAGTGAACAAAGAATCTCCAAATGGTTACTTCAATCCTCCTTTTCCAGACTCACAAAAATCCCTGTTGATCTTCATGGAGATTTCCCAGTCAGATCTTGTCTCTCTACCTGAATCCAAACACACAACTGCAGCTGAGACCTTACCCATGCTGGCAAGCATATAAACACTATTTTATTTACTATACATATGACAACCCAGCTTATGCATTCCAGTAACATGACAGATTTTTGTTAATATCAGTCAAAAAATGTTGAATCATTTTAGTACTCAGTTTTGCCAGCTTCTTAGAACTTTCAGCTAGCCGATCTGGACTGCCTCAAAAGAAGCATGGCCAGCAGAGTGAGGGAGGTGGTTCTCCCCCCTTCTCCGCTCTTGTGAGAGACCCCACCTGGAGTGTCCAGTTGTGGAATCCCCAACAAAAGAATGATATGGAACTGTTGGAATGGGTCCAGGGGAGGGCCATGAAGATGGTCAGAGGGCTGGAACACTTCTGCCATGAGGAGAGGTGGAGAGAGTTGGGGTTGTTCAGCCTGGAGAAAAGAAGGCTCTGGGGACACTTCAGAGTGGCCTTCCAGTACCTGAAGGGGCTACAGGAAAGCTGGGCAGGACTTTTTACAAGGGCATGTAGTGATAGGATGAGGGGAAATGGCTTTAAATTGGAAAGGCAAGATTTAGATAAGACATTGGGAAAAAATTCTTCAAGTTGAGGGTGGTGAGACACTGGTGGAGGTTGCCCAGGAAGTTGGGGATGTCCCCTCCCTGGGTATGTTCGAGGCCAGGTTGGATGGGGCATTGAGCAGCCTGGTCTAGTGGGAGGTTTCCGTGCCCATGGCAGGGGATTTGAACGGGATGATTTTAAGGTCCTTTCCAACTCAAACCATTCTGTGATCCTATGAATAATGCTGATTATTCCTAGATTGTTTGCTTGCACTCTCTTTTATATTGCATATTATAACATAATATGCAATACTGTTTTAAATATGAAAACATATCTCATATATATAGTTTAGTGTTATTCCTTATAATACAATGTGTTATATTATATTACCGTTACAGATTATTTCCTATTATTTCTCCAGTTTGTCAAGACCTAGTGCCATAAACTCTCCAAATTTGTGATTAAAAAGAAATTATGAAATGTTTCAGGTTTTACATGAAAAGTATTTTCTTATTTATTAAACACACAACAAAGTTGCTTTAAACAGAGGGTTCAGGCAAAATAAGGACACAAATGTTAGTTAAACACATTGCGTCACTACCTGGTGATGAAACTGTTATGCATCATTTTTACTAATCAGAGGATGTTATACAGCATGAGTCAGACTGTCACTGATTTACAAATTAGCTATATAAACAGAGCTGAGAGTAGAGTTCAATATCTCCAGAGTGAATCTGAGACAGAGGACTTTAGACGAGGATGAAGACCCTTTTGCTTCTCCTGTTGCTGTATGTGGTTCTCTCCTCTGCATTTCCTGTGGCTCCAGAAGAAGAAGATGAAAGAAAAACCCTACAACTTGTAGAGGTAAATGTTTTTGGTGCATTTCTAGATGAAATATAATGTAGTTTGAGTTGTTATTATTTTCACAGAATATGGCTTGAAATAAAAGATAGATCATTTTGCACAAGTTTCAAAAGAAAAGTTTTCTTGTCCATCTAGAAATTGTGTGGAACTTTTATTTACCAAAAAGCCGTCTGAATATTGCATAACTTCACTTTGTCAGTAAAGCAATAACAAAACTAGAAAGCATGAGTTCTAGAAGCAAGGCTGTGTGGCTGTGCAGAAATAGTCAAACTCAGAGACAATTTACATTTCAGAATCTGCTTTGAAACTTGTGACATGATGGTCTCATTAACATAAGAGAGGAAATTTTCTTGAACCAGACATGTATTTCAATATTTTGTTGAACAGATATTTTATGAAATATTTTGAAAACTAGGAACATCTGTAAGAAACACAACACTTACACAGATGCAACACTATTTATTAGAGACAAAATTACTGAAATTTAATAGGAAGACTTGAGTTCGTCATACCGTATTTCATAGCTAAAAATAAATGGCATCATTTGCCAAGTGCTGACTCTCTAGTAGTAGTCACCTGCTTCATTGGGAGTCCTGGCTGTGTGGGGTTTCCCTGTCAATCTCTGTTTCCTTGAATGAGACTTGTTACAACCTTCTTCATAAGTTTTGCCTTAGATTAATTTGGCACCATAAATAACGTGATATTAATTATTAATAATAAATACTAGATGTTAAAGACATTTCTTCACATATTCCATCAGTGAAACAAGAAATTCAGAAAACTATATGAAAAATGCAAGCTTCATCTGATTCTTCCCACCAACTCATGGACTAAATAGACTATTCTTGCTCCTGGTAAACACAGGGCATGTCAGTAGGGGAACAGTAGAAGATTACTTAGAAAACTTAAGTGTGACTGAAGACAGTACTGATATGTTACAATGTTCTTTTTTTGAAACTCTGGTTCAGAGTTATTTACAGAATTTCTACAATCTTCAAAATGATGATCAGCCTCATTTAAGAAGCAAGGGTGAAAATGCCCTTACTGCAAAGCTCAAGGAAATGCAGGCATTCTTTGGACTACAAGTGACTGGGAAACCTGATCTTGACACTCTGGAGATTATGCAAAAACCCAGATGTGGTATCCCTGATATCGGGCAATACGTGTTCACAGCAGGGAATCCCAAATGGAAAAGAAATAATCTGACATACAGGTAACTTTTCCTAATAGCATTCAAAAAGTTATAAATCTAGCATCCCAGCTTTGGGGGGGTCTGAAGTAAAAGCATTATGCCTTATATGGACATTCAAAGTAATTAATTGATTTCTGGAAGAAGACAGGCACTGTAGAAGGTAGTATGTATAATAACGTCATTATTAATTTTCATTCACGAAAGATCTGTCTAAGACTTCTGACTATTACTAAAGTTATTGCTTTTCAGCTAATATGCTCTATTCTTAGCAATATATGTGTTATATTTGCTTTGAAGGATTTTGAATTACACCCCAAAGATGAGACAAGCTGATGTAGAAGAAGCAATCCAAAAAGCTCTCAGTGTCTGGAGCAATGTGACACCATTGACATTTGAAAGGGTTGAGGACAAAGAAGCAGATATAATGATCTCTTTTGAGTACAGAGGTAACATTGGTATCTCCACATATTAAATAGCCATATTGAAATAATTTAGGATTGTAAGTAATTCTTTTCCCTCTTTATTGTAGACCACTACGACAACTCTCCTTTTGATGGTCCCGATGGGCAGCTGGCTCATGCTTTCCAGCCTGGAGAAGGTATTGGTGGAGATGTGCATCTTGATGATGAGGAAGCCTGGTCAAAAGATGGAAGAGGTAAGGACTTTGTAACTGGATCCAGTTATACCTTGTACAATCTTTGCTTGTGTGATGTTCAGTTCATGTGGCAGAACCCATTTTTTTAAATTGCTTTGCTGTGTTTTTTTTCTTTTCCATTTGTAGGAATCAATTTACAGAAAAGGTATTTAAGTCAAAATAGTTTATAATGGCAACTAAGTCAACATTTAAAAATACTTTTTCGTGCAGATGAAACCTAAAATCTGGATATAGGAGTATCTGATGCTAAACTTCTCAAATCAGATCTTTCTTTTCCTTAATCTAGCACTTCAAAGTCTGATGTTAACTAGGGTATTCAAATCTCACCAAAACTATCATCTCAGTGTTTGTTTTGAAGGTTTTTTTCCTTTTGAAACACTGAACATCCACTCATTGCTGGCATGATCCTTAAGCTAAGGAGTATAAGTGACAGCAGGAGAAACAAGATTTGTGTTTAAGACACAAGAACACTAGAGAAAGGATAATGAGATCATGGTTAAGACCAGATATTCTTCATATATATTAATAAAGTTCTTCTGTTACAATATTTTTAATTGTAATGTTGATAGCATTACTTACGGCCTCTCATGCACCTGTAGTGTGCTTTGGGAGGATGCATGAGTGTTTCCCATTTAGTCAACTGTGCTGAATACTGAAATAGATTTTGCTTTGTTCCATATGAAATTTATCCTACAGGTTACAATTTGTTCATTGTTCTTGCCCATGAGCTTGGCCATTCACTGGGTCTGTCTCATTCAAATGACCCTGGAGCTCTGATGTATCCAACTTACTCCTACACGGACCCCAATGAATTCCTTCTTCCTCAGGATGACATTGATGGCATTCAAGCTATCTACGGTAAGAAAAAGTATTTTTAATATTTCTGCTTGGGTGCTGGTAAACAGTAATAAGGATATATTTTAAAATATGCTTATTACACAAGTTGTGACAATAGAGACAAAATTCCTGGAACTAACTTCAGTTTCTGCAGTCCAGTTTTGCAAAAAAAAATCATTTTGGATAAAGATGAACACAACTAGTTTTATCAACGTTAAAAGTGTGCTTTGAGTGACAGACCCTTATTTTAAAACTATATGCGTTCTCATTCTCTGTAAAGAAGGCTCTTAGTGTCCTCAGAGACCTTCTGAACACTGTCTGTATATTTCTCCATACTAAAAATCAAAATATTCTTCCTACAGGACAGTCTAATGCTGCTGTGCAGCCAACAGGACCCGTAACTCCACAAGCTTGTGACCCAAATTTGACATTTGATGCTACTGCTACTCTGCGTGGGGAAATAATATTCTTCAAGGGCAGGTAACAACAAGAAGCAGTATAAATTCAGTAGTTTTTAAAAAAATCTGTCATCCAGCAGGGAAAACAGTCCTTTTGAAATGTTATACAAAGAGAAGGACTAGAAAATCAACATGTATTTACACAAATAAGAGGTTTTAAGTCATTAGTCCCAACAGCTCTAGTTGAGAAGAGTAGTGAAGGAAATGCAGGCTTGTAGGTTGTTTTCTAAATATTCTACTGTTGTGGCCGCTGCTGCAACAGATTTGTCTCTAAACTCAATTCAACTCATAGAAAAGCAAGGGCATTCATATATCTCTTGGCAAAGTGTCACAGGTCCCACACTGTGACCTTTCTGCTACACCTCAATACAAGAGCACAGGGGAAATGAAACCACTCATATTGGAAGGATATCTGTTAGGTGGTTACTGAAACCATTTCTTAGCCTGCTTATCCTAGAGAGAAATAGAAGAGCTCATATTCCCCTTGCCAGATTTTTAGCTGAGATGGTGAACTTAAGAGAGCAGTCACTCTAGATCTCCTTTACTTTTAGTGGACTGGAATATTCACACCCAGGTACCCATCTTCACCCTTTTATATTCTAGGAGCTCTAGTATTTATTTTGCAGTTATGATAGGAGTAGAACTGTTTTATTTCATTATTTTTTTTTTAAACCAGATATATGCTGCGCAAACATCCTGCGAGGGCAGAGACAGAGCTCAATTTTATCTCACTGTTCTGGCCAAATTTACCATCAGGAATTCAAGCGGCTTATGAAAATGTTGAGAGGGACGAAGTTTTACTTTTTAAAGGTAATGGAATCTGAAATTCTCTTTTTCTGACCAGTTATTCCCTGCTCCTCTGCAAATTATGGAACTGCAAAAGTCAAAGTGTTTTTTTAAGAAAGATCAGTGAAATAGACAATCTTGCATATCTACAAATAATTAAACCAAAAGATCATAGAAGATACACTGCTCTAAGGGCTCTTCAAGGGTCATAATCCTGAAAACACGCCCCTCTGTTACAGCTGTTCTCTGAAAAACAAGAAATGAAAATATCTTCCATTCTTCAGGTCTAGTTCTCCTGGGGTAACAACATTTTGCTTTATGCAGAAGGGGTTTTGTTGAATTCAACTGGAAAATATAAGTATGTGTACACTACAGTTACTGATAGGCTTATTGGTATTTTGTGATATTTTGGAATAAAACAACCAACCAAGCAAACAAAATTTTTGGTGGAAAAGAAAAATTGTTCATTGAAAAAAACAATCAATCCTCTTCTTTAAAGGTCTCAAATATTTAAAGGTCTCAAATAACTTCATAATGTGCATATTATGTACATGGTATATTACAATATATGATGAATAAGTTTCATTGCATCTAAAATTACCAAAGCATTCTGGTTAGACATAGGCCCTTTTTAATAGTTTAATTTAATGCACATGTTGTCTAATTTTGAAAACATTATGTAGCTCTATAATCAAATACCATGTTACAGGAATTTAATGAACTCAATATCCCAGTCCAATATCAGCGTTTTTACTCATCAATCTCCTGTCCTCCCCAAGTTGCATCTCAAAAAGTACTTTATATTCATTTGAAAAAAAGCCTGGGAAAGTACAATCCATACACTTTACCATTCCAATGTCTTATTCGTAAAAACAAAAGACATTTCCACTGCCTTCATGATGCAGTCCCCAGTGTAAAAATTAGAACAATTTTCTAAAATAATAAATGGAAAGGAATACTACTGATATCTAGCAAAAACAAATTAAATGTGCTTATATTTTTCAGAGGATAAATATTGGGTTCTCAGGGGATATGACATTGCACCTGGCTATCCTAAACCAATCTATCGTCTGGGGTTTCCAAAGACTGTTAAAAGAGTTAACGCAGCTTACAGTGACAAAACCACAGGAAAAACATACTTCTTTATAGCTGACAGATACTGGAGGTAAGATTTAATGTCCATTTAGAAGGCATATTTTCACTTGTCGCAGAGGACTGATGTATGACTACAAAATTTAAGTGTAATGATGTTTAACCAGATATATCCCAGAAATCTCAACAGAATTCTCTGGAAGAGATTTGCCAGAAATATCATCTTTTCTGTAGGATTTTTTTTACCCTTCATTAGATTCCTGTATCAGGAATGCAGATACTTGCTACTGAATGAAATATTTGCCTAATGAAACAGTGATTTTATAGTACATTATTCATTTTCTCTCCACAGCAATGTGTTTTTATGTGCAATTTGGTCCATTTTTCACTCATATTTCAAACAAAATGAACTGCTAATAAAAAGAGGTGCAATTGAATTTCTGTATGAAAAAACAATAATTACAGTTAGCCCTATTTATAATTTAAGTGTAGCTCATGACGAATTTCAGAGAGTAGTTTTGTTTAAGTACATGGTTGACACTATTACAAGTATGTTTCAGGATTGTACTACCATATTTTACTCCCAAGATGTTTTGCTTCGCTTTTATACTCAACTGGAAATGCACTACCTCAAAACAGAAACACATTCTCTATTGAAGTTATGACCAGAGCTCTGGACAGACCATAAATTAATATATTCCTTGGCTGCACTCTTAAGGTCCTTGAGAGCCTTGTTGCAAACTTAACCAAAGGAATTTTGAAACTCAGGGCACTCATAACGCAAGAACTTTAATGAAGAATGAAAAAGTTAATCTTTATAAGAATTCTTAGTAACAGCACAGTTGCATATGTGTATGAATTTTCTTTGGACTTTCAAAATATTGTCTGCTTCCTCACAAATTTTAATGATGTTTCTTGTTTAAGATATGATGAAAACAAAAAATCCATGGACCATGGTTATCCCAGGAAGATAGTCTCCGACTTCAAAAAAATTGGCAGAGTTGATGCTGCTTTCCAGAAAGATGGTAAGTAAAACCCTTTAATCTGGGTTTACGTGAATATTTGGGCTTCTGTATAAAGAAGCATTTTTTTCAGAAACCTGTTATTAACCTTAATGAGACAGAAATGAAAAATATCAAATATACATGGGCTGTTTATGTAGGGTTTTTTTCTAAAATAC
This sequence comes from Dromococcyx pavoninus, assembly GCA_033558185.1. Classification (NCBI taxonomy): domain Eukaryota; kingdom Metazoa; phylum Chordata; class Aves; order Cuculiformes; family Neomorphidae; genus Dromococcyx; species Dromococcyx pavoninus. The sequence goes on from JAUMJL010000009.1 coordinate 1,935,867, forward strand.
TGAAAAGAAGTTGTTTACGAAGTATAATTGGATTAAATTTTATTTCTAGGCTATGTCTATTTCTTCCACGGAACAACTCAGTTTCAGTTTGATCCTCAGACCAAACAGATTGTCAGAAAATTGAGGAGCATCAGCTGGTTTAATTGTTAATTGCAATGTTTTTCCATATGCACACTGTATGCTTTTATGTGCTGCATTTTTCAGCATTTCATGTCTATCAGGTCAGAATGGATTTCTGGCAAAATTCTGTGGAAGCATAGACTCAGTAATTATTTATTGTAAAACAAAGACATTTATATAACTTTGCACAATTTCACCTGCTACATTAAGTTTCCTAATAAATTATGTTTGTCATACCATTGTGTCCTTGATGCTTATTTGCACAAATACTCAAGAGATAAATCTATCCAAACACTCAAAAATATATTCTGTCATGAAACATCAGATCTTCTTCTCAAAGCCAGAGAGAGGAGCAACCAGCTGACTCAGAATTCCATTCCCCCACACAAATCCTGGTGAAAATCTTATGGGTAATCAGGCCAGTTGGGGCTCATTATCATCAGTCTAAAAATCACGGTTCCACTTTCTGTTCCTCTTTCCCCAGCTTCAACTTTTTGCCTCTCCTCCGTGATGTAAGTCTTTCTTTTCAAGTGTGGGTAGGTGGAGGGGATGGGGTGCATGGTTTATCACGGTTTTGGGTTTAGGAACTGGATTTAAGCCTGGAAATCTACATTAGAAAGGACCCCTGACATCACTGAAACCACTTCCATGTTATTACAGGTAGCCACATCATGTAAGAGAAAAATAAACAACTTTACTTAAAAAGCTCTTTCATAGAAGCATAGAATCATCTGGTTAGAAAAGACTTTTGAGATCATCGAGTCCAACTATACCTGTCCACTACTAAACCATGTCCCTTAGAAGTTCATCAACCCGTCTTTCAAACACCTACAGGGATGGTGACTAAACCACCTCCCTGGACAGCCTCTACCAGTGCTTGACCACCCTTTCAGTGAAGAAATTTTTCCTACCATCCAGTCTGAATCTGCCCTGGTGCAACTTGTGGCCACGTCCTCTCATCCTATCACCTGTCACTTGTGAGAAGAGACCAAGTCTCACCTCGCTACAACCTCCTTTCAGGCATTTGTAGATAGTGATGAGGTCTCCCCTCAGCCTCCTCTTCTCTAAGCTAAGAAACTCCAGTTACCACAGCCACTCCTCGTAGGACTTGTTCTCCAGCTCCTTCACCAGCCCCATTGGCCTTTTGTGGATGCACCTCAATGTCCTTCTTATAGTGAGGTCCCCAGAACTGAACACAGTACTCAAAGGTGTGGCCTCACCAGTGCTGAGTACAGGGGCACAATCACTGCCCTGGTCCACTTTGTTTCTGGTACAGGCCAAGATACCACTGGCATTTCAAGTGCTTACTACTCCAGCAGTTAGTAAGTTCCTCCTAATATCAGTGGGTTAAAGCATGAAGAAATTTGCTAAAAAAAAACCAACAAAAATTTTGTCCAAAAATATTTCTGCTACAAAAAGACAGGTTGACTTCAAGCTTAATTGCAATTTTCAAATATCCTCAATTAAAACGTATTTTTAGGGTCATCCACTTTATCTTTAGACTTTGTAGCTCAGCCATACAATCATAACAAAATATATTATCTCATACAACATCTTTATTATTCAACGTGTGCCAGAGGAACATTTCAGGTTGTTGTAAAAGACATAATTGCGTTTTGAGAAAAGAATGTGTAACCTTATGAAAACCTATCCATTAATTTTTTCATTGCTTAGATGTCTGTATTAGAAGCCTTTTATATTGTATCCTTCATAAATAAAGAACAGACTTGGTAGTTCTTAAGTTTATTAAATTTGGGAGTAGAAATTAGTCTTAACACTATTCAGAGAAAAGAAATTGTATAATTGAAAATTAACTTGAATATATTATATTCTTTATAAAATCCGAAAAAGATATTATGAAATAATAATAATTAAATTACAATCCAAGGTTTTAATGTAGAACATAAAAACTGAAGGCATTGGTTTCTTTCAGATATGAAGCAGAAGCAGAATATCTCAAGGCAATGTCATACAGCTCCTTAGATTTAGTAAAGTACATTTACCTCTCTAGAATAAGAAAGAAGTGAATACTCACGGGGCAGAGAAAGTGTTAAACGGGCGATGAGGGTAAGGAGAAGGTCATGTCTTAGAGGAAAGAGAGATAACATGAGTAATTTACAAACTATGGAAGATGAAAAAGTTAAAGAGAAGATTAAATTTATAATGGTATATTTTCAGTCTATGCCTTTTTCGTATTCTGTGAAGTTCTGATTTTTGGTTGCCAGGCACATTTTTGGGGGAAATGGTTTTGTGAATTTTCCTTGAACAGGAAGACTGAGAGCTCAGAATTAGGTGATTTCTTTGTGATAAATATTCGCTTTGCCTATGTGAGGGAGTATTTCCTTGCCTGCATGAGTGTGGTGATTGCTTCATTCCAGCCACACCATTAGGAAGAGGGCACGTCTAGTGCCAGGCAGAAGCAAAATTTGGAATCTGGGTGTTGTTTCCAGCTCAGTCCACACAATCACTTGCCTTTTTCTTACTCCCTTTTAATAAGTTTATGGTAGTATTTGCCACTTACTGTACTAAGATAGAGCACCATGCCACTCTAGTGTCTGGTTACTAGTTTTGTGTGTGGTTGTAGCCCATATCCTTATTAACTGAGACAGATTTACTCAGGTAGGAAATCAATCCCCTAAATGCATGTCTAGTGCATTTGAGATGCTATAGGGCATCCAAATCACACATGCACGTATGAAGTAAGACTTCTGGGAGAACAGTGCTCCCCAAAGCCTCATAGAGCCTACGCTGTCTCTAGGCATCTATGTTCAGGTAGTTGAATTATGCCCTCACAGGCTATGGTCTTTGCTAAAGGTTTGCCAAGGGTCAAATATCTTATTTGAACATTTGTCATTGTCTCATGTTTTTCACTTTAAGCTGAGCTATGATACAGCTTTGTTGACTTTCTGGTAGGATTGAGCCTGCAACGTGACAGCTCATCTCAGCTGCCTAAAAAGGTACCTAGTGCCATTAAAGTCCCTGAAGGTTTCCAGTTGATCCCCAGCTACTCTTCGATCCCCAGCTACCCGTCGATCCCCAGCTACCAGTCTAGGAGCTGTGTGTCCCTTCTAGGTTCTGAGCCACAGCCACCAGGCCAGTGTCAATGTCTCAGGTTCACTAGAATGTTTCAAAAGCACAACAAATCACTGCTTAGGCAGCTTAATTGCAGCCCAAGTGTTTTCATGTGATCTCAGGTTTAGGGTCTCATCATAGTCAATGGTGTTGGTCAAAACATTTGGTGAGCTCCTGAGAGCGATACAAATCATTCAAAGCTTACCTCCTAGATGTGATCAGATGAAATGCTCCCTAGATGCCATCTGACTGTATTGATTAGATTTCTATTGATCTAATGCAGGCTCAAACATTTAACTCACATGCAGACACCCATGTCATGAACACTTAGGAAAGAGGAAGCCCTGTTGGAATTGTGTTAAGATCACCATGATGGAAGAGTGTGGATTATTCCTGTGATACTCTACGTAACACCACTTGGTGCTACTGATGTGATGAGGACAAGCAGCAACCTTTCTCAGTAAAAGCACAGACACATTACTGAAGTCTGGATAAAACCAATTCTAGGATGAGAAAAGAAGTCACGAGGTAGACTAGCATCCACCTATTCTAACCAATGTCAAAGATAAACATCAGGAAACCATAACCAGCAGCTGCTTATACCGCTTCTTCTTTTCCCAGACTTCAAGGCTAGCTATATGGGCATATTTGTGAAACATTGCTTACGAAAAAACATGCTCAAGTCTCTTTTCCATAAGCAGTGGGAAACGACTGCTATGTTGCGTAGGTGGTCAAGTTGCAAAACTCTGAAAGTACTTTGAGTGACATAACTGTTAGCTGAAACTAGAAATGTAGTCTAAATCAGGTTTGTAACGTTCTCTACGTTCAGTAAAGATAGAAGTAGCACCTATAGGGGCCAGTTCATCCTATTCTAAGCTGGTTGACTCATTCTCCAGAGATACGCATTTCTCCACTTTCTATAGAAGCATTCTTAACTAATAAATGTATAAACTTAGGTGCAACTCATCTCAACTTTCCACTGCTACACAGCAAACAATTGTAGGGATCAGTGAGAAAAAATGATAACCACTTCTCCCAGTTCATGTCAAAATCAATTACAAAATTAAATTCTTATCAGCCATAACATGTTTTCCAAAAAACTGGTTTAATGTCATTGGAAAATATGCTTGGTGCAAAAGCCACTGAACAGGGGTTTGTCTTTTGTGACCTATGCGTGTACATAGTCAGATGATATCATCATGGTCTTTCCTTCTAGCTTTAAACCCCCTCAGGCAAAAGAATATATTAATTTAAAAATACAAGATAGATATAAAATAAAGATATTTTATACTTCTGGATAAACACATGTGTCATTTCCAGTATCAGTTCAGTCAGAAATTTTTTTGTCACAGTTTATACCTCAGTTACAGAATGGACTGGCATTCAGGCCCCATGGTTCTTTTACCTTACAGTACAGTGATAATAAAAACTAATGAAGGGGAGCTTTGTTGGGTTTGTTTGTTGGGTTTGGCTTTGGGTTTTTTTTATGATAAGTGAGAAATGATATTCACAAACAAGTTTAACTAACAGGGCTACATTCTGAAATTTGGGGTAAAAAATTCGTCATCAACACCTCTAGCTGGAAAAAAGTTGCCTACAAGCGACAGCAAAAAAGCCGAAAACATGAAAGCAAGGATTTCCTGAAAAAGCCACAGTCCATCATGAGGATATTTATTACATCTGTCTTGCAAATACTGAGTACACACTGTCAGAGCTCCTCTGAGGTGCTGAACACCTTCAGCTCCTTTTGCCACCAGTGGAAGAGGAAGATGCTTGGCCAGCAAGGGGTGAAATCCCGTGATTTGTCATAGCTTGAAACTTCCTTTATTCTGAATTACTTAAGACAGGAAATAATCATATGCCCTGTGGCTAATGTGGTTAAACTGAAGAAACCTTTTGTGATGAAATGGCAGATAGATGATAGATAGATGAGAGAGAGAGAGAGAGAGAAAGAGAGATAGAATAAATGCAGACAGAGAAAGAAGATTATTCACATCCTGTAGGCTGGATTTATAGAGTGAAATCTTTTTCGTTTATGTATATCCTGGCTTCCACTGGTATAATTTAAAAGCAACACCACTTGGCAGGGAATTGCAGGGATAATATAGGGATTTTATCCATTTCTCAAAACACCCAGTCTCACTTTAAGGATCAATTAAACAGAAGAATTTCTGCTTACAGAAATTTCTCCCAAAGTTTTAACTTTTTTTAATAGGGTTCACTTCTGGTGCATGGCTCCCATTTTTCCAGGCTGAGAACAGTTAAAAGTCTCTGTACATCTGGTGACCCCTTTTCATACAATTCGGTTGGGGCAACTTAAGAGGCTTAGCATTCGTCTGCCATCTCATCCCGCATGAAATTGCTCAGGTTCACTAAAATTCAGTGTAAAATAGCTAAAATTGAGTGCTAGCTTTGAAATGGTAGTCAAGAAGCTTAGGAGTATTCAAATACTAACTGACTTCAGATGTTTGTGAAAACAGATGTATTTAATTAACTCTTATTGTGTCAGCCAGCACAGTGTTATAGGATTTATGGAGGTAATCAGAGTGTGATGAACTCTGAGTCAGTGTACAACTGGCTCTACACAACACCCCAAAACTGTATGAACTCAAATGCTAGAGCGGATGCACACGAAGCAGAAAGCAGACTGCTCTCCTACCAGGACAGAGACAAGAGTTAGAATGAGAGATGTTGCATTTTTGCTTTCAGTGTGTGCAGCTGTTTCTAATGCTCTTCCTGTCCACCCAGAGAAATACAACAGTGAGGAAGATGCAAAGCTCATAAAGGTAATTGCATTGTTCATATATGAGACCTGTTGAGCCTATTTGTTTTAGATTTAATCTCTGTGTTCCAGCTACGTAGTAGTTTAGTGTCTTTCTCAGACAATGCTGTAACTCTGTTACCCAAAATTTACTGAAGTAAGATAAACCTGATCAAACTGGAAATGTCATGTAAATAAGAATCAGGGACAATGTGGTCTGTTTCTCTTTACCTAAAATCCTCAGGAAAACATTTGTTGTGTTCCAAAATCTCAGGGAGATGCCATGCAAAAGCCACCTAAGTATATGAAAAATATCAGTCCTAAGGTATCGATTTAAGAAATAGATCAAAATGTGAGAATTGTTTGCTTTATTTTTTTCACTAGGACTATTTAAATAAATTCTATGCCGTTGAAGCAGACCCAAATCAAATTGGATGAAAAGTAAATGCTGAATCCACAGCAGAACAGCTTCAGAAAATGCAAAAATTTTTTGGTTTGAAAGTGACTGGAAAACCAGACTGAGACTCTGGAAATCAAGAAGAAACCCAGGTGTGGAGTTCCCGATATGGGTCTCTACAGTGTTACTCTGCCAGGATGCAAAAAAACCAAGCTGACATACAGGTTCTATTTTGATCATTACTTTTTTAGTTTGAATTTTTGTTTTGTAGATATTCACATTTGTTATATTTAAATATAACTTCTATGACAATTTTTTTCCGGCTGGGAATGCAAAAAATATTTTGCTTTCCCCAGCTGTTAACTATGCCTTTTCCTGAGAGGAATTTTTGAGAGTCAAGCTGGGTATTTTATATTTTTCTGAGTAAACTGTAGTATTTCGTCTGTCTTGTATCACTCCTGACAAATACTCTCCAAACAGTAATATCAATTACACCCTATACAAGCCCCCTTATCTTCAAATTTTGCTAGGACTGACAGTGTAGTAATCACAGAAACCTAAGGTGGCAATTTCCTTCATGCTTAAGAGACGACCTGGCTAAGGGTCATTTTGAGAGAAACAGATACCGTGTACACAATTATTATTATGAAAAAGACATGTTGGACAATTATTACATTCTTTAAACTCTCTCGGTCCAAGGTGGATTCTTATGCATCTCTGCTCATATTCTTAACAGTATTAGAGAAATTTCTTCTGCAACTACTAAGTATTATTACTTGAACTCTCATAACTGTAGAATCGTGAACTACACACCAGATATGAGCAAAGAGGATGTGGATAAAGCAATCCAGAAGGCACTGAAAGTGTGGAGTACTGTGACCCCACTGATTTTCACTCGTTTTTATAAGGGAATAGCAGATATAATGATTGCTTTTGGGGCAAAAGGTAACACGCAGACTGCACACCAATGGTAAGATTAAGTTAAAGATTTTCCAATAGTCATGAAGTAACATTGATGTTGTTCCAACATATTATTTAGCTCATGGACATTGCCCTCGTTATTTTGATGGCCCTCTTGGTGTTCTCGCTCATGCCTTTCCACCTGGCAATGGTTTTGGTGGTGATGTGCACTTTGAGGATGAAGATTGGACTGCAGGCTCAGCTGGTAGGTGAAAAAGGATTTCTGAAGCATCATGCACATGGGAAGATTCCTTTCTGGTTTTATTTAGGTGAAGGAAGACTGAGATGAAATACAGCACTAAATACAAACAATTTGAGGATACTAAAGATCATCCTCCAACTGGGATACTTACAATGACACTGAGATAAAATCGGTCTCATCTACTCTAGTTCTTATTTATCGCTAGTAAAGATACCAACGGCAAAACCATTTTCAAATGCAAACACTACAGATACCAGACACTCTTTCCTGGGGGTTGATAGGGACCATACCCACCAGAGATTCACAGGCCGTGGTAAAAGTTTTCTGATTTTTCTCCTCCTGGTGTACATGCTGAAACCAAACCTGGAACTAGTTCAAAGATCTTAAAGAACTTCTAGTCAAAGAATTAGGAATTATTTAAAGAACTAAGGGATGCCTCCAAGTCATCTGCCCTGGTCCTCATGGGGGACTTCAGTTTGATAGCTATCAACTGGGAGCACCACACAGCTGGGACAAGCAAGTCCAGAAAATTCTGGATGATAACTTCATGGTACAGGTGGTGGGAGAACCAATCAGGAAAGGTGCCTTCCTTGATTTGTTGCTTATTAACAGAAAGGGTCTTGTGGGTGTGGTGGCGGTCAGCAAGACCTCAACTCTGGATATGAGGAAAGCAGAATTCAGGGTGCCCAGGGAACTGCTTAGTAAGGTCCCCTGGGAAAAAACTTTTGAAGGTGCTGGGGTACAATTATAGCAGTGGTAGCTGCAGTAGCTCCACTGACCTGCAATGTGGAAATGAAGTCACTTGGTCTGTTCAGCCTGAAGAAGAGACTGAGGGGGGACCTCATAGCCGTCTACTGTTTCCACACAAGGGAAGGAGGAAGTGCAGGCGCTGAACTCTTCTCCCTGGTCACCAGTGATACGACCTGAGAGAATGGCAGAAAGATGTGCCAGGGGAGATTTAGGTTGGATATTAGGAAAAGGTTCTTCATCCAGCAGGTGATGGAGCACTGGAACAGCTCCCCAGGAAGTAGTCACGGTGCCAAAGCCTGACAATATTGAAGAAGCATTTGGACAATGCCCTCAGACGCATGTTGTGAATGTCAGGTTTGCCCTCTGCAGGAATAGGAGTTGGGCTCGATGATCCTTACGGGTCTCTTCTAACTCAGGTCATTCATACTGTAATTTTATGATTCTACCATACACTGCAGAAGAAGCACACCACGCTCTGCGGCAGCCCTCAGAGGGAATACTCTGCCACCTGAAAACATTACAACCACCAGTGATAGGGAAGAGTCTTCACTAATAGTACCAAGATAGGTCCAACCACAGGCTGTATTCTGCATTCAAGGTATCACTGGCTTATAAATCAAAGTGTTCTCCAAGCTGTTTCAGCTGCCTGCCAGCGGCTGAGACTCTGAACATGCTGTTCAAACTGCTCATGGGCTGAGATACAGCACGTAGATCTGACTCCATATGTGTGTCACCAGGCCAGAGGAGAGAGGAACATTGAGTGCTCAATCATCTAACTGGTACCCATCTGTTCCACTCAAGCCCCAGGCCAACCATATTGCATTTACTGCCTCTGATAGATTTGTCAGTACATGGGCACATCACCTTTTTGTGCTTTAGACCCTCCTCATTCAGTTTTTGGGATGGCAAACCACAGAGGATAACTGCAGTAGGATAACAAGGTCACACTGCAGGGCAAGCATGGACCTAACAAACAAAAAGTGTATTAAGAGCACTGCACTGGGAGAAGAGAGGTGTGTTGACTGTGGTGCACAAAAAAATAAGGATTAGGGGTAGATGTGTCATGCTGATAAATTGTGATGTTTCCCCCACAGTGGGAATGAATGTGTCAATCACAGTTTTGCTACTGTTCCTCAACAGCACAGCTTCAGAGACCAGGCACAGCAGAACTAGTTGCAAAGCTCAAAGGGCTGGTGAACAGGGAGGACAGGACATACGGGTGGAAAAATTGAAGCTTTGTTTGTTTTTATTGAGAAATAGAAATCTTGGCTTCAGCCAACCTTTCTTGGGCAATCGATGACCAGACATCCACTCTGCCACAGGCTTGTGGTCTTCACTGATTCGCTGGCTTTTGGTCTGAGGAGCAGAAGAATGTTCTTCCCTAATTCATAAAGGCGTGTTACTTGAGGGCATGGAAGGAATTATATGCATGTTGAAGGAAATCTCATTTTTATCTGTTTACTGTATTTCACTGGGAATAAGTATGCATAATATTTAAAAGAGATACTTTATTTGACAAGGATGTAAAGAAAACATATGTTTTAAAGTCATAACAATAAAAAGGTAAATCATTTCTTTGACATATTTTTCATAGAATCATAGAATTACCCAAGTTGGAAGGCACCCAAAAGGATCACCAAGTCCAACTCCTATCCCTAAATAGGACACTCCGAACATTCACATAATGTGACTGAGGGCATTGTCCAAATGTTTCTTGAATGCTGGCAGACTCTGTGACGTGACTGCTTCCCTGGGGAGCTGTTCCAGTGCTCCACCACCTGCTATTTCCTTGTCTATTCATGTTCTCGCCTCTCTTTCTCAGGTTTGTGAGAGGCAGGTGACACACAGAGTGACACCAGTACCGCAAGTAAGCACAGAGTGCATTGTTCTGTCCTTGCCCTGGAGAGCTGTTAGTTTGATCTGACTCACTACCTAATCTGTTCTAGCTCAGCCAGGGAACCCTGCCAGGACATTCCTTAGAGCTGCACCCACAGTCACCTCCAGACATCTACTCATACCACACAGTTATTTTCAGTAGCTAACAGAAAGAACAGCAGAAAAAAAGAGCAAAAGGCACTCTCATCTAGCAGGGGAAGAACACGACCTTATCCTATACAAAATATGTTTACATACATGCATGCCCTAGTGAATTTCAATATATTGTATGAAAACCATCACTGAACAATAGCCCTGCTGTGTTCACAGTGTTATCAGCCATTTGCAGAACAAAATTACACTGATCTCTTCTTTCTATCTATTTTTTAAGGATTCAACTTGTTCCTTATTGCTGCTCATGAGTTTGGTCATGCCTTGGGCCTCTCCCATTCTAATGGCTTTGATGTTCCCCAATTACCCCTGTGTCAGCCCCCGTGGATTTTCCCTCTGTCCAGATGACATAAGTGGCATTCAGTCCACTTATGGTGAGTAAAATTGATGGCTTAACAAAAGAAATAAGCAGGAAAGAAATAGTCTTTCTCAAAATTTCACCATAAAAATCTTTGCGTACTCAGAATACCAAAAATTTATTTATATGTCAAAACCTTAATGTTTCTACATATTTGTTGTATCCTTTCTAAAATATCCTCTTTAGGGTCTCGACAAAATGCCCCAGATAAAAGGCCAGCCACCCCTACCTCACCTAAAATCTGTGACTCCCAGATATCTTTTGATGCTATAACTACACTCTGACGAGAAGTTATTATTCTAAAGGGCAGGTAAACAGTCATTTAACATTAGTCTCTGTGACTTTTATTTTACATGATTTCTAGAAAGACTGAATAATTTGGTGGTTCACGTGATCATGATTATGGGATTTATAACGAGACAAAACGGATAGAATTCTGTTCATGGAAATAAAATCATTAGCAGATATGAGTTATATTAATATTTTTCAAGATCTCCTGAAAAAACGTTTCATTTTTTTCAAAAACATTTTTTCCCAATAAAGCTTAATTCCCAAATCTATAGATGGTCACACCAAGCAGTGATATTAACAAGTGCTGCAACCACTTCCAAAGAAATTAGTATCTTCTACTACAAAGTTGGACCAATCTCTACTCCAGTGACCTGTTCAAGCCCGAAATCATCTGGGTATACAGAGAATAAGTTACAGTAAGGCTCATCTGGAATGCTATAATGTAATACAGGAACAATGAGAATGTTTCAGCTGCTTGTAACTGATACCATTAATCAATCAGTACCAACGAGAAGGGTAATTCCAGAAAGAAGCCAGAATTGAAAAAAGCCACATCAATGCACTGACAAGAAAGAACTTGCGAGTCACAACGTTGTTCACATTCTTGTGCATATGTAGAAACACCTGTGGTTTTATTACTTACTACAAAAGTTGTTTTGTATTTAAATCAGACACTTATGGTGAGTGTATCCTGATAACTCAGAAGTTGAACTTGAATTAATTTCTACCTTCTGGCCAACACTGCCATCTGGTATTCAAGCAGCGTATGAGAACACGAAAGATCAGATCTTATTATTCAAAGGTGAAATATGAGATTTTCTTTAAATTTTTCTTACCTTTAATTTTGTGGGACGATGGGAGGAAGGGAAAGTAGCTCTGAGTGAAATACGCTTTCATAAATTAAAGAATAATCATAGGAGATTTCATCTAATTTAACTAGAACGTATGCTAAGGGAGTGTATTTTTTTCTTTTAATGTCTCAAAATCTCTGGTGAAACTAAATATTTTTTTTTAACAGGCAATAAATTCTGGGTTATCAGTGGATACCAAGTATTGCTTGGTTATCCAAAGAACATCAGCACACTGGGCTTCCATAAAGGTGTCAAGAAAATTGGTGCAGCTGTCTGTAATAAAAATATAGGGAAGACAGACTTTTTCATAGCTGACAAGTACTGGAGGTAAGAATATTTGAAAAATGTTTTCTTATGATTGACTCCAATACAACCTGAATACAATTAAAATTGTCCATGTGGTAAAAGAGAAAGTAGACTTTTATATAAGTATGTAAAGAGATAGTTATAGTACTACTTCTTTTCAAAGAAATGTTTCTTTGACTCCTGTACAGGGAGAAGAATATAGCTTTGACTTTTGAGAGCTGAAGGGTGTCCTGAAACAGGCATTCAATATATGAACCCATTTTGACACGTTATGCCTGGAAGATGAAAAAAATTTGAGCACGTAGAGAATTTTCACAAATACAACAGATAAAAATATCTCTAGAAAATAAAGAGCTGAAAACTAACCTAATTCAACAGAAGGCTGGCTGGGAAGGCTTCTGCAGGATTTCTCTGATTTCTGAAATGTCCTGGATTATTTTATCTCTTTTAGAGAGATAGAAGTGACAGCTCATTTTCCTGTCCTTGGCTGGTTAACACTGGATTTGCAATATGGTTCTATAGATCTTGTTCCCAAGCTGCCCTGAGTCATTTCTGATACCCAAATACTAGACAAACACAAGCAAAAAGTTGGCTTTGGGGAGCTGATAGATTCCTCCTGTGTGCAAGGACCGCCAGTGCAAAGGCCTTCTGCAGGCAACCAAGAGCATGTGTGGGTCAGACTTTATTGTGACTAATGGTGGGGTTCCTCAGAGAGACATATGGTGTCAGCTGGGTTCTCAGCTGCAAGTCATTTCCCATCGTTTGGTTTTGATAGTTTTGGAAAGAGTATTTACAATATCTTGTATTGCTATTTTACTGCCTTGGTCACAAGACAACGGCACGTAGGAAAACCACAGCATGGATTTCTTATCTGGCAACTCATTGTCTTGGTCTCATGTTCACTGTGATAAGTATTTCTTGTATCCAAGGAGAACTAAAACAAAGACTTGTTTGTTTGTTTGCTTTTTGCCTAAGAGGTTTCCTCAAATATTCAAGAACACTTTAGGAATTCCTTCCACCTCTCAAACTCAGCCCCATCTTATAAAAATTGGCCCAGCTCAATTAAGAACAACTCAATTGTGTTAAAAATAATTCAGGTTCCTTTCGTGTGTCTGCTAGTAGAGGATTATGTACAATATTATGTCAAAGTCTAAGGGGAGTTTAAATTTTGTGCAATAAATATGTGCAGCTGCTATTGTGGGAATCAACCCAGGCAGTTTCCTTGTGCTGCCTGTCACACTGCTATCATTACAGGAGGTAAACCCACCCCTGCTGCCAAAAATGTGGGTCTTCCTTCAATTCATCTCACTCCAGAGGCTTCTTTGGAGCAGTGTCTGCTTTTGTCAGCAAACAAGTAGCCACCTCATGGAAAAAGCGATGGCCGGTGTCCTGCTTGTAAATAACTTTACTCTTTGTATCCCTGATGAAATCAGTCAAACTACAGGTGGTGGACACCTTCCATCAGCTACTTAATTCTTTGCAGAATTGATGTCTAAGCTCTGTAAAACTACATACTCCCCTGTTATGATTTAGGTATGATGAAAACAGTCAGTCTATGGAGATGGGTTATCCTAAACGGACAGTTGATGGCTTTCCCGGAGTTAACCAGAAGTTGATGCTATTTTCCAACAGAAAGGTAAATGAAACAAAATATTAAGTAAAATTGGGTTTCTTGTAAGGAATATAAGCACTGGAATTATGATGAAAGTCATTATTGCTGTATCCTGCAAAAGAAAAAACTAAAAATGTGCTCTCCGGGGTGTAAAAAGACCATTTTCTTCAGTTTGTCAGAATGAAGCTTTCATCATTTGTGTCCGTAACATGATGCTTTACTTTTTCATTTCCAGGATTCTTCTACTTCTTCCATAGATCGAAGCAGTGGGAGTTTGACCCTACTGCTAAAAAAGTTATCCGCGAAATAAAGAGTAACAGTTGGTTTAACTGTTAATATCAAACTTTCTTTCACACAGCCAACGTAAAAAAACCCTCATTCTAGGTTTCTCAGAGGTTGTTCATATATTCACTGCTGTGCAGAACAATAACAGGGATAGTCTTCATTTGTCTACTGCTTTGATAAATTAGCATGTCAGCTTTAATTGTATCTCCAAAGGCTAGAACAAAACTGTGGGGTTTCCCTCGATTAAATGCAAAATATCCAACATAATTTATTATTTTGTTCTCTAGGTGGACTTTCAGATATTTGTAAATAAATTTTTCCAGACTGATGTAAATTATTTTCTGCTTCATCTGTTGAAAGTATTCTATATACTAATATCCTTTCAACATAGCAGCATCTTGCTGCTTTTCTCTCAAAACACCTTCAAGAGTCAGGCTTTTCAATTATGACTTGTTTTTCTGTCCTCTCTCCTGTCTTCTTCTCCTGCTTTTCTTTGACTTTTGCAACCTTGTCCCTTTCACGTTATATCATTATTTTGCCATCGAATCACCCTCCTACCTCAGTGTTTAAACATATTATCTGACTCCAACTTGTCTTTTCAGCGTAGCAGCATTTTATCAGCAGTCATTGTTTGTCAAGCTATGAATGACATCCTTCATAAATCAGCCCTATTCAAGAAATAGATTCATTTACCAACTTGTGGCACACAACATTTGCTCTGATAGCACAAAGCAGGTGTTTCAAGTGCACACACGTGTTAAGTTTTATTACATACTGCAGTCACACACGGAGCAAACTCCTCACAAAACCAGGCAAAATCTACAAAGTCACAGGCCTATCCTCTCCAAGTATTTCCTTTACATTTAATTTTGGAAACAGGTCCAATACACACTGCCAACTGGCTGAGAACCTGGTCTGATTAGCATTGACTTGTTCCCCTGCTCCCTAGTTCTCATATATCTGGCTGTTTTACACAGCTGTTGCATACTTGAGTAAATGGGGTTTTTTTGCTATGTTCTTTTACAGTGCCAGATACAACAATATAATGATCCTAACCTGAACCTTACCTGTCTAGTTTGGTGGGAATACCAGAGTTCTTTTATAATGCTGCTATTGGTTTGAGAACCCTGCTAGCTTGGTTCCTGCCAAGAAATCAAAACAGAGGCTCAGATACGCCGTTTCACTGATCTACAAAACTAATTTTAGTGAACACCATCACACTTCAGATCCCTAACAAAATTTAAATTTAAAGTGAGGTGAAATGATAGACATTTGGGTGAGATTAATCTGACTTCACTTTAGTTTTCTGTATATCCAGATACCTGATCTACATGAGTCTATGATTCCTGTACTGAAAGAAGAGTGAGTACTTCTCCACATTGCTTATCTCATCCAGAGACTGTACCAGGGCAAACCAGTATCTCCAGTCCTTGGAGAATATATCTCTCTGCAGAGGAATGCTAGCCAGCTAGCTTAGAGTAGCTAACTTTCAGACACCTATGATTTGGTGAAATTTAATATCTTAGCTAGTTATCTTTCAGTTTTTATTTGATTCAAAATAGAAAGACATTCTATTTTTGTTCTCTCTGATGTTAGTTTTTTTGCAAGATGACAAAAAAAATCTTTTAATATCACCACAAGCCAACAATAAAGTTGCCTGAAGGCACCTGCTTGGACCTGCACTGCTCGCCCATGAAGTGACCCTGATGTCTCACAGAACAAAAGCAGATCATGCTGGCATCAGGTGAGATGGAGACAATTCCTTACCTATTTCAGTATTTCCAGCCTGCTTAAATTCTTTTCCAACATCCAGTTCAGTTGATGGCTGTGTTATAGGTTGGACTTGATGATCTCAGAGGTCCTTTCCAACCTTGTGATACTGTGATACTGTGTTATTGTGAAGCTGCCAAGCTATACCCAAGTGTGTATACTCAGAGGCAAGATTACTCTTTCACTTACACTCTGCTCAGTGTGTAATACAATTGTAATTTTAGCTGCAACAAAAGTATAATCATTGAGTCATCAAGGAGGTTATTTAGTTCTTTGTAATGCATGGGCAAGTCCCATTGTCTCCAAAACATAGAGAAACGTTGTAATTATCCTGTACTCCCTTCTTTTTTCAGGTGAAACATTGTTTCACAACTTATATAAATCCTTTGTCTTGAGGAAAGTTAATCTTTAACAGTGAAATGCTGTTAATGAAGTTTTCTGATTGGCAGTTTTGGCATTCTGTTAAACCTGTGGATGTGTTCACAGGTCATCTGCAAAAATAAATAAAACAATGACTACTGCTTTTCCTTTATTTGTAAAGAAGGCCTGAAAAGTCACTCACAACACAAAAAGACTTGACTTGTTGATTAGCGATAACAGCTTGATCACTCAGTTTTCCCTCTTTGTCATTTGTTTGGAGGAATGGGAACCAGAATAGTCACAGCAGAAATCCAGGAAGTGATGAATGCTTAGTGATGGTCCTTTCCCTCCATCTCTGTCAAGAGTCCAAGAGAGTTCCCAATACCACCTCCCTGGCACTTTCTTGTGCCACCTGTAGCTCATCATAATGTACGTCCTCATTCAGGTTCCCAGTTGAGTGGTGCTGTGCAGTTACCCACGAGATGAACAGCCACTGACCTACCCTCTAGCCAAGGGATGAATTATCAGTCTTTCCATTAATAGTTTTTTTCTCCTCTAGCCAGCTCCTGTTTTCCACAAAACCTGTAGGAACTACAGCATCTCAGTTCAGCTTGGCTGAAGTTTGCCAGTACCTTCAGTCACTGTAGGACCACATGGACCCACAAACAAACACACAGAAAACAGGATCTCACATGGTCAAGTTAAAATAATTTTCTCATTGTTTTTAGTAAACATCCTTCCTGCTTTCCACTGTACATTTCCATTTGGTTTTGTAATGTCATATTCCCCATACTGCTGACCAGAGGAGTCTGGAAGGGCAGGCAGAGCAAGGCAGAAAAGACATATAAAAACAAGAAGAAAGCTTGTCTTTCCAGTTGCTTTACATCACAATAAAAAATCGTCATTTGTTTCTTGGCCAATTACTTTTTAACAGCTGTTTTTCAAATGGATCACAAGACCATGATGATGAGGTTGGATTAGGAAATGAGGAAATTATGCATCCCAACGTAACATGTGGCTGAGATAAACAGAGTTCAGCATCCTTAGCAGATTGTCCTGAAATGTCCTGCTCGTTTCTCTGCCTGCAAGAACCTGGTCTTCCAGCACTGTCATGGAAGTTCTTTAGCTACCAGATTGTGGCAGGACCTCAGTACAACCAAATACTTGCTAGAGCAGCCCCTCTTCCCCTTACCACTTCAGGAAAGCAACCTGTCCCCTGTGCTCTTGGGTGACAGAGAGATACCCCAAAAAACCTGAGAAAACTGGTGCTGAATCTTCCTAAGGAATTGATACCTTAAAAAAAGAGATAAAAAACAAACATTGCAGCTTGTGTATGAAAAAATTACCTGGATGCAGATAACCTCTCCTCCCTGCACTCAGTTTTAACTCCATGCCTCTTGTTGCTAATTGGCCTAATCCGACAACAGAAAACGAAGCTGCAAGGCCAGTATTTAAACATTGATAACAAGCATACTCTCTGAACACCTTGTGAAGTTTGAACTTTTCTGAACACTGAATCTTCAGGTATGCTAGAACCATACCCAAGGCAGAGTACCAGCCATTGCAGGTACCAAGTGTCACAGCTTTATCAGCAGCCAAGTGCAAGTAGTTCTGATGGTCCCAGTTCCCACACCCACTCAGGGAAATGGGAAAGGAAATGGGAGAAAAAGTCTTGTGGGTTGGAAACTAAAATTAAAACAGCTTTAATGAAACAAATAATAAAGCACTATTACTAAGAAAATACATACAAATATACAAAATTGACCTGGGTGATTACATCATCACAGATGCTGCAGAGCAGGCATGGGAAAATGTCCCAGGCTTTGACTGAATGGCAGGGGAGAGCTGGACTCAGGAACCAGATGCAGGAACACACAGATCTGGGGTCAGAAAAAGAACAAAAAAACAAAACAGGCAAGGTCCCCACTGGACATCAGCCACTGAAAAAGAGAGATTGACCCTCATGATCCCTCACTTTTATATGAGTATGATACATAGGAAATGGAATACCGTGATGACCAACTTTGGGTCACCTGTCCTGTCCACCACTCCCTGCAAGTAAAACCATTTTTCACCCCTTTCACTTATGACTGAGATGTACGATGTGACTGGTTAAAACAGGAGAGCACTTCTCTGAGGGTTACTAACACAGAGACCCTCACAGGGTGCTCTTAGTGATAGTCATCTCTGTGACATTCCAAGTGTGCCCTGAATATATACTTAATAGACAGGACCTAATGGTTTGAGATCATAAAATCATAGAATCATTGAATGGTTTGGGTTGGAAGGGATCTTAAAGACCATCCAGTTCCAAACCTCCTGCCATGGGCAGGGACACCTCCCACCAGATCAGGCTGCTCAAGGCCCCATCCAACATGGACTTCAACACTTCCAGGGATGGGGCATCCACAACTCCTTGGGCAACCTGGGCCGGTGTCTCACCACTCTCATCATGAAGAATTTCTTCCTAATGTCTTATCTAAATCTCCCCCCTTCAAGTTCAAAGCCGTTCCTCCTCGCCCTATCACTACATGCCCTTATAAAAAGTCCCTCCTCAGCTTTCTTGTCGGCCCCCTTCAGGTAGCGGAAGGCTGCTCTAAGGTCTCTTTCAGGAGATGAGGATTCTGTGATTCTGGCTGTGAATGAGTTTTTTAATAGCTTGCCTGCACTTATTAAATAAATAATTTTAGGACTTGGAGATTGTCTGTTGGGATTTTTCATCATGCATCTGGGCTTCATTTGTTTTTATGATCTGTAAGCACTGTGTCTTGCTGCCTTTCAATAAGTGAGTAGACAGATACATGTGTGTGTGTGTGTTTGTGTGCTCCCATAAAAGTGCTTTGCCCACAGGTGAATATGGGTCTTGCAGCCTCTGTGGGGCTCTACAGGCCTGCAGGAGATAAATGCGTAGGGAATCTCATCAGCTGCATAGAAATGTCTTTGTGCACTTTATGAACAAATGCTGTTTACAGGACCAAAGCCAATACACCCTCCATATAGCCAAGCAACACAAGGTTTTAAACAATCAGATAAAAAGCCAACATGAGCTCTTTAACGGGATGAGTAACTCAGACTTTTGATATATTAAGTGACTGTGGGATGGCTGTTATACTTAGAACTGGTGAGGGTTGTATTTGCTTTTGGAGCAGCTGCTGAAATACAGATTATCACAGGCCAGCAAAGCAAATACTGATTTTTGCAAGAGGATGGAATTAGGAATCTCGTAAGCAGAGCGCAGCATACGCATCCCACAGCTGCCACCCAGTGGGCAAAAGAGCTGCCACCCAGTCATCGCCGCAGCTGCCCCAGCGTCTGCTTTGGTTTAGGTCCTCAATCAGATGCTTGATTTTGATTGTGTGGTTATGCAACTCACAATTTTCTAAATAGTAGTTTGCATAAAGTTGTTTTAAAGAAAGGCATACTGTTATGCCTCGCTTAACCAACTACATAGGTCTCCAACCAAAGCATCGCTAGCTGATCTTTGCTTATTGCTGGGAGGTTGGACTAGATGACCTCTAAAGGTCCCTTCAACCCTAACCATTCTATGTTTCTATGAGTCTATGATTTTGATGTTAAGCAAGTCGACATATACACCTGACCTGACATAACCTACCATAAGTTAACCTAACCTCAAGTAACCTAACCCACCATTAGCAGAATACATATACCACATAGATTAATAATAGTTATTGAAATACAGTGATACAATACATTAATCACAATATTAATATGTAATACTGTAATACTAATAATACTGTAATGTACTGTACTTGCCAACTACATCTCAGAGCTGAAGTTTCCTATCATATCTTGTCTCGTGAAGTGAGGCAAAGGAGTTAAGACAACTCAATGCCGTAACAGTAATTTATATAAATTTAGTACATTATTGTACTGTATTACAACGTCTTTTCTCAGCAAATCATGACCATTTTTAATAACACTTTTTCCTTCCTCATGCTGCTTTACCAATTTTACTTTTGTTTCCAGGTTTATTACTTCCCTTTTCTTCTTAGGAACACTTGTAGAAGATGATTGCTGTTGGTTTGGGGCCATGTATAATGAAAACATATACATGGCACATATAAAAGCACTGTCAAGAAAATGTTATCTCCACCACATTTGTTTGCACAGCTATATTGTTTACATCTCTAGTTTAGACTTCTGGTAGACAATATATGAAAGGGGTAGTACTTAGAGTTGAAAACTAAAAATACTTTGTTAAATCTATTAGTGGTATAATTTAAAATAAACAAACTGAACCATATTGCTGGTAATTCAAAATCAACAAAGAGAAAAGATATATAAAAACATTGATAGAGTACTAGAAATCGTGTCCTGAAAGCCTGAATCCCCTACATTTTCAGCAACTATTATGCGAGATGGTAAAAGCTAGTAAAACCTTAGATAGAGAAGGTTGTACTGATTAAGATGAAAAAAATAAATATTTAAAAATGAAGGTATTTTCAAAAGAAAAAATAGCTTACAGACATATGGTAAATGTCAGTATTAAACAGAAGAACTTGGTAATAAATATGGAAAAAATATAGATCGTGAAAAGCACTGGAAAACATTTTTCAAACGTGTGTGTATGTATATAATACAAATACATATACATCTTTAACTCTAGGTATGTTTCAGACTATCTTGATTACTTTTATAACCACTGCTTTTAATTTTCACCCAAGATTACAGGGGAAATGATTTATGTAATAAATATATGAACTTTCCTTTAAATCATGGTGCGATATAGTTTAGGTTATTATATTTTTCCAAGCAGCCAAACAGTGTATTTATCACTTGATATTATTGCAAACAGCATTATTGTGAACAAATCAGACCCAAAGGAATACGCTTTGTTTAAGGAAGCAAGAGAAGGTTACACTGGTCTCAAGAGGAGAGCAAACTGCTACAGGTGTCTTTTTGAACAAAATTATGCAAGTTAATGAGTGCTTATTTACAGAGATATACAGAAACATCACCTGGACATGCATTGTAACAAGTATAGAATATGGAAGGAGAATAGATATTATTGAAGATGTCCTTTCCATTCCAAAGAATGATAAATTCTTTCCTCCTCTCCAGAATTACAATGTAGCCTTTATACATCAGGATCTAGAGGACAGACTTTAATTACAGAAGAAGGTGCTAATTCAGCAAAGCCTTCAAGCTCATGCAAGGCACATGTTTAAGTAACATTGCTTTTGAAATCACTTGCTCAGAGTCCTAATGAAGACATCTGTGCCCATTAAAACCATAGAAATGTACTGCCATAACGAAGTTCACACAAAGTAAGGACAACCCTGAAGCACCTGGCTGAAGAATATGCACTCGCACTGTTACATTTAAAATTATCTCAGCATGAAACAAGAATGGACTCCCTCATCTTCCTTCCCTTTGCACTGCCCTCAACTCTCATTTCCAGACCTTAACATCCCATTCTACAAACCCTTCTGCCTCTGGTTTTGCAAAGATTATCCTCAGGTGCAGACTATTGGAGGTCAGAATTTTATGAATCAGTGTTATTAAAAGGCAGACTAAATAAAACACAAATTGTACTGGGGGAAATATAGAGGTCATTCATTCATCTATAACTATGCTGTGGGATTTTATTCGTATGCATGGTATTTCTGTAAGAATTTGTTTAGACTGTGAAGTCCAAGCTCTGATTATCTAATTCCCACTGTCCTACTGACTAGATCTCAGCCTTTAAAGATACTTAATCACCAGAAAAATATAAGTCTCTGCAATCTGAGGTGAATTTGCCTATCATGACTCCATCCTTTAAGATTTGAAGTGAGTATGAAATAAAGCACTCATAGAAAAAGGGTCCTGAACTTAGAGAATATACTGACAACAGGCAGGAATAAAGATTCGATCTCTATGAGCATCTATTTGGGGCAGGGAACAAAGGAATTACAGACTTTAATGTTAGGAAAAGCATACCTAGAAAGAATGAATGTATATTAGCCCTTTTGTTCAGAGCAGTGTGACTTTAAAGCCAGTCTCCTCATCCCCTTCACTTGCCATGCATAGTTTCAGCTTGTGGAAGAGTTTGTGGTGACAAAAATCAGATTCCTGGTGGAGAAAGCTACCAATGAGTCTAGAACAACTCTCCATGGCCAGCTTTCTGTGGGACAACTCTTAGCTAGTACAACTCTAACCTTAACCCTAACCCCAAATCTGATCCCAAGAATAACCCTAACTCTAACGGCTTCCCATGGACATTTTTCTCCTATGGAGAATAGTCCCCACAGAGATCTGTCCCACGGAGAGTCGTCCCCATGGAGAATTGGCCACAGAGAGCTGTCCCACAGCAAGCTGTTCCCAGAGAGAGTTGTCCCATGGAGAGCTGGCTATGGAGATCTGTCTCTTCCCATATCTGGAAGGCTCTGCTGCAACTGCCCAAGTGCCTAATGGAGAAATCTGGATTCAGACCAAAGAATGGTCCTTTGGACACCTTCAAACCATGTGGCCAAAGGAAAGTGTTTTAACACCGGAGGTCAGTCCAAAGTCTCTGCTGAACGTGTTGATTGTATGCAGCTAACAACAGGGAGTTATAAAAAAGATGGATATAGCCCTTGGATAATGTTTCAGCAACAGTTATAAAACTGTAACCGTGTATGCCTCAAATCATGCTGGAACACCTTTGTGGTGTTCAAGGCAAACAGATGAATAACCAGTCTGACAAAACTGTGTGTTTATGTTTGCTGGTGGTAAAGAGAATCACCTGCATTGATATAGTGTATAATCATCCATCCAATTACATCTTTTCTACTTAGAAATTACAAAATCAAAGGTATTTTTGTAGCAACATGACCTTAAAGTATTTGGCAGGAGTAAACATCTAGGGTACCACATAGGTGCTAAGCAGATAAAACAAATATACACTGGGAGGAGAAATAAGAAGGCCTGAAACCTGTGTGCACAGTCAGGCGGTGTAACTACACCACGCAGGTTCCGTGTGGCTTTTGGAAGACTGTGCTTTGCAAGATTATTCTCTGTCCAAAATTAAAGCCAGAACAACTTTGTGTCATTATCCCAATGTGGAAGTGCTACCTGAATCCTGTCATTACTCTTCTGGAAAATCAAAAGATTACTCAATTTTACACAGAAGGGAACAAAGCCAAACAAAAGAGAAGCTGCTCACTGAAATCTATGTAAGAGACCTACTCAGGAATCCCTATGTATCTTCAAACTCCTGTGGTCATTCCCTCAGTCCAACTTATCAGACCTAAAAGTTTTTACTGGGTCCAAGTTGTAACCTACTTCTTTCATGGGCTACATTCAGACTCTACCTTGCTCTCTTGCCTTCCTCCTCATCCAGTTCTTTGGGGTTTTTTGGTTCTTAAAAGCTAAATCTCAAAGTTTCACATTTAGATAAAAAACTTGCAAAGGACTGCTCACAGCACAATGTCAAGCCCTTTCCTCTAATGTGGCAAGGGCAGGAGGGAGCAGAGTAGCTGGGGTTTCCCCACCATACCAGGCAAAAGCATCCCTGTCCTAGCAGCCCAGCCCAGCAAGCCCCAGCTCAATATCATGTGGCACTTGTTCTCCGTTCCCACCAAGCCTGCATTTTTTGGGGGGACACACAGCTGAACTTCGGATTTGCCTTGTCTCGATTTTGACCAAGTTATGTGCTGATTTGGAAGATCCTCTTCAAAATCATGTGTACAGCTCACTCTCCATCATGCTTAATCACAAGAAAAGTGGTAGAAGAAATCATGCCGCTGACAAAGTCTCCACGAAGATTTCTGTAACTTTCAAGTTCCCAGGATTGTGATCAGGCTTGAGATACATTAATGAATACATTCTCCACAGTCTAATTAGATGGAGTAATTCCAAGCATATTCTAGAAAGCTCTAGCTACTGCTTGTTATCCATGCACCTCAAAACTGCCAAACAGAGGTGCTGACCTCCCAAAAATCAGCACATAAGGCTGAAAAATCAAACCTCAGCATTTTTGTCTTGACAAGCATACGAAGTATAATTGCATTGGTTATAACCAACAGATGACTGATATCTTTGTCCCTTAGCACTTTGCAGGATCCATACCCAATAATTAATCTCTTCATCAATATTTAACTGTTACAATGATTATCAGTCCCTTCCCTATTGGTGCAGATTACTTTTCTGTTTTCCACTGAAAATCTGACCCACGTTACTGGGAAAGCAGGAAGATGACAAAGGAAGACACTGAGGATTCCTGTGGAGGAGGGCCTGAAGATGTGTGGCAGAGGGATGGAAATGGATGTATAAACACACACATTTTTAGAAAAGCTTTCCCCATCTCATTTTCACTGTAATAAAGCTTTATTGTTAGAATTGTAAGAGAAACATCATTTGCAGCCTGAAGAAACTGGTCCTACTGTGAATATTCTATAACACAGCACAGCTACATTCCACCAGCATGTGAGACAGAGCAGTTTCTGTGGTCTCTCTTAGATTAAGGTGTCATCCTCCAGTAGTGACAACAAACCATTTATCTGTGCAGCCACCTAGCTGACAGCTGGATTTGCCAGCACAATGTTATCTGATAAAGAGGCTAAGGTCTTAGGCTTTTTGGAGCCTGCTCTTCACCAGGCTGAACAACACCAACTCCCTCAGCCTTTCCACATAAGAAAGGTGTTCCATCCCTCTGATCATTTTTGGGGTGCTCCTCTGGACCCACTCCAAGAGGTCCATGTCTTTCCTGTGCTGCGGACTCCAGGTGGGGGTCTAACCACAGCAGAGCAGAGGACCAGATCTACCTCCAAGGAACTGCTGACCATGCTTCCTTGGATACAGTCCAGGTTACGGTTGGCTTTCTGGTCTGTGAGTTCACATTATTGACTCACATTCAGATTTTCATCCACCAAAACCTTGATATCCTTCTACAAGAGTTGCTCTCAATCCCTTTGTCCCCCAGCCTGTATTGATACTGGGGGTTGCCCTGACCCAGGTGCAAGGGCACTTGGCATTGTTGAAGCTCATGAAGTCCACACGGGGCCACATCTCAAAGATGTCCAGGTCTTTCTGGATGGCATCATGTCCCTCAGGCATGCCAATTGCACCACTCCGCTTGGCATCATCTGCAGACTTGCTGAGAGTCCTCTCGATAATAGTAATGTAGTAATCCCTCTACAGACTTGAATAAAGTTATTGTTTAGATTTCTTTGCAAAACTTGTATTTCCTTTAGAGAAACCTTCTGTAAACAAACTAAACATGTCAAAACCTGAATGTTTAGTGCCAAAGAAAACTCCAAAATTACATTTTCCCTTTATTCTGAATTGAACCTCAATTCAACATAAGACCTAATTTCAGTATAAATAAACTATACTCCCTTTATGCCTATAACTGCCCAGTTTTCATTGCCAGACTTTTGTATTAACCATATGTTCAGGTGCATTATTTTTTTGAACAGCATTTTATACATTACATATTGTGGAAACTACTCAATTTACGTCAATCACAACATTGACATATGAATGAGCAATATTTGCTAGAGTTCTTCTGGATTTTTAGGAGTACCTTGATAAGTATTATATGTATAAAAATCACAGGCCCATAGAATTGTTTGGGTTGGAAAGTACCTTAAGGATCATCCAGTCCCAACCCCTCTGCCATGGGCAGGGACACCTCCCACCAGACCAGGCTGATCGAGGCCACATCTAACCTGGCCTTGAACACCTCCAGGGAGGGGGCAGCCACAACTTTCCTGGGCAACATCTGCCAGTGTCTCATCACCCTCAGCATGAAGAATTTATTCCTGATGTCGACTCTAAATCTTCCCCCTTCCAATCTAAAGCCATTCCTCCTCGTCTTATCACTACACACCCTTGTAAAAGTCCCTTCCCAGCTTTCTTGTAGCCCCCTTCACGTACTGGGAGGCCACTCTATGGTCTCCCTTGGAACCTTCTCTTCTCCAGGCCAAAGAAGCCCAACTCTCTCACAGCTTGTTGTCATAGCAGATCTGCTCTGACTTCTGATCATCAAAGAGAAATCATTAGGCTGTGGAGATGGCAGCTGCTGCATGACAAGGAATCTTACAGACATGCAGCAGTCCTAGGTGTTCAGGTGACCAGGAATCTAAACTACAGCACTATTAAGGACTCAAAGATCTTGATGTGAGGTTCCTGACACAGTAAACTACCAGCTTTTTCCAGGAGTGCGCAAATGGAAAAGAATATATGAATGCACAGTAGATGATCTGTGGGTTTTCTGGCATTGAAATCAGTAGGCATCACTTGAATGATTTAAAAGGATCATTAATATTTTTTAAATTTTTGTCTATGTTGTCTCCTGTTTGTATTTCCAATCTTTTATCTCCATGATAAACTCAGCCAGGACTTTGTAGTGAGTCTCCATGATTTTTCCAGAAATTACTAGTACTTAGAATTAAGGGAAGACTGTGTTATTAAAGGGCACAATGCAAGCCCAAACGCACAATTCTTCCTCTGTTTTAATGAGGAGTGCACACATTACCACACCACTAAGCACACTGCATTACATTAGGAAGACTATTCATTTAAAAGCATAGGTTGGCTATCACAAAATGAAATCATCCCATGATATCATGATATGTTACTAGCTAAAATTTTCCCATGATGCGACATTTCTGACCACCTCTGGGGTTTTTTGTCTCATACCTATTACACAATGCTGCCACTAGATGTCAGATTACGAAAGGGTCCTGCCAGTCCCCACAAACGTGTGAATCTGGTTAACAGCTGAATTAGAGGAAATTATTGCACAGGGTAAAGGGAATGATTGAGGAAAAAAAAAAGGTAACTTTATTGGTTTTTAGCTTTTGGCAGTATTAAATTACTGGTTTGATAGGATGAACTCCACTATTGTGACACACAAAAATACAGACAAGCTCCTGAAGCCACCTTCTTCCTTTCAGCATTTACACTTTGTTTAAAGCACTTTTCAAAATGAACCCTGACTCATTAGAGGAACTTTTAAGCATTACCACAATGATAGCACTAAATAATGGTGGAAAACTAAGACACAAATCTTACCCAATGCAAATTAAAGTCATATAAAGAAAAAATAAATTATGAGGTCTAGTTCCTTTAGTCTTTATAGACTCACCTGTATTTACAACTCATCTGGCTCAATGTGTTTGTCCTTCATCCCTGTGCTCACAGCTATATTATACTACAGGCCTTGGTGATGAAATATCATGCTATGCTCACATCCAAGCAAGCTGACAAGCTGGACACTGTAAAGAAAAGGAGACTTGGTACATCCTACGTGTCATGACATGGAGTTGATGAATAGTCTCCATAGCAAGTTAAGAGAGCTTGTTCAAAGATCAGAGCTAGGAAAACAGCCCTGGACCACATCCTGGTAACCAACAGAAGGACTGGCCTTGAACTGTGAATCCCGCTTGTCTGTCATCATGGTCAAAATTTTCCAGGACAAGAGCTATAAAGGGGAAGGACAGAGAAAAGACAATGTTCTGTGTAGAAATGCAGGACAAAAAAACTTCTCACTTTCATCATCCCACAGGATTCAGTGATGACAACAGTTTAAGCTAGTTGCTCTGTCCATGTTTATAGAAAAAAAAAAGTACTTCAGAGAACCTCATTCTCTTCCAGTACCTTGTGTAAAGTGGAATGTGAATGATTTTTGATCACAGTGAACAACACTAAAACCCAAGCTGATGTCAGATTTATCCCTTCCTAATTGTGGGGGCAAAGCCATGGCACAGAATGCATAAAACATCGAAATCATAAGTTATTTGCTCAGGATGAGAAAGAGGCTTTAAATAGCAACAGAACAATGCTGTAACATTATTTCATAGCACTACACAGCCTTACCCCTTCAACTGAATTCACTAAGTGGATGTGAATCCCTGGGCTTACACTACTGGGGATATGACCTCCTTTCTAAATCTGATCCTCAGTTTCCTTCCCAAAACTGTCTAAATGACTCCTTTTCACCAGAGTCTTTCAGTTGTTGTTCATGGCCACAGCTGTGAAAAGGCTCACTATCTGATTCCTAGGCTGATGTTAGGTTATCTTTACTTCCAAGAAAGAAGTTCCTTGGTATTCATTAAGGATATAGTTTTTGAAAACCTGTGTAATGAGGGTCTATTTCTCTTTCTTCAGCTATTATTTGAAATGTCATTATGTCTCTTATCCCTTCGACAGCCATTGTGGACCCCAGCATATGCCTTTGCCCCAGTGAAGGTTTAGAAGGGGTCAGTCATTCTGACGGCCCAGAGAAGTGGAAGTAGCTTATAAATTTTGCAGAATCATGAACTTCCTACAGAATGATCCTTGAAATATACAACCAGAGATGATAGAGTCTTGGGATCACAGAATGGTTTGGGTTGGAAGGGGCCTTGAAGATCATCCAGTTCCAGTCCCCCTGCCAGGGGTAAGGACACCTCCCACCAGACCAGGCTGCTCAAGGCCCCATTCAACCCAACCTTGAACATTTCCAGAGAGGGGGCATCCACAATTTCCCTGGGCAACCCGTGCTAGTGTCTTACCAACCTCACTGTGAAGAATTTCTTCCTAATGTCTAATTTAAATCTTCCCCCTTAATCCTGAACTACCTGAGGAGGAACAGCATAATGATGTTGGATGTCAGAACAGTACAAAAATATGGAAATATGGAATGTGAAATCCTACATGAGGAGATAAATTTGAGGGCCATTTGGGAAGTGAATACTACATCAACAGATTGATAAACCTTAATCCCAAGCAAACTCTTTGAAACATGTATCTAAGCTTACTGTTTCAAAACTGAACTAATTCAGCAACTCCTGAAAGAGTTATTTTCATACCAGTAGGAGGGAGAACACAATGAGATCCATCACTATCTGTGACAATAATTTAATAAAATACCACAGTCCATAGATTTACTGGCAACGGAGGATCAACATATATAGAGAGACTCATGTTGCTTATTGTTGTGCCTTTGCTAAGGAGCCAAAGCATAACCGTTTCCCTGTTGTGTGACAAGAGGCTGCATAATCCTAATATGAGTGATTGCTGGCTTAATAAGCCCATCCTGAAGATCTTTGCAAGATCAGTGCTGAAACATTACCAACTTGTAATGTTGAGGTGAAAAATCCTGAAATGCCTGTGGGATAATTCCTTGCCTTCAGCCGAGTAAATTAAGCAGCATCAGAGAAGTAATAATCTGTATTGTTACATTATTAACTTGGTCCCTGGCACAGCTTTGTCCTGGACAAACGAGCGCTTGGACATGATTCAGGAGTCAATACAGTTCATAGGCCTTACCCAAGAAGCAATCTGCATGTATCTACCCTGTTTTGAAAGACAATTTTAAATGGGAGGAGAACGGTTCTGGACCTATTTATTTTGCTAGTACAGTGATAGTGTAGCTCTTGCATAGGATCATAGAATGGTTTGAGTTGGAAGAGACCTTAAAATTCATCCAGTTTCAACCCACCTGCCATGGGCAAGGACACCTCCCACTGCATGCTCAAAGCCTCATCCAACCTGGCCTTGAACACTTCCAGGGATGGGGCTTCCACAACTTCTCTGGGCAACCTATGACAGTGTCTCACCACCTCCACAGTAAAAATTTTTTTCCTAATATCTCATCTAAATCTCCCATCTTTCAGCTTAAAACCATTACACCTTAAGCTATCACTGTACTCCCTGACAAAGAGCTCCTCTCCAGTTTTCTCGTGGGCCCCCATTAAGTACTGGCAGGCTCCTATAAGATGCAGGACCTTGCACTTGGCCTTGTTGAACTTGACGAGGTACAGGCCCACCTCTCAAGCCTATCAAGGTCCCTCTGTATAACATCCCTTCCCTCCAGTGTGTTGACTGCACCATACAACATGGTGTCATTGGCACACTTGCTCAGGGTGCGCTCAATCCCACCATCCGCATCTCTGACAAAGGTGTTAAACTGTGTTGGTCCCAATACTAATCCACAAGAAATACCACTTGTCACCTGTCTCCACTTGTACATCGAGCTATTGACCACAACTCTGAGTGTGACCATCCAGCCAACTTTTCATCCACCAAGCAGTCCATCCATCAAATCCATGTCTTTCCAATCTAGAGAACAGAATGTCATGTGGGAAGATGTTGAATGCTTTGCATAAGTCCAGGTAGATAATGTTGGTTACTTTTCCCTTATCCACCAAATCTGCAGCCCCATCATAGAAGGCCACCGAATTCATCAAGCACAATTTGCCCTTAGTGAATCCATGTTGGCTGTCACCAATCATATCTTTATTTTCCACCTGCCTCAGCATTATTTCCAGGAGGATCTGCTCCATGATCCACTCTAGTTCCCTGGGTCTTTCTTTTTTCCTTTTTTTAAAATGAGGGTTATGTTTTCTCTTTTCCAGTCAGTGGGAACTTCACCAGACTGCCAGGACTTCTCAGATATGATGGATAGTGCCTCGGTGACTTTCTTCGCCAGTTCCCTCAGGACCCACAGATACATTTTATCAGGTTGCATGAACTTGTGCACATTCAAGTTTCTTAGATGGTCTTGCACCTGATCTTCTCCTACAGTGGGCAGTTCTTTGATTTCCGAGTTCCTATCTTTGCCGTCTACGACCTGGGTGGCGTGGTTTGAGCCCTTGCTGTTGAAGACTGAGGCAAAAAAATCCTTGAGTACCTCGGCCTTCTCCATATCCTGGGTCACCATGTCTCTTGTTTCCTTTTGAAAAATGATCATATTCTTCCTTTTATCACTGACATATCTTTAGAAGTTTTTCTTATTGCCCTTGATGTCTTTGGACACATTTAAGTCTGTCGGGGCTTTAGCTTTTCTAACCTGATCTTTGGCTGCTCAGTTTCCCTGTATTCCTCCTGGGCTACCTGCCCTCACATCTACCCTCTGTACACTTCCTTTCCGCGTTTGTCCAGGAGTTCCTCATCTATCCATCTGGACCTCCTGGTGTTTGTGCCTGACCTCCTTGTTTGCCAAAGGATGACACAAAAGGGATCCAAGTATTGTATGGTACGTTCTGTATACCTCTTAAAGAACAATCTACCTAACATGAAATGAAAAGAATTGTAGGCAGTTTCTGCCTCTTTTGATGCTGTTACAGTACTGGGAAAAGTAATTCTTTTCCTCAGAGATGGATAACGTTTACACTGCCTTTGTCATCCAATGTACCAGTCCTGACTCAAAGAATATTTCTAAATGTTTTTCACAGTTCTTTGTTTTGCACAGTTTCTTAATGTTTGGAATAGCCGAAACCTGAGTTCTTTTGTTTGCTTTTGGAAGAGATGAAAATTGCATATTTTCTTAAGAGTTTGTTGTTTGTCATCTGTGATAAAGCAGATGAACTCTGCTTTTCTTCCAAAGAGGTTAAATCATGACTGCACTGAAGCCAGTCATAAATTCCTTTATTCATGGGGGAAGACTCTGGCTTAAAAAGATTGCAATATCTTGACTAAAAAAACACTCTGAAGGATAATAATATCTGACCTGTGGGTCAAGTGATCGCTCACCATCACAAGAATTCCTTTGAAAGCAAGGCCACAGTTTGATTTGCACTTGTTACCTTCCAAGGAGACACTTCAGAGGCTGGAGAGGATGAAGATGGATACATGCCCTTTTTGTGAAAGCAACAACCAAATTATCACATAGAGGAGGATTGCCAATGATTGCTTGAAGCCATTTCAGCTCAAGTTTGCAGCAGAATTGCTAAACCCTAACTCCATTGCTGAGCTGCAGCAACTTGTCTCTCTTTGCTAGCCTGCTGCTCCAGATACTGCAAAAACAGGGCCCGACGGGACCCAGAATCTCTTCTGTAAAAAAATAAAGCTTTTTCAGATAACAATCAATCAGCAATCTTCTTAAAGCTGTGACCATCCCTGTTTCCCTTGGGTTTTTCAGACTTAAAGCAGCCAGCATATTTGTACCCTTTTGGAGAGACAGTCCACTGAAATCCCACATACTGTAGCCACACTTCACCACAGTCTACCATGTGCTGCTAGGGAGTCATCCAGGATTTCACTGGACTTGTGCCTTAATAACACTTTTCCAAAAATTATGGTGGTCAGCAAAATACTTTGGAAAACAAAAAAAAAAACTTCCTAAAATAAAATGTAATTTATGTAATTTTCATTTTCCATCAGGAACTGAAAAATTCCCCAGATTTCACAAATTGGTTGCCATATCCTTTGTGGCC
Source organism: Dromococcyx pavoninus (assembly GCA_033558185.1). Classification (NCBI taxonomy): domain Eukaryota; kingdom Metazoa; phylum Chordata; class Aves; order Cuculiformes; family Neomorphidae; genus Dromococcyx; species Dromococcyx pavoninus. The sequence continues at coordinate 1,968,135 of JAUMJL010000009.1, forward strand.
TGTGAGTCATCTCCTATATCTGTGGCAGGAGGAATTTTTGTAAAATAATATTTTTTTTTACAACTCAGTGTCTCATTCTGAGGCTTGTAGAGGAGATAATTCCTGCAAAAATGCCTGACAGACCAGAGGTAACATGACTGTAGCTGGACCAGTGCATGAGTCAATGCTGGGGACTGATCTTCAGCTGTAGATACTAACAATATGACCAGATAAAAGAGAAATCATAGAACTGATGTGATGAGGTTACTAGACTGAAGCATATAAGATGGCATTTCAGATGGAACCTAAAACCTAAGGCTACGTATGAGGCAGGAAATAAAATTCACTTGGGACCATTCTTTGACTTGGAGGCTGACTGGCATGAAACAGCTCATGTCTATGCTTTTAAACTCTTAATTTCCAAGATAGGTTGGCTGCATCCAGGTTGGTTATTGGGAAACATCCCTGACCCATGAGATGTCCTGAATAGTGCCTGGGAACCATTCAAAGGCATGGTTCAAAATTAAATCACCCAATAGCCACTCAGGCAGTTTAGCAGTACAGAGGATAGAGATCCAGTGTCTGGGAATGTTTTTTAGTCCCATGACAATTACTAACACCAGCCATAGCCTGAGCATCTGTCCATCTCTCCCAAACTCCATCAAACACCAAGCTCACAGATGTCAGTGCAGCTGCTTCCAGTGAGGCCCACAAGACAAAATACTTTCTGCTTTTCTCACCTGTCCTCCTTCCTTTTGATTTTATGCCTGTTTAGTTGGTTCCCTTTTAATTTCATGCCTGGCAGTCTGACAAGAGAATGTAGATGACTTTGACAAGACTTTGAATCAGAGTTGCAGCTGCTATAACCGTTTCACAAGAAGCAATATAACAGTGGTTTATAGAAAGCCACTGCACTACAGTAAAAAAGGGAAGAAATTATAAAGCAGGATACCCTTTGGAGAATGCTACTGCTCATTCAAAACAGATGTGAAACATATTTGTTTAGTGGTAGGGTGAACAGACACAAGACTACTTTGAGAGCTGGCCCACTAACATTGCACAGAATCTTTTTAGACATATGGACACACACAAGCATATGCATACACATACCTGTGCATATATTCATATGACTTTGAGAAGGATCCAGCCAACATCCTGCAGAGATGCTCTATGTATGTGGTAGCTGCACACAGGCAACCTGCACTCAGAAAATCTGTAGCCCTTTGACTCTCTTCTGCTCCTCCTTCAAACTCAGATACCCTTCATTAAGGTAGCTATGGGTTTACTGTTACCAAGGCAGCAGTCCTGGTTGCCGTAAATTCAGTGCAGATTTTCTGTGGCCTTCTCTCAATAGTTTCTCTACAGTATAAATCTGTTTTTCACCTGCCACATGAAAGCCCTGCAGAATCAGTCTTCGATATATGTTCCACTCACATCGCATATTTGGATTCCAACATGAAGCAGGATGCTTTCTTGACCCAAACTTTGTGCTGCCCCAAGCTATCTGTCATGAAGAGTCTTGGGTTAGACCATCCCAGCAGCATATGGTGAAGAATAGGCAGGACATCAGAGGGTAACAACACTTTCACTTGACCATAGACTTCTATTGAGCAGGTAATTACATGAAAATCCTTAAAGCCAGTGCAGAGTAACAACTGCTTTAGAGGAATGAGCTGCTTCATTCTAAAACAGACAAAGTCAAGAGAGATTAATCCATAATGACAACAAAAATGTAAAGTCCTAGATCCCTAACCATCAGAGAAAGTATTAGATGCGTGTAGTAGGTCCCTTCTTACCATGAGCATTTCCCCCCCTCACTACTGCTCATTATTTCTCCAGGAAGATGCTGGGAAGAAATACACACAGACCAGAAGCCATCTAAGAAGAAGTGCAATTTGAAATAATTATGACAGCTAAAGAAATAAAGAATAAAAATATCTTAAAATTGGTAAAATGATAGGAGAATTAATGAAAAAACCTGAAATATTTTTACACCTTTGCCTTTCTACCAAAATTCTATTTATCTGTCTTTTCTAACACATTGGTTTTTTTCTGACCTGCCTAAATAATTTTAATTTGGTTTATTTGTTTTTCCTAAAGAAATAAGAAAAACCAATGACAAGCAAAATTGAGGAAAAAGACAGTTACAAAAAAAAAAAAAGTAAAAAAAAATCCTTGATTTTTCCAAGAAAACTTTTCTGGAAATTTCTAACCCATTTATCTTAAAATTGACTCCCACTTACTAAGCAGATGAAATAAAGATTCAGAGCAAATGCACTATTATTACAGCTGCTCAAAGGACTGAGCAAACACATTGATTCATTCTAAAGAAACCGCATTTGGAAAAGTTGTAAAATCTTCATGGGAGGTATTAAATTAATTTGATTTGGTGAATACAGAGCATGTGTATTTTCTGGCATAGGCATGAGTAATAAAATAAATAAGGATGAAACTGAAACAAATGTCTATGCTGCTGGAGTTAATACATAGCAAAATTACTATGGAGTGCATCCAGCTTTCCACATAGACGAAAAATAAAAGTAGCATCAGAGATTTTAATGTGGTTTTCCATTTTATTAACTGAACAGTGGAATACTTATCTGAGAGAAATATGCATTGAGTTGGCTTTCATGAGCCTTTTCTACCAGTCCTAGAAAATTTCCATTTTTCTAAACTTAATGATGTTTATTTCTTAGAGTTTCTATAATTTTTTTAGATCGCAGGGTTTCCTATAGTTTCTTGTAGATTTTCTACTTAGCATATTTAACAAAAATCTTCAAACATTTCCTTTTCAAGCTATGTAGTTCAATTTTTTAAGGTGTGAGAATGTCTAACTGCATCCATGCAGACTACATTATGTAAACTGCATAATTATAGTGAAATTGTCTGAAACTACTTGTATAGATGAAGAGTAAAGGTTATTTAGTGATAACAGGGGTGCTGGGCGTGAGCAAGTGCATGCTTTTCTGAGTGAGAGACCTCAGAAAGAGGTCAAAGAGATTGTTTATTATCTTATTGCTTCTTGTATACTACTAATAGACTGAAAAAGCTGCCTCTGTCCACTTTCTGACATTGCATATTGACAGTTATTGATTGCAGTGAAGAAGTTTTACTATTCAAAGTGAATTTTCAAAGCTTTGAAAACCCCAGCATTAGTGGTGTTCTATTTCTAATAATTGAATTTTCTTTCAAAGCTGCATTGAAAAGAAATGAAAGCTGGGAAAAGACCGTTCAAAAGGCATTAAAAAAAAGTTCAGAGGAATCAGAGGCAAAGTAGATGCGGCACTGAAAGTGGCTGGTGCACACTAATCTACACAGTAAACAGACCTGATCCTGCCAGTCTGTCCTTTGTGGAAGTAAGGAAGGTAATATAAGCATGATGTCTTTTTCAAAAAATAGCACTTTCATTGATTTATTTCTGTGAGAAAGCTGAGTAAGACTTCCTGTCCAGTTGCTTTAACAAATATTCTGGACTGTATCAGCTCCACATGTAAGCTATGAAATCATTAGATGATTTCATATCCCAGGACATGATTCTGCAGCTAGTTTAGAGTTTTTTCTCCTTATTAGTTTAAAATCTCTGTTCTGTTTTCTACTGAAAAAGCTGCAGTATACATAAACTATGAGGTTTCAATTAGGAAAAAGTTGTATACATACTATTGCACAAGTAAAAAATTACCTTTTTGAGTGTTGAAAATGACTTTCAAAATCTCATACAATTATAGCTCCAGCAGGAAGTCTTTGAATCCCAAATTCTAGACTATATAGGAACCCTATACTGCTGTGGCAAGCAAGATTGGGAAATTCCTGAAGTTTGTTGAAGATAATTTCTTGTCATAAATACTCAGTAAGGCAACTAAGTTATCCTCCTAGACTTGTTTTTGGTGCATAGAGAGGACTCATGGGAGATGTGGTGGTCGGTGGCTCTCTTGGCCACAGTGATCATGAAATGTTTGAGTTATTTAAAGTTTTTGGTGTGATAAGGAAAAGGTCAGCAAAGTTGCTACCCTGGTTTTCAAGAGGGCAAATTTGAAGCTTTAGGGAGCCGTGAATCTGGTTTTGAGGGCTTATGGCTCCATGAGTGCTGGTCCACAGAGGAGAAGGCAATCCTATTGTGTCACAAGTCAAGCAAGTGGGGCAGAAGACCAGCTTGGCTGAACAGAGAACTCCTATCAGAACTCAGGAGGCAAAAGAAATTATGTGATCTGTGGAAGTAAGTTCAGGCTTCACAGAAAGATTGCTAAGTCATGATTCACATATGCAGGGAGAAGACACGAAAAGTCAAAGCTCAAGTAGAGCTGAATCTGGTCAGTGTTGTGTTAGACAACAAGAAAGCCTTTTAAAAATATGTTAATAGCAAGAAAAGGTCCAAGGATAACAACAAAGCTGGTGAAAGGACTGGAAAGCATGTTCTGCGAGGGACGGTTAAGGGGTCTGAGTTTGTATAGTTTGGAGAAAAGAAGGCTGAGGGACAACCTCATTGCTCTCTCCAGCTTCCTGAGGAGGGGAAGTGTAGAGGGAGATGCTGGTCTCTTCTCCTTGGTATCCAGGACAGCAGTCAACAGCAGATGGTGCTCACTGGGTCTCATGTCCCACACTCTCCAAAGCAGGAGCTACTTTTGGGGGGCTCTATTCAGAGATAGTTGTGAAACCTGTCTCAGTGGGTCAACAAATACTTACATGTGGTTTTGCAAACAGACATTTTAGCCTTCCGATAGCAATAGGGGCATTTCATGAGTGCAGAAAGGATGGGGCAAGCATGAGGTTATGAGGTTTGATCCCAGAAACCCTTCAACAAGAATTTTTCGTCATGGCAGCAAGTTACAGATACATGAAAGTGAATTTGTCTGTTCTGTTTGAAACATGTTATTGACTTTCAGGCTAAATTTAGATAAAGTACATCTGGAACCACCTAGATTTGCAGCAGCGCGGAGCTCAGCACATACTATAGAAAAAGGGTAAATCCTTAGCTACAACAAAATTCAAGCTACTTACACTTCTAATTGCACTGAAGCAATTCTTTTTAAAGTTAACTTGGATGTCTTTGCACTACACTGCTTTCAAAGTAGACTATAGAGTTGTCAAATCAGATTAGAAATTGGTTTGATCTTGAAGGTTAGGTTCATCCTGTTTAATTTCAGATACTCAGTGGCCATATGAGAGGTCTGAGGGTATTAAAACATCTCCATGGCACTGGCAGCTATGGGATAGGACATATGGTAAGCTCATGTCCTCTGGACGGGCACCTGAAGGCTAGCTAATTTATTCTAGGGCCTTTCAAACCACACTTGATGCTCCTGCTTAGATAGCTGCATCAGGCATTCAGAAGCCAAACACCTGGGTCAAGATCCAGTTGCCTGCACCTACATGCATAGTGCTGGCTGCTTAACACCAAAAATTCAGATACACAAGACACCACAGTGAATAGGAAGACATGACACAAAACAAATGGATGTCCATGTCTTTCTGGAGAAGCACCTGGAAGCCATCTGGGATGCTGCACCTCAGATTTCCTTAAGTACTTTATGTGTGAACCATTTAACCTCACCCACAAGTTGGCTTTGAGTTTGAGGTTCAGATATTTGAGTTGGCATCTAAACCTGATAAAGCTTTCTACATGTAAATTAGTCAATTAAGATCTAGTTCATACAACAGAAGGGCCTAGAGAACAGATCAAATATGTCTATTCTTTTTTATCTGTCTTCTGAAGACAAGGATTCTGCCTGAGCTCCCAAATCAGGACTTTCCTACTGATGAAACTTTTCACTTGGCAGACAAAAGCTTACCTCCAGAATTCAACATCTAATTTCCCTGCAACTGGGAGGCTGTACCCCCAGATTTGAGAATTTTGTACTCAACCCTGCCGTTACAAAACTAACGTGTGGATGTGAACCCCTGCTTGAACTTGACTCTCCAGACCCAAAACTTACCAGTGGTAATTTAGTATTATAAGATGATTCTGTACTTTTAAAACTCTATGAGGCTTGTTACAACATAAAAAGCTGCTAGAAAACAAGCCTGGAAATACAGGCTTGCATTAAGTCACTCAGATTATATGATGACTGTTTAATATGTATATGTAGCTACAAACTATTGCAACAAAGCCCTTGGAATGAGCTAGTTCCTCTAATGAAGAATTCTTTTTTCCTTTTTTGCTTTTTTACATTTTTTAGGATCTATTTACTTCTTTTCTGGTCCAAAAGACTATAACTATGACAGAGAGAAGGAAAATGTGATTAATATTGTGAAAAATCAGTTCTTGGATTGGTTGCTATAGCAGTCCTCAGTAGATCATCATATGGAAGTTGAAAAAAATGAAAATTAGACCCCGAGTAACAGAAAAAAGGTTATTCCCTTTCTAAGCTTTTCCTTTTATGCAAACACAGAAGATAAGGAATGCTACAACTCAGACATGCAATATAAAAGTACTTGAATAAATAGATGAATGATGCCACCTCAGAAGCATCTAGACCCAGAATATCGTAACTTTTCTGCTGCCTAGAATCAACTCTATTGAAATTCACTGAGAAATCCTTTCTGACCACTTACTAAAGACCTGCATTTCCAAGGAACAAGGTAACATAATGGGAAACCGTTGCAGAAGCTGTGACTAACCAAGCCTCTTCCTGATGGAACCAGCAAAAATATTGTGGTTTAAGCTGTCCTATGTCAGACAGATAAGCAGAGAAGAAAATATTCATACCCATCCAGTGTCTAATTATTTGAGTTCAGTCTACAGCCTCTTCAATCTGATCTTTCATCAGCACAATTATTTTCATCAAGGAAAAGGTGATGGCAGAGCAGAAGCTAATCATTACTTCCCTATCTGAGTTTGAAAGGAGTCACTGTGTGATTCTACAAATGAAGTGTAACACAGTAAGTACACAATTATTTAGTTGAAAACAGTAACCGTGAATTTGCATATTGTGCATTAAAACACTGGAGAAGTACAGTTTAAAGTTGGGTATGCATGAAGTCTGGTGCTTTCTGTTGTCACCCTCTTGTCACAGTTGTTTTCATTAAAGCAAAGAAAATTGGTATTTAAAACTTCGTACTTTTCATATTCCTTCCTTTGTGCCTTTGTATGCCAATCACAAATTTTCTCCACCAGAAACTGTTCTAGGTAGGACTCTTTTGATAACTGCCTAAAGACTAGCCAGGATCAGCCTTACAGAGAAACCTCAAATTTGTAAAACACTCGCACTCATTTCAAGTAAGAACAACAGACCCTTTTTCATTTAGTTATATGACAGAAATAGCCATTTTAACCCCCAGAAGAGCCTGGGACCAAGGAATAAGTGGGCCATAAATCTGGTTCCTCTTCTTGTCACATATGTCAAGTATCTGCAATTCATTGAATAATTTTTAGTATTCTATCCCAATTCTTGTGGATGGATCTGCTTTTTTATCTACCTCAGAACAAAATCAAGTGGCAAAAACTATGATCCAAAACTGGTACAAATTTTTCCCTGTGTGGGAGAACAAAAATAGCCTCTGGTTTTGCACATCCAAATGAGAACCCTGCATACGTATCCCTTTATTTTCTACTGACACCAGTGTAAAACAAAACTTTTTTCATGTCTAGCTCTTTGAGCAAGAAGATGCATAATAACATTTTTTCTTACTGAAGGTTGATGCACAGATAGATCAGAACGAGTTCTTTACATTTTTTCTCTGTGGGTTGTGACAGAGTGGCAGCTGATGAGACTGGGGTGAAGAGATCCGAAGGGAGATGCAGACCTTATTGAAATCAGTGATTTTTATCAGTGACCTCAAAGGGTCAGAGGTTTCACACTGAGACTTAAGACTTTTGTCAGCCAGAGTCCCAAAGCCTTGCTTCCACGTACAATTTTTAGTAATTTGAAGTGTGTTGTACCATGTTATGTATACAGAATACTGCATAATAAATCCATGACATATATATTTTCCTTCTTTTGAAGTTTTTCATACCCTGTGTTTTAAAATAATGGCTCTTCTGTTATTCTTGTATAGTTCAAAGTTGTATAAGTCAAAGAAAATTAAGAGTACACTGAGCAATCTAGCTCATCTTAGGTGTCATAGAATCACAGAATCATTTGATTGGAAAAGACCTCTCAGATCACGAAATCCAACTGTACGTGTCCACTACGAAACCTTATCCCTGAGCTCCTCTTCTACCCATCTTTTAAATACCTCCAGGGATGGTGACTCAACCACCTCCCTGGGCAGCTGTGCCAGTGCCTCAGAACTCTTTCCATGAAGAAATTCTTCCTGATGTCTATTCCAAACCTCCCCTGGCAGAACTTGAGGCCATTTCCTCATCTCCTTTCACCTGTCTCTTGCGAAAAGGACTCTGCACTGTGTTCAGGTGGGCACTGATACTTGGTATTAGTCCTTCCTTAAATGTTTGCACTCCCTGTAGAGGGCCTAAGGGCGGGTATTTCCAACACAGCACACTCATATCTAGAAACATTCAGTCACCAAGTTCATGTTGTCACATACAAGTGAATGGAGGAGTTTGGGACAGGCTTATTTATCACTGCTGTCATCTCCAATTTTGCTGTTGCTGTTGCACTTTATCATAAAATTTGAGGCTAAATACTGAAAGCAAAGAATTTCTACTGTAACCTCTGCATGCCCAGCAAGGCAGAGCTTAAAGGATGAGGACCTCCCACACGTGAAAGCATAGAAAAAATATTTTTGGCAAAAAAGACCTCTTTTCTTCAAAATGTCTGCTTGGAATGCCTCTATTAGGGAGACCAGCCTTCTGTTGAATTAACCTGTCCCAAGCCAGGGCACTAATCAAGATGAGAGTGCCCTTGAATGGACACATTGCCTCTTCACATGGGCTCTGGTCCTTGCCAGACTTCTGGGTCTTTGGGTCTACATCTCAAATCAGAAGTTACTTGCTGAGAACAGCTCTGGGTCCCTGGGGCAAAGAAATAGAAATTGTTGAATTCTTAGGAAGCTAGTCTAGGTCAGCCTCTGAAGAGATCTACTTCTGTCCAGAAAGAGACTGGGAAACCTAGACCTTTAGATAACTGTCTTTTAGAGTAATTCCTCCTTGAGTGTACTTCATATTTTTAATTCTATTAATATTTTGTAGCTTAAAGATGAACTACAGAAACCTTCCATTTCACCTTCCCTTTGCCAACCATTACTATTGGTGTTACTATCTTCATAGTGTCCTATTTTAATGATACAACTATTCCCTTACCCTCTGAAACTGGTAATTATACCTATCTAAACCCTGGCTTTAAATTGTTTAAAACTAATTCAAAGTGTAAAATGTTTATCAATTAAACCTAAGCTGCGAAAGACATCGTTGTTCGTTGAGTTTAGAGCTGTCAGGTAAACACATTGCATAGTCCTTAAATTTATTAAGTCCTCTTTTGAAGTCACTTCAATTATTGCCCTTCTACAGAGAGTTGTTTCAGTTTCATTCGTCTGGTGATTAGAAATCTATTTGTTATTTCTCCTCCATTTTTTATCCTCATAATTTTCTATATCCTATGAATACATCAGTCTTTACTCTAGTTTAATCTCTGGGAAATACTTGAAGAAAATAATCATTTTTCTTCTTTATTGCAACAATGCAAACTGCTGCTGAAAACTAGGGGTTTTGGACCTTAGTTGTGAAATTAACAGCTGCTCTTCCATTACACAGACATACAGAATCACTCCAGAGTAGAAAACAAAGAACCTGTTCCATTAAAATTCAGCAACGAGAGGAAAGAGAAATAGAAATCGGGCTTAATATATAATGAACATCTGTAGAATTAGTCCATAGTTATGGTAAAACAATGCAGTTATTAATTATTTTGCAAAACTTTGTGGATGAACCATCTTTCATTACCAATAAACTTGGGTTTATAAAAATACCTGTAAGCTACATATTTTAAATACAGAAACATACATTTTATCTAACACTAATGTTTAGATATCGCTATTATCAGTGTCATCTCTCTCTTCAGCCAAAACTTCAATTTTTTCCTCATTTTTTCAATTTGTCATCTAAGCTTCTAGACTTTATCTTGTAAGAATTTGCTTCTCTTTATTTCCTACAGATTATCAATATGTATCATAGAATTATAGAACGGTTTGGGTTGGAAGGAATTTTAAAAATCATCCAGTTCCAACACCCCTGCCATGGGCTGGGACATCTCCCACCAGATACATATTGATAATCTGTAGGAATACTTCCAGGGAGGGGACATCCACAACTTCCCTGGGCAACCTGTGCCAGTGTCTCACTATCCTCATTGTGAAGAATTTCTTCCTAATGTCTGACCTAAATATTCTCCTTCTAATTTAAAGCCATTCCCCCTTATCCTATCACTACATGCCCTTGTAAAAAGTCTCTCCCCAGCTTTCTTTTAGGCCCCCTTCATGTACTGGAAGACTGCCCTAAGGTCTCCCTTGGAGCCTTCTCTTCTCTGGGCTGAACAAACCCAACTCTTTCAGTCTGTCCTCAGAGCTCCAGCCCTCCTCTGGACCCGTTCCAACATCTCCATATCCTGTTTATGTTGGGGATTCCAGAACTGGATACAATACTCAAGGTGGGAGTATTACTGCATTGCAGTTCATTTCTCCAACTTTACCAATCCTGAGTGATACCAACCTCACAGATATTTCTGCCACACAGTGCAAGAAAAGCTACTGCCGTGTTAAGCTTTGGGAAGAGAGGTAGTTCAAATGTATTGAAGAGGAGGGCATACTTTTTTACATCCAGTACTTCCTAAGCACATAGTGCAGATAACTCAGAGGTGGATTGCTTTGCTGATTCAAGAGCATAGTCAGTCCGCAGTATAAAGGAAAGCCTGGTTTTATAAATACCTTTGTAGCTTATGGAGACTTTTGATGGTCAGAGAGGTAACTGACTCATGTGTTTGAACCTGAAGTAGACATACATTATGATGGGCATGAAAAATGAAGTCTTCTGGTGCATAGTGTGAAAACATGGGAGGAAAAAGTGGGGATGGGAAGGCCTCTACTTTGATGCTTAAGTCTGGTTAGAACAAGCCAGATTACATTTTGTTCAGAGACATTCTGTATCAAAAAGAACCCTCTCCAGTCATGGCTTCATCTTCCTTCCTGACTGTAGACACGTTCTGCTTCCCTGTGATGCTGTTTGACTTCACTATTTGAAACTGTTCTTTCTCCTCTTCATTAACTGCATTGTTCTTTAAGGGTGTTGCATTGCACTTCGTTGCTGCTATGATTTTGACTCCTCTGACTTCCTCAATCAATAATCAAGCAAAACTGAAGAGCCCACATACCAAAAGCCCCATATTTCTGGGCCTCCGCTTTTGCTTTTGGATGCACATGAATGAATGACAATGAATGATATGAGGTAGAGTTTACAGTTCTGTACTTAGTGTATCAAAACACGTTTTATGTTACCCAACAGGCCTTGCTGCCAACAGCATCATCAAATTTAATACAAAAATAAAAAGATGAGTTAAGGTGGGGAGGGAACACTAATATAAAGCTAATGTTTGTGAACCCGAAGATTTAATTCTGAAAGTAAACATGAAATCTGAGGAAACAATAATGGATGCCAAACCCAGCAAATCCCTCCAGATACGTACCTTTTTACACCTACACTCGCACGCCGTATTCTTGCTTAGACTCCAGTTCTGGGAACACTTACACTTGTACACAGGGAAAAACGTTTCCCCAGAGCGGTCTTGCTTTTCCCTGAAAACATTTTAGTGTGCAAAGCTAAGTGTCACTGTTTAGCCCCAACCTGGTTAAACTTTTTGGCAGCTAAGAACTGTCCAGTTGGGCTCCCAAATTCCACCCCTCCACCCCCCTAGAGAAAGTGAGAGGAAAATGAGAGGGAAAAGGCTTGTGTATTGGAAACTAAAATTACAGCTTTAATGAAATGATGACAATAATAGTAATAACAATTAAAACACTAAGATGAGGAGCAGCTGAGGGAACTGGGGTTGTTTAGCTTAGAGAAGAGGAGGTTGAGGGGAGATCTCATCACTATCTACAAATGCCTGAAAGGAGTGTGTAGCGAGGTGAATGTTGGTCTCTTCTCACAAGTGACAGGTGATAGGATGAGAGGAAATGGTCACAAGTTGCACCAGGGCAGGTTCAGACTGGATGGTAGGAAAAATTTCTTTACTGAAAGGGTGGTCAGGCACTGGCAGAGGCTGCCCAGGGAGGTGGTTGAGACACCATCCCTGGACGTGTTTAAAAAACAGCTAGATGAGCTTCTGAGGGACATGGTTTAGTAGTGGACAAGTATGGTTGGACTTGATGATCTCAAAGGTCTTTTCCAACCAGATGATTCTGTGATTCTATGAAATATGTACAAATATCCGAGATTGCACCCCCCACCACCCAATGACCGTATGTCACCAAAATGCTGTAGAGCAGACACGAGGGAATGGGTCCACAGCTAGGAGGGCACTGGATTCAGGAACTTATGTGGGGTCAGGAACAATCAGACAAATGAGATCCTCACTGGACATCAGTCATGACAGAAGAAAGCAAGACCCTCATGATCTCTCAGTTTTATACTGAGTATGACATATATGGGATGGAATAACCTGTTGGCCAGTTTGGGGTCACCTGTCCTGTCCGCCACTCCCTGAAGGTGTGACCTTTTCTTGTTAGCTCAAGGATGATCTTGGTTACTAGAGAAATAAGCATAAACATCGGTCTTTCTGCATACCAATGTTCCATGTTATCACTTCTAGAGAAAAACTGTCTGGAAAACATGCAATTTGCTTTCAGAAATATTGTTACTTTAGACTAAGACTGAGCCAGTGTTGGAGTCACCCCAATTAACTCAAAGCATAACACCAAGTAAGCATGAAGGAACATGAAGAACATAGATCTTTTCTTGAAAAGCTATCTTGATTCTTCCCTTGAGTATGGTGCTGTAAATCTCATGCAGCCCCACTGGAGCTGAAATAAAGCAGTAGAAGTGACCAGAAGAATAAAACCCACCACAGGATAGACAATAATGTTCAGTGGACACAAATGTCACATTCAAAATATGCAGTTGCTTTTTAGTACATTCTCGTCCAGAGATCCTCTGCATGGCATCTCCAACTGCAATCATAACACATTTTTCTTTTTAAACATTAGCATGCGTGATACTCTCTACCCATCCTAGATCCTTTACAAAGTCAATAACAAATGTGAGTTCAAGAATTCTTTTTCTCCTTTCTTAATAAGGAATTAAATCCACCTTGGGTCAAAATCCTGATCCCACTGAAAATCTCCAGCAAAGCTCCCAGTGACTTTAAGAAACATATGATAATACCTTACTAGATGAGACTCAAGTTCTTCATGACAGCCAGTGACAGTTGCTTGGAAATTACATACTTGGAAAGCATCTAAACAATAGGTCTTGCCTTGGCAACTACTTTTAGTGATCAGACAAATATATTCATGGTTTTATTCATTTTACATTACCTAAGAATGACCAATCCAAGTCCTTAGGTGAAACTAACCTAACGTTTGATATTTTTAGTAGGTTGGGAGAAAAATTCTTCAGAAATGTTTACAATAAATATTATACAATATTCCGAGAAACAGAGAGAAGAACAAATTTTGTAATTCCAACTGAAACAGAATTTTTGTGATTTGTTCTTAGCAGCAGTGAGGAATCATAGAATCATAGAATGGTTTGGGTTGGAAGGGATCTTAAAGATCATCCAGTTCCAAATTTCCTGCCACGAGCAGAGACACCTCCTACTACACCAGGATGATCAAGGCCACATCCAACCTGGCCTTGAACACTTCCAGGAAGGGGCCATTCAGAGATTCTCTGGGAAACCTGTGCCAGTGTCTCACCACCCTCGTCGTGAAGAATTTTTTGCTAATGTCTAATCTAAACCATCCCCTTCTAATTTAAAGCCATGCCCTTGTAAAAAATCCCTCCCCAGCTTTCTTGTAGCCCCTTTCAGGTACTGGAAGGTCACTCTATGGTCTCCCTGGAACCTTCTCTTCTCCAGGCCGAAGCAGCCCAACTCTCTCCACCTGTCCTCATAGCAGAGGTGCTCCAGCCCCCTGACCATCTTTGTCCTCTGGACCCGTTCCAACAGTTCCATATCATTCTTACATTGAGGATTCCAGCACTGGACACAGTGCTCCAGGTAGAGTCTCATGAGAGCTGAAAAGAGGGGAAGAATCTTGCCCTCACTCTGCTCACCTCACCTTGCTGGCCACACTTCTTTTGATACAGCCCAGGATATGGTTAGAGGAACAAAAGGTAATCTCTACCTGAGCATGCTTTATGGGAGAAGTGTTTTCCTTCTCCTGCCTTGGACTTCTCCTTGAAAGCAGAGTTCTACGGACAGAAGAGTACAGGATGCCTCTTCAATGTTAAGTAATGTGTATTTGTATCTGATGAATGTTTTTAATAATAAAAGCAAACAAACCAGTGTTTCTCTGATCTTTACACAGTTTGTTCTGTGACTTTCAGAAGCCACTGAAGGTTTTGAAAGTCATCTGTTTTCAAAACAGACAAAAGAAAAAGGATGTAGTTTTGTTTATTCTTGTCTGAAACTTTAAATAAACAGATGTAATCTGTCTATTGTTTGAATTGCAAACAATTGTCTATTAAGAGCGACCTTCAGTGTGTTCTATTGTGAAACTTCAACTACATGCCACATATTATCTGTGCTGGTGATGTCCATCCCAATGCACCCCAGCATCCTTGTCCAGGTCTTCCTGGAGGGTAGCTCTTCCCTCTGAAGTGCCAACCACCCTACTCAATTTGGTGTCATCCGCAAACTTCATCAGGGTGCTCCTGAGACCATCATCCAGGTCACTTACAAAGATGTTAAACAACCCCAGACCTGTGTGTCCATAAGCATCTCAGTGTTGACTATGTCCAGGATGCAGGTGCCTCTCCCATGGTCTTGGTCCAAAGAAACTCCCATTTTCGTTCTCCCAATAATTCATTACTGCTAGTAATCATTTTCTAGCTAGCTAGCTCTTCTAGGTCTCCTCCCACGTAGCACATGAAGTAATTGCTTTTAGCTACACAATTGTATCCAGCTTGTCCTCTTTCCTCAATGTGTGTCTTTAGTAGTACCGATGAAATGTGCCTCAATCTTGGAAGACATTCTGAAGAATCAGGAATGGATGATACAATCCCTGTTATGGAGGAAGCTGTGACCCATGACATAATATTTTCTACTGTTTTTTTCAGGTGACTGAAGCATTTTCTATTGCCTATTTTAACATAGGGTAAATAATTTCCTAGTGGTGTTTGTTTGTCACTCTTGCCAATAGAAGAAGCACACGTGACCAGCCAGCATTGAAGGAGTACCTTACTCATGAACTTGTAGACACTGGTGTAGCAATCAGGCAAGGGGGAATTTCCCCATGTAACTGATTCATGCTCATCTGCCCTCTCCTTCTCTCAACCATCCACAAAGGAACACAAAAAAACCCAACAAAAAAAACCATGAAGGCATGTAAGTTTAACTGACATAATGCAGAATGACTGGAGTCAAAATGTAAATAAGAATAAAAATGGAGGAATACTACAATAGCCAACAAGGATCACTGGGAAAATTTAAACATTCTGTCAGTTTCTGAGTTTGTATCTTGTTAGGATCTCTGTCTCTGCCCATGAACAACTGAAATAAGGTTCTAGAAGAAGAGAAAGAATACAAGATGTTAAGAATAGAGGTGTGACATCAAATCATGCAGGATCAAGGGGCTATGCTCAGTTGCACATTTCACTGAATAGTATAAAGGGTTGGAAGAAAGAAATTTCCATATTGCTTTGTCAGTAGATTAAATAAGAGAACAGAAAATTTGAAGATTAGTGACCCTGGCAATCTCACTTGAGGCCATCATAATTTGTCATAAATGAGCAACCACATGTTTAGAGAGAAAATGTTATATTTTTATATTTTATATAATTTTATGGTTTTATTTCCAGTTCATTATTATAAATTTGACAAAACATATAGGTTTTAAATATAATTAGCCTTCTTAAATAGTTGCTTCATTCCTCCTTTTGCTTAATGCAAATCAATAAGTACCCAATGACTATTTAATCTCTGTTTATTGTGTGAAAGATTACCCAAATTCACGTGCAAACAAGCATGCACATCTGAAGAAGAAAACTAATAAAATAATATTTTTATGAAATGTTCTGTGAAGCAGAGAACACAAAAGAGGGTTTCTTGTCATTATCTTTGAGTTCAGCAAAGTTTTTATCAGACGCTGTACATAATTACTCTTCTGAGTCTTTTAATACAAAACTCTACATAATTTGATTACAATGTCACTCAAAAGTTTCACTGCCAAGCAAGGAAACACAGCACATGCCCTGTGAGTGGTGTGACAAATCACACTTGACAAATTGAGATCAGTGTGTTTGGAAGAAAATATAGTTTGTAACTGCATCTTCAATAAGTCTATGGAGAATGAAAACATTCATTAGCAATCTAATGGTCAAATCCAATCACACTGCAGGTCTGTGAACAGATCAGTTCCATAAGTAGGTCATTTAGAAATCTCTAGTCTGGACATATTTGTGTAACTCTTGACAAATCTAGAGTTGAGGAATTGGGCTGGAAAAATTTGATTTGAGAACACGACTAAGATTCACGGTGAGAAATTCAACCCAGAATTCTTTTATTTTGACCAACAAAGGCTGGCTTCCTCACTAAGTGCTGGTTATCTTAAGAAGTCCTGGGATTTCTCAGGAGGGAACTGGGGCTTTGCATGATTAGGTCCTAATTGGAGAAAGTGCTTACTTCATTGTTTTTATAACACAGCTGCACATCCATTGAATTTTCTGGACTGTATTTTAATTAACCATTCATTGGCATATAATTTCTTTTTTGTTTCCTCCTTGCAGAATTTTCAGGGAGGGTAGAAGAAGAAAGGATTGTTATTCTTTCACTAAATTTCAGTTAATACCCACTAAACTGAAGTGTCCTAATTTCTCTAGATTACATTATTCTGGAAACAATCCAGAAATTAGGGAATGTTGCTGTTATGGGTCTACCGAGTAGGAGGACAGCCAAACAAAAACATTTATCATTAAAGGCATTTGGCTGCAGCAAGTTCATTCAGCACAAATTGTAAATGCAAATATTGTAACAGAAATTCTATACAAAAGAAAGTGGATCAGTAAATCTGATACACTGAACTACCAAGATTACAAGTTAGGGCCTCCTGTCCAGATACAACTTAAAGCTGATTTTTTTTGTGATATAGAACTTGTATCTGCCATCCTTCCTGGGCTGGCTGAACCCAACACCAGATGTACATCGTGTTAATGCACAGGGCTGAGCTTGTAACACCACAAAGAGTTAAACTTTCAAGCCATGTGTTGACATAGCCTCTTAAAGTTTTGACATTCACGTTATCTCATTTCAAAGACAAGGAACTGGTTATATAAACTTCAAGTTTCCCAGAAAATATCCAAAGTCCAAGGATTGTTTTATCAGTCAAATCTTTCCTTTTCAAAGCATAAAGAACATATTTGAAGGCATAGTTTTAATCCAAGAAAAAATAATCAGGGATCAAATCCTACAAATATTATCAAGGGAGTTGCCTTAGTGGTAAGATTACCACATAAGGTGATAAGAACCATGGGTTTTGAGCAATATACCTCACTTAAAATCTCTCTGTAATAAAAACTTGTATTTGGACATCAGGTTATGAATAAAAGCATTTGCTTCAATACTCAAATCAAGCAAGCAATTTTGTAAGCAATTGTCATGGTGTTTCAGTCAAGAAAGAAATTTTGCTTGACCTGAAATATTTCATTTGCTTTTTTTAAAACTTTATTTAGACATAGCTTTGAAACATCATTTTGTAACAAAACATTAAACTATTTTATCTAAAAGCTGCAAAATAAGCAGCTTTTGGTAAAGGTTGAAATTATTTAGTTAATTCAGGCTGAGCTCACAAATTGTTCCATTCAACATAAAACTGCATTATTTCAACAGATTAATTACTTCCCTGTGAAAGTTCACTCCTCTCTTTTTCCTCAGCTGTTTGAAATGCATTTGAGAAACACACCTCTATTTCTACATTTCATGTACATTTGCACAAGGTGTATCCACACATCATCAGTTTTCAGTGCCAAGAGACAAAGGGGAAAATCTGACCGGACAGAATCAGAGTTTGGAGTTAATTATGTTCAAGTGTTTTCTCCACAGACTTAACCTACATTCACAACAACATTCTTCATAAAATATTTGATCCGTCTATCATTATGTTGCCACCTCCATAACGATCTTGATCTTAGGAGTAGAATCCAGCTTATACAAAATATAAACTCCAGCTTATACAAAACATAAGTAGGTAGGGATCACTTACAGGAAGATTGCATCACATCCATAGAGCCAGGGAAAGGTAGCGAGAAATCTTTCTCACTGTGAGACGAAAGTTCTGTTTGAAGGTACAAAGTTAGGAGCTCAGTTCTCTTCATTTTGTTTAACTCTGGACTGTATTTTTGCTTAACCTTGCAGTACAAGCCTGAAAGACTAACCCGTCATGATTTTCCCCTGGTCAAGGTAGGTATAAACAATTTCACAGCCTGGGAGGCATCAAAATAAAGAAGGCAGGATCTTTGGATCCCACAAGGGTGATGCTAGGTTCTGATGAATGCTGCAAAATTTGTGGGCCAGATCCTGATCTCTTTCCACTGGCTAAGCTTCAGGACTCCGCAAATAGCCCCAGTCAAGTTAGTAGGAAAGGGTGGAGTAAGAAGTTGTTTATTATCCGCAGGAGTTGTTGACACCTGAGAAGTAATGCCTGCGGTCCTTATTCAGACGAACTAGACAAAAGGAGAATCTGCCTGCAGCACATGGAGGGATCTGAATTAGTTCCCAGGAAATGATCTGGCTCCAGCAGGTACTTTTGGTTGACTGCAAAGACGGTTGAAGCCCACATAAGCCAAAGCTTATGGTTGAGTTACAGAGATGAAAAAGCAGAATGAATAACAAGTGCTTCAGCTTCAGATAGAACCACTGCCAACATAATGTTGAGTATTTCTAGTCGTCCTTTTTAATGTCATGGTCTGAGTTTGAAATAATATTGATAAACACTATGTAGTTTAATTATTATTTTCGGGATTAATCTTAGATACTATATTAGCTTATAAGTAGCTGGGCTTTATTAACACAGGTTAGAGATAGATTTTTCTTTTAATCTCTGACAGACTGGCTTCCATGTCTTCTGACACCAGCAACTGCCTGTTTAGGGGTAGATTGTGTCCTGCTGGTTCCCTCCTGTACTTATAGTGTCCAAATCCCTCCGATGCTCATACTGAGCAATGACTCACATCCCTGGCACTGCATCTTTCAATGAGTTAGCCTAAGATGTGGGTTGGAGTGGTGCACATGCAGTCAGGGTATGAGGAGTCCTCTGTTCATCCTGTGTTAACAGCAATTTCCTGCATGCTGTGTTCCTTACTCATCTCTCTTCAGTTGGAGTTAAGCAAAATAGAAAGGGAAAGCATATAGCTGCTTCTGAATTTCCATTTATTTTTTTGCCTAAAATGTCAACATTCTTCGCTTTTCTTTCAAATGCTAGGCATATAACCTCTTGATTTGACTACCTCATTTCTGATACGAACAACTTCTGAACCTGATACTTTCATATAGAAATATCTGCAGTGGGTTTATAGCATGGACCACAGCTCTTCAGGGAGGGAAAAAAAATACATTCAACGTATCAGAAAGAAGACTAAATGTATGCATACATTCTTTGGGTTTCATATCCTTGGAAAGCTGGGTGTTCAGAAAGTGACAAAAATGAACAGTCTCAATGTGGAATGGCTGATGTGAAGACATAGCAGCTCTCCTTCCTCTTGGTTTTGTATGACTACGAGAGCTTGTTATTTATTATCCTTACACTCTGGCTGCAGAACTAATACTGACTCCATTGCTTTAGAGACAGAAAATGAAAATACAGCAGAAAGGTATCCTCTTTTTCATAATACCTAAAATACTTCAATGAAAAATTGATTTAAGAACTAGAAAATCTACTCAGCAAATTGAATGTGATACCATTCTTCTGCGCTGTTACTGTGTTTACCATAGTCTCACTCACGTAACCTCTCATCTTTCATATCTTAAAGAAACATTAACTAATACATGTTCTAAATATATTTGCACATTAATGAATTGAAGTGAGAAAAAAAAGAATAACCACAGTGTACAAATGAGCACCATGCACTATATGCACATATAAATGGCATGTACTTCTTCTAGAATCACAGCAATTTGATGTCATACCATCACTGTGCTGGTATAGCCAGTATAGTTTCCTGCATAGGCCTCTCTCATTCCCCAGTGCTTTTGGTTCTACTTGAAATATTTTCTCGGGGATCAACCTGAACATGACTTCCTGATTCTGCATTGTGAAGGCACATATTCCCTTTGACACATAATATTTGAACAGATGCTTTGGCTTTCAGAAGTGCTGGTCAGAAAAGAGATGATGAAGCTCTAACAATGTCTCCATTTACTTTGTCATTGTGAAGACATAATACAATGACATCATTCAAAACATCCATAAAGTGATAGAAGGCACAGCTAGACTTCTTTTTTGTCATAATGGACTGAAAAATAAAGTAGCACTGAATGTAATTCAAAAGGAAGGACCCTTCTGCTCTGTTAGTTAGTGCATTGCTATTATTAAAATCCAAAGCAAGCATATGAAACATGGGACTGAGTATTTTTCTTCTACAGATAGAATAAAAAGATACACATATTTTTAGGGAAGAAAAGTTTCTGACAAGTCAATTTTAAAAACTATTTCCTGAAGACACATAGTCAACAGTCAACATCCTTCCTGGATCAAGCTTTGTCAATCAGAGTAATTAGACCACAAGGCAGAACTATTTTAGAATAGTCAGCTTCATGGTCACTGCAGAAAAGAGGCAGGATTTTGAAGCATATGGCCAAAAGTTGATTTTTTTGCCTATTAAGCAGAGGATAACCTTTTCTCTGTGAGTAGATTTTGAGCAATAGTCCATATTTTTATCACCTTGATCTTAGATTGAAATGCACCATTACCCTCAGACCTCAATGAATCTATATTAAGGGAATAGGTAAAGAAGATATTTTGCGTCATTCTGTTTAAGTAGTACCTAAAAGTAGATTAGAGTAACTCTTCAGGATCCAATTAAGGAGAGAAAACACTTGCAGCTTCCTTATGTCTGCAGAAAATTTCCCCCATGCAGATTTACACTACTGATTTCTAACTAGTTTGGATATGCTTAATACCACTTGTAGGAGGCTATTAACAAAGTAGAACTTACTAGATCTGAGAATAAAAATTTGTATATCTATACTGACATTTTGGGGGCTTTCCTTATATGCAATGATACAGACCTGCACCAGCAAGAGCTGAATCAGGTAGTCAAAACATCTCCAAGGAACTGAAGTGATGTGACACCTGTGAACTCTTCGTAACTACAAAGTGGAGATGCTGATGTCAGAATAAACACTGTTTCTAAAGGTGTTTCTTCTCCTGGTCTGCCACCTCAGTGGAAGTGGAGAATAGCACTCCAAGTGGCAGCCAAAATTCAAAGGTTATTAGTGGGTTACAAACCCCCACTAGCAGATAATCAGGACTTGAGCCTGTGTCACTTAAGAAAGGGGTGGAAACAACAGCCCAACTGAAGTACATTTACACTAATGCACACAGTATGGGAAACAAACAAGGGGAGCTGGAAGCCATTGCTAGGCTAGAAAACTATGATATAATCGCCATCACGGAAACATGGTGGGATGATTGGCACAACTGGAGTGCTGCCATAGGTGACTATAAACTCTCCAGGTGGGACAGGCTGGGAAAGAGAGGCGGTGGGGTTGCTCTCTATGTTAGAGAAAGTTTTGATTGTGTAGAACTAAAATATACTAAGGATAGGGTTGTGTGCTTATGGGTTAAAATCAGTGGAACCCATAGTAAGTCAGACATAGTGGTGGGAGTCTGTTATTGGCTGCCCAGCCAGGAGGAGGAAACCGATGAGCTGTTCTGTGAGTGACTGGGAGAAGTCTTGCAATCACTGGCCCTTGTTCTTGTGGGAGACTTTAACCTTCCAGATGTCTGCTGAAAGTATAACACAGCAGAAAGGAAACAGTCTAAGAGGTTCATCGAGTATAAGGAAGATAATTTCCTGACACAACAGGTGAGTGAATCGACCAGAGATGATGCCCCACTAGATCTGCTGTTTGTGAACAGGGAGGGCCTTGTGGGGGAGGTGACTGTTGGAGGACGATAGAATTTTCAGTTCTTGCAGGAGTAAGGAGAGGGGTCAGCAGAACTGTTACCTTGGACTTCCCAAGGGCAGACTTTGAACTGTTTAGAAGGTTGCTTGATATAGTCCAGTGTGAGACAGTTCTAAATGACAAAGGAGCCCAACGGGGCTGGATGCTCCTCAAGAAGGAAAATCTGGTGGTGCAAGAGCAGGCCATCCCCATGTGCTGTAAGATGAGTCACAGGGAAGAAGGTCAGCTTGGCTTAACAGAGAGCTCTGTGTTGGTCTCAGGAAAAAGAGGAAAATATATGACCTTTGGAAGAGGGGACAGGCATCTCAGGAGGACTACAAAGAGCAGGTGAGATCATGTAGGCAAAAAATTAGAAGGGCTAAAGCCCAACTGGAACTTCAACTGGCCAGTTCAGTGAAAGACAATAAGGAATGTTTCTTCAAGTATATTAACAACAACAGGAGGACTAAGAAGAATCTCCCGCCTTTACTCGATGCAAGGGGAATGGTAGTAAAAAAGGATGAGGACAAGGCAGACATACTTAACGTCTTCTTTGCTTTGGTCTTTAATATCAAAGTAAGCTGTTCTCTGGACTCCAAGCCTCCTGAGCCAGAAGTCTGCAAAGGTGAACCCTCAATGTTCCAAGAAGACTTGGTTAGAGACCTGCTCAGCCAATCAGACATCCACAAGTCTATGGGGTCGGATGGGATACACCCAAGGGTATTAAGGGAGCTGGCATAGGTCCTTACAAAACCCCTTTCCCTCATCTATCAACAGTCCTGGCTGACTGGGGAAGTATTACTTGACTGGAGACTGGAAAATGTAACTCCCATTTACAAGAAGGGTCGGAAGGAGGAGCCGGGGAATTATAGGCCTGTCAGCTTGACCTCGGTACTGGGGAAGGTCATGGAGCAGATCATATTGAGTGCTGTCACACAGCACATGCAGAACAGCCAGGTGATCAGACCCCATCAACATGGGTTTATGAAAGGCAGGTCCTGCCAGACTAACCTGATCTCCTTTTATGACAAGGTTACCATGTTAATAGATGAGGGCAAGGCTGTGGATGTGGTGTACCTGGATTTTGTAAAACCTTTTACACCATTTCTTAAAGTATTCTGTTTGAGAAACTGGCTGCCTTTGGCCTGGACGGGCACACTCTCTGCTGGCTAAAAAACTGGCTGGATGGCCGAGCCCAGAGGGTGGTGGTAAATGGAGTTAAATGCAGCTGGAAACCAGTCACGAGTGGTGTTCCCCAGGGTTCAGTGCTGGGTCCAGTCCTGTTCAACATCTTTATTAATGATCTGGATGAAGAGATTGAGTGCACCCTTAGCAAGTTTGCAGATGACACCAAGCTGTTTGGCACTGTTGATCTGCTTGAAGGAAAGGAGGTACTGCAAAGAGATCTGGACAGTCTGGATCGATGGATTGAGAACAACGGGATGAGGTTTAACACGACCAAATGCCGAGTCCTGCACTTGGGACACAACAACCCCATGCAGCGTTACAGGCTTGGGGAAGAGTGGCTGGAGAGCTGCTTGGGAGAGAAGGACCTGGAGGTGTTGATTGACAGTCGGCTGAATATGAGCCAGCAGTGTGCCCAGGTGGCCAAGAGGGCCGATGGCATCTTGGCCTGTATCAGAAACAGCGTGGCCAGCAGGACAAGGGAAGTGATTGTGCCCCTGTACTCGGCACTGGTGAAGCCACACCTCGAGTACTGTGTTCAACTCAGTTCTCACTAGAAGAAGGACATTGAGGTGTTGGAGCGTGTCCAGAGAAGGGCGACAAGGCTGGTGAAGGGGCTGGAAAACAAGTCTTGTGAGGAGCAGCTGAGGGAACTGGTATTGTTTAGCTTGGAGAAGAGGAGGCTGAGGGGAGACCTCATTGCTGTGTACAGCTGCCTGAAAAGGGGCTGTGGGAGAGCAAGTGTTGATCTCTTCTCACAAGTGACAGGTTACAGGGTAAGAGGAAATGGCCATAAGTTGTGCCAGGGGAGGTTCAGACTAGATATTAAGAAGAATTTCTTTATCGAAAGGGTGGTCAGGCACTGGCAGAGGCTGCCCAGGGAGGTGGTTGAGTCACCATCCCTGGAGGTGTTTAAAAAATAGGTAGATGAATTTTTGAAGGACATGGTTTAGCAGAAGATGGGTATGGTTGGACTCGATGATCTCAAAGGTCTTTTCCAACCTGATGATTCTATGCTTCTATGATTCCTGTGTGTTTTTGTAAGTCAACTGTCCAAAAGACTTTTTGCAATGAAGGATTTCCTTCTAAGAAGAGTGACAAGAATCTTCATGCTATGACACCCTCTTATGCAAGCACTGCTAAGGAAGGGAAATTTGTTTCAGTTACACAGGGCATAAGCTCCAAAACAAATTCAAGTGCCCCCTGCAGAAAAATACCAAAGTCCAGAATTAAATAATTTAAGAAAAAGCAGTATACAGAAGTTCTTAATTGTACATAGCATGTTTCAGTTACACGGGTACCTAAAGGTCCTAATATTCGGCATGAATTTTATCTATGAGTCTTTGATGGACAGTAAACAGCCATACCATTGAACCAAGCAATTCTCACTTCTAAAGCAGTGTTCCCATTGTGCCAGCTTGAATACTGCCTCTCTTCTCCCTCCAGCTGCTCTCACATCTCCTGCTGCTTTCTGAAGAGCAGAAAAAGTCTGTAGAACCAGGCAGACATGCTCTGCCTTCAGGTCCTTCAGATACACAACTCATCTTCCACCCACAACAAAGGAAGAGAACAATTTGGCCTTTGTGTGATATTATGACCTTTAAAGTGCAGTTCTACCAGGATACAAAGGAATCCTCACGCAAAGTAGTTTCATGGGAAGGCATTTAAATATGTTACCTAAGACTTGGAACTCACACAAATTGTTTTCAATGTTTAGAAACACAGATGTGCAATATCTGTGAAAGAAAACTTTCTAAATTATTAAATTCTTACCCATCCTTAGTCTTATATCACTCCATTCTAGACATGCAAGAATTTGGTATCTAGTCTATTCTCCATTAGTTATGACTAGTGAGAGAATAGGAGATTCAGAAGGTTCACGCCATCTATTGTGCCTTTTATTGTGTGACAGGATTATTTGCCTCTTGGAAGTAACTGTCCCTTTATATTTGACAATACAAAGATTTTGTTGTGTGAGGTATAGTGGATCTCAGATGACCAAAGTCTGATGACCAAAATATTTAAATTACATGTTTCCGGCTCTTTTAGCAGGTTCCTTTCTCGTGAGCTAATTGCATTGGTTCGAATGGCACAAGGCAATCAAAATGTGCATTAAGGAAAAAAAAAATTTGTAAATAAGATTTGGCATACATGGGTAAGTGAGAATAAGGGAGGGACATGGTAAATCATGATGCGTTCTTGAACTATTTGATAGGAGACAGACACCTTAGGATAATCTATTTACCATTCCACTTAGAAATTAACCCCTGGCAGATCTCTATGTTGGGGGAAAGAAGTCTTTAATTAGGCCATATTTTTAATTCCCTGCAACCCTAAATGTTGCTCATACCATAGTTGGGAGTCCAGTACGTGTTGACATAATGCGTACAAGGGATTTGAAATAAAGCCAATTTAAAAGGGAAAGAAAATCCAAGAGTTATTATCCTTTGGGCTCAAATCACATCAAAAAGTGACATCATTGAATGAGAAAATTTCCCATGTTGTAACAAAATGCATCTTGGATTTTAGCTGGCAGTTCTTGGACTCAGGTAAACAGTTCAACCAGGAACTACTAAGTCATGTGTAAGGATGCAAAAGAGAGAAAACAGCAGGTGATACTCGCTGAAATTAAGAGGGATTTTGGGCAATGGACTATACCTCACAGCTCAGTCATCTGCCTCCTACCAGTGGAAACTTTCCACTGATTCCCATGAGCTTTGGATCCTGCCCAGAGTAATGATGTCAGAAACCAGGAGGAGTGAAAATCCGAGACGACTTGTATGCAGTAGCTAACAACACTGTCACTCAGCCCACATGTTTGCATTGACCTTCGGTCTAAACCAGTTGTATTCCACCAAGGATTTTGTACTGAGATAGATACTTGCCAAAGGGTTGAAGAACAATCAGAATCCTTTTAGGCAGAAATTTACTGCTTCATTCAATTTCCTAGCTTAGGACAAGAACAGATTTACCTGAAAGGAAGGATTAGGGTCATTGTGCATATTCTCAACAGTCATTTATTAGCCTCTCTCAGGTCCCCAACCCCTGTGCTGAGTCTGACTAAAAGTATACATTTCTTTGAAGCAGTCACCTTTGAAACATATCCCTCCTCTCCGACCCTTTTCCAGATGTGTTCCTAATTTCAGGCCAAGTTTTACATTCCCTAAGGAAATGACTTCAGGGTCAATACTCTAGGAAACTGCAGTCAAAAACATAACAGAATTCAAGGACAAATACTAAAGAAATTCTTTATTTTATACTGAAAAGAAATTCAAAATAGATTATTGCAGTTGTACCTTCTAGTCTTAAAATCCTGAATTCCATGTGTTTCTTCTATTGCAAAACATCACAGAAGGCAGAAACTGGTCATCTGTCAAATAGTGTTTCTTATGAAAGCCGAATGCTACTTTCAAATCTGATGTTAAGACTAATGGATTTTTTCCTTTGGTTAGGAAATGATTTGTTCAGTGAGGCAGGATAACTCATGAATTTGACCATTCTTTTGGACAAGGGCACTAGAAGTATGCAGATTCATGTTCAACATATAGAAATATTTCTGCTCAAAGCAATTCTACTTTCCCCATGATGATCTAAGAGCCATGTTGCCTTTATATGGCAAGTTGCACTGAAACTGTCCCCATGTGAATGACTAAGGTTTACTCCTCCCCTGTAATACATCATAACACGATAACATCAATTCTAGTCTAAAACTGGATGAACAATTTGCTGAGGCCTGGAGAGAATAGTACAATTATAGGTAAATGGAATATAGTATCATAGAATCACAGAATCATAGGATTGTGTGGCTGAAAAAAACCTTTGAGGTCATCAAGTCCAACCATACCTGTCTACTACTAAACCATGCTCCTGAGCACCTCATCTACCCATCTTTTAAATACCTCCAGGGATAGGGACTCTGCCACCTGTCTGGGCAGCTCCTTCCAGTGTCTGATAACCCTTTCAGTGAACAAACTTTTCCTGATGTCTAACCCGAACCTCCCCTAAAGTAACCTGAAGCCATTTCCTCTCATCCTATCACCTGTCACTTGGGAGAAGAGACCAACACCCACCTCACTACAGCCTCCTCTGAGGCAGTTGTAGACAGTGATAAGGTCTCCCCTCAGCCTCCGCTTCTCCAGGCTAAACAACCTCAGTTCCCTCAGCCACCTCTCATAAGACTTGCTCTCCAGCTCCTCAATGTCCTTCTTGTAGTGAGGGGCCCAGAACTGAACACAGTACTCGAGGTGGGCCTCACCAATGCCAAGTACAGGGTTCCCTGGTCCTGCTGGCCACACTGTTTCTGGTACAGGCCAAGATGTCATTGGCCTTCTTGACCACTTGGGCACACTGCTGGCTCATATTCACCAGCCAGCATCCCCGGGCCCTTCTCTGACAGGTACCTCTACAGCCACTCTTTCCCAAGCCTGTAACACTGCATGGGGTTGTTGTGTCCCAGGTGCAGGACTCAGCATTTGGTCTCATACTGTTGGTCGCAGCCTCAGATATGAGTGTCCTTTAGAAACGTTAGTTCTCATTTTCAAGAAGATGATAGAAGTATGCTTAACTAAGTGGTGAAAACATATATATCCACTGGAAAATTAGCCCAAGAAGAGCACCTTTCATTGCATAACATTCTGGAACAAATCTGAGTATTTTGGAATATATTTGACATATTGATCAAGAATCCAGAACGCAGAAGAATGAAGAATTTTTATGTATCAATTATTGCTCCAGCCAAAAAAAAAACCCTAAACAATCCTGTTGTTTAGACTACTTGCACAGTGTCTTTCAATCAATTTCATACTCCGCTTCACAATATTACTTACTTCTACCTTCCCTTTAGGTGAGAATCTTTACTATGTACTGTTGGTGAAAGGATAGATCAATGAACTGTAATTTAAGTTTAAATTCAACAAAATCTCAAAGATTAAAACCATATTCTGCATTTGGTCCAAGTGTTTCAAGCCTACAAGCTGTGTGAGCTCTGGTCTATTTTTAGGACAAATCATTGTTTTGTCTATGGGATTTCATCCTTCTTTCATAGTGTATAAAAGTTTCCTGTGAGTACCCAGCACTTCAGAACACTGTTTAACACTGCATGAATTTTCCCATCGATACATGAATTAAGAATCTAAACTGGGGAGTTCATTTAAGTTTAGATAGTTTTAAAACAAAAATGAAGCGAATGATATTCTGATCTCTTTGATGATTAGATAATAAATGACAGCGTGAGAATAATTACAGACTGCTTATTTGAATGTTCCCACTAGATTTTGATCCAGTTCTTTCAAGGAAAAATAGATATGAACATTTTCATTCAGTTTTGATGAAATTCATGAAGTACTGTAAAGTAAAGAAATGTATGGAGTTTTGTCTTGGATTAAAAATCAAGGAAATGCAGAATTTGAAAGAGGAGGGGGAAAATAAATGTAATGTTGAGCCAAAAGAAAGGATTTAAATGTAGTATTTTTTCACATGTACAATTCACTTTGCAGAATATATAAACCGACTCCATCAGTCAATTATCAATACTGCCTGTAAATTACTTCCACTATGCTTGACACAAAATTGTGGTTATTACCACAGCTGTACACTCATGAAATGATATTCAGAGCCTCCTGAGACCACTAACATGCTGCAGCCACTACTATAGAGCACAAACAAAGACAAACAGATGCTCCTCAGCTATTTACATTGCTTTCACATCAACCTGTGGTCCAGAAAATCAATGGCCATAGTCCAGCACACCCTTCATTTTCTTAACACCAACGTTTACAGTCTTACACATAGTTTACAGGAACTATGAGCAAGTAAACTTAAATGAAGATTTTTCAGTTTTCTAGATTTCTTTTACCTCTATTCTGACTCATAAGAACCCGCAAATAACAATGAACAGGAAAAAGCCCTGCCTGGATATTAATGTCTGGAGGCATCACGAGGACATTGTAAGATTACAGCTGTTGATTTTAATACTAAGCACTCCTTTTCATACATGCAACTTTAAGCATGGGTATGTTTTACATAGGATCTTTCAGTGTATGTGCACCTGTGGCACTGCAAGAAAATGATGCATGTAATGTATTATATATTTGGTCAAACAAATTGGCATGAGCTGCCAATGTGAGCTCACAGTGCAGGCCTACCATATCCTGGGCTGCATCAAAAAAAGCATCGTCAGCAGGGCAAGGGAGGGGATTCTCCCTGTCTACTCTGCTGTCATGAGACCTCACCTGGAGTATTGTGCCCACTTCTGGAATCTCGAATATAAGAAGGATATGGAACTCTTGGAATGGGTTCAGAGGAGGCCACAAAGATGATCAGAGGTCTGGAGCACCTCTGCTCTGAGGACAGGCTGAGAGAGTTGGGGTTGTTCAGCCTGGAGAAGAATCCTGGGAGATCTTAGAGCAGCCTTCCAGCACCTGAAGGGGGGCTACAAGAAAGTTGAGGAAGGACTTTGTACAAGGGCGTGTAGTGACAGGATGAGAGGGAATAGCTTTAAATTGGAAGGGGAAAGATTTAGATTAGACATAAGGAAGAAATTCTTCATGATTAGGATGGTGAGACACTGGCCCAAGTTGCCCAGGGAAGTTGTGGATGTCCCCTTCCCTGGAAGTGTTCAGGCCGAATTGGCTGGGTCCTTAAGCAGCTTGGTCTGTGGGAGGTGTCTCTACCCATGGCAGGGGGTTTGGAACTGGATGATATTTAAGGTCCCTTCCAACTCAAACCATTCTCTGATTCTGTGAAACAAGATAGTACCTTAAAAATCCCTTGCTTGCTTTTTTACCACAGATCTAAAACTCAGATATTGGAATTCAGGTTATCTTGCTCCTGTCTTCCTAAATCCCAAATGGCACTTAGAAATGCAGCTCCAGTTCTACAAGGAGAATGGTAGATGTCTTTTTAATTTACTGAAATAGAGATTCTGAAGCCTCACCAAGCAATCTGCTTCAACCTCAACTGTCCTGGTGTTAGAGTAGTTTTTTCCTACCTGCTAAGTGAAATCTATTCAGAGTAGACCTTCACCTGTGCCCTATGACGCATGTAGCTGTGGAGTGGTATCATATCTCTTCTCTACACTGAGCAACCCCATTGCCTTGAACCTTCCACAGAAGTTATGTCATAAATAACATTCCTGTGGCTCACCTCTGTCCTCACCTCAGATGATCCCCACCTTTCTAGACACATGGTGTACAGAACTGTATGCAAAATTCTCCTCAGGTACGTGTCAATCCCTTTTGGAACACAATGATGATTACATTTGTTTTACTTCTGGGGTGATGTTTGCCTTTTTCAAAAGAGCAAAACATTTTTTTTTACTCCCATTCAGCTTATGATCAACTAATAACCACTTCCTCATCATACAGAGTAATGTGTAATATTTAATGACAACCACAGGACATTACTTCAGCTACTTTTTTAAACTGCACCCTGTTCTGATGCATCTTGGAGGTCAAATGACGTTCCCAACTCAAATGCGTATCACAGTCTGGTTTAATTGTGGAAGACCTCGCCACTTCTGTCCATGACATCTGTACTTCAAATGAAATGACTCACTAAAAAAATCTCTAGTCAATTTTGTTTATTAACTCTAGTGTATAAAATCATTTTTCATGATCTTTTAATTTTTATGCCTTTGAATCCTTATGTCCAATGTTAATCATTTACCTAGCCCCCTCGGAACTGGTATGTCCTTTTGTTTATTCCACATAGGGACTTAATAAACAATAACTTACTAGGCAAAGTCTCAAAAAAACCCAGCTGTTGCTTTCCCTGGTTCTTAGCTTCCCTTGGATTATCCTATCCACCCCATATAGAATAATGACATGGGGAACTCATGTTTGTCTCTGAGAAAATAAAACCCATCATTTTGAATGCTTTGAATGAGACACTAATACAAATAATTCAAATTTTTAATAACGTGGGCAGATGGACCTTGGCTCTTTTGTTAAAATTTGATTCCATAGAGAAGTATAGCTTCACCCCTGCTCATATTAAGCATTTTCCAAAACGCTCACAACAGGACTTTAGCATCAGATAAGAGCAGCATTTCAATTCACAACACCAAACTAAGCCAAAGCACTGAGGGAGGGAACAAGTGGTGCTACATTGACTTCTTCACAATAACTCAGTTTAATTCTTTTTAGAGACAAAACAATGTGCTTTTTCTGGTAGAAGACAATGTCTATTCACATAGATTCTTTCACATGGGGCACCTGTAGTGGTATCTTTTGATTATTCCTAAACTCAATTATTATTCATCACACTGGGCCAGACATTATGACTTCTGGAGATGGACAAAACCAGTCATAAACTGTGCTTATTTTCTTTTAGGGATAGAAAACTTCCAGGGATACCCTTTGTTCAGGTCAACAGAAGGCACTTTTACAGATGGGAGTTCATGTCTTTCACAGCCCAGGAGGAGATGACAGCCCACATGCATCAACCAGCAAAAGTTATCAGCTGAAGCAATACTGCCTTTTGGATTTGCAAGCCCAGCACTGTGTGCTCTGCAGCTGAGCACAAGCTGCTGGTGAGCAGTCAACCCTCATCCCTTCATCAGCTTCCTCCAGAGGCATGTACACCCTCCAGGCCAGCTTCTGAAATGCTCCTCAACTGGGGACCACTGCACCTGTGCCGTGGTTATCAGCAACCAAGGGACGCAGCAGGGTTGAACTTACACAGAATAATATGATCACCGTAGAAGAAGAGGATCATGACAGTTTTTAACATACGTTTTAGATTTTGCCAGCCTGTTTCAAGGCCATATTGACACATTTAATGCTGACTGGTTTACTCAGGTTGCTAAAATTGGATCTCATATACTCTTGTTCTGTGACCTCTTCCCTCGTTATGCAAGGGTTCTTTATTCAAGTGTTTAGTAACTCCTACCAAGCTTCCACACACCTCACATGGCTCCAGCAGCTCTTTTTAAAGACATATTTGATATAGTGTTTGTCTATCATTTTGCTCTCTTGACAGTAATCACAGGTTCATTTATTGCTATAATTTTGGATTTAATAATATTTGAGTTTTGAATTTAATAATATTTGAGTTTTTCAAGCATCTCAGAAACCCTGAACTAGGTGAATACAAAGCATGCCTTCTGCCCATTTATAGGCAATTGAGTCTACCATGCTCTGTGCATCTTCATCTGTCTACCAGGTGAAATTACCAGAGAGTGTGAATGTTGAAAGGGTTATATGAGAGCTTGAGAGGAGGACCCAAAAACTGAAGGAATTGGGTTGCTGTAGTAAGTCTTTTAGTCAAGTGATTAGCAGGTTTAATGAGAGGTGTCCCTGCCCATGGCAGGGGTTTTGGAACTGGATGAGTTATAAGGTCCCTTCCAGCCCAAACCATTCAATGGTTCCATGATTTTATGATTCTATTTCACTGTGCTGTCTAGATCTGATGCAACCTTAAGCTGAACAGGCTGTATTACATCAGAGGGTGATGGAGATAAAGTTTGGTTGGTTCTCTATGCTTGGTGCTAGTTCTCCTGTTCAAGGAAGGTTCGTGAGAAATGCCATAAGCCAATGTGTCTTTTTTTTTTTTTTTGAAAAGAGGGCATGGAAAAGACCCAAATGTGATAGCATCTTAGGCAAAACTAGAGTTTTGGTAATACATGTATATATTCTTAGCTCATGTTTCCTTTTTTCCTGTTTTGTACTGCACTCTCACTTCCACTTGTTATAAAATTCTTGCATGTCACTTCTGTCACAGCGATTTTATACCAGCTGTCTGCTATTGTAGGATTCTCTTTCTTCAGCTCCACAAGGTTGTACTCTATAATCATTAAAAGCTAATGTAATTTAAATTATTTTTTCTACATTACATGAAAGAAATCCAGCTGTTGGGAAAACAGTCTGGATGCTGTAAAGTAGCTGACAAAAGTTTGACACCACATCACCCCTAAGTACATCACAGACTACAGATTTAGCAGGTCTAGCCCAGCTGAGCTATGTGGGGAGCCTGTCCATCCTCATCCACTCTAGAGCATGAGTGGTGATGCCATAATGCTGTATATATAAGCAATGATGCTTGAGCAGCCTGGTCTAGTGGGAGGTGTCCCTACCCATGGCAGGGGATTGGAACTAGATGATCTTTAAGGTCCCTTCCAACACAAACCATTCCATTATTCTATTATTCTATGATTCTATGACAGTGCTCTGTTTGCAAGGTAAGCATATTTGGGAGTAAATATTTATAAATATTCAGAACGTTGTCTTTTACAAAAAAACCCTAAGAATTCTTGCAAAATGCACCAGCTTTTGTTCTGCCTTACCACAAGACAGCAATTATGCTCCTTGTCAAAGCAGAGAACATATGTGATTTTGAGAATGCAGGTCTCACAGATGGGGCTTCTACAAATCCAGAGCCTTTTTTTGAATATCCAGCTACCTCAGGCAGGCGCTTGAGAGTAGCTTTAGCTGTCTTTGGGATTCATCTGATAGCTAGTCACTAACTTTAGACTGAAACTTATCCCATCTGAAGCTGAACTACATTTTCTTTGGTAGTCTTCAGAAGATGTTAGTGGTAGCAACGTAGCTTTGGTCAGTACAGATAAAGTAAGCAAATCTCTCCTCCCCGACAAAGACATGCTGTAGTCTCATTGTGTGATGCTGGCTAGCGAATTGCTGAAAAAGATACACTCATATTCAGGTGGGTTGGTTTCTCACTTCACTGGGAAGTGGGGATAGCTTCCTAATCTCTGCAAGGATGTCTACGTCACATGATAGATAAACCAAGTGAGGCCTCCACTCCTAAGTCAGTGAAATTGCATGATGTTGCATCCCTAAAATAGGAACTGGTATGTTTCAAATAGAATCGTAATTACAGAAGTTTTTCTTTTCACAATTAAACATAAAATTTTTGCCATTAAGTGTAGGCACAGTAAAATCTTTTCTCTCAACAATTTCTGTTTCTATATAGCTCCAACTCTTAAAGTCTCCCTATTCATTTAGCAGGATATTCCCTTAGCTGCTTAGTGTATTCATTTACTGCTTGTTTACCATTGGAAATGTGCATTGCCATCCTGAAGTATACTCGTATCACACACTATTCCATTCATAGTATTAGTCTCTATCCATTTCACTTACATGTTTTTATAGAGACCTTAGAGATCACAGTATCACAGTATTACAACGTTGGAAAAGACCTCTGAGATCATCTAGTCCAACCCATGACCCAACACTAGCACTCTCTCGTCATTTAAACCATGGCACTAAGCGCCTCATACAATCTCCTTTTAAACACCTACAGAGAAGATGATTCCACCAGCTCCCTGGGCAGCACATTCCACTGGTGAATCACCCTTTCAGTGAAAATTTTTTTCCTAATATCAAGCCCAAACTTCCCCTGACGAAGCTTGAGACCGTGTCCTCTTGTTCTGTCACTGGTCGCCTGAGAGAAGAGACCAACCCCTGCCTACCTACAACCTCCTTTTAGGTAGTTATAGAGAGCAATAAGGTCTCCCCTGAGCCTCCTCTTCTCCAGGCTAAACAACCCCAGCTCCCTCAGTTGCTCTTCACAGGGCTTGTGCTCCAGCCCCTTCACCATCTTTGTTGCTCTCCTAAGATAGAACATCTTCTACATTCTTCCATTATACTCACTTTGCGAGTTAATGTTACTTCACTATAAATATTACATGGGGGGAAGAGCCTGCTAGCATGCACTCTGTATAAAAATGCATAAGTAATCATGTCTTCTGATTTCACATCTGTTTAAGTTCATACGACAAGACAAATTTTCAAAGAAACAAGGCCCTTATAAACCCATACAAATAATACGTAGGAATAAAAGAATTGTGGAAAATGTCTTACTCCAACAAAGTCAGATTCTGTAGAGCTATAAAAGATGCTATAAAATATATAACAGGCCAGCTATACATCAGGTCCAACAGAGAAAACTGTCAATCAGCATAAAAACAGTTGATCAAATATTGATCCAAATTTTCATCTGAAAGACCTCTAGTGTGAACATGTAAACTTTGCTTTCGTGCAACAATGCCTTGGCTTGATGGGCAGCCATAGAGCTGTTTTATCATCTGCTGCAGTTTTTGAACAGGCAGGTAAGGGCTAGGATTTTTGTGAAACCTGGAGTCAGGTATGGCAATCCAGGGCAGAGTTTCCCAGAAGCTACTTCCTACTTGCACATTCTTGCAATTGATGTAACTGGCCTCAATGGTTTAGGTCAGAAATCCCAACTGAAAGTAGAACAATAGGAAGTTCTTTATTTCTTCACAAGGAACCATGATAATAAGGCAAGGAATGAAGACTACTGATTCTACAAATACTGGTGTCACCAAGAGCATGATACAGTTGCTTTTTTTAAGATCTGGCATTACTGTCTATACTAACTTCAGGAAAAGCTACCCTCGCTTGACAAGAACATTTACATTGTTGAAGTGAATACTTCTTATTCTCAGAATTTGGGAAGCTGTCATAATCCACAGTGCAACAGCTGTAACAGCCAATGCAGGCTAACGTCCTGCTGTGACCTACGCAGAGAACACAGCCCTGCTTCAACACCTCTGGTTTCGCTCTACACAAGCAATGAATTTAAACTAAATGCAGACTAGAGGAAACCATCTGTATTGTACTGTATAAAACACACGGGTCTTGCTTCTTTTTTTTCTCCTTGTTATGGTATTGTCACTAGGAGTCAAATTCCTTCCAGTTTTTGCACAGTAATAAATGACAACTACTTCCACAGCAAGCCAGAGGCTGCCTGGGGCAGTTCAAGCTCAGACAGGATGCTGTGATAAATTCATTGTAACTGTAAAGAGCTGTTTATTTGTGGCAAAAAAAAATCCCCTAGTCTAGTTTCCTCCTTAGTTTCCATAAAAACTTAAACTTGCATCATGTAAAAATGCAAATTTTACTTACAGCAAAGTAAATAAGATGGAAAAGTAAAATATTAGACCACAAAAAAGAAATGTCAAATAAAAATTTTTTAAAAAAGTGAGAGGATGATCCCATGCTCTGTGAAGCTACTTGAGGTAATGATGCAAGAATTTTCATATTGTTTTCATGAAGCAAATATTTGTAATTGCAAATTCATTGCCTTTAAATTATATAATCATTTTAACAGAGAAAAGAAAACAGTTGTCTCCTAGCTATACCTGATTGTGTTATTGAAATACAATAGTATTATTAAATAATAGTAATAATTATTAAACATAATAATATTAATATTATAATAACTTTATTATTAAATAACAGTATTATTAAAAGATGTGGTAACAATAAGAGATTTCTTTATAACTACAGATGACTGTGGGGTGGGAAACAGCACACATCAAGTGTCTGCGGAGTAAGCAGCAACATCTGAACTGCCGAGCTAAGTGCTCCCTATGACTGACAGTGATCAATAAACAAGTCCTAACTAACCTGTGCAATTTTAAGAATCTAGATACATGCAATGGATCCCAGCGTTATTCTTCAGCTTCAAAGAAATGAAGTGAAAAGTAATTGCTCGTGTGAGGTTTGGAACCATGCAGACTGGTGAGCAGCTACATGAATAACTGTTTTAAAGTTAGCAAGACTTCATTGTGATTGACTTACTCTTCACTGCATGAGCACAAGAAGTCTTTAATTGGTTCTGCAGTTTTAGTGGTTGTGTTGGTTTTTAATGGAACCAAAGTCAAAATACACCGCATTAGTAAACTCTGCATAGTGTTCTTTGTGTGAAACAGAGGCTGCAACTCTACTCAACAAAGGAAATTTTTGGTGAAAGAACATCTCAGGGGTATAACCAAGTTTACCAACAAGGCAGTGGTACTGTCTTTATACTCAAGTTACTGTAAGTTGGAGGAATAGAAAAGGACTCCAACCCATGGACCTGTCTGACCAGCAGACTATCAGCTTCCAGCCAAGAATCAGTGCTGTGCCTCAGGATTCATACGAATAGAGACAATATCATGATCATACCTAAAAATTTACAGAGGAAAAAATGGTGTAAAAAAAGTTTTTACCTATCTGTTCACACACGGTTGGTTTTAGGTTTTTGCAATCCTCTTTGCTGAATCTCAGCTCTTTCTAACTTACATGAGGAAAATCAAGCTTCTGCACTGGTCATAGAATCATAGAATCATAGAATCATAGAATCATAGAATCATAGAATCATAGAATCATAGAATCATAGAATGGTTTGGGTTGGAAGGGTTCTCAAAGCCCATCCAGTTCCAATCCCCCTACCATGGGCAAGGACGCCTCCCACCAGACCAGGCTGCTCAAGACCCCATCCAACCTGGCCTTGGACACTTCCACGGAGAGGGCATCCACAACTTCCCTGGGCAACCTGTGCCAGGGTCTCACCACCATCATCGTGAAGAATTTCTTCCTAATGTCTAATCTAAATCTTCCTCCTTCCAATTTAAAGCCATTCCCCCTCATCCTATCACTACAAGCCCTTGTAAAGAGTCCCTCCCCAGCTTTCCTGTAGCCCCTTCAGGTACTGGAAGGTCACTACAAGTTATTCCCAAAACCTTCTCTTCTCCAGCCTGAACAACCCCAACTCTCTTAGCCTGTCCTCATAGCAGAGGTGCTCCAGCCCTCAGATTTTCTTTGTGGCCCTCCTCTGTACCCATTCCAACATTTCCATATCCTTCTTATGTTGGGGTTTCCAGAACTGGACACAATACTCAGGGTGGGGTCTCAGCAGAGCAGCGCAGAGAGAGAGAATCCCCTCCCTCGCCCTGCTGGTCAAACTTCTTTTGAGGCAGCCAAGGACACGGTTGGCCTTCTGGGCTGCAAGTGCACCTTGCCAGCTCGTGTCGAGCTTCTCATCAATATCAGCACCCCCAAGTCCTTCTCCCCAGGGTTACTCTCAAGCATATCATCCCCAATCCTATACCAAAACTACGGATTGCCCTGATCTAGGTGTAGGACCTTGCACTTGACCTTGTTGAACCTCATGACATTTACATAGGTCCACTTCTCCAGCCTGTCTATGTCCCTCTGGATATGTCAACTGCATTCAAACTCAACCTCACAACTTTTATACTAGAGTATAAAACCCTGATGATAGGTCTGGAATTCCTCTGGAATTGCTTTACTGTATGTCAGTTTACAATGAAGTCTATTAACTTTCTGGTGTTTAAAGGCTGTTTAATTTTTTGACAAAAATAGGATTTTGCAAACCAGGCTAAATGCAAAATTTTGGTTAACATTGTTTATACGTTCAGCACTTTTTTTTTTTCAAAAAGGCCTACACAAGTCCATGACACTCAGCACAGGTAAAGGCATGAGAAGGAAAAGTCTTGCTGTTCTACCCTGTCTTTCAAACCCTGACCTCTGTCATTATCAAAGCCCAGCATGTGATGGACATGTGCAGATCCTCAGAATGAGTCATGAAGAACTTCAGACCCTGATGCTCTTTAGTTTGGGATACATTTAGTGTGAACAGACCAAGTGCAGCATGCCTCTCTCTCCATACTACCAGTGTATTCTGCTTGCCCGTGCAACACCATCACACGACCAGCCTGTTTTGGATGGGACTATGTTGTTTATCAGAGATTTGCTGCAGGATTACAGGCAGTCTGAGGTTGCCTTAGTCCAAGTATTAAGTTAAAGGTTTCCTACAAGAAGGGATATGTATACACTGCGTCTTGACTCAGTCCTTTAAAGTCAGTGTTGAGCCAGACTTACAAATGGATGGGGATAAAAAGGGAATTCATAGTTTAAAGGTAAGTTTAGGAGGTTATGCCTCTGCTCCTCTCAGGAAGATTTGGATCCACACTATAGTGAAAAGCAACATTCCCCAGGTCCTGTACGTGTGCTCTGGAGGAAGGAAAGACTGTATGCACCTAAAGGTTACATCTTATGACTTCAATTTAAATTGAATGAAGCAAATTGTGTGGAAAATTTTGACAGATCCATATGCATCTTTTAGTGGGAAGAAAAAAAAGACTCGTAGTCATTAACAAAAGGAGCAGACAAATTAAAAAACTGAGGATGTCAGAACTAACTCAGTTACAGGAATGACATTTCCCTTGTGGTTTGTTGCTCAAGATTGTTACTGTAAAAACTTATCTCTAATTCACATCTTTTTCCCCTCATGATTTGCTAAATAAACAGCTGTAAATACAAATCATTAAATGCAAAGCAAATTTAGAAACCATAAGAAGGTGGTAAATCCACAAGTTGAGACATGCTAGGTTTGATTGCTTAATTATTAGTATCTTAGTTGTGTTAGTTCTTGTCACATTGTGCTGAATCTGAACATCTAATTCCTTCCTCAAGCCTTGTTTCCCCAAAAGCAGTGGAACGTGAGGTAGATCCTGCTTAGAAATAGTTTGATGCACCTTGGTGCAGTTAAACAGGAGGGAAGAACTGGATTGCAACTCTCCAAGGGATAGGTTGGTGCAGTGCCAAGGGGCCCTGGCAGGACCTCAGTGCCCAGACAGGGGTGTCTGGAATTTTTAACTCTCACACAGCCTGCAAGAAAGTATATATAGCCCAGGATACCTACAGCCAAGAGATTCCTTTGAAGAGAGGCCCCTCAGGGGTAAAATCTATGGAAACGGAGTGCAGAAACCATGGAGATGTGCCTCCCTCTACAGCCTAAGCTGCAGCCAAGAAAAGTGGCCCAGAAAAACCATGAGGGGACATCACGTTTGTGTTACTCAGAAGCATGTCACGTGAAGCTGAAATGAGGAGGATGAAGATTCCTTTTGTGGAAAAATACCAGGAAGGTTCCAAAGCAGACTGCTCCTCACTGGGCTTAGCCTCAAGAAATTGCAATGCAAAATCCCCACATTTTACTCTGCAGAAATAATTACCATGTTTGAATTTTATTTTGTGTTAGTCAAATTGAATAACCAGATAACAGAAAAAGACAAATCGAGTGTCCTGGAGACCATAAGAATCCAAGTGTATCCAGTTTGGCAGGACCTTAAACACAGTATTGCATAATTCACAAGTGACCCAAACAAAACATTTCCCAGGAGGTTTTGGCCATTCTTTTTGCTTGATACTGGAGTGGGTAGATTACAGCCAGGAGATGATCACCCACACAGCTGCTCGCTCAGTGCCCATCTATACTGGGATATGCTGAGAAATTAGGAAGTGCAAAAGAGAGCAAACACATGGTTTGAGATACAGACAGTTTAATGAGTGAAAGAAAGAGTGGAGGGAACAGATGCAAAGGCTCACCACCTCCCACAACCAGATGGATGTCCAACCAGTCTCCAGGCAATGACTACCTTGGAAGACAACTCTCACTCCATCTTCTTCTTCTGTTGGCCCAGCTTACTGCTGAGCTTGACATTATATCACATGGAATATCCCTTTGGAGAGTTTGGGTCATCTGTCCTTGCTGTGTCTCCTCTCAGCCCACCGAGCCTCTTCCATACTCTGAGAGTGCAGAGTGTGAAACAGAGAGAGCCTTGATGTTGTGCAAACACTGCAAATACCCAAAACACTGGTATGTTATCAACACTGCTTTAGCCACAAATCCAAACATTGTACCATGAGGGCTGCTATGAAGAAAGTTAACTCCATCCCAGCCAGGTTCAGTACATTCACAAAGGTATTTGAACAGCTCTTTGACTTGCCTTAGCTCTGCTGTTGGCTGCATTCAAGTTGGACAGAATCCAGCTGAGCCTCCTGCCCAAGTCAAATGACCAGGAAGCAGTGATCATTCACAGCTGAATCACTCAATTCTACTTCAGTTTTTCACCCACTCCCGTCCAAAAGAGGCTCAGGTCTTAGTTTCTATGTATGTACTTTTCTCTAGACCACAAATGCTCTGATGTCCATCAACAAGTTCCACACAGGACAAAGTTTCATGAGCATCCTTGTTCACAGTAAGGTTACTCACCTCAGAAAATGTCACAGTGTAAACATTTCAGTGGCAATATCTTGAGTATTCTTAACAGCATTTTAAATCATGGAGTGCTTTTATTTTCATTGTGTGTCTATAGCAACTTCTGTTATTGTCTCTAACATCATTTCTTCTGACCTTCTTAAACAATTTCTACACAGGCCATACTCTCTTAGGTTCTCTGGTGAATGTAAATAATGGCTGTGATTATTTTTCCTGACCCACAACAGCTTTTATCATTCAAGATCAAAAAAGGTAAGGTCTGCAAAATTCACTCAGCCAAATCTAAAAATAATTATCTGTTTCCTTTTGATATTTATCTTACTAGAATTAGATTGATTCCTGCTGATTTTGAGCCCAAAGAAGTGAAAATTCCTTTCACAGAAAGCCCAATGTTCATCAAAACCCTTTCCAAATTTCTAGAGGAAAACAAAATGGAACATGATACCGGTCCCTTCCCAGCAAACTCTAATGTTTAAACTCTCCTTTTCAGTTTTACCTACAGCCCAGTTGAAGATACATGTGAGTTGGTCAATAGTCTGTAAACTGGAATGGGGCTCTGGAGGCTTTCAAACTCCTCTTGTGCACATGAGGAAATAATCAGAACCATACCCTAAAGTCATGGAGTTCAAAGTGGTTTAAACACATCCTCATCTCCTGCCACCCACTTCCTGGTCCAGATCATAATTTACTGTCACAGTCAGACATAAACACAGTTGTTGAGAAAGAAGAATATTAACCTAATAATAAAAGATATTTTTTCATCGATCTTTGAAATTTATAAGTTGATAGATTCTCTGTAAGCCCACCAAAATGTATAGAAATGATCACGAGGTGTACATGGGTTGTATTCAGAACCAGGTGGAAGCCTCGTTCCTTTAGCAACTGCTTCAGAAATTATTGCCTAACTTAGTCTTCTCCTGGACTATTTCATTTCTCTGGAATGAAAGTCTTTCTCCTCACCTCAGTCAGAAGTACATTGGACTTAAGCCAGTAACCCGCAATCTCTTCCATACACATTCAGTTATACCCATGCAAGTTGTCCTACTGTGAGGAACGGTAACAGCCTTTTCCAATTTATGTGTCTTCCCTGTCAGATTAGAGGGAACATGTCACAAAACTGCACAGTCTGAAAACAATTGCAAACCAGCCTGCAGACTGGTATTTCCATTTCTCAAAAAATATCACTTCCAGTGGGGTTTGGTGCAGTGAAGCTGAGACCAATGTTGGTCTCAGGGGATCAGGGAGGTTGTGACTGCCCTGCTCAGCTTCGGTTTTCTCTGCCCGGGCTTCACGAACCTATATCAGATCGCACTGGTAAAGTCAGGGGTAGAAAATGTCTCCTTGTTTGTTAGGATGTGCTCCTCTTTTTTTCTTTTTTGAGGGCTTTCACCCATTCTTGTAAGTTACGTTTTATATCTAGTTCTCTAATGTAAAGACTCTCCTGAAAGGCCATCTCATTTAGGAGGAAAGGGACAAAGCCTCCACATAGCCTCTTATTTCTAAAGGACATATCTAAAGACCTCTCCTCTATCACCGTAAAACCAGAAGAAACCTCTTTTACTTTACTGAACTGGATTTCCTGCAGCATGGGTCATTTCACAAGAAAATTTCACTCAGAAAAATTACCTAGACAGTGTTGTGCATTCTCCCTAGGAAATGCCAGTAGTTTCAGTGAGATAGCACCCCCATCCATCATCCCTGCCTCTTCATCAACTGATTGAGGGAGATTGTCTGACCAAAAGTCTGTTGCAAAACACCTTTGTGTATAACAGACTTGGGAGAAGAGCAGCAAGAAGTGATTATATAGTAACTCTACTGATAAAGTTACAGAAAGTGAACTTCCTTATGACTCTGTGGTTTCACTACTGGAATAATATGAAAAGAGACAGCCAAACTGGTTGCTAGTTGTGACATGACATCAATAGGGAAGTCAAAGGAAAGATTTGTTTAACATGCTTTCATTTACTTCTTTGAATAATGATGACATTGCATTAATAGAACCAAAAAGTGAGTCACGTAGGAAATTACGGCTTGGAGGCATCAGGGTCTATATAAGCATTTCAGCTGCGGTCTTAGAAGACAGAGGGTCAAACCCTTTCTCCTGTAGCAAAACTCCTTGACAAGCAGGGCACTATGCAATACCTCCTACTTTTTGCTGCCATTCTCCTACCTGAGACTCTTGCTTTTCCAGCACAACTTCACACAGAACCATGGAGCAACACAGGCTTTGAGAATATAAAGGTATGTTACCGGGGGAAAACATAACTGCATTATGAATAACCTGATTTTATTCAGCTTCTACATTCCTTTCCTATCTGTTTATATTACCTTCTTATCTTACGCTGCCACAACAGTTTTTGCAGAGGTGACATAAAGCAATTAAGCTCGCGGACTAGCTTAGATCAGTAAATTGTGTTTACTTAAAAGTATTGCTTGCCTATAGGGTTTTGCTGCTACTGCAACTCTTTTCATATATACTAATCTATACTACAGAGAGAACAGCGTCTGGTAAACTGAAATGGTAAGAAAAAATACATCTAAAATGAGCCATGACTGTGGGATGATGAAATAATTCAATCAAATGAAAAATGTAACTACAAAAAGATCAAAGATATACATATTAATTGTTATTTTTCTTTTCTTCTTCCAGGCATATCTTGATAAATTCTTTCCATTTCTTTCAAAATCACGAAGCCTGACCTTAGAAGAGAGGATTAAAGAAATGCAGAGGTTTTTCCACCTGACTGTCACTGGAAAATTAAATGCAGAAACAGAAGCAACAATTAAGCAGCCCAGATGTGGAGTTCCTGATATAGCAGATTACAAAACATTTCTTGGAAGTCCAAGATGGAAAAAGACATATTTGACTTACAGGTTAGTGGTGTTTCAGGATTTACAGGGTAATAAGTTGACTTGCATTGAACTATGTGGGTTTGCTTTGCGTCTTAAATGACATTACTCTGTTTCTTTTTGCTGCCAGGATTGTCAATTATACACCTGATCTACCTCGCAGAAACGTGGATGAAGCAATTAGAAGGGCTTTTATGGTATGGAGTGATGTGACTCCGCTGCAGTTCCAAAGAGTATACAGGAAAAATGCAGACATTAATATTGAATTTGCACGTCGTGGTGAGAATACTTGTAATTTTTAAAATGCAATGATCCATATGTGACTCAAAGTATATGTTTTTATAGTCACAGCTTTAAGAAAAAAAAAAAGAATTTAGAATTATCCTGAAGCCCACATAAATTTTATCTTCTCTTTATCAGACCACCAAATTTATATATTATGAATCAGTTTTACTGCTATGAAACCATCAGAAAATCCTTTCAGAGTGACAGTTGTGAAATTCAGTTCCAGAATGAGGCATTTAAATGTAGATATTCAAGGCTCTATCTGCCTTGATAAATAATGCAAACTAATGCGAACAGTTCTGTAGAGCAAATCAGCTGATTCTGAAGATCCAGCCTCCACAGGCCGAATTCAGACAGGTTCAGGAATGTTTACTTTAGTCTAAATCTAATCTGGTACCCTGGACTGAACAGTCTTTAGCAGCT
This sequence comes from Dromococcyx pavoninus, assembly GCA_033558185.1. NCBI lineage: Eukaryota > Metazoa > Chordata > Aves > Cuculiformes > Neomorphidae > Dromococcyx > Dromococcyx pavoninus. The sequence continues at coordinate 2,012,885 of JAUMJL010000009.1, forward strand.
GGGGTGCACTAGATTCGGCCACAGAGAGGATCTTCCTGTTGATTTTCTTCTAGAAGGAATTCCACTGGTGCATACTAAGATTGCACCGAGGTGCAAGCAAAGCATGGTAGATGTGGATGACCAGTAGAGTCACTTTTGAAGCTCATATGTAATTCAGACTAAAATACAAATGTAGACGTACCTTGAACTCAACTTAGTCAAACTAAATGCCTACTTCAAGGTTAACTGACTCATTCTGTAGATCTTTTGACAATACTTACTAGATGTCCATTAACTGTAAATGACGACCAAACACACCTGGCTTACAGGTAAATGATTGCATATAAACACCAAAATGTCCCAAACTCATGCTTCACTGATGAAAGATTTGACTAATGCGGCAGTCAAAGCAAGAAAGGATCCTGCGAGCTGGAATGGGTTTTCATCCCTCATCACATGCCAGGACTAGGACTCTTCTGCTTGTAGGAACATGATTACCTATTCAAATCTTTGTCTTCCACTGAAATCAGTACAAACAAGAAAGTCTACAACTAATGTTGCCGAGCACTTTCCAGCACGGAGAACATTCAGGTGCTTATAATGTTGACAGGCATTAAGTATTTATTCTGAAATAATTCCTGATTGCTGCCTCAGGAACACATTTTGACAAAGGCTCAGAAAAAAAATGTTCAGATTTTTATGAAACTTACAGCAGCTTGATTTATTGAATACAAGATTTGAACTTAAGTCATGAATATGGAGAATGTTTCATAAGCCTTGCTCCTTGTTTTTACAACCTTGTTGCTATCATAGGACTTCTTTCAAGTATTGGTAATGAACAAAACTAGCACAAACAAGCAACATGCTTCGATTTGCTGAATATAAAAATTACAGCCAATATGATCTGATGACATTTATTTCTTTCAAATGCAGAGCATGGTGATGGATATCCTTTTGACGGAAGAGGTAACACACTAGCTCATGCGTTTCCACCTGCAGAAGGGATTGGTGGAGATGCTCATTTTGATGAAGATGAGAGGTGGTCAGAGTCCAATCAAGGTAAAATCCACATGTGTGTATGAAGGGGAAAGGCAAATATTGTACATGATGGAAAAACACAGCCATAGGAAATGCTTTCCATAACTCTCATGCTTTGGTACCATTTCAGTACCAACATTTCTGTTCTTTTCAATAACCTTTCTAAGTATTCATTCTTCATTACCATTAGCAGTTACATAATGCCCTTTCTGTCATATTTTAAAGCACTTTTCACAGCCTAAGCAAGGACTATGAGCCACTGTTTTCTACCTAAATTTTGAAAAGATAAAATTACTTGCTTGTAGGAATAAAGTTGATAACAGTGGAGTTTGAAAAAGACTCAGTCTCTAGATGTGTATGCAAGGGATCAGTAATGTTTTTATTAAAATATTGTGGTCACATAAGAAAGTTCAGTAATAAATTATCAAAACTCTGAGGTTTCATTCCAGGGGAATGAAAGATATAAATTCTCCTGCTACTTTGATTCTTGAATGTTGAGAAGAAACATCATATCTTTAACAAACTTCTCTGTGCTTCTGTGTTGCAGAAGTTAATTTGTTCCTTGTTGCTGCTCATGAATTTGGCCATTCTTTGGGACTTGCTCATTCAAATGTCCGTGAAGCTCTGATGTACCCTATTTATAAATATGTGAACCCAGCAACCTTCAGACTTTCAGATGACGATAAGCGAGGAATTCAGAAGTTATACGGTAAATTCATAATGAGATTTGATTTTCAAGATAAAATTTACTGGGGTATAGGTTTCATTACTGCCCCTGATTGCAAGGGCCTCACGATATAACCAAAAATAAAGTGAACAAACTTGGGAAAAATACATTCCTGTATACTGCTTCCACTATGTTCCTTCTGTAACATATCCCCACTGCAACCAAGAAGAGGAGGAGCAATAGCGCAGCAGCCTGACACCCTGGTTTCATGCACACCTACATATTGCCAAAGAAATCCTGTAGACCTTGCTCTGCAAATGAGCTATTTTAGAGAGTGGGACTGCTGGCAGGGAAATGGGAGATACTGTGCTACTTACCAAGTCAGTGGGACTGTTCAATGAAGGCAGAAACTACTAAGCAGTAGGAGTTGAGCACAACCAGAATAGACCCCATGGGATAAACTTTGCCAAATTTGCTTTTCTTTAGGCACCACCTTCCTCAGGGCATGCTAGAAGAACACTAAGGATAAAACACAGTTGTCTGTATTGTCCATTCCTAGTGCAGTCTCTAAGTTCTGTGCTTCTTTCCCACAGGGAAAAAATCACCAAACTCTTGAAGAAGTGTTTCAAAAAGACCAAAGAATTCACATCTGGTTGTTTTGGTGTTTCGTAACAATTTTAATCCTCTAGCTAATTGAAGTGGTAAACTCTGGACTGCACTTTCTCACCTTGGACTTTTACATTGATTTATTAGCACTTTATACAGTTTCATTTAGTAATTAAATAAAACTCCAAACTTGTATACTCTGTTGTCTAATGTGTTGGGGGTTTTTTATTTCTTTTGTTTCACTAAGGAATTAAATAACTCCTGCAACTGTGGTAGACAGACAGACAAATATCTTTCTGAATAGAGTTGCAGGTAACTAAAGAGCCTGTGTGCATTTAATGATGGAGTTGCAAAACCTTGTGCCAAGCTTGCTTTCAGTTCCCATGCATGCCCTAGCCCTTCACAATACCTACCACTGCCTCCTCAGAACCACAGTGAGTTTCCCATACAGCTCACACACAGAGGAGATTATCTCCACAATGCTTCCTTCAGCATGGGCTAGGTTGTTTTCCCAAAGGAAACAGCTTTTTAACTACGTGTCCTCCCTGGCTTGTCAGAGAAGCAGGTTTGAGAAGTCAACTAGAATTCCCATTGTCCACTGTGGTATTCAAATGCCTCCCAGAAATTTTGAAATTAAAGCAAACAAAGAAACAAGAATTCTCCTTCCCTCCTTCAGAAGACTAATCCTATATTGCCAACATCAAAAAAAAAAACAAACCAAACACAGACAGATATAACCCTGGAAACACAAGGAAGACATCCTGGTTGTTGGAGCTGAACAGTTGTCCTGGGGTCCTGAGCTGCTCTTTGCTGCAGGGTGTGATGCCTGTCTTCCTGCCATAACTGAAAAGTAGAAATGACACAGGAAAATACGTGCATGTTTCTCAATCCCAGGAGAAAATAGCTGTGCCTCTCTGGATCCCTGAGCAAAGCATCATCTAAGAAACTTCAAAGCCTTCACTGAAAGAAGTTGTGAAGGATGCGATGAGAATAGTTTACTTTGCACACATGTACTGGGGTACAAACACTAGAGATTTTTTGCATATTTAGTGGGATAAACACTTATGAGACAAATGGTTTCTCCATTAGGAGTTTTTTATGCTCCCTGGTTGGGAGAGAAGGCTTCTTCTACCTCAACATATTTGCCAAATGTGCATAAAGTTCTAGTCTCTCAAAAACTTGGCAGTATTTCCCAGCCTTTATCCAAAGACCTCTTCCAGTTCAAGAGCTGCTTCCTGGTGATGCAAGGGCACTGAGTCCACATACAACTGGGAAAGACTTTTTCTCAGCTCTGGGTTTGGTGTGGGACACCTGAGAGAAGGAAGTCTGCTCATGGGCAATGTGGGACACATGAAAGTGGCAGCATTTTTTGCCATTCAAGGGCTGGATGGAAAGAAGGAGAGGCATTTTTAACTGACCTGTACTCAGAAGGCTCATGTCACCAACCATAAACATTTCCTAGGATAGGATCTAAACATTAATACACTTCTCAAGGAAGACCTAATTGCCCATCAGGTTTCTGGGTACGCAGAAACGCTGATCTCTCGTGTTTGCTCCTTCTGTCTCTCTGGAGCTTGAAGTGATGTGAAACAAGTTGTAAGGAATGAAGGTCAGTTCCTCTCTGTCATATTGGGAAGCTTCCTGCTTTCCTTCTGACCTTTTCTGATCACTTTCTTCCTACCTGACACTTTACCTTCAAGGTATTACATCAGAAAAAGGATCTTCGCCATCCATGGGATCCCCACTGCTCTGTAATCACTTTGGAAGTGCCTCCAGTAGTGACCAGGGAGCAACCCTACAGTCACCTCCTCCATAAGGAGAAGGAGCAACCAGTTGAAAAGGGAAGGAGAGAGAATTAGAGCTCCAGATCTTCCAGATGGACAGCAGTTTGTTCCACGAGAATTCCTTTTAGTCAAGTTCATCTAACCTAGTAATATCTGCTGCAAGAAGCATCACCAGATGGTAGGATGGCTGAAATAAGTCACTGACAGTGATATCCAAAGTGTCAAGGGTATGAAGCACAGTTGCTTCAAGTGCTTCCCCCTCAGAAAGATTTATCACCTATGATAAGACAGAATTTTGAAAACATTCCCATCAGTTACTAGTTATTTCTTCCACATGAAGCTCAAGGGTGAAGTAGCTTTTCCTGAGTGGATATTATTCCAAGGACACAGTTGTCTCACTAGTGCTTCTTAAAACGAAAACAGATAAAGAAGAGAGATGTCATCAGAGGAAAGACTGCAGAAAGAACCATTCCTAAGGACATATGGGACAATACATGCACCATGCTGGAAGAGGCACTGTACTGACAGATGAGGAAGGCATAAAATCATAGAATTGCCTGGTTAGAAAAGACCTTTGAGATCATTGAGTCCAACAGTACCTGTCCACTACTAAACCAGATCCCTGAGAAACTCATCTACCCATCTTTTAATTGCCTCCAGGGATGGTGATTCAACCACCTTCCTGGGCAGCCTCTGCCAGTGCCTGAGAACCCTTTCAGTGAAGAAGTTTTTACTAATGTCTAATCTGAACCTCCCCTGGCACAACTTGTGGCCATTACATCTCATCCTATCACCTGTCAGACATAGGAGAACAAACACTTGACTGAAAGTGACAGATCTGTTTTCTACTGTACAATTAATTTCTGTATGAACTGAAATGAAAGGGATAAAACTCCAGAGGTTTATTCCTAGGAAGACTGTCCCGACAATGGGACACATATGGGAGACAGGTTCCAGTGAGCACATGAGCTGACAGGCCTGCAGCAGGGCCAGCACAATGTGGGAGTGAGGCACCTTTGTGCCTTGAAGGAGGCATCTCCATGAGGAAGCAATGCTCAGCTAGCAACTCCACAACACGTGAAATACAGTAGGAACCAGGATTTTTGTCCTCAGAGAGGGCAAAGGTACCACAAATGAGCTGTCAGGAGCATCTTACCTCTTGCGGAGTTCCTGTTTTCATTCCTTTCACATACAGGACCTGTCCTTCTGGGAAAACAGCTGCCACTGGCACACATCATCCTGCTTACCAGGTATGAACTATGCAATATCTGCCTCCATCTAGTGGTACAGCTCAGTAGATTGCTTTACACCCTGCTGTAAAGTGCATCTTACCCATCCACAAGCCCACTGTAGTTACCAATATACATCCCACCATTAGGGGAAATTAGGAAAAAGAGTGAATTTAGCAAGGGCGATGTTGCCTCTTCCTTCTTCACTTTATGCTGATACATTCTGTGAAGTTTTTACATGCTCCTTCTGGTACATACCTGAGGACATCGAAGTGCATTTTGTCATTTAAATAGCATCTGTTCCCTCTTCTTCCTTATGGAAGAAGAAATGGGTAATCACATAGTATTTTGGTTTGGTAAGGCTTTGATTTTCTTTGCTTTTCCTACTGATTTTTTAAACAGAAATATATTTAAATGCAGCTTTGCTGTTACAGGTAGACAGTACAATGAGCAGCTGATTCACTCTCAGATGTGTCAACATTTTTGGTGGGTCCTTTGACCATCCATGTATAAAGGATAAGATTTACTTCTGGTTTTAGAGTCATGATTACTGCCCTAGAAAAACTATCATTGGGATTTATCCAGTCATTCAGTTATCCTAAGCCTACTTCATCAAATACAGAGTGATATTCTGAGAGGTTAAAGTTGATATATGTGTGATATAATTGTGCACAAAATGTAGGAAAATATTAGTTTAATTTACACTCCCCTATTGATTCTATTTTATTTGTTGTCTAATAAAATTTTAAGACAAAACACATATGATTGGACAATTCTAATTGTAACAATCATTAATTTTTAAGTAGTGCTTTTAAATATAACACGTATTTAAATTTATCTGTCCATATAGATGTGTGTACAGATCAGATTTTGTTAGAATAAATTGAAAGAGTATCACAAATTAGTTACTTTATTCATATGAATAAAAGCCCAATGCTATGCCCTAGCATTTTTTCTTTACCATTTAAAATATTTATTATTTTATAAGGTTTTGAAACAGTTTGCATATTCAAAGACATTAAAATAGTGATGATGTTTGTTGTTTCTTCAGTCATCAGAAACACTGCAGGAAAAGTCCTTGTCTCTCATCGTCTGTCTTTGCCAAACACAGTAGAAACCATATTTTACTCAAAGTACTAGCAACTTCTACAATTTAAATAGATACCATTTCTAGGTGAGTAGGGGGTACTCACCAAATCCGCTTTCCTAGTCTTAAGTCACTGCTTTTTCCTTTCACATTAGTCTCATTACATAACATCACTCCTTCTTTTTAGATATTTTTAGGTATTTTTTTAATTACCATGTCTGCATTGTCTTCTGTTCTCCTCGGTGATTGTAATAGTGTTTGGCTGTGCTGGGGTAATAATACTTATTCAAATATGACTTCAGTCCTCTCTTTCAGTCTACCATTTCTCACATCCAACAAGAAAGTATCATCTTTAATCCAGAGCTTCTCTGTGAAATTCATGGCCTGACGTCCTTGGGATTAGTTTCTCCTACTATCCTGGAAAAATTTAATTATATAAAGAAAGCCAGGGAGAAGGTTACACTGGGCATACAACCACTTTCATCCACCTTTTAATTTATTCATTACCTCAACAAATATTCTACCAAAAAGAGAAACAATAGTAAAAAATAAAAAGAATGAAGTGAGATGGTCATTTTGACATTATGAAGATGGACAAAGAGTACTAGATAAAACATTTCAAGGTGAGAAACACACCTTTGAGTTCTCACCTACGGAAAAATGATCCTCCAACACATGAAGTGACAGTAAGTCCAGCTCTGATGTTTATATAGCAGACTGTAGCTTTTCGTTTTCTGTATCTCTGTGCTTGAGATCAAAGAAATATAGAATAGTGGTCATGCCATGAACAGTACATGCACCCAGAGCTTTGTTTTGTTTTGCAGTGAGGCATTTCTGTGAACAGTGACATTCAGTGGAGCTCGTCTTACTTCACCGCATGAGAATCCACACCTACAGCTGCAATATTTGTAACCTCTTACTTCCAAAAGGGCCATGATTCTTGAGGAAATTCCTTTTATTTTATAATCTGAGTACTTAAAGATTTCATGGTTCAAATACTGTCTGGAAAAATTAATGAAGAAAAACTAATGATGATTCCTCATGAGTTCTTACCTCATGGATTTCCTGACCTACAAATTACTAAAAGCTAATACGTTTTTCTTGGGAACTACTGCTATGTTTTTCCTGTTATCATATTCTTGGCTAGGTGGTCCTTATGGGGGATCAAACACTGAGCTACACAGGCCTTTTTTGATGAAGTATAGACACCCTTACGTTTGATTTTTTTTTTTTGTCTCTATATGATATAGCCTCAAATCTAACACACTTTTCCAAGCTTTGCAATCTGCCCAAATGCTCTCCCTTACACTTCTTTTACAAGGTAATTTTGTCAACCTTATTTTCATCTGACTATTTAATAACTGTCTGTCTCACTGCTTTGTGAATACTTCTCCATTTTCTTTCTCAATATTTCTCTGTTTATATACAGTTCTATCCATGGCACTTTTTCCTTCTCAGATGAATAATAAAAATATGTATTTGCCTTTACTGACTGCTGTTCCTAAGAGAAAACAAGGGTACTGCCCTCAGCACCCTGCCACCTGTGATGGGTTCTCATCCAGTGAAACCCCTGCCATAAGGAGACTGAGCTCCCACCGCAGCTCCGTGCAGGAACTTGGCTTTGCACAATGGTTTCAGCTTTTAATTCTGTTGTGGGACTTAATTGCTACATACTCTAGATGAGGGCCAGCAATACCTGGTATTAACAGGGACTAAGGTCTCTGGAGAATTAATTTAATGACATCAGCAGCAATTTCAGACTTAGTAATGTATATTAAAGCTACCACAGGTAAAAATCTCACAGGTATAGGATGGGAAAGACATAATAAGTTGCAAAAGTATAAAATTTGGCCTGTCACAGCACTGTCCTCTTGGCTTTTCCTTGATGGTGCTAATGGGAAATTTCATCTAATTTGAAGATGCTTCTCTTTCCCTTCCTGTTTTTATAAAATCATATCTTCAACAAAATCCACCTCAAACAGGATGTTTTTATCAGTATCATAATTATGTTTTCAGTTTCAGCAATGTCAATCTGAAGTAGCCCTATTGACGTCAATGGAATTATTTTGGATTTTTCTATGAGAGTAAAAATATTAGCAAAGGACTAGAGAAAATATTATCTGTTTTGATTATAGATACAGAAAGAATCACCATGAGCCAGAGAAATACAGATAAACACTGTTTATTGGAAAAGACTGAGGAAAATTATTTGGGGGTGGAAATTGTTACTGTTTTCTGTCAGCCTAAAAATAAAGTTCATAGGCAATAAAACAAGAAGTATAAAGAAAATCAGCCTGATGCTCAGGGATGTGTAAGAAAATATGGAAACTCATCCATTCAATAAAATAGAAAACATTAGGGGTCTTCAGCTTGGCCACATGGAGGGATCTGTCAGAGCTGAGTGTAGTGAGATATTCATTATTTCTTCCAACTCAAGAAGTAAAGTACTCTCAATTACATGTTATAGGAGATTTTAAACAAAGAAAGAGGCACTTTTTATCCACAGCAAGTAACTCAGTTGTGGAATTCACTAAGGATGTTCACTGATGGTGGAGACATAAATTCATAAATAGAGTCTGGAAGGTTTAGATACATTCAGGTAGCCTGACAGCTATTGAACACAAGGGCATGGTGGCAAATGACGGCTTGTTATCATGCTGAATACCAAAGGAAGGAGCAATCTTAATTTCCCCAGTTTTGCCAAATTTGCAAATCTTGCTATTGGCAAAAGGAAACACTTTGTCTGCAAAGCCAGGAATTGTTAACTTAGCAGTTTAATCAAAGAAATACTGTTGTTCCAGATTTAATCATTTTTATGTCAGATTTAATTACTATAGGAAAAAAAGGATGGGGGTAGAAAAGAATACTAACACAGAAAAAGGCTTAATAATGATATAGCCAAAATTATTAGCACACTTCCTATTATTTACCCCTTTCTCTGCTGATGTACTCACCCTTCCCCAGCGCTTCCACTTGCCACAATTCTTAGCATCAGTCTGAAGGGAGTTTTACAGTGCTGATTATGCTGCTGTTGATGGTTTCTTTCCCTTCACTCTAGAGATCTCATTTGTTGTGTTTATTTTCAATAAACATTGCAGTTTTCTACTCAATCCGCTGCCCTCTCCCATTCATCAACAATCTTTTTAACTTGTACGCCCCAGAAATTTATATATTCCAGCAGTCATTTATAAAGTAAAATAAAAAAGTGGAAAAAACCCCACAGATGACTCCCATCACACATCTCAGAAATCCTTACATGTTTATTGCATTAAACATTTTAGTTACTGCCTCACTGAAAGATCATATACAACTAATTATCTACCAAGACTTCTAAGTTCTTTTCAGAATCGCTGTCCCACTATCCAAGGACATCATCCTGTCCTAAAGGCTATGTCAGGATGAAAGGGACTGTGGTATTACTATGGGCTTTCTCTAGATGGAGCTTTGCACTCAAAGCAGAGAAAGCAGCCTGATGTAGAGGAAGATGTCCCTGCCCATGGCAGGGGGGGTTGGAACTGGATGATCTTTAAGGTCCCTTCCAACCCAAACCATTCTATGATTCTACGATTCTACATCTAGGAGCAAAGTGCTGAAAAAAGTTTGCATTCAACATCAACCTACCCAGTTCAGAATACAGTAGATTACTAAAAGCTTTTGCCCATTTCATTAACTGTTCTTTGTGCAGAAATTCTGAAGATAAATTGGAGTCTCAAATGTTAAATATATTTTATTTTCAACTACAGGACAGTGTCACGGTGGCATTTCTGATTACATACTGCTTCTCACAAATGATCACGCAGAGTTCAACCATTACTCTGAAATCATTGGTGACTGATAAAGAAACAATTTATTCTTTACAAAAATGAGCATTGAAAAAGATAAAACACAATATTCGTGTTATTTGTGATTGGACGCAGGATCAGGAAGAGCCTGAATCAGGACTGTCCTGTCTTCCCTTGAAGGGAATCAGTCAAATTGTATAAAATCTTGAAATTACGAGAGGTAGGGTTTAACATCATCATCATTATCATCATCATAACAACAACAATTAAAAAATTAGAATAAATAGAAGGGTGCATTTAAAGAAAGAAACTAAGGATGCACCCTTCCTCTATTTGATACTTTCAAGACCAGTTAATATTATCCTAATGCAGAGGTCCAGCAGAAATCAGAAAACTCTACGCTAAAAATGTCCATTTCTCTCCATCATCTAGGAAGACAATCCACTTTTACTTGAGCTCAGACACCGATTACTGACGTCTATAAGTAATTTAAATGAATTCCACCCTTCCAGTCACAGAATTTTAAGTAGACTCTTGGGTTCAACGCACTCTGCATAGTCATCTTCAGGTCCAAAATCTCTTTCTTCTACCCCAAAAAGACTGGATTTAGGTTGTTCCTTAGTGTTTCTCACGCTGACTTGTTTTGCTGAGGCCCTGCTCTCCTCTGTCCACTTGACTGACCTTATACTCTTGTACTTACTCCATGTGTAGTCTCACATTCTTCACAAACTTCAATACTCAACATTTATAGAGCAAAGTGGAAATAATTCACAACTGGGTCAAGCTGGGACATATCAATATATGTATCATAAGGACACAGTAAAATGGTAATTCCCATCTTTCCCTTTTGAAGTAATAGGAGCAACTCTGCAGTCTCCCCATAACCTTTTTCCATAGAACTACTAGTGGTTAAAAATGTAGAGAAAGAAACTGTTGGAATATAGTAGGATGGGAATTGAGAGGGAAGAGAGGAAGACAGGGAAACTTCACACTGTCCATATGGAAAAAATAACCTAGATTTATGGTCAAGAGCTCCAATAAAAAGGAGCCTGGAAATTGTTACTCCCTTCAATGAGAAGTGCCATGGCTAAGGACAGGCATGGCATCACCAGGGATAATGTGAACCACAAAGGAGCAACAAAGAACATCACCCCAGGAAATCGTCTACCACAACCTAAAGTTAATAAGTGCCAGTAACACAACATCTCTTTCATCCTATTAGACAAGGAAGCTTAGAAATCCTGGTCCTGCCAAGTGTCAGATGGGAAATCCTGCAGCTAGACAGAAAAAAAGAAAATAAGCTGCTGCTGAAAACATACATTCAAAGTTTTCTCATTATAACCACAATCTTTACGACTAGCAAAGCCTTTCTTTCTCATGATTATTACAACACAGAGCAGTTAAGGATGAAAGGGAAAATTATTGCAAAATACATTAAGAGACTGTCTAGCATTACTTTAATGTCCCCAGTGATGTTCTATTTTTTTAACAGTTGGAGCAAAACGCAGTATGAACCGACATTTCTTAAAAAAATTAACAGTAGGAAAGTATATAAGAACGGTGGTTTTGTTGTTAATTGAGCTTATCAGAAACATTTTTGCCTCAAGATTCATTTAATATTTTCTAGTCATTCTGAATTTGAATGGAAAGAGTGGTAGAAGAGGTGGAAAAGAGTCATAATGTTGTGAAGAAATGGTGCATGCTTTTCTCTCTAGCAATTTTATTTTCTTCATGCTTACCTTCAGTACCAGTAATAGGAATCAGGACTGATACTTTTCATAAAAAGAGTTAAGATTTTAACTCCAGGGAATGAGGTCAGTTAATTATTTGAGCCTTAGTCAAAATGCTGCAACATCATTAATATCAGCACAACACTCTTTCAAACGTGCCTTAGCTTTGCAAATAAAACTCAACCACTTAAGAGTTCTCTTTGAGATAGTTTTCCAAACCATTACATTATTATCCAGTCCTGATGTGAAAAGATCCGATTTTTATTTAGCAGTGAGTAGAATATCATATTGTAATAAGGAAGATCTCAGTTTTTCTAAGAAGTCACAATGATAAAGGAAGGAATCACTCCTCTTACTTGTGTTTGCTATGGTCACAAAGCAGAATGCTGGCATCATCTTGCTAGCAGGCTAGTTCAAACAGCTCAGAGTTCACAGACATTGCCAATCATGTTTAAGACGATGCATAAATATTGACCAATACTTTCCACTGAGCTATTTGCTCCCAATACAATGTCTAGAGTACAGCAACATTTTGAATGTGGGATCCTTTGCACGTATTCTGTGTAAGTAAACTGAGGAAAGTGACCACCTATTTAGAAGCCTCTGCCAACTATGCAGATCTTTGCTGCTTCCTAGGTTAATTCAATCATTTTGCCAGGTTCTTTCATACAATCCTCAAGCACTGGAAAAGCCCACAGAAATTTCACCCATTACATTACATTACATTAAATGGCCATCTTCATATTTTCGTTTAACGATGGGCTTTGACAAAAACACTCTATGGTGCTTAGGGATCCAGCATACCTATCACTTAAAACACTAATCCTAACCTTTGCACGCTCTATTCCTGAGATTTTGATTGTTCTGTTACCTCTTAGCTTTAACCTGTTTTATAAATCTTTCAGCCGTTAAGCGTGTTTTCAACATGTTTACACAGTATCTCAAATTATTTCCCTCAGTGCTGCTTGTTTGGCCTATTTGTTATTATAGGAGAGGTAGCAGTACAAAATAATATTCTCCTCTCTCCCCCCATATTAACCACCTATTATAATTTGGGAACACTTGCATAAGTGGTAATCAGATTTCTGCTTGTATCTCAGTTACAAATACTACAGACCTTAGATGTCTTAATCAAAATTCTCATGGGAAAAAATCACAAGCAATCTAGATGACAGCCAAGAAAATGTCCCAGGTGACTTGGCACTAGTTTATTTAAAAACATAAAAAATTACCTAGCAAGAAGTTCTAGGATATACGAATATCCTGGAAGTGGCAAATTAAACCAAACATGCTGTTTCAGAGAGGATTCTGTGTTTAGAGTTTTTTGCAGCCTTAGCTTCTGCACTTCACTTGTAAAATGTTGCCACTGTTTTTCTTTAAATAAAATATATTACAATACAATCTACTCACTATTCTGAGAATACTACAACTCTTTCTCACTTTCAATCCCATTTGTCATAATGTGCACACTCTATGACAAAATTTTCTTTTACCAAGTAAACTATGCAAAGAACCTGCATGAAAATAAATAGTAGTTTATAAATCAAACCCTAATGACCTAAATGCATTTTTTCAATAAGCAATTAAAAGAGTTGAAGCAGAAACATTGTCCTTGAAGCCATTATAATTCAAAAACTGAAAGCTGTAAAGCTTTTATTATAACTCATTTTCAAAATGTCTTTGCTTAACGTAAAAATGGTATTTCTACTTCTAGTAATTTGGGCTATCAGAGAGGTACAAACAGTGAATGTAACATTATTCCCTATATGTACTTAACTTTTAGGCTATGCCTATGAAACACAGAAAAAATACCATTTTAGTAATTACTTCAAATTTAATGTCATGTATCATATGAAATATACTAGAGATCCCTAAATCTTTACCAACTTCAGTGTGCATTCATGCACAGCCACTGATTGTTCAAGGTGTACCTGTTGCAGCATGGACTTATCCACAGACACAGATGTTTCAAGGTGTACCTTCTCCCACTGGACTTATCTTTGGGCCACAGTCCCATCAGAGCAACACCTACTGTGGCACATACATAACCTTCAAGGTGTACCTGATGCAGCATGGACTTATCCACAGACACTTCAAGATACATCTGCTCTAGTGTAGGTTCATCCATGGCCACAGACACTTCATGTTGTCGTGTTCCCATGTGGGCACATCCACAGGCCAGAGTCTCTTCAACTTGAGTTCACGTTGGAGTTACAACCTGTCCAGTACAGCAGCACAGGAACAGCAGTGACTCCCTGGCCATCAGCCAGTCCAGGTGCACTGACATTGCTGTTACCAGAATGTGCCCAGGCACAGCAGAGTAAGACAATAAGCAATACAGTAGTGGAGCAAGCAGCAGAAGAAGCAATCATGAGACTCTAATGTGCAACAAAACAAGCAATCCCTGTGGCAAGCCAAACAGCTATAGCTAAACAGAAATAACAGCTATAAATTCAATCAACTAGCACATACCAAACAATTTTGACATTATCTCAAAAACTTTGACCCCCTCAGGTCGGATGCCAAAAAAAGACTGTTGGCATTTAACTTCAGAGGATTCCCAGGAATTTGCATCAACAAATTACTTAAATTTAAAAAAGGCAAATTAAGAGAAGATGGATGTACATTGAGAAGTCCAGATAGCTGGAAAAGCTTTCTTAAAGTATTGAGAGTTACTGACGGAAAACAGTTTCTATGATAATAGTTTCTGCCTTCTTGAGCCTTGCAACACGTTTTTTTCGGTTTTTACCCTCACTGATCTTCTCCAAACTAAACAACTCCAGTTCTCTCAGCTACTGCTCATATCACTTGTGCTTCAGACCCTTCACCAGCTTTGTTGCTCTTCTCTGGATGTGCTCCAGTAGCTCAATGCCTTTCTTGTAGTGAGGGGCCCAAAACTGAAGACAATATTTGAGATGCAGCTTCACCAGCTCCACGTATGTGGGCACAAACACTTCCCTACACCTGCTGGCCACATTATTTCTGATCCATGCTAGGATGCTGTTGACCTTCTTGGCCACCTGGACACAGTGCTGGCTTGTGTTCACCATGCTGTGACCCAACATCCCCAGGTCCTTTTACATTGGCTTTCCAACCATTCTGGAAATTAGTGGGTTTTGTTGGTTGGTTTAAGTTTTTTTTTACTATTTCCTGGGTTACACCATTACAAACATTTGTGATGTCACCTCTGTAAGGTGGCTGCATTGCACTCAGCTAACAACCTCCTCTTTCTGTCACAGCCCAACAGTTAGAGGTTAGCTATTTTGCCGAGCATCTTAAACTCCCACTCACTAAAGTATCTGTGCACTTTCACTGGAAACTGAACAGTCAAAATGTTCAATACACCTAATTTTCATAAAGTGTTTTGATCTGTGTGGGACAACTGCTGTATAAAAGAAAGCACTCTATTTTTATGAAATAAATTACCCATTCAAATCAAGTGAATTATAACTATAATCTAATTTCTTTCCACTACATTTTATAAGAAGCAGATAGGTGTTGCAGTCAGCTTTTTATTCATCAGAGTGCAAGACAACAAGAAGAAAAAGAAGCTAAGGAGTAAGCAGCTACACTTCATGACAATCCATACTCCTGACTCCTGAGTACCCTACATGGCAGGTTCCATACTTTAACAGATCCCAGGCTGAAAAGGTGCCTGTCTCGAGACCTGCAAGCAAAACTATGTGCCATGCATAGCATCCACAGAAACACAACACTATTCAGTTTTATTCACTGTAGGAGTGAGTATCATAGAGTTTGTGGAACAGAAAAGCCATCAGGAGGTTCATGTTTACAGTAAGTACAACACAGTGATAAAAAATCTGGTGTATGGATCATAAAATGTAAAGCTGTCCAGGAACAGAAAGTTCATAGAGTTAAAGGCTTTTCAAACAATGATATATCCAGATATTTCTGACTGAAATACATGAATTATGTTGATTTTCGTTACAGTTGTTCATTCATAAGGTATTGATGCTTCATGCAGGCACTGCTGCTTAACAAATATGGCCAATCCTAGTAGTACCAATATAATTTAGATTTAATTCTTTACTTTTCATAAAGTATGCATGAAGAAACCCAAACAAATGCAGATATGAAATTGTCCCCAATGAAGCAGATTTCCAGTTTGGTCAACCTTGGTTCTTATCTCATCTTCTATGGAGCACAGGTGTTAATTTTGCATTGCCAAGAAGCATGAATTAAAGCTACCCTTGCCAGTATTTCAGTAAAACATGTTGCACATTCTTCTATTTTCCTGATTAGAAACACTTTGCTGTTAGCTAGCAGCTGATGTCTAAGAATACAAAAATGACAAGATTTGTAAAGTGAGGTGTCATCTATTACACATTTGGAATAAGACATTTCGGTGTGGGGAATAGAAATTCTTTTACAAGTTGGATCCATGCACAGCAAAAATCAAGCTAAGTACAGGCTGGGAATGACTGTTCCAGGTGTAACTTAAATTAACGTTCCTTAAATACCTTGGGAGAAGAAGACAACTGATCAAGTACGTCAATAGGAGAGGTGGAAACTTATATTAGTGAACTTCTGTAGGACAGTAATGGGTTAATAGTTGGTGGGCTGGTTGGTGGGTTGATGTGTGCGGAAAACTATAATGGTCATAAAACTTTTACTGTGCAAATATTGAGTCCACTGTTTTCAGTACTGAGTCAAATCTGTACTTCTGGTTCCCAGGTTTGCCTTTGTAGGTCTTTTCTGAGGATCAGGTTTCAGATGTGAATAAAAAGAGTCTTCCTTGTTTCAGCTGAGTGTTTCTGTTTTTTATTGACCATCTTTGTAAGTTAACACTGCCCTGGAGACGTTCAATAAAAACAGTCTTCTTCATTCAAACTGAGTGTTTCTGGGTTTTTATTGATTATCTTTGTGAGTTAACCCTTCCCTGGAGATGTTTGGCTTCACCTGCACCATCTCCACAAAGCCATTTCCACACCTCTTGGACAAGACACCCTCACCTAGTGACTGTTTTTCCTGGAGGTACTTCAGACTGACAAAGGTGGTAACCTTCTATCCTGTCCTTGGATTGACATTGGACCTATGCCACAGCCTTGATCCTGAGCCATCTTGTGCTGTTCCGTCACAGCTGGACTCCCTGTATCAGGCGCATTACCCTTCTTCAGTGGACCCTGTCACTATCACCACCCTGCCTCCCTCAGGTCCTGTGGGGCTACCTGTGGTCACCCTCAGCACCCAGATCATTTGAACTGTAAGGTTGCCCCGTTCTTGCTGCTTCTGACAATGAATATCATGTACAAAATTAGGACAAAAATAAAAAAAGACCCTCACCAATCCTAATTTTATGTTGGACTTTATATGGGAAATCATTAATTATACCACATACCAAAACGAGATTATAACTTCCACTGAATTTCCCCAGAATGTTTCCTTCTCAGCCTACGAACAGCTCCCAGCCAACTCCAGATATACTGCCAGAAATTCACCTCCCACAGAAAAATAAACACCAAATGGAACAAGATCTTTCCAAAGCAGTCAACGCAAGACCTTTCAACACCTCTGCCTTTACGCAGTAGAGCCTGTACTATGCTGCAATACATCTCAGTTCCTGTTAACTCATCTCCCTGATGAGAGTTATGTAGTTGTCTCCCACAAGTTTATGACTTCTCTTTGTTCCCTGTGTATTAACTACTGTTTTCCTGCAGATACACAAGTTGAGCAATGTTTATTAGGCTATTCCACAATAAAATGCTTCCAGACTGTTCTAAGCCTGATATTCACTGGAGCTGTGCAAGAGCAGGACTTACATAATTATTATCTTTATCCTCTAAATATATTTTACTTTAATAATTTTTTTTCTCACTAAAAACTTTACCTCTATAACAAAACAGAGGCTTTTACACTTAGCAACATGTGGATTACTGGTACTTCTACCCTTTATTGGAGTTAGGCTGGCTGTAGATGCTACTCCTACTGCCTTCATAAAGAAAAGCTTTGGAGGATCATCTCAGAAAATTCACAGAAAAAAGGTGCACGTTGGTCTTCAGGTACCTTAGTTATGAGAACAGCACAGGAAGCAATGCAGGACAAAGGCATAAGAAGATGGCAGAAGTATAATGCCTACACCTGTTTTCACCAAAGGCAAACTATGGAGCATAATTAGGCTAGAATAAAGAAAAAACAAAAAAAGCCTGAGTTGGGTGGGGCTTTGAGCAGTCTGCTCTATTGGGACGTGACTCTGCCCATGTCTGGGGATTGAATCTAGATGATCTTTAAGGTGCCTTCCAACCCAAACCATTCTATGATTCTATGAGAACACTGATAACTGGGTATTATTCAGATATCAACAAGGAAGCTAAATTCTCGCTGTTGGAGGTCTGGTTTGCAGATGACACCAAGTTGGGCAGAAGTGTTGATCTTCTTGAGGGCAGAAATACTCTGTAGAGGGATCTGGACAGACTGGATCGATGGACTGAGGTCAATTGTATGAGATTAAACAAGACCAAGTGCTGAGTTCTGCACTTTGGTCACAACAAACCCATGCAACGCTACAGGCTTGGAAAAGAGTGGCTGAGAAGCTGCTGGCTGGAAAAGGACCTTGGGTGTTATAGTCAACAGTCATCTGAACATGAGCCACTAGTGTGCACAGGAGGTCAAGAAGGCCAAGAGCATCCTGGCTTGTATTAAAAATGGCTTGGCCAGCAGCAGTAGGGAAGTACACCTATATTTGGCACTGGTAAGGCCTCATCTTGAATTCTACATTCTAGTTTTGGTCCCTTGGTACAAGGAGGATGTTGAACTGCGGGAGCATGTCCAGAGAAGGGCAACAAAGCTGGTGAAAGGACTGGAGAACAAGTCTTATGAGAGGTGGCTGAGGAAATGAGGTTGCTCGGCCTGGAGAAGAGAAGGCTGAAGGGAGACCTTACTGCTCTCTACAACTGCCTGAAAGGAGGTTGTAGTGAGGTGGGTGTTGGTCTCTTTCCCCAAGTCACAGGTCATAGGATAAGAGGAAATGGCCTCAAATTGTGTCCTTTCTTTTAAAAAAAAAATGCTAATAGAAAAAAACATGCTATCAGAGGGACATCCTGTCTGACTTTCAAAAAACACAGTTACTTAGGATGATAGAATCATAGAATGGGTTGGGTTGGAATGGACCTTAAAAATCATGCAGTTCCAATCCCCCTGCCACGGGCAGGGACACCTCTCACTACACGATGCTGCTCAAGTCCCCATAAACATGACCTTGAACACTTCCACAGAGGGAGCATCCACAACATCCCTCGGCAACCTGTGCAACTGTCTCACCACCCTCATCATGAATAATTTCTTCCTAATGTCTAATCATAAAACCTATTCCATTGTTCCCTTCCCTCGGTAGCAGATACCAACAGATGATGTTCTTCCTCTAGGCAGGAGAGGTTCAGATTAGACATCAGGAAAAATTTCTTCACTGAAAGTGTTTTCAGGCACTGGTAGAGGCTGCCCAGGGAGGTGGTTGAGTTCCCATCCCTGGAGGTATTCAAAAGATGGATAGATGAAGCGCTCATGGATATGATTAGGAGTGGATAGGTATGGTTGGACTCGATGATCTCAAAGGTCTTTTCCAAGCAGGTGATTCTGTGATTCCATGATCCAACCTGGCCTCGAACACTTCCAGAGACATAATTTCTCAAAGAACAGTGTCTGGAAAAACACTGAAAAAACCCCTTGCTATAAAAAAAGACATGCTACCAGAGGGACAGTCTATCTTTCCAAAAATGAAGTTACTTTGAATGATAGGATCATGGAAAGGTTTAGGTTGAAAGGGACCTTAAAGATCACCCAGTTCCAATTCCTCTGCCATAGGTAGGGACACCTCCTGCTAGACTAGACTGCTCAAGACCCCACCCAACCTGGCCTTCAACACTGATTCTATGATCCAACTTGGCCTTGAACACTCTCAGTGACATTATCATTTCTCAAACAACAGCATGTGGAAAAACACTGTTTTAAAAAAAACCCACATTATTTTAAAAAGGTATTAAAAATGCTATACAAATACTTCTAAAATAAAAAAAAGCTATAGAAAACATGCTTTAAAAAACCTGCTATAAAAAAATACTATAAAAACTATGGTATAAAAAACGCTATAAAAACCATGCTATCAGAGGGACATTCTGTATAACTTTCAAAAAATACAGTTACTTAGGTGAAACTTTACTTTAGTTTAAATCAAAATATTCCACTTTTTATAACAGTAACTACTCCTTGTATCACACCAACGAGAGTGAAACGGCTGAAAAACCCGTAAGAAAGAACTCTGCCCCTTTCGGGGGAGGGGTCCCGGCTACCCCCGCCCCACGGGTGGGACCCCCGGTAGCCACCTCCCCCCGCCCCGTCCCGCCCCAGCCTTTTCCGTCCTGGGGCTCTCCGGGGGCCTCTCGGCTGTGGGCTCTGCCATGCTGCTCCGCACCGGCGCGTGGTCCGTGCTGCAGACGGCAGCGCTGCTGCTGCTCGCCCCGGGCTCCCGTAAGTACCGGCTGCGGGGGGTGGGGGGAGAGGGAGTGGGGCTGGAGGGGGCTCCTCCCTTCACGTCCCTGCTCTGTGCCCTGGGACCTTGCAGGGGCTGTGGGACATCTCTGGTCATGCCTCGCGTCCCCTCCCCGTGTCGCGCGTCGCCTCCCCGAGTCCCGCGTCCCTTCCCGGAGTCCCGCTCACCCTTGCAGGTGAGAAGGTTGATGGAAGAGAGAAGCCGCGAGAGAACCTGGAGGTGTTTGTGCTTCCCTGTTGCATACAGTTATTCACGCACACCCCAAACCCAAAACAGTCCTTGGTTTTGTTTTTTAATTATAGTTTCTACTTCAAAGCCGTTCTGAATACGAATCCTCTAACCGGTTCTTTCTCTTAGGAATCTGCTCTGGAGAAACCGGACGTGTGCACTGTGCAACCTCAGCTCTTGTTTGAAGGAAAAACAAAACAAACCACCACATTTCCCCTTACCCAGATACCCCAAGCTCTACTGTGGCTCCTCTCTTTCATCAACCTTTGTGGATGCAAGCAGGACACAGGGAGAAGATAAGAGGCACAGCCAGAGATGTTCCGCAGCCCCTGCAATCGTTCCAGGGCACAGAGCAAGGACCTTTCCCATGTCGGTGTCAGGAAGAGCCAGGGAAGCCCCTCCAGCCGCACTCCTCTGTGCCCTGGGACACTTGCAGGTTTGGGGAACATTTCCGACCGTGCATCGCATCTCCTCGCTGTGTCCCACTTGCATGCGCAAAAGTTGATCGAAGAGAGGAACCACCAGAGAGCTTAGGCTGTCTGGCTGTGAGGAAATTCTGTAGTTTGCTGGTTTTTTTCCTTCCCACTCTCTCAAACAAGAGCTGAGGTTGCACCGTGCACGTGGCCAGTTTCTCCAGAGTAGCCTTGTAAAAGAAACAGAAGGTCAGATGCTTTGTATTCACAATGGTTTTGAAGTAGAAACTACAATTGAAAAAGCAAAACCAAGGAGCATTTTGAGTTTGGGTGTGTGCATGTGTGTATGCTTGCACACAACACGGAGGCACAAATACCTCTCTTCCATCAAACTACTCGCCCACAAGGGTAAGCGGGATGCAGGATGGAGGCGCAAGGCACAGCTGATGTTCCCCAAACCTGCAAGTGTCCCAGGGCACAGAGGAGCATGCCTGGAAGGTCCTTGCTCTGTGCCCTGGGACGCTTGCAGGAGCTGGGAGACATCTTAGTCTGTGTCTCTCATCTCTTACTCATGTCCCTCTTGCATCCCCAAAGGCTGATGGAAGAGAGTAATCCCAGGAGGGCTTGGGGTGTTCCAACTGCAAGGAAATTCGGTGGTTTGCTGATTTTTTTTCCTTGCACTCTCTCAAACAAGAGCTGAGGTTGCACAGTGCACATGGCTCTTTTTTCCAGAACAGATCCGTAACAGAAACAGGGGGCCAGAAGCTTTGTATTCAGGATGGTTTTGAAGTAAAAACAATAATTAAAAATCAAAATCAAGGAGTGTTTTGGGTTTGGGGGTGTGCGTGTGAATGCTTGCACACAACAGGGAGGCACAAACACCCCCAAGTTCCCCCATGGCTCCTCTCTTCCGTCAGTCTTCTCACCTGCAAGGTTGAGCAGGACTTGGGGAGGAGGTGCAAGCACAGCTAGAGATGTTCCCCAAACCCTGCAAGCGTCCCTGGACACACAACAAAGACCTTGCCCTGGTCAGTGTCCAGAAGAGCTATGGAGGCTGTGGCGTCCCAGAGAGGGCTAGGCTGGAAGGAAACAGTTTCCTTACCCTTCTTGATGTTGTTTTCTCTGAGGCAATACTGTAACTGGCTTTTAGTAGCTTTGGGGTCGTCATGGCTTTGCTGTTGGGGCAGGTGGTGCGCTTTGTTGTGTTTCTGTCAGGCCCTTGCAGCAATGCCTCTTTTTAATGACAGATTCTAGTAAATACACAGTGACCTGTTTTCCCATACTTTTAACTCATGTGGTAGAAGTCCAGATGCAGGGGGAAGTCATCGACTTGCACTCAAATAAAATGAGGCATAGAAAAGCCAGAGTTGACTCTTCAGAAGACTGAAATGCCCCACACAGTGTCCCAGAATTTTCCAAAGTAAAAGAGCGGGAAGATTGGCACCAAAATTATTCTGCTGTAAATAATGTTGAGGAATATCAGTCAGTCCAGCAGTGTTGTTTAATCTGGTGAAGCTATAGTATAAATTGATTTTTAAGAAGTAAAATGGGGAAACTAAACAGCATTACTGTTTTTCCAGAAAAATCAGGCTCTTTTGGGAGATATTTGTTGCCAACTTGTTTACTGCTTTGCTAAGATATTATGGCCTCCATTTTACAATAATTGACTGCCACTTCATTTGATATAAGACTGGTCTGATCTGTCTTTTACCTTGCTGCATGCATATGCTGGTTTAACTTGATGTACAGTCAGTGCTGCCTCCTGGGGCAGGGATAATCTTGTCCAACTTTTGACAGTCAAATATCATCCTTCCTCTATATATGAATTTATTGACTCTATTTATAATATGTTGAGAGAAGTTGTGCCCTTTTAAGGCTCAGCTGAGCGTATCTATTAAAGTATTTTTTTCTGCCCAGATACTCAGAAACTTCCAGAAACTACTGCTGAGATTTGTGTTGGTTTCAGCAAATATTAGTGCTTCACTAATGAACACTACAGGAGAAAGTGTGAAACCCATCAAATACTATAATTTGCAAAAAGTGAAAGTGGCTGTAGATTTGTCCTCACTCCAGTTAAGATTTTGGGGCAGGCTGGTTATTTCAGTGTAATTCTATTCTTTTACTCTGCTGGAAAGTTTATTTCTGTATGTCGGTATAAGTCAGTGGAAGAAACATCAGCAAAATGTTATGGCTTAGGAAAAATCCTTCTCACTGTTAATGTAAAATCCAACTGGCTTCCTCATATCTGAGCAAGTAAGGGGAATCCACGCTCCCTGGCAGGAAGCTGCCCCCCTACTTCCTGCTCTGTTCAGCAAAGATACCTAGCAAAATCTTGCAAGAGCTTAGCTATATACAGATCTACTTGCAGTAGAAAAACTCCAATGAACAACAGTAGCCTCGAGATCTGAAAAAACAAGCCTGGCATTTTGATATCAATGTATCTCCCTACCTCTCTCAGATTCTTGAATGACAGCAAAAGAATTAGTATTTTTTCAATCTCATTGATCAGGGTTTGGAATCAGTTATGTGAGTCCATGTTATTTCCTTAAGCATCCATGTTCATGCTTTCCTTTGCAAGACTATGCAAGGAGGTAGATTTCACAATGTTAAGGCATGAGGACATCAAAAAATTTGCTGAGATAATCCTGCATGACCTCTGTCTCAGGATGAAGTAATAACCTTGTTGGTAGCTAAAAAATACTGCTTAAAAATAGATATCAGAAGACCTCGTTGAGTCAAAGGGAAAAGAAATATAAAGTTTCTAGATAGCAAGACTTTGAATTTTCAGTCTGTCAAAATTGCCTGGCAAATTTTACAATAGTTTTGGGATCAGGGGGTTGTTTTTGTTTTAATCTGCAGAATCTGAATTTCATCCATTTCAACGAGTCTCCTGATGGTGGAGAGTGTCTAGGGAATGGTTATATTCTTATTGCTGCTTTAACATCTCTGCTTTAGCCATTCCAGCACATCAGCTGTCACTCATTTGGAGTTATTGTGCAAGGTAGAGAACTTTCTGATGGACTGTGCATTGTCAGTGCCTCTGTATTTTTGGTTTTTTAAGCCAACAAAAGCAGAATGACTTGGGCATAAAACTCACCTACTTATCTGCTGTGTGTAAAACTTGAAAAGAGAAGATGCCCAGGCAGAATTTTTATATGATTTTTTAAATGTCCCCCAAATGAATGTGTAAAACTGTGCTTAGTAAAAATGTGAGTTTATAAACCAACATCTTTCAGCAGCCTGAGATTTAGTTAGACTAGACATGAAGTCTGAGAGTCCTTAGAAATGTGCTTATCTTAAATGTGAATGTGGGAGTGGTCAAATTGACCTTTGTCGCGTGCAGGGAATTCAATGATTAGTGCCTCTCATTTTTGTATGGCCTTTCTACTAGGCTTTATCTACAGAGAATAGTAATTTATCTCATGGCTGAGCTGGAGACTTAACATTAAAGGTTGGTTTTTACAGTATCTGGCAAAATCATGTCCATTTAAAATCTTGTCCTGTTTATTTTCTGCAAGTATTTGAGTTATCCCTCTCACCCTGCATCTGTGTATGTATTTAGTATAAAAATGGATCTTCAGCTCCTATGTCAGAATGCCATTTCTGGAAGCTGAATGCCAGCTATAAAGCTTGAATACCTGATTTTGCCCTTTTGAAGGTTTGCTTATCCAAATTATCTCCAACTCATGACTTCTTACGCACAAGAGGAACAAAACCACAAGAGGCCCTGGAAGTGCTCGGCAAGCCAAGCTGTGCAGTAGCGTTGCATAGGAAGCACGCTTGCCTTCAGATACACCCCAGCCAACCACAAGCTGTTGTTTTGAGCTGCATTTGCACCTGACCTTAAACAGAGGAAAACAAGAGATGTGTGACAAAAATGTTGTTGATCCCCTTTCCCTGTCCTCTTGCAATATATGGTGCTCTGGTGTATTGAAAAAAAGTTAAAAATGTTAAAAACATTTGAACACCTTAAAAAGTTGGGTATTTTCTTGGTTTGGTTCTAATTCGACATGAAAAATGAATACAGAGGTCCTGTTTATAGCTTCCCCCCCCTTTCGTCTGAGTCACAGTGGGACAAGCATCAGCACAGTGTATCTAGTCAAGATTTGGAAGGAGAAAGATTTAAATTAGACCTTAAGAAGAACTTCTTCATGCTGAGGGTGGTGAGACACTGGCACAGGTTGCCCAGAGAGTTGTGGATGCCCCCTCTCTGGAAGTGTTCAAGGCCAGGTTGGGCGAGACATTGAGCAGCCTGGTCTGGTGAGAGGTGTCCCTGCCCATGGCAGGGAAGTTGAACTGAATGGACTTTTAAGGTCTCTTCCAACTCAAACCATTGTATGATTGTATGACTTGTAGAACTAGTACTGCAACTAATCCTGTGTCCCAAAGAGCTTTACCTCTGCTTGTGTGCAGGACCTTCCACACTGCAGCTGTCTGTCTACTTTCTCCTCCCTTCCTTCCTGTACTCACGCGTATGCCTGGGTCAGTGCAGACCTTTTGCCCTTGCACTTCTGCTCTCTGGAGAAGGCCAGAAACTGTTTTGCTTTGGGCCAGCTGCACTGGGCAATCTGTGGTCTCGAATGGGAGTCCCCAGTTGTTGTCAGAACTGCATAGAAGTGTGTTCTGTTTTTTCCTTTGTCTTAACTCAGGACATCCTTCCTGCCTCCCTGGCCAAAGTCTTCTGCTGTCCCAACAGTGATACATGTGACTTTGAATCCATAGCCACAGTCTGAGAATAGAGAACAGTTTAGGAATAATGTAGTTTTAAGATTTTCTTTTTCTCACCTGTCCATGTGTTCTGATGTTCCGCTTCTGCAGTAACCCATATTAGAATCATAGAATGGTTTGGGTTGGAAGGGACCTTAAGGATCATTTAGTTCTAACCCCTCTGCCATGAGGACGGGAACTTTCCACTAGATCAGGCTGTTCAAACCTCATCCCATCTGGCCTTGAACACCTCCAGGGGTGAGGCATTCACAGCTTCTGTTCCAGTGCCTCACCATCCTCACAGTAAAAAATTCCTTCCCGATATCTAATTTAAATCTTCCCAATATCTAATCTAAATCTTCCCAATATCTAGTCCAAATCTCCACAGTATTAGGATACATTTGTATTCTGGAGCAGCTGCTTTTCATCCAAATTAAGAAACACAGCAATGTTTGCAGGTTTTTTTGAGGGGAAAGATAAAGAAGTTTTCTCTTTTAAGCTAGATGAGGTCCTTGACATCTTTCAAAGAGTACAGTCCAAGCTGTTCTGAACTAGGAGTAGTACAGTCCTGTCTTCCCTTCCACCTCTAGTTCATGCCCCTGTCTTTCATCTAATCATACAGGGAACCCATTCTGCTGGTTGAGGCAACAAAAAACGTTGTGTGCTGCTTGGGAGGGGGTAATGCCAGTGTTCTGTTGGCTTAGCTTCCTCAATCAGATCATTGTTAAATGGGGAAGGAGGAGACTAGCTCAGATGTAAACCACTTTATGCAGGATCAGACCATTCCTAGGGATGCTTAGTTTAGTTGTGTCCCATCCTGCTTTTTTTGGTTTTGTATTTTTTCCCTAAGCTCCTTAATTAAGCAGTCTAACGTATCTTGCAGAGTACTGCCCTCAATCTCAATATGACAGAGGTCAGATACAATGAATGGTTTGTTGTTTGTGTTTGCAAACTGTACCATTCTAAGATCTTCACTAAGGTTTTGTAACTACTAGCAAAATGCCCTATTTCTGTGGTACTGAGTTCAGGTTATTTGCTTGCCTTTAGCAGAATATTCTTAGAAGCAATCAGAACTAAACTCTGCTTGGCAAAGGCAGAATCCACAACTGATCCTCTTGTGTGCGTGTGAATGCCAGACTTTTCATTCTGTGTGGTTTATCTTTGAATTTTGTGACTGATTGCTAGACCAAGACTGAGGACGGTGTAATTCGGCCTCTAATAGTCTTTAGGGTATGATAATATTTTATCTGAGGTGTGATCCTTCCCTGTCCCACTCTCCATCTGCCAAATGCACAGTGGATGCAGCAAAATGCTGTTAGTCCCAAACTAAGCAATGCAGTTTCTTAATGGACCTTGATGTCTCAGCAGGCTGTCCACGTAGGGGCTAGGGGCAGAACAAGCAGTCATCTGCCTGAAAAGGCCTTGCAGACCATGGAGGACAAGATTTATGTGAAAAGTTAGCAGAAGTTTAGACACCACTCGGAGTATTCTGTCCAGTTCTAGAATCCCCAGCATAAGAAGGATATTAAACTGTTGGAATGAGTCCAGAGGAGGCCACAAAGATGGCTGGAGCACCTCTGTTATGAGGACAGGCTGAGTGAGTTGGGCTTGTTCAGCCTGCAGAAGAGAAGGCTTCAGGAAGACCTTGGAGCAGCCTGAAGGGGGCTACAAGAAAACTGGGGAGGGACTTTTTAGAAGGGTTTGTAGTGATAGGATGAGGGGGAATGGCTTTAAATCGGAAGGAGGAAGGTTTAGATTAGGCATTAGAAGACATTCTTTATGCTGAGGGTGGTGAGACACTGGCCCGGGTTGCCCAGGGAAGTTATGGATGTCCCATCCTTGGAGGTGTTCTGGAGGCTGGATGGGGCCTTAGGCAGCCTGGGTTAGTGGGAGATATCCCTCTCCATGGCAGGGAGGTTCGAACTGGATGATCTTTACAGTCCCTTCCAACCCAAACCATTCTGTGATTCTATGAAGTTCTTTCTGTTGTAGGTGTCATATGTTGGTTCTGAGTGAAGGTGCCTGATTTTCTGCTTCTTACTTATTTCAGTCTCCTTTCATCTCAAGGAAGAAGGGAAGTTGGGGTGGTGGTGATGAGGAGGATAAAACTGAGGGTGGGATGGAGTTCCAATCCATTTGATGGTTGCATAGTGCAAATATCATTTCTAATGTACTAAGAGCAGGTTGTTGTGATATCATGCTTATACATCATCATTATACTTCTGTCTATGGTAATTTAGTTATTTAGATGCCTAAAGCAAGTGACAGGTGCTATAGAAACTTTCCTTATTTTGCTTCTTAGTTACCAAGTACCTAAAACTGCCTTATTCTTGTTTTTTATGTAGGAAATGAAGAAATAAATAACTCAAGCAGTACTACACCCTTTACTACAATTCCAACCTCAAAGTTTCAAGGTAACAATCTTTGCATTTCTGTTGCTGTTCCTCAGTAACATTAAAAAATCAGAATGTTTTATTTTATGCCATAAACTGTCCTGTAATAGTTTGTCCTTTATTTTATTGAATTGTGCACAGCTGGAGAGCAGGAGGGAGGTACTTCAGTTGTCCCATCTGTTCCAGGACAACTAAAGGTTTTTAAAAGGTACTGATAAACAGTAGAATGCAACTCAGTCCTCATATCCTTAAGTACCCCAGAGCAACAGAGAAAGGAGAACTAAAATTGGAACATTTTATGTATAGAACTAGAAATACCTGCCAACATCAATTTACATTTAAAATGAGAACCACTGGCTCAAGAAGTCTGCTAGGCTAGACTTCAGTGCTCTTGAGAAAAAGGCAAGGCAGTTTTTCATTTGATTTCAAATGTCAAACTGGATTCTCGGTCCACTGTGCTTGAGCTTATTGCTAAAATACATGTTTATTTCATAGTGTAATCTCATTTTGACTACGTTAAGCTGTACACCTGTAAACATGTGCCATGCAAAAGGCATATTCCTTGAGTCATTTTTGTCCTGTACTACTTCACTCATCTCATTTGCTGTTAGCCAACAAGTGGGATATATAGCTAATATTATTCTCTTTGACTCACTCTATCTTCTGTTAATTGCATCACTGACTCACACTCAAATTCCAGGCAGTGCACATGGCTTCTTTTCACCTGTATGAGCCTGCAGTCCACATCAGATGTGTTCCCAGGGTTGCAGAAATAAGCACTCCGAACTTAGGGGAAATGCAAAGCTGTGTTATGGTTACAGTATTGAGCCAGCATGGGAAAGGTTTAGCCCCAGGCATATTCATGGCTTGCACTGGTATAAAAGTCAACAGTACTCGATGTTTATGATTATATCAAAGAAAAAAATTACAGAGCAAATTGCTTCACCTTTTCCTTGTGTTTCGCAGGTGGCATCAAGGTGTAAATCTGTTGCATTTGTTTTTAAACCTGAGCTTGCTCATAACATATAGGGAATTGCAAAGAGGGTAAACAAAACTCTTTGAGACTAGACTTACCCAGTGATAAGAACAGGAGATCCATCCAGAGGAAATACACCTGCTTCTAGATAATGGTGGCTGCGTTGCTCTTGTCATCTCTGAGGTTACGCACTCAGTTTTACAACTGTGCCAAACAGTTGTAGAGCTGCTGTGAGTTATGTAGCACTAATGATGCACTTTAAAAGATCAGTTACTTCAGAGAAAAGAGTAATCACAGAATGGGTGTAGACAACACTGCAGAATGAGGAAAGGGAAGTATATGTGGGCATTGCCAAACAGCCCAGTATATGTTTGACAGGAGAAAGAGACTGTTAATGTAAGAAACATCGAAGAAGGATGCAGCTAGCAATGAGGACGGAAGTGAGAGTGGAAGGATGCCTGAGAATCATAGAAATATAGAATGGCTTGGGTTGGAAGTGACCTTAAAGATCATCCAGTTCCAACCCCCCTGCCATTGGCAGGGACACCGCCCACCAGACCAGACTTGGCCTTGAACAATTCCAGGAAGGAAGCATCCACAACTTCCCTGGGCAACAAGCAATTTGAGTAGGAAGGAGGAAAAAAAGAGAACTGGAGAAGTAGAAGTGAAAGAAAGGAGGGAAGGACAAAACTGTTAAGGCTTAAACATGGTTTATATTTTAAGTCTTAGGACTCCTTTTGTGTAGAGACAGCATCAATCCACAAAAAGATGTTTCATGGCATGTGGGTTTGTCTCTACTTGACACAACTACAGTATTTTCCATGTGTGAGCCCCATTAGTAACAGATGCACCAAAATGAAAGAAAAGATTGAAGGACAGGAAATAGAACTGAAATAGATGAATAAAAATAAAACCCAGAAAAAAAGCCCCACAGTGCTTAAATAGGTTAAGCAAATCAGTGACAGTATGGCTGAAACAGCAAGTGGAATAGAGCATGGCCTAGAAGTAGAAGAGAGCAAAAAGAGGAGATGTGAAGAATTCGGATGCAGACCATTTGGGGTATTGCTGTGCATGCAGTCTAAATATGTTCTTGCTGCACTGAGATCTGGAAGCATTTTGCAGAGGGATAAAACCATCCATTTTGGAATGGAATATTCTGCTCTATTCCCACTTGTAGTCTGCAAACATAGATATCCTGAGGAGAGTATTGTGTTGTAGGTACATTAATTATAGTATGTTAACATGAAAATGAATAATATTTCTTTTCTTGTTTTCTTTTTTCCATGAAGGCAGTAGCAGTTCATCCAATCTTACTGATGCATCATCCACACAATCTACAGCAACATCTACATTAGGTATGTATCTATTCATTTGTACATTGCAATAAGTATAGTAGTTAGCTCCATACCTACTCCAGAAAATACCAAATTCTAAAGAAATATCTATCAAAAGTGGGTAGTTGAGAGAGACATTGGTCTTTTCATGTTTCTTTGTCTCTAAGCAAACCTTCCATTTTTCATGGAGTAAAGATAAATAGATTGTTATGCAAAAAGTGAATGTGTATTTAATGTTATTTCACAATGAGTAGATTTAGGGTATAATGGAAGTCCTGGGGACCTGAGTTTCAAGAGTAAGACTCCATTTCCTTTTAGTTAAGATTCATGGTGCCTTATACCATGGAAAATAGTCCTTATAGAGCCCATAGCACAAAACAATGGAGTTTGAGATGTGAGTGGCAGATCTGAGACAATCTGTCACGGATACTTTTGCATTGTTATAGCACTACTGTCTTTCCTTCACAACTTGGCAAAAAAGCTGTAGGTAAGAATGATTTCCCAAGGCAGCAGTGTAGCGGTCATGATGCTCCAACATAAGTCACGTGTTTACAAAACACAGCTTTATAGGAAGAAAAAATATCTGTATTAGGTTAACTAGTAGACTTTGAAAGCAGATATTTAACCTGGGACACAAACAAACAGTTCATTCACTTGTATTTGCAGTGTTCCAACTGTTGGCTATGTCAATGTGAGACTATTAAAAAAGGAAATTAAAATTTTATTTTTTGGAAGAACTGTATAGGCATGTTCACCACATCAGTGAAGACTGGATACGAATTAATGTGATGCAGTTGTTCAGTCTGTGATGCACATATAAAAGGTTGTATCTCAGAGAAGCAAAGAAAAGCTAGTTCCATGTGTTAACTTCATCCCCGTTGTGCTAAGAGCCATCTGAAAGCAGGGCAGAAATATTGTGCCTACCCAAAGACACTTAGTGTATTTGTGGAGTTCTATGCTAATCCCAGCTATGCCATTCTATATCCAGTACAAGTCTCACTTTGTGCCTCTGTAGTCTCCAGATAACCTGAGCTAACACAATCAGAAGTTTCTTGTTATTCATTTAAGAATAAAATGCTCACCATGAAAAAAACCGATCACTGCAAATACTTTTTGATAGCTGAAAGTGGTGTGTTTTCTCATTCCATTGCCTGCAGCGTACATGTTTAATCATGTCTGACTTCAAAAGTGGAGAATTTTTTGTAGTCCCCTTGTTGCCTTAGGGCCTTCCCCATGCGTCAAGCCATTGTTAACCACAGGTCTTTCACCTACCCTCTGCTCCAGCCCTTCCGCCCTCTGCTCCAACCCTGACTATGGGTTTCTTTCAGAGGTCTAAGCTTTACTACGTCTAGATAATAATAGTAAAAATAGGCCTGAGCCCTTTACTGGTAGGCACAGTACAAACCTCACAGACAGCTACACCTTGCTTCACATGATTTATGATTCACTTCCTGCTCTTTTTTGGGGTTTTTTTTGTTAGAAACTTCATAGGTTTTAAGACAATATTCATCCATCTTGATTGTGTGTTTCGACCTCTTCAGAATAAACACTACTGGATATATGTACTTAATTTTGCTTAAAATGTCTGCCTTCTTTTTCTTGGCAACTTTTCATGGCAGGAACAAAGGTCTGTTTCATACAAGCATTACCCGTGCAAAGGAGAGTATTTATTTATTTTAGGAAGAGCATTCAATAATAATTACTTTGTATGTTAGCACGGTGTTGAGGCAGTTTGAGTAGTTGTGTTCATTCTTATTGAGTTAGAACACTAAGGGAGTAGTACAAGCTGCTAAGAATTATTGTCTTTGCACTATATGTATAGTTTGATTGATAGTTATACCATAGCTGTTTAATTTTTAAAGACAGGTAGCATACAAAGTAAAATACCCATCTCTTTTAAAAATAAAGCATCATAAATCTGAACTGTATTGCTGGCATGCATCTCTTTTGAATAACAAAAATTAACTCGGGCAATCTGGGTTTGTTTAGCATGATCTTCAGTGAAGCCCAGCTCGTCTTTAGGGAGAAAAGTAATTATGGAAATAAAACATAAAAGGAAGATGTCGCTAGCAAGTGTTCTTTCATCTTAAATCTGTTGGTAAAATAGTACTGGTAAAATTTTGCAAAGATACACAAAGACACAAGTGCCCAGTTCATGTTAGCTTCCCAAATTCTCCAGCTGCCTCAGATAGCTTCCCACTGATGTTTTGAAATGATTAATGCTAAATACATCATGAAAGATAAAGCTGTAGGAGATTAACGAGATTTTAGTCTTAATATAAATGTTGCATCACCAGGTTCTGTAATCTTGATAAAGTTAGAAATAAGGATCGCAGTAGGAAAGAGAGGGGGGGAAATTGATGTGCAAATTTGCTGGAATGCCTCATAATAGCTGCTTAGATTTTTTTTTGTGCTGATACTGGTTTACTGTGGGGTAATTTAATGCCTGTGGAATAAGTCCCATCTTTGTGTAACATTGTTTAATAATGTTATGTGTGGAACAATTAGCCATTGTATCGCTCAGAAACACAAGCCAGTTTGACACTCAGTTTGACAGTTTGACATGGCTCAAAAAAAAACCAAACCCAGAAAACTGTGCCTCGTTGACACTTGCATTCAGATTTGTCTTTCTTTCCTTTTGGTATCTTTTACACTAGGAAGTGTGGTTACATGTCATATAACTGTAGATAGTTTCCATATAGACATTTTCTTGCTTATTTTCTTACAATGAGGAAACATTTGATATTTATATAGATCATTGTGCCTTTGGGGAGTTTACCTGTCAGTATTAAAATGTGTCCTGAATTTTATCTGATGTTTTACACATGCTTCATAAGGGAACTGAATTTCCTAATTGTAAGGTAAGCACATAAGTGTAGTACTCCAACTGTTCCATCTCAATGAATGCTCTTTCAAAATGTTTCCTAGGTTTATGGCAAAATACAATGATAACATCAAAGAACAGGAAAATAAATAACATTTACTATGGGGACTGTATGGGGCTGTTTCAGTAGTTTTAGTGTTAAATGTCTCAGAAAATGTTGTGTAGGCCAGTTCCTTTCTGAATGCTTACAGTATTGTATTTTGGGGGTGTTTTAAGTTTTTGATGTTCACATCCTTACTGGAAGCAGTGATACTTAAGTCTTACTAAGGACATTTTTCTGTGTGTGGCTACTCACGTTTTCAACCACACTTACAGGAAGATTATCCTACAGAAGTATTTTAGATGCTGTACCAAAAAAAAAGCAGAAATTGAAGATCGAGTTTGCTGTGGAATTGAGATGAAACAACCTGTTCTTCAGTTGTTCTAGTTTTAGGCAATTCAAGAAAACACAGGTGTAATTAGACAATTGGATGTCCATAATGAAAAGCTTTTGTGGTGTTTAAAATTCACCCAGTTTGTGTTAAATTATAGAAACAGAAATAGACAGATGTCTAGTCAGTTCCTTCTTAGAAAAAATAATTTTTCTTAAGATCATTTTAGCTGGCTGCCTTCTACTAAGTTTCTAAGGATTTTGCTATAAATATCAATCTTTATTATTCTTGAATTTTACTTCATGATATTTTTATTCTGAACCGTTCATTACTGCTTTCTGAGGAGGGAAGAGCAAGTGTTAGGTAAAAGCAGAGTAAAAGATGTTGGGTGTCAGCTAAACTTGTGAAACAGTATTGCAATCTTTTTAACCTTGGCAAGACAGATTGCTACTAAATAAATGGTAGAAGCCAGCAGATTTACATTCGTTGAACTTTTATCATGCATGGAAATCCTTTTGAACTTTATGTTTAATATAGATAAAGAATTCTCACTGGTAAGTTTAATATATGTTAGTAAAGCCAGTGTTTCATTCAAAAGTAAATTAAAAATTAAATCATTAGTAAAATCGGGGGGGTGCATTTTCATGCAAATCCATTCTTACAAGAGAAGCTTATCTGAAAATTTGGGCTCTTCAAATGGAAAGTTACTCTTGATCCAGAGTTTTACCACATTTTTACCACATCTTAACATACTGTAAAGCATGATTCTATTGAATTGGATAGTGTTGTAAAAAAAAAAGACCTTTCTAAAAGTTACCAGCTATTATCCAGGTTTTATTTACAGCCTTTCCTTTAAAACATGACCCTGAGCCCCAGAAATCAGAAGTGAGGCATTTCCAAACGAAACGCATGGGGGAGGAGTTGGTGTGCAAGCCTGGGTATCCATGCAGTGGCATTTTCATTGTTACTCTGTCATTTTATTTATGCATGAAAACTGCTATCTTATTCAATGAGTATACAGTTTGTTATTTTTATGTATTTTTCTGTGTGATATCACAAATAAAAATTTCTCAGGTGTGTCCACTAGTACTACTCATCTGACCAGTGGCAGTCAGCCCAACAACACCACTGTGTCTGTCACCCCAACAACTCAGCCCACGAAAACCATCCAGACAAGAAGCTCTACCACAGCTTCATCAGTCACATCATCACAACTCAATATTACGATGGTTACCACTTCCAAAATTTCTTTCACTTCTGTAACAGGTGAGTTCACATTTCAGGAAGCTCATAAAGGCCTGTATACTTGTTAACACATGTTGTGCAATTGTAGAATTGTTTGGTATTATAACAAAGAAAGAAGGTAGTTGCATGCTGAAAAATGAGAGTAAGGTGGGTTTTTTTATTAAGTTTACTATAATGTTGCTCTGAGCACTCCACTTACTTTAATAAGGCTTTGCTTAACCTGAGAGACTTGACATGCTTTGGGGAAAAAAAAAAGTGTGAATGGTCTGAACCAACAGCCATCAGGGAGGAAATTAACAATATTAGGAGAAAGCCTGGCTTTTGAATACAATTTCTGTATTTGTTCATCTCTCCCTGCTACAGTTTGCTTGAACTGATCTATAACACTTCTATTTTCACAGCTGACCTGTAGCTCAAAGTATGTCTGCTGACTTGGTAGAAAGACTTAAGTTCTGTTAGCAATAGTTGTAGCGAGTTTTATCCCTGATGGAGGACAGAGTTGTTACATACAGTTTGACAGTACCCTTAAATATAAAAATAGTAAATGTAAAATTCAGTATTTCCTTGCAGTTAGCTGCTCATTTGCACCAGTTTGTGCTTACACTTCTAAACAAGTTGCTTACAAATTGGTGAAGTTACTGGGTTAGTGAAGCTGTCACTGTCAGAACTTTTAGTTGGCCATGTAACACTCCCCTGTAGCAGGTAAAGTGATGGGCACAAACTGGATCTTTTGGTTGTAATCTGTAGCAGATAAAACTAGTTTTCACATGGAGACTGCCATGGCTTATCTGAGGTCATGTTATCTGTGTCAACATTTGTGTTGAGCTGCAGAGCTGATCTCAGCTGGAGAGAGGGTATAATTCCAAGACACAAAGTAAAGCAATCCAACAGCTCATCATCACCAGAAGTGTTTTACTCCCACCACATAACTGTACTGGTGTTTTGGTAGTTGTTGGACCCCTCAGCAGGCTGACTTGGTATTCTCATCTGATTAAAAGCAACTTCCTTTTCTGCTTGTGTTAATTTCAGGCCATTTTAGCTCATGAAGAGTGTGGAAAACACTAGAACTGGCCTAAGAAGGGCAGGAACTGCACATGTAGAATGAGAGAGCAGGACGGAAACGGGGCAAGAGAAAGAAGGAGATGGAGAGAAGGGAAAATCAGTCTTTCAGACACAGCAAGAAGTTGCATCAGCTGCTTCTGCATTAACAGAATCTGGTACTTAAAAACAGCTCTGAGTTTCAGTGTGCTTGGTATCTTATCAGATGATCTATGTTAGATTTGTGTAATTAGGTCTTTAGATTATCTATCAATGGGGAGGGCAGTTTATAGGGTAATCCATAGAAACGCAATTTTGGAAGCTGTGTAAAAAGTGCCTTTTGTTTTCTTCTTTTCAGCCACATCAAAATCTGAGGCTGTTGTTGCCAAAACCTCCAGATTTGATTTAGGCAGTTTTGTAGGTGGCATTGTGCTAACACTTGGAGTCCTTGTTATTCTCTACATTGGATGCAAAACTTATCACTCTAGAAGAGGCATTCAGTACAGAACCATGTAAGTTCCCAAGGGATTGTCCCTTGTCAGTTTATTTGTTTATTGAGGGGAACGAGAAGAAGGAACTCTAATACATACATTTATTTAATCTACATTATATTAATATTAAGAGATGAAACGGGGATATTTTGGCTTTCACTACTTCAGCTATTCCTCATTATTGTTATACCTGTTTTCTGTGGGGTATTTTTCTCTCATCTATTATATAAAATCATGTTGAAAACATTTATCTGAAATATTTGCTGCAATTTGCAAGACTTCTGGTTCTTCTTTCATGTACCTTCTTTCATTCACCTTTCATGTAACGTCAAGTCTAGTTTGAGCAGCCAGTTTGAGATCCAGACATCTAGTATTCCATATTCTTAAGCCACCACTGTTGAATTGATTCCTTCATTTATTGTCACAGAAAACATTCAGAAAGCAATATTGCCATTATTCACATTTTTAAAGCACAGTGTTTGATTGTTATCAATATATGAACTCAAACTTTTACCCCACCTTGCAATATAGGCAGGGCCAACCAGTTGATTGATATCTAGTTTTCTGTGTTACCTTGTTCTCATCTCCAGAAACCAGCAAAATGGCCTATGTTCACAAAATTAAACCTTCTTAGCAACAGCTGAGTGGCTGTTTCTTGTGTTGACTGTTGCTTGTACTTCAGAACATTAATTACTGTGTTTCTGTTACAGTGATGAACATGATGCCATCATTTAAAGAGACTTCAAGGAAGACAGTTTGGAAACCCATCCTGTCACAACTGTTGTAACTTAATTCTGAGTGAGTTCCTTTTATAAAGAGGATCACAGTCTCTAAACCGATCTTGGGTGTGATCCTACAAAATGTTTACACATCCTCATTTTTTTTTGCATTGGCATTCATAAGAAGAGGAACTCAGCACTTTGTAGAGACAGTGTTTTCGTTTTCCAGTATTTGTAACCAAATATAGAGAAACACACCTATTGAGTCATTTTGAAGTACACACACAAGTTTCTGAAATAGCTAATTACTAGCACAGTGAATTGTATCATTGCAATTTTAAGTCAGTTCAATTATTTCTCACATATCGTGTAAACCCAATATGTTCCATAATGGATCCAGTAGGTTAAATAGGATGCCTTCGACATCGTCGTTTCTTGTAAGTAAATTTTTTTCCTAAAATTTTGCATTAAATTGTATTTATTTTGAAGTTTGATGTGAATTTTAGTTTAGAAATTTTTGATTTTGAACAATTGGGTTAATTTTTATTAGGCTATAAAGGGACATGGTTTTAACTGTATACAAGGTGATAATGACTACTTAAATTTCAGTCATGAGCTTACCAGTGATCTGCAGAGACTTTCCTTAACAGGCCATACAATGAGACTTGGTGCAGGAAGCTTGAATAGACTGGAGATATCAATCCACAACCCTTTTCTCTAAGTGGATCCTTATAAGAAAACAGACTATGAGATCCGTAACTTCTTTTTTCCAACATGTCCTAATGAAGCATGTGCAATTGAAGATAAAGAGGGAAAAAAAGTAAATGTGCCATCATAAATATGATAAAATATGAAATTTGCTTCTAAAAATCGGCTCTTAAGTGGAATGTAGCAATGACTTTTGGTTTTTTATTGTTATGAAGCTGTTTGCAATGTTTTAGCAGCATTTGATAAGCGCTGAATCTTACACAGAGAAGAGGAAAATCTGTAAGACAGCTTTTTAGAAGAGTATATTCTGCATTTTTACAATTATTTTCAGAACTGCTGCACATGTGTACAGAGATCTGGTCAAAAGCCCTCTGAAGGCAATGGGGCATGTCCCAAAAGACCTTTAGATTAAGGCCCAATTACACTGGGTATCCTGTGCAAGATGTCTGATGCTACTTCTGTATCACTTCTGCATTTACACTGAGGTAAACCTACTGACTTAGATGGGCTCCTGATTTACACTGGTGTAAGGAATACTAGAGCAAGGGGCAAGAATCACAGGTCTGCATCTCCTTATGTCACTGAATAATCATTCATTCCCACTCAGGCTGCACTTGCAGAACTCTCGCTGGTGAAGAGGATTCGTGTGGTGGGATTTGACCATCCTAGTTACTGCTGGCACTAGAACATAGACTTATAGAATGGTTTGGGTTGAAAGGTGCCTTAAAGATCATCCAGTTCCAACCCCATTGCCATGGGCAGGGTCACCTCCCACCAGACCAGGCTGCTCAAGACCCCATCCAACCTGGCCTTCAGTACCACCAGGGAGAGGGCATCCACAACTTCCCTGGGCAACCTGGGCCAGGGTCTAACCACACTCAGAGTGAAGAATTTCTTCCTAAGGTCTAATCTAAATCTTCCCCCTTCCAGATTAAAGCCATTCCCCCTCATCCTATTGATGATGGCCCTTGAAAAAGTCCCTCTCCAGCTTTCCTGTAGCCCCCTACTGAAAAGTCGCTCTAAGTTGTCCCTGGAGCCTTCTCTTCTCCAGGCTGAAGAACCCCAGCTCTTTCAGCCTGTACTCATAGAAAGGGGCTCCAGCCCTCTGATCATCCTCATAGCCCTCCCCTGGACCCATTCCAAAAGTTCCATGTCGTGGTTGTGTGGGGGATTCCAGAACTGGACACTTCTCCAGGTGGGGTCGCACAAGAGCAGAGTAGAGGGAGAGAACCACCTCCCTCGCCCTGCTGGTCACACTTCTGTTGCAGCCCATCATGCAGGCACAGTGGGAACATGGTGACAACTGAGGAAGGTCACAGGAGGAACTGCACATAGATCTGTCAGGGAGCTGGGGTACAGCACATCTGCGGAAATAAGACAACAGCTCTGGCACAGGTTTGGGGTTTTTTGTTGATCTATAGTTTATTTTGACAAGCAGCATAAAATGGGCTGTGTTGACTTTTTTTCCTTTTCACATGGAGTAGTAAAACCCTTGTGTCTGACACACAACTGACTCCAGCAAACAAAGGCTAATGAGTAATATTAATAGCACCAGCCACACATGTGAAACAGGCATAGCAGGGATGTTTTTTACTGTGACTGAGGTACAGGAGGAAGAATGATTTAAAGTAACTTTTGTGATTTTTCTTAATTGCATTGTTTAGTGGAAAACTTCAGGTTTTGACTTCAAGAGTTTGGAAACAATTGTTCCATAGAACTGCAGTTCTTTACTTTGTAGAAGTTAAGTGTAAGTCAATTACTGGGATTGTCTTACCTTTGTTGTACAGATAAATAAAATAAAATCTTCAGAGTTATTGTATCAGTTACTGTTGGATTTTTATTTTATTAGGCAATTTTATAAAACAGTCAATCCTTTCTACAGTCACAACCACTGAATAAGAAGTATTCACTGTATATGCTTTTAAATGGCAGAATACCAGACCTGGAGCATTTTTGCCCAGCTCAATCATTTGTAATGTATTTTGTAATCTCATTACTACAATAAAGCAGAATTATTTGCTAAAGATTTAAGAGGTGTCAGTGTAAATATAAAACCTGACCTCCTGAAGGAGGTGGTTTTTGCAGTCAGTCCGTAGGATTTCCACCCACCAAGTGCCATTTTTTGCTTTGGCCGGGTTTGGGGAATCCGCATCCCCTGGGATGTTCCCCCCCCGGGGGACTCTCTCCCAGTTCCCCGAGGGAGGGGTGCAGGGACTGAGTGTTCACTTTGAGCCCAGGTCGGGCAGCTGGAGTGTTCAGCAAAACCTACCTGGGTGATGCTGGCTCTAATGGAGCCGGGAGAGCCCTTGGTGCTGCCTCAGTATCCTCCACTCACCATCAGCATCCCCCCCGCGTCACCTTCCCCACCCAGCATGCCCTGACCCTGAGATGCTCTCCCAGCACCCTCTGAGCCCCAGACCAGCCTCCCTGCCTCCAGGCATTCCCCCAGCATCCTGCCGCTCAGCATTTCCCCCTCCAGGCTTCCCCAGAGCTCTGGACTGTTGTGTCCTCCCCCAGCACTCCCCAATCCCCAAGCATCCTCCCTGCATTCCCCCAAGCCCCACATCCCCATCTCCCGCAAAACACCTCAACTGCAGCCTTGTGCACGTCCACCCTGTCTGTGTGGCTGCCAGGGGGCATCTTCACATCCATAGGGATCAGATCTTCCTTGGCTCCTGACGGCAGCTCTAGAGGGGGTTGCTTGTCAAGGACAGGCCCTGGCTGAGCCAGCAGCCCCTCCAAAGTCTTGGGAATGAATACAGGTGCTTTGCATGTAGATGGTCACCATCACTACCACCTTCCTGACAGTACCGACCTGTGGGAAGGGCTTGCAGCGTTCCAGGGAAGATGGGCTGTTCCCCAACAGAATTGTCTGGGAGGTTTCTACAGAGTCCTGGGAGACTGGCAGGGCACAGCAGCATCTGGAGAAACACTACAGGCAGATGCTGAGTT
Organism: Dromococcyx pavoninus; assembly: GCA_033558185.1. NCBI lineage: Eukaryota > Metazoa > Chordata > Aves > Cuculiformes > Neomorphidae > Dromococcyx > Dromococcyx pavoninus. Next base: position 2,053,749 of record JAUMJL010000009.1, read on the forward strand.
TTCGCAGCCCTTCTGGAAGCATCATCCTACCATGCAGAGCTCTAGGTCTTCTTGGCCACTCACCTTGCTTGTGAACACTGGCTGCTGGCAGCTCATCTCGGCTGGGGTGCCCGTGTGTCCTGGGGTTCCCATCTCTGCTGGGGTACCCGATCCTGCAGCAGCAGGGATGCTCCTGCCTGTGTCCATGGACCTGCTTCCTTCCAGCTCCAGGCAGCTGCTCCTGTCGAGATCCAAAGAGCTCCTCCTCCATGGAGCTGCTGCTTTCTCACTCCGTGGAGCTGTTTCCCTCTGCTGCCATGGCCCTGCCTTCCTGCTCGTCTGTGCTTCTCTGGGCGATCGAGGTGAGGTCCAGGTCACTGAGCCCTATCGGCACCACCGGCATTCCACCATGGCCCCCCTCGTCACTGTCATAGGATTCTGCAGTGCATTTCCTTGCAGCACAGCAGAAACATTTTGTGGTCTCCTTGATGCACCACAGAGCAGCTGCCCCAGTGCATGGGCCCAGCTGAACAAAGACAACGTCCAAAAGCAGAGCATAAAGCAGAGCTTCTGCTTCAGCCCTGGTGGGATTCCAGCACTGCTTGTGTGGGAGAGGTTGAGGCTGCAGCCTGTCCCGTGTAGTGCCAGTTCTGGGGACACACGCAGCCCTCTTGTAGCCTGGCAGGCAGAGCTCCCCTTTGAGACATCCCAGGGCAGGCAGAGCCCCCCATCCTGACACCCAGCAGCCCACCACACCCTTCCCCAGCTGGTGCGGGTGGATGCAAGGGGCTTGGGACCGTCTGAAACATCTCTCTGGAAATCAGGGACAGCAGCTGATGGAAGGGGATGGGCTGAAGGATGGGGAACCCTGGGGGGACTTCAGAGCATGGAGAAATGGAAGGGAGAGGAGAGAGAGAAGGAGAGGGAGAGGAGGGAGAGAAGGAGAGGAAGAAGGAAAGGATCCCCACCGCCAGCCCTCCAGCCAGCAGCAGCACAGGACTACTGAGCTCGTGGAGTTCAAGAGGATCCCCTCACTGCTGAGCCCACATCCTGCCCAATCCCAACCCAGTTCCCTCCCTGCAGATTCCAGTTCTTGGCTGTTTGAGCCCAGCCAGAAGCCCAGCTCCCCACAGGCACTCACTCCTCCCCAGCAGGATGGGGGAAATCAGAGGGCAAATACAAGTTTGACACATTTCATAAACAGTTTGTGAATTTCTTGGCAGGTATTACTCCAACGTTTTTCCCCTCAGTGGCTCTGCTGCAGAACAGCTCAGCTAAGCTGGTCAGGAGATTCACTTTTTCTCTTGGTTGACTCCTGGGTGCTAAGACTTGGTCTCCAAGTGGTCAACAAATATGAAGTGCTGGAAGAACTGAAGTGGCCTGTGTTCCTGGAATGAACAAAACCAAAAGAATCTGGAAGTGTTCTGGAGCAGTTTCTGTCTGTCTGTCTGTCTGTCTCTCCCCAAATCCGAGGCATTGGTGCCTGTGGTTCAGATGGTGATTGTATACAAGACAAAGTGAAGTGCAATTGGTAAATCTTACCTTTAACTTTACATTTCCTTTCCAAGAATAAGGGAAAACTCAGCTTTAAGTTACACACGTATAAAGTGGGATGAACAGGATAGCTTTTCAGTGCATATTTAGGCCTCAGTCCCTGAAGTCACTCTACAGCATTGAAACATGCAGTGGACCTGAATTTAGCAATGCTTCAGACGTGTAAAGGGGTTGACTGTGTTAAATAAGTGAAATAGTAATTTAGCATTCAAAAATCCTGATTATGTTAACTAAACCTTGGCACTTTGTTTCTGCAAGGAAAGACTATTTGAAAAGGTTTGCCACAGGAGTCTACCAAATTTTAGACCAATATGAGGTATAAAGCTGAAGTAGGAGCACAAGACAGAAGAAGATCTTCTGTCTCACAGACTGAAGCCTAACACTATCCCAAGCAATTGGAGAGGAGAATATCGGATAGTTGGAAGGGACCTGCAGTGATTATCTAATCCATTTGCCTGACCACTTCAGGGCTGACCAAATGTTAAAGTAAGTTACATATGGCATTGTCCAAATGCCTCTTAAAGGCTTGGGGCATCAACCACCTCTCTAGGAAGCCTGTTCCAATATTTGACTATCCTCTCTGTAAAGAAATTTTTCCTAAATATAAACCTTCTTCTCTTCAAAGTCACTTCTCTGGTGACTCTCTTGTTCTAAATTTGGTTATAAGTTTATGATCTGTTTATATTCATTTTATGCAACAAATTTTTAGTAGATATAGCTCCTCCCCTTCTCTAAGTGTACTTGTGCTACAGTCAGTCTTTCTGCTATTACTTAACTGAGTTTATTAATAGTTTAAAGATGATTCAACTGTTTGTAATTCATTCTCTAAACAGGACTGCATAACTGTTTTCTTACTAGTACTCAAGTCATTCTCTTATTAGCCACGCAGCTCATAGCTCTGCCTTGGTTAGGAACCCCTCTGGTGACACATCCCAGAACTACAAATACAGTGTCATGCCTTAAGCTCATCATCATTATTACAGCTCTTTGACATAACCCTTATACTCATTTCCAACCCTTAATATTCATGGGTTTGTGCTTCCTATTAAAATTTCTTTCACTTAATACTACAGACTTGGGAAGTCAACCAGTGGCTACAGAACACAGCCACCTTAGGTCAGATACCATGGATGTTCCTTTTGCCCTTCAGACATGTCAAAATCAACCACATAGCTGCATCTCAGGACTGCAACATTCTGCCTTCTTCCCACAGGTCTTTCCTTTTTATGATACTCTCTTTTAGCCTGTATTCTTGTACCAAATCATAGCCCCTTTTGATGGGACATTGCATCAAAGGCTTCAAAGCAGCCCAGAAATGCTGCTGTGCCCATTTGGTTTCTTTATTAAAAAAACTATGAAAGCAAGGTCATATTACTGTGACAATAATCAGTAACTTGAATATTATCCCTTTGTAAATCTGCTTTCATACCTTCCCTTTTTGTTCAGGGACTGTAAAATTTCTTACATATTCATGCCACTCTTATCCTTTGCCCTGCAGACATACATAGCATCCTTGATGTCCTTTACTGAAAAATGATATAAGCAACTTTACCAAAAGCAAAGTGGACCAGCATCAGAAACTGACAATTGCCTCGATAACTCAGGATGTTAAGAATTTAACTCTGATATGGAAGCAAATAGAGTCAGAATGGACCTGTGCAGAATGCAAATGAGTTCTCTAGACAACACTGATGGAGTCCTGATGATTAGTGTATGACCAAGATAGCACTCTTAAAACCAAGAAAAATTAATTTAGGAATCTGCATTTGACAGCTCTCATGAGCAGCACACAGGGACTGCCAATTCCTGAGGTTGATCCTGCAGTGTCTAAGCCTTAGTTTGCATTATAATTTACTGTTTGCTTCACTATAAAAGCACTACTTTGAAGACCAGGTCTATGATTAACTTTATACTTCAGTGTGAGGCCATCTCTGCACTTCAAAACATCCAATGCGGTAACTCTGAAAAGTGAAAGAACGAAAGAGACTCTAAGTTGTGAAGGTTCTTAAGTGTCCTTTTAGAAGACCAAGAGGAAATATATTATCACCCTGATATTCAAAATTTGGAGTTTGTGTATTGTTTGTTCTGCCTTTCTCCACACCAAGGTTAAAGCAGTTTAGAAACCAGGGTGTTGTACTTGGCCAGCACTGAGGAGATGGGTGCTTCTAAAGTGTTAGAAGAAAAACTACGTAAGTCAGTTTCCTTGGTAAGGTTCATTAAAAGAAATCAAGTGTCTGTAAAAATGAGGTGCTTTCTTCTTTTTATTGTTGCATATATGACTTAATCTTTTCTAAAGATTTTATTCTTCCCTTAGAAGATGTTTTCCATTGGGAAAAATCACAACTCTAATACCCTATACTCTGTAAGTACTGAGTATTTCACTTCTCTACCTGCCAAAATAATATAGCATCATTAAGTCAGGTTACACAGATCCAAAAGGAACAGTTCTTTGTTCTGACCGAGCCTACGCACTCTAGCATGTGAGCTTAGAAAGATTCGGCTCTACAGTTCATAGAATCCTAAAATCATAGAATCATAGAATGGTTTGGGTTAGAAGGGACCTTAGTTGGAAGGGACCTTAAAGATCATCCAATTCCAACCCCCCTGCCATGGGCAGGGACACCTCCCACCAGACCAGGCTGCTCAAGACCCCATCCAACCTGGCCTCGAACACTTCCAGGGAGGGGGCATCCACAACTTCCCTGGGCAAGGTGCTTCATGCAGCAAGAGTTCCAGATGCACTCAGGGAGCACCTAACCATACCAGCTCTGTCCCAACTCACTGCACTTGTAACCAAGACACAAACACAATGGGATTTTTCTCCCAAGACATGCACAGCTTATCCTGAGATCAAGAGTCGCCCAGAGAGGGAGGGCCTGCACCACCAAAACTAGTAACCTCCAGAGCAAGAGTGACAACAATTGCATGTGAAGTAGTTCAACAGAAGACAGAATACCTTTTTGGGTCCAGAATACATCTCCTACCTGAATTCACATATCTGAGGTGGGTCCCTTTAGGAATAACTTAACAGCAAGAAAACTGAATCTGCAAGTTCAGTCCATCTGTGACGTTAAACATGATACTACATATCCCAGTCTCACTACATTACAATCGCCATGAGACAGAATTAAAGGCACACAAATATGCCATTTACAATTTTATGTGCTTCCCTCTTTCTGAAATCTTGTGAAGAATACAGCAAAGAATCAAGTTCTGAAAGCATGGCACTAAGAAGTTACTAAACAACATCTAACACCCCCAGTCACATAAAGCAGTAATATAAGAATTTTTCTTTTATGATGGAGTTCCTAGACATTCACTTCAGCATGTAAGAGCACTTTATGAGAAGCAATTGAGGGATCTTCATTTTTTTTTAGCCTGGAGGAAAGGAGACTGAGGGGAGGGAGACCTTATCACTCTCTACAACTACCTAAAATGAGCTTGTAGTGAGGTGAGGGTTGGTCTCTTCTCTCTGGTTGCTAGCAACAGGACAAAGGGAAATGGTCTAAAGATGCACCAGGGGAGATTTAGGTTGGATATTCAGAGGAATTTCCTTACTGAAAAGTGTTGTCAAGCACTGATATAGGCTGCCCTTGGAGGTGGTTGAGTCACCATCCCTGGAGGTATTTAACAGACAAACAGATGTCATACTTGGGGACATGGTCTAGGGATGGACTTACGATCGTCTGACTGATATTTGGACTTGACGCTCTTAAAGGTCTTTTCCAGTCTAAACCATTCTGTAATTCTGTTATAGTGACTGGTGGCAGCCTGATCACTTGTGGATACCAGGCCTACGTGCTGTCTTCAATTTGAAGATTTCTGGGCTTCTCTGTCAGTGCTCAAAAGCAAACAGAAGAGAAAGATATGCATTTGGTTAGAAAAACCACACACACAAAAAACCATGCAAGAAACTGCTAAAAAAATTACAAGAAAACTTCATGGCACTTGCTTCACAAAACATACAGCTGCAACGTGGGAAGCTGCTGTTTCTTGCAGCATCTCAAACCAACATCGGAAACTGCAACTGCTCCCTTACAGATAGAATAAGTTAATTCACATAAAGAAATTGCTCATTTATAGAAGCTGGGAATATTGCCTTCTTCATCTTACAGCAAGTCCAACTACTGAACTCCAATGATACCACATTTTCCCCCCTCTAAACCATGCAAATGCTCTGCCAGCTCAAGACAAGTGATAGATGTGAAACGCTGACATCGAGAACATGAACTGCTTGATCATCAGAGCTGCACAGGAAGCTGGGGCGGGGGGGCTGTTTATTGTTGTTTAACCCAGTCAAAGCTCTGGAAAGTGCTTTCAAACAAGGAAGTGGACAGAGAACAAATGTGAGCATGGTCAGCTGGTTCACAAGTGACAGAAGTCACTTGATCCTCTCCAAACATCACACTATGCAGACAGTCTCCTCTGTGGTTTAACGTTTTGCTAGAGTTCTGTTTGTGAAGTGCTACAGGCAGTGGGTTTTATTATCGCTTTTTGCAATAGTACTGAGAACATAACTGCTTACACATGGAGCATTATAGATCAGGGCAACCACGATCATTATGGTGGGGAGTAGTGAAAAGCCATAACCTAGATTAGTCTTCCTGCCAAAACTAGGTCAAATAATTTTACCCAGTAGTTTCTAGATCAAGTTCTTCCATTACTCAGAAAATGGTTCAAGATGCAGTGCTATTTGTTGTTCTCCAGGACATTCAAAACACTCACAAAAACAGGGTTGACAGCTTAGTTGCAAGTCCCAAGATACACTCAGGCATCACAAATTGAACAACTGAATCATTCAGTTCTAAAGCCCTCTATATCCTGTCATCTGATTTGGATGTAGTAACTACAGTGTCTGGAAAAAGTCTAACCCCATATGATTGTAGAAAAAAAAAATGCATTGCTTAAAAAGTCTGCCTGCTACTATATTTTTTCCTATCCTCTTCAAAGAATCACAGGATCACTTGGTTGGAAAAGACCTTTGAGATCAAGGCCAACCATACTTGTCCACTACTAAATCACGCTCCTGAGCATCTCATCTACCCCTCTTTTAAATACCTCCAGGGATGGGGACTCAACCACCTCTCTAGGCAGCCTCTGCCAGTGCCCAACAACCCTTTTGGTGAAGAAATTTTTCCTGATGTTTTATCTGAATGTCCCCTGGTGCAACTCAAGGCCATTTCCTCTCATCCCGTCACTTAGGACAACCTCACTACAACCTTCTCTCAGACAGCTGTAGACAGTGATGCGGTCTCCCCCCAGCCTCCCTTTCTCCAGGCTAGATAATCCCAGTTCCATCAGCCCACTCCCCACCTTTGTCACCCATCTCTGTATGTGCTCCAACCCCTCAATGTCCTTCTTGTGAGGGGCCCAGAACTAAACACAGCATTTGAGATGTGGACTCACCAATGCCAAGTTCAGGGGCACAATCACTTCCCTAGTCCTGCTGACTACACTGTTTCTCATACAGGCCAAGATGTCATTGGCCTTCTTGGCCACCTGGGCACACTGCTGGCTCATATTCAGCTGGTTATCAACCAGGTCCTTCTCCTCCAGGCAGCTCTCCAGCCAGTCTTCCCCAAGCCTATAACGCTGCATGGGGTTGTTGTATCCCCAGTGCAGGACTCGGCCCTTAGCCTTGTTGAACCTCATCCCATTGGTTGTAGCCCATTGATAGAGCCTGTTCAGATCCCTCTGTAGAAGTCTCCAGCTCCCTGATCAGAAATATGGCTTCAGAGGTGGGTGGAAGATCCTATTATTTTATTGCAAAGTCACTATAAAGTTCTTATGAAATTCCATACACCAAAAAGTAGCTTTTACACTTTAATCCCTACCATAAGAGCTGTAATGGTGTATAGCTACCCTCTGCCTCATCTCTGAGGTCATGAGAACCATTCCTGGCCAGGATTTCTTTTCCTTGAAAAAAATCAAGAGAAAAGGAAGTACCACATGCTGTTAGGGTTTTGAGAGGGATTGTTTGGGTTTGCTTTTATTTGTTTTTTTTTTTTTAAAGATAAAAATCTGAACCTCTATTTTACCAGAGGGAACCACCAAGCAGCATAGAAGCTCACTTTCCTGTTCAAAACCAACAAAACTAAATTCTGTGTGTCTTTCAGTATTATACTTTTATAGGCAAACAAACAACCTCAAACTTTTGATAGGAAAAGACTGCTTTCTAGCCTGTGCAGCCAACAGAGAAAAGCCAACACTGGGAACGGAGTAGAAAATCACTATTTTGAGAAGTAGAAATATTTTAATTCAGTCTTCATATAAACTATTATTAACACACATTACACAAACATCTGTACACGAACAAAAGTTAAAAAAAGTCCTGCTGTTCCCGCAACAGCCTCCTTTCTCCTCCTCAAGACCACCAGAAAGCCAAAACAGAACTAAAACAGTAGCTGAAAGTTAATATTAATTATTATTAAGCAATTTTGATGTACATGGAGGAAACTCCATGAGAAGTTATGCCAAGCTCCATTTTAGGAACTTGAGAAAGTCGTTTGTTCAAACTGACAAAAGGGGATACAAGCAAAACTGCTTTCCTTGCTCAGAAAGGAAAGCTACAAAACTACAAAATCCACATTTGAGTATTGAGTTAAATAGTCTTTGGCAAGGAAGACGTCGTATATTCGTAACGGTGACACGGCTTACTATTACCCAACTGTGCTAAGTAGTTGATTAATCATCCTCTGTAGCACAATTTTCCATTCTTAAGACACTGCTGGCTTACACTTCAGCAGCTGGAGGATGACAGAAACAAAGACGTTTTGCAAGTTTCCCTCTTTACGAAAGAAATGTACGAACTGTACCCTTTATTGTCCCCCTGCAAATAGGGCATTTCCTAAGGGATGGTGCGCATTCTTTGCATACCACTAAGTGACCACAGGGAATAAAAACAATAGAAACTTCTTTGTCCATGCAAACTTTACATGTTCTTTCCTCTTGCAATCTTCTTAATTGTTCTTCCATAGGCAGACCTGGAAAAATATTTTAAAACTTTTTAATTAGCTGGAATATTCTAATTCAAATACAGCCATACTCCATTTCACCAGTTATTTCCCCATCTGTATTCACTAACTATAGAGGGCAGAATACAGAGAGCAAATACATTTTCCAGAGCTCAGAAAGTGACATGCAAAGAACTAGTCTGTAATTTCCTCTTCTGTGAGACAACAAACAGCTTAGGGATTGGAGGCCAACTGTAGTTCTGGAGACCAACCCATGTCTAAATTTTAGCAAATGCTGTATTTTCCTTGCTTTGATATATCGGAAGCCCGGAACACAGCCTGACTGGTAGAAGTGAGCTATATTCATGTTTGTATGTTTTTCTGCAGTCAATTAATATATTAAGCTACACAACTAAGAACCAGAGCAAACTCGATCCCATATCTGACAAGTCTTTATCTACCCAGCTGCTGGTCAAGCTAGATCTTAGGGCAGTTTGGAAAAGCAGAGATGATGATAGCTGCTGTGCAGTGCTAACCCACTATTCACTGTCCAGTGTTTGCCAAATGCCTGAGTGAGAGCTCGTACCAAGATCAAGTCCAGCACGTGCTTGAATTGTTGAGCTCCAGAAAGCTCTACCTTCTTTGGTGCAAAAGCACGTGTAAGGCACAGGATACAGCCTACAACACAGACTTGCTTGCAAGCCTGCACATGCATTTAACTTTTTCAGGTAAGTCCACCTCAGCAAAAATTAGGGAAGAGAAAGCATAAAACGTATTTCTTAACCAAAGTAATTTTCTTTTTTATGATGTTAGCTGTCTTTACCACAATACTGTTTAAAGTAAGAAGGTAGTTTAATATACCTGAAACATCCTCCATGGGAACATACTTCAAGTTCTTCTCAACTAAAATAAGAGAAAAAAGAATCCTAGTCATTTGACTAATCTATATTCAAACAGCATCTGATTTTTTTGTATCTTTAGGTAGCTATGACAGCACTGGTTAAGACATATAACCTTACATCTTTCAAAAAAATAAAAAACATACAAAATAAACAACATACCAAATAAATCTTTGTACAGTTCAGGATCACAATCTCGTAGACAATTTCTGAATATACTGGCGGCTTCATTTCCTTTCACTAAAACTGTATCTATCAGTTCCCCTGCTTGCAGGGGTGTTTGAGTCTTTTGCTTAATAACATCATGCTCAATTTCCGTGATCACTTTCGATGACAATAAACTCCCAAGGATTGGAAGTACACATGTTAAACGCTGGAATAAAGCCATTCGATTCTTCCGGATTAAGGACAAATCATCTGGAATGCAGAAGGGATTAGATGTTTGTTAGGAAGACACTGCTCCAAGCTGCATTACTGCTTAACAGTAATTGATACATTCTTTAAACTGTTTGGAATGTTCACTTACTACACATCATTAATAGAGACCTCAGTAAGCTGTAGTCATAACTGAAAGAATAAACTTAAGAAAACCACATACAAGCAGCTTCTGAGTTGAAGCTTTTTCACGCATGAAACTTCCTGCTCCTATCTCTTGGCTAAATTACTTGAGGGGATCTGGTCTAACTTCATGCTAGCAAGACTTACTGCAAAGAAAACACCAGCACTAACTCACTGACAACCAACAAGATGACTTTAAACGGTGGCAGTCAAAACCATGACTGAGATGCAGACAGAATCAAGCTCTTCTAAGAGGTGTCCAACAGAATTGTGTGCAAGAAAACCAGAAGTACATCGCAACCAGATTTGGGAGATTATTTATCTCAAGCAAACAAAAAAATTCATTTACATTATAGATTTAATGGCTGAATCCATCTCTGCTTTTTCTAACAGAACATGTAAGTAGGAAATAAGGAGTCTCAATTCATAACTGAGAAGTTTCACTATTGCTTCACAGTCTCAAAAACGGAAGGGTTGTTTCAGGCTTCAGAACTTACATGGTATTAAAACGATAGGGGAATGTCAACAACACCCAAAAAAAACGTTAAATAGCTGACCTACATAGTTGAGTCAGACACAGAAAAGCAGACCTTTAGCCATCTAAAATAATCTATTTGTACAAGTTAATTGCCTTCTTTTAGGATATGGCGGCTTAAGCAATTCAAGTAGCTTAAAGAACACGCAAATTTGGAAAAAAAAATTAGCTGTGTGCTAAGTAATGCATTTTGGTTCCATTTATTTTATTAACAGTAATATAAAGGCACACAAATTAAGAAAAATATGACTCTGTTCCTGTGGAGAGAATTGGGTGATTCTGAACCTTTTGACACCTGTATGAACCATCCTCTTGAAAGGCAATGAAACAATTCCCAGACTGCTAATTTCATACAGATAGCCTGACAATGCTTTCACAGAAGCTGATCCTAAAAACAATTAAATCACTTAGTGAATAAAACTAAACAATTACAAACCACTTCTGCTTTCACTTCTATTTATGCTTTACATGTACCTGATGCCACTTCTTCAAATTGCTTCTCTTTCTCTTCTTCCCTCTTCTCATCTTCAGCAGTGAGCAGATCAGACACAAGATCATTAATAGTCTTGTAGTTTTCTCCAGTGGCCAAGATTTTACTTTGCACTGTTTGCTTTATTAGCTTTCTACTGAATCCCATCTCCAAGGCAGCTTTAACCACAGGCGTGTTCATCATGATTGCGTCTTCCGAATGACTCTCTCCAGGTTCAAAATGAATAACTAATCAAAGAAGAAAAATCACCGTGTATAATATAAAGAATAACATACACATGCAAACCACAAGTCAGACACATTTGCTTACCTAGATACATATGCAAGAAGACCTATCATTAAAAAGTTTTTTAAAAAAAAGTCAACAACCATTAAGTAGTTAGTTTTAAAAATGGAAGCCAGTTACTTAGATTCAATTAGATTGAATCCATGACAAACTTCCATCCATGTCAGGCCTTCACTAAAATCTTGGATAATCCAGAGAAACCACAGAGAATTCCATTGTGTCTTAGCAACTTTTTTTCTACTAAGTCACTTCTAACTTCAGCCTTCAAAAATGCCTTGAGGTGCAGAGGGATGAGAAATCAAAATTCAGAGTTTGTGGTACAAACAATTGCTCTATCTCAGTTCTTGATCAGTATTTTCCATTCAACTTACTAAGCACCAGGCACATGGAACTCTGACTCATTGTCCTCAACCACCAGGGACTATGATAGTAAAACCCACTCACCCTCTGGGAGGAGTTTTATTGCCATCATAACTAGAGTCCAACTCAGAAAGACTTCATCTTATCAGCTTGTCCTACCCTCTCCTTGACCACTGCTGCTCAAATCAGAGCATCTACCTACCTATGTGTCTAAAAATCGAGTTGTGTAATTGTATAGTCATGACACCCTCTAGTAACTATTCCAAAGGTTAGCACCATAGGTCAATTTAACAGATACCAAATGATCTTGTTTGGTTTAACTCAACCACAAAAGTAAGAACTACAAATGCAGCAGATATCAGGCATTGAAAAATCAAAAATCTTAATGAGGTGCTAGCATGAAAATAAGGGCAACTAAAAGCAAGATCTTTTAAAGGTGCTTCCTTGAATTTTGTCTGTATAAGCTACTTAACTTTTAGCTTTAGCTAGAAAATCCTTACAAGATCGTTTCCATGAAAATCTAAGAATTATTAAGCAAGTTAGCTTTGGATTAAGTCATTAAGTTTGTAAAATGCTTTAAATACATGCTTTAATATACATACTTGGGGGATCAATGTTTTCATCTACAGGTGTATCAGAGGTTGACAAGAGCTGTGGAACACAACAGAACTACATTAGTATCAAAGTAATGCTCTTCCACCTACATACCTTTCTAACACATTCTTTCCTCATCAACCATGCTAAGATTTCTTTCCCAATGGCACCCAATAAGTATTTTACCTGTGGTTACACAAGTCTGCAAAATTGTGCAACTATATTAAGTCAGTGCTGACCAATTACATGAAGAGAAGTTTGGCTTACTCTTGCCAGAAGAGTTACGGATAGAAGTAATTCAGCCTGCCCACGACTAATTTATGAAATAACAACTGCTGATCCTCATCATTCATCGAAACTTAAGTAATCAGATTTCCCTACTCCCAACAGGAAGGAGCTCACTGCCTCATATAACACTTTCTATCAGTAATCCATACAGGTTAAATTCTACCAGTCACAGCCCATTAGTTGTGGTTCAGCACTAGTTTAATTTTTGTGCTTGTGAAGAGCATTTATTGTGTTAGAAACCTAGTAGAAAAACATGCAGAAATGAGGCAGAAGGATGGACCAAACTCCCAAACAGAACACAGCACTCTTCAACAAGGGAAAACCAAAGCTACAGAACAGACAAGCTTACCTGTTCAAGAAGATGAGGGAACCTGGCCTGAATTTGTCTTACAAACTCTCCTCCTTTTACACGAAGCAGATACTCACACCTGAAACATTGACAGAAGTGACTATGTTATACTTTCTACTTGCCAAAGGAAAAAAATACAGCAGAATGAAACAATTTACAATAACATAGCATAACTTAAATACATGTTTCTCTTCCTTCAGAGGGGAAAGAGCTCTCTTAAGTGTAAGGCTGATGTAGTCTGGTGTCTGGTGACACTGATAAAGCTTTTCCATGATGTTAAGGAGTCAGGCAGGTTTATGTATATAAATCCAGCAGCTTTACATTCTGCTACCACTCTCATCAAAATGGCACGTGGTAAGAAATGATACCGTGTCAGCCTCGCTACAAAGTGTGGCAACAACTCTTTCTATCTCACATGTCACCATTCTTATCTCCTACTCAAATCAATCAATCAACAAAATATAACACTGTTACCAAAGTCAGATCTGCTTCCTTAATGTAGAGTTATGTCTCTTAAGTATATTTACTGACAGGCTTAACACAGAAAGAAACAAAGGTGTCACTTAACCCTACATACATTGTGTAGTTCAACAGCCTCTAATAAATTGCCCGTGAAAGACTATTTGAAGATTGACCATGCAAAGAATTGTTATCAGCTTTCCTGAAATTAAGTGCAGCTTAGCTTCCATCACTAATGTAGGCGGACATTTCCACAGGCAAAGACAGCAATTAGGTATGCCATTGTCATTTAGTTATGGGGGAGATATTAAAAAGTTATTTCTGTCACTTTTCCAACAGAGATATATTAAACAGTTGCTGAAACCTTCTTCAAAAGTATTTCTACACACAAGAAACTAAACTATGGCTGAAACTAAACAAGCACATGGTTCAAGCACATTCAGCATGGGCACAGAATTACACCAAGGGAGTGATGTTCCCTCTACTTCCTTCTCAGCAGTTTTTGCCCTTCTCAGTCTGCTTTCTGACTACTCCTCTTAGATAAGCATGCTCATTAACAACACAGTCTCGCTAGTAGTGATCCGAGGATGCACGCAGCTATTATTTACCAAGTGGAAAGCATTAAACATCACGCCTAATGAAGAAACATTTTAATGAAGGCCACCTTAGCACTTCATAGCTTTTCAGTAGATCTAAATGAAAGAGTGGATTTGTATATCATACAGTGCAGTTAAAAAAAACTATTAAATGCAGTACATATCTGCCAAAATTAGAAGTATTTAAGGATGTGAACAAATTATGACTAAGATTTTGCAAGTTACCTTGGAAACCACTTTGCATGCTCAATCCATGGATCATCTCCAGATTCCCAGCACCTTAACCCACCATCACAGCAAAAACACTTGACATCATCATTGCGACCTTTGAAAAGAAAAACAAGGCAAATTATCTAGCAAACACTCACACAATTTATTTCAAAGTAAATGCTGGCATAGTGATATTAATAAAACTTCAGACATCTATTTTTCTTACCTACGTAGTAAAAGCCAGCATCCGCAAGCTGTTCAGGCTGAACTGGAATTCTAGCTGGCCAATTTATGAATGTTTTAACACGTGCTTCATGGGTTTGCATGCTCACATTTGAAACATTGAAACTCAGCTGGTCTCGGGTAAGGTTTTCCACAAAAGGACAGTTTGGAAAGTGTCTCCGATGCTCTGACACAGCGTTATCTTTTGGTTCCCAGTTACTTAGCTGGCCGCCACAGCTAAAACAAGCAACTTTGTCTGCTGTCCCTAAGTAATAAAGACCAGCCTTTGCCAGATCAGTGGGTGAGAGAAACGTCAATGGCCATGAGTGAAAAGTGCACAGTCTAGCATCTTCAGTACTCATAGAAGGATTGTGAGGTTTAGGTCTCAAGATTGAAAGGTCTTCAACTGCCCTAGTAGTTATTGGGTCTTGAGGGAAACTGGAAAAAGAGCCACTGAAATATCCAACTTGTTCAAAACTTGGGGAAAGGGATACAGAATGTAGAGACGGCGGCAGATTGTTTGCGACCAGAGGTGAAAATGCAGAACGAGAGGACAATCCGAGGTTGTTAACTGAAAGCATGTTTTGAACAAAACTGCAGGTAGGATACAGCTGTTTATGTTTTTCCATAGCATTATCTCCTGGTTGCCAGCTGTCTAGGGTTAAGCCACAACTGAAGCATTTAACTTTATCTTGCTCACCAGTGTAATAAAACCCAGCCCGGGCAAGACTCCGTTCAGACACTGGCACGTTAACGGGGAAAGCAGAAAACGTCGACATTCTGTAGAGTTCACAGGATAAGTCATACTCCAGTTTACCACAAAAAGCACTCTGCTTCATGATGCTAGCCAAGAAAGGGCTATTTTCCATTATGTTCATAATGGACAATTTTGGAAGAATGGGACAAGTCTTCCTCTGGGAGGTAGTTGTGTGCATTAAAGGCAATTCGGAATAACCCCTGCCTGTACAAAAGTAAGAACCTGAAAATGGAATACTTTAATGTGCAAGTGAATAGAATTAGTTTCATGATTAACAGCCTTTAAATATCTGGGAAGTTCTTGTACTTTAGCTTATGCAACTGCTTTCAGTGCAAAAGCTGCCTCATCCTATTTTGAAGAACGCACGTCAAAAACAGACATCACTTGCTTTCCTTGTAATGTATATCTGGGAGAGCAGTATCAGTTTGTCAGGCTAGTAGAGGTGGTATCCAGAGAGGAAAAACCTCAAATGGGTTTATGAAAACCCTTTGACAATAAAGAAACTAAAATAAGGGGCAACAAAAAAAACATCGTTTTTAACCAGAACACACATTAAGTGATTTAAGAACTACTTCACCCTAGATAGCAGCTTATACACATGTAAAGATTTTAGTTAGTAAGCCTCCTAAGAGGCTGAAAATAATGGTTTATCAAGCTCAAAAGGCATATGAAAAAAGAGCCTTGAACTGACATTACTGAACTGAACTGGTGTCTTTGCTACTAGTAGACTTCCAAAAAAACCCTCAACTTCCGCAAATTGTTGTATTAAGACTAAAGAAGTTAGTTTATGCTCAATTTCACATATATCAAGTACTCAGCTACGATAAAAACAAATCCTATACACTATCTCTGACAGGGATGAACTGTCTTAATTAACAAGCCTGGAAGAGCCCCAGGCTTTCCTGCCTATAACACTGTCAGCACAGACTGAACAGAGCATTTCATTTTTAGCCTGGTGCCTTAGTTACAAGTAAACAGTTATCAAATTTAACATACATTAATTTCCATGTGTTGGGACATTCTAATGCTTCATACTGTTGAAATAAGCTTTTCCTGTATGCCATGTTTAGAAGCAAACAGAATCCTCAGATTAATAAAAGAATTTTTAAGCCTTAGTTTCTTTATTTTTGCACAAAACTACCTCCCAGAGTTCAGACTGAAGTCCCTCTAAGGTGCCTACGCCTCCATATTGATGCTGACTGTTCACAAGAAGAAACTGGAATTATCCGTAGTTTCAATCATTTAATTCTTTTAGGTGGAACAAAACCTGTAAGGATGAAAAAGAGGTGCATGTAATCTCTACATAAGCAGAAACTACACAAACTGAAACACTAAAACCTCAACTTAATCATTTTTGTAGCATTAGCTAGAAAGCTTCAGGAATTCCAGGTTACATACTATCATGTGGAGTGGACTTTACCCTAAATTTCCCCATTATTGATGCACATGCAAATCTGTTTAATCTACAAACAGAACTTTTTTGGCAGATAGATGAATCAGGCTGCTTGATCACAATATAATTTTATATTTATTCATATATATATATATCAGTCTGTTCTACAGTATCAGTTCCTAAAAAGCTCTTCCAAGAAAGACTCAAACCAAAAACACTTGTCATGATGAAACGGCCCTACAAAAATCACCTACTGGAAAACAGTAGAGCTTTTCGTACTCATGTCAGCAGTTCTTACTAGGTTTGTTCTTAATATGGCCACACTAATACTATGACTAGCTTTTTAACCTTTAAGGTCATGAGTTACAAATGTCTTACATCAATCCTCTGATGCAGATGGTGGGATTAAGCTATCAACATACATGAACAATACTAGTCCGAGAAACCAAGCCAGTTTCCATACTGGAAAAAGTCACATTACTCAGAGGAAACGCTAGAAACATCAGAGCAAGCCGAGACCCTGATAATCCTAAAACATTCAGGATTACTTAAACCTGACACCCTGCAGTCATTTAGTCTTCTAAAATTATCTTCTACTATAGCCCAGAATATCCTTGATTTCCAGCCACCCAACTGCTCTGAATTTCACGTTTCCTTCTTCCGTTACCCCACAGCAGCACCAGGAAGTTACTTAAACAGAAAGAAGCAAATTTTCTTTAAAGTACTGCAAACTCAATTCAACATCCTTCTGCTCTTGTGTTATAAACCCAGCACCCAGTTTACAGAGCTTGAGCACCAAAAACCACCTGGCGGGCTTCGTACGCTGTCACACCCTCAGCGACAGCCCCATGCCCTCCTCACACCTCAAGCTCTCCCCTTGCCCCTCACCAGCCCCCCAACCTTGACAGCTCTCCCCTTGCCCCTCACCAGCCCCCCCCAACCTTGACAGCTCCCCCCCTTGCCCCTCACCAGCCCCCCCAGCCCTGACAGCCCCCCCCTTGTCCCTCACGAGCCCCCCCAGCCCTGACAGTTCCCCCCCCTTGCCCCTCACCAGCCCCCCCAGCCCTGACAGCTCCCCCCCCTTGCCCCTCACCAGCCCCCTCGTCCTTGCCCCTTGCCTGCTCCCTCCTCGCCAGCCCCATGGCCCTCCTTGCCTCTCGCCAGCCTTCCCCCTTTGCCCCTCGCCAGCCGCCCCCCTTGCCAAACCCCCCCTTTGTCCCTCGCCAGCTCCCTCCTTGCCACACACAACACCCCCTTTGCTCGCTCCCCCATCTTTGTCCCTCGCCAGCTTCCTCCTTGCAAGACCCCCTATTCCATCACCCTCGCCAGCTCCGTCCTTGTCAGACACAAACCGCCTCTTTGCTCGCTACTCCCCCCGCCAGCCCCTTCTTTGCCCCTCATCAGCCCCCAGCCCCCCCCTTTACCACCTCCCTCCTTGCCCCTTACCAACCCCCACCTTACCCCTAGCCAGCCATCAAGTCCTTGCCAGCCTCCCCCTCGCCATTGCCCGTACTCACGGACTCCAGCCGCTCCCCCCCGCCGCGGGCGCCCCTGCTGCGCACCCCTCCCTATATACGATGCCCGGCAAAGCGGCCGTAGGGTGGGGGGAACACAAGACGTGACCCCCCGTCCGGCACCGCCCCTGCCCGGAAACTCCGAGGGCTGCGCATCGGGAAAGCCCCGGCGGTGGCGGGCGCATGCGTGGAGGGGCGGGAGAGAGCGATCTCCCCTCCCCTTCCATTTTCTATCTTTCCGTTCTTTCTCACCCCCCGGCTTCTTTCCTTCACTGCCTTACAGGAGGGTGAGGCGCGGGAGCAGAGTTTCACCGTGGTCTGCCCGTGGCCCACCTCCCTCTTGCTCGTCCCAGTTGACTCAAGAAGTGGTTGCTGTCATAAACAGTGGATTATTCGTTACTTAAGCTAAAGTAGAGTTAAGTTTCGTCTAAGTCGAGGTCGAGGGAGGTGATTCTCCCCCTCCTCTCTCATGAGACCCCATTTGGACTCCTATGTCCAGTTCTGGAATCCCCCCAAGATAAGAAGAATATGGTACTGTTGGAGCGGGTCCAGAGGAGGCCACGAAAATTATCCAAGGGCTGGAGCACCTCTGCTCTGAGGACAGGCAGAGAGAGCTGGGATTGTTCAGCTTGGAGAAGTCTCCGGGTAGAGCTTGTAGCAGCCGCCTTCTGCTGAAGGGAGGCTACAAGAAAGCTGAGGAGGGACTTTTTATAAGGGCTTGTAGTGATAGGGTGAGGAGGAATGGCTTTAAATTGGAAGAGGGACGATTTAGATGAAACATTAGGAAGAAATCCTTCATGGTGAGGGTGGTGAGACACTAGCACAGGTTGTCCACAATGAGCCTTAGAGAGTTTATTTGCTGGTATTTTTAGTATCACAGTGATGTGCTGCGGGGAGGGGAGGAAGAGGAAAGGGAAGGGAGGCCCGGCCGGGCTCAGCAGGGATGTTAGGTACTTTCCTCCTGGGAGGGGAAACCCACCAGCAGATCGTGCTTCCTGGGGATTTCCAGCGCAGTGGGGCTGGCTTTGTGCTCCCAGCCACTGGGAATCATAGAATGCCAGCTTGGAAGGGACCTCAGCGATCATCTGGTCCAAACTTTTTTGTTGAGACATAGTTTAAATGAGATGAGTCAGCACCTTGCCAAGCTAAACCTTTTGAGTGTCCTGTGTAGAGGAATCTACCAGTTCCCTGCGGAGATTATTCCAATGTTTACATGTTCTCATGGTGAAAAATTTTCTGGAATCCAATTGGAATCTCCCCAGGAACAATTTACACCCACTTATAACCACTACCCCTTGTCTTTTCCATTTGAATCCTTATAAAAAGGGAGTCTCCATCCTCTTGGTAGACACTCTTTATGTACTGGTATGTGGCAATAAGATCTCCCCTAAGCCTTCTCCTCTCAAGGCTGAACAAACCCTGTTCTCTCAGCCTTAACTTCATATGCCAGGTTTCCTAGTCCTCTGATCATTTTAGTAGCTCTTCTCTGGACCCTTTCCCTAGCCTTTCTGCATTGTTTTTGTATAGCAGAGACCAAAATTCGACACAGTACTGCAGGTGCAGCCTGACAAGAACTGAATAGGGAGTGGCTGGAAATGAAAGGGCAGTGAGTTGGGATTGTTCAGCCTGGAGAAGAGAAGGCTCCAGGAAGACTTCATAGCAGCCTTTCGATACTTAAAGGGGCCTACAGGAAAGGTGGAGAGGAGCTCTTTATCAGGGAGTGCAGTGATAGGACGAGGGGTAATGGTTTTAAGCTGAAAGAAGGGAGATTTAGATTAGATATTAGGAAGAAATTATTTACTGTGACGGTAGTGAGACACTTGAAGAGATTGCCCAGAGAAGCTGGGGATGTCCCATCCCTGAAGGTGTTCAGCAGCAGGTTGGATGGGGCTTTAAGCAACCTGATCTAGTGGAGGGTGCCTTTGACCATGGCAGGGGGATTGGAACTGAATTATCTTTAAGGGCCCCTCCAACCCAAACCATTCTATGATTCTATGATTTCCTAATATAGGCAGCTCTGCAGACTGCAGGAGAGAAAACAACATGACTGACAAAAGACTTCAGTCACTGAAAGTCACAGGGGAAGAACAGAAGTAAGACAAAATAGAACATAAATTTCCACTGGTGAGGTTTAAGGCAATATGTCTGCACGTAGAAGTCTGAAAAACTTCTACAGCAGATACCAGAACACTGACCGAAGCTCAAAATCTCCCAGCACAGTCATGGTCTGGCATTTCCTTTAAAGAAACAGCAGATACAAGATTTTTAAAAAGCCTCATTTTGTGACAACAGAATGATAGTAGGGTGTTTACACAACTGAGAACTGAAGAATAAAAATAAAGGAAGCATAACTGAATGGGGCATTATGACACTAGTGGGTAATTTTCTGTATCAGAGTTCCAGTAAGATGAATTTGCTAGAGACTCATTCATACCCTTTCTAAAACTATTTCAAATTTCCTGTCATGGGTGATGACTTTTATCATATATAACAATACTATCTGTCAGATTTCATGTAGCTGCTACTGTAACACTGTTTCACTTTGCATAATTATAGAAACATTTGCTGTATCAGCATTTGCAAAAAAAAAGAAAACCCTTTAGGTTTAAAATAATTTTAAGTTTAAAATGATTGTCGGATCACTGATGTGTCATTTTAAGGAAGTTGCTGAGAACACAAAGCTACAGGTTCAAAAATTGAGTCAGCTCTCCAGATACCATATGTGAAGAGTGATGGGGTATGGGATTTAGAGTTTTATTGAACATAGAGAACTGTTTAATGTCACATAAGGAACCAGACTTTGGGTATGTACACATGGATGTCTGACTGTAACTACTTAAAGAGGTACTTTCATAGAGCAACCTGGGGATGTTCCCAGTTTGTGGACTTCAAGCAGAAGTTCCCAGATGAAGTTAGATTGAATCTATTGTTGCAGAGTCTTGACTTTTTTTACCACACATTCTCACACAGCTAATTAATCCAGTGGTACTCCTTAACTCTCTTCGGCCTGCATTTCTCCCTCCCTCCCTTGTGCCACTCCCTACACATCTGCCCTTTGCCCCTCTCTGCCGTTCTGCCTCCTTCCAGTCTGACAATATAAGCTGCTCTTTCCTCCCCTCTCAGGCCTCAAGACAAGCAGTTTCAAGCTCTCCCCTTCTGCTTGGCAAGCCTGATGCTGCAGCAAAGTGAGGAGGAGGAAGGGAGGAGCAAAAAAGCAGGATAAAATGCTTGTATCAGCAGAAAAAGAGGTGTAGCTGCCCTGAGCTGCCAGGCTGTTTTCTGCTTGCTACTTGTATAATAGCAGCTCCCCCAGTTCTCCCATTCCCAGCAATTCTTTTGCTTTCTAGCGTTAGAGATAAGAGGGAACTTTCCCCACCTACTTAGCTGCGATGATGGATAGTCCTTCTCTCAGTGGGCATGAAGTAAGAACATAGTTAAAGCTTTTTCTTAGGACTGAAATTCCTGAGGAACAGTGCATTATTGCCAGCATCCTGAGCCTGGCTAGTGCCCACATACTTTAGCTTTCCAAAGCTATCAGATGCCTCTGTGGAGCATGATCTTTGGAGCATAAGCTTCACTGTGAGTGCAACCCCTTTTCCAGCAGTAAAAAAGGAAGAGTTCCTCTGTCAAAATGATCTAAGACAGAAATTAGCATTCCACAAAAAACTACTGACCAATTTTTTTTGAAAGGTGCAACTCATCTACTCTTTCAGGACATAAGAGGAGGATAATGATGAGAGAAATAGGAAAGAGATAGATATTAAGGAAAACTTGGGAAAAGCCTAGTAGAGACAGAAAGTAATAACTGTAGATAAAGTTGCACTGTATCTATTTGATTTACAAATGAAGTCACGTCCCAAGAGCAGAGTAGTTCTGACATCCTGTAAACATGGAATCAGACAAACTGCGTTTTGATAATCTGAGTGGATGCAAACTGCTTTCCACCTTGTTTTGACTAAATACATCAACAGGGCACCTATGTTTAGTCCAGCAGCAGCATATAATTTTTTTTTCCATACATGAAGCTTTCTAAATTGCAGGTGGGCATATAATAAAAAAGTGAGTAGGTAGCTCACAAGGGACAAGTATTGTATCTAGACATTAAGGGAACTTATGACTCATTGTAATTTTTGTTGAACTCAAATGTTCAACAAAACCCAGAACCGTACATCTTGCTCCTCCCTTACTGAAGGTCAGTGCATTCACAGTCTGGAAAGTTTCCATTCCCTTTGCACCCAGACAGAGTTTTGTTTTCCACATCCTCCTGCACAAAGATCACAAGTAGAAATGTTAAAGTTTACCTATATCAGTTGTGGGTTTTCTTTTCTCGCATTTAGTGCTCAGATAGACTCTCCCATAAGCCATAAATAGTATCTAGAATATATCAAAGTGACACTGAATAGGTTGAGGCTTTTAAATTTATCAGAAACTCTCTTTCATTATTTACTTGTGGGATAAAAAAAAGAGTTGGAGTGAGTTGCAGTAAGATCTTGATAATGTTGAGTTCAGTTCCCTTTTTGCATTTGAGAATGCTGGCTTTTCTAAGTTTTATTCTCTGCTTCTAGGAAGACAATTTTGGTCTCCTGGTGGTATAATAAACATTACATTCAGCAGGAGATAGGAACGTGACGAATCCCAAAACAGAGATGACTGTGCTAAAATAAACCACGTTTAGGTGGGAAGAGGACCACCAATATATCAAGGAAATCAAAAGGCTGCTATTCAGCTGCATCAAATTGTTTAAATTCAGAGCTCCGCATTCCTGGTTTTCCCAAAGGAGCTGTCTACTTTAACTCCAGGTTACTTTCTGCTGTCATAGTAAAAAAAAATTTCCTTAGGACTTATTTCCCTCATTTATTCCCCATTATCTCTGAAAATTTTAGCTCCTTCCTTAGGTCTTTAGTTTGCTTTGGTTGAACTAGCTGTCGCTATTCACATTCTTAAGGAATCTTTATGTCAATACTCATTTGATTGAAAGGGAATCAAATGTGGCACTGTTTGATCTCCTGAGGATTCACTGAAGTTTTACTGCTAAGACTACTATTAGGTTCAGGAAGATACACGTGGTTTGTGAATAATGCTAAGTGTGATTGCATCACACTTTACCTAGGATCTGAGTCATTGTGGTGGTGAAGCATTCCATTTAAAAGGCCAACTATCTCAGAAATTAAATCAACCATTCAGAGGTTACAGGTAGAAAGTAAAGTTTCCCAAATTATCCGCAACACAGTTTCAAATGGCACATAAGCATATAGGAATTCACTGACTTCCAAAAACCGGCATGCGAAGAGGAGCTTATACTGTCACATGCAAAAGAAGGTCCTAATTCCAGAAGCAAAACCAGATGTCTGAGCTTTGTACCCAAGTTCCCAATGCAGCTAATGGGGAACTGATGTGTGGTTTACTGCAAAACCAAAAAAACCCACCCTGAGCACAAACTGAACACGTCATCAATCAGCTCCACTGGAACAACAATGGC
The DNA here is from genome assembly GCA_033558185.1 of Dromococcyx pavoninus. Taxonomy (NCBI): domain Eukaryota; kingdom Metazoa; phylum Chordata; class Aves; order Cuculiformes; family Neomorphidae; genus Dromococcyx; species Dromococcyx pavoninus. Next base: position 2,077,223 of record JAUMJL010000009.1, read on the forward strand.
ACAAACATTTGTGGCAGACATGGGATTCAATGACAGGAGTGGGGTCTGTTTAGGTTAATCCCGCTGACAAATGGTAGTAAAACCTCAGCCTGGGAGAAGCTTGAGTTTCCCTTTTAGTGTTCTGCTGTGCAATACTGTGTTTCTTAAGGATATTTTGAGAAATAAGAGGACCCCTTTTTCTTTTTAGTGCTTACAGGAGTAAATAAAGGCAAAGTGATCTAACATACACTACTGAAAAAAAGTACTTTAGAATTTATGATAAATTTTTAATATTTTCAGGACAGTATATGAGAAGAGAAAAATAGTTAAAATGAACAGAAGGGTGATGAGCCTTTGATGAGATGCTAAGCTAGTGTTTTTTGGCTAGCAGCAACAAATTGAATACTAACCACATACCAATACCCATTGGATACTCATAAGAAGGGAAGAGAGGAAGAAACAAGTCCTAATTGAGTGGATAGAAATAGCTGTTTATCTAAAAGGATAGAAGACTGTGTTTCCAGAAGCTAGAGTTTCTGACAACTTTGGTCAAATTTGCTTTTAGATGAGCCAAACAATTGATATGTTATTGGAGTAGAGTGGACAGACAGAAACACTCATATGCAAAAAAATGATGGCATAAATATGATGCCAAAATCAGGCTAAAACCACACAGAATGGATATCATGCTGAATATTCACTACTTTTTTAAGTGGAGTAGGAAGGAAAATCACTCTGTTCCTGGTGCGCTCATTCAGAAGGACCACCTCAGACTCAGAAAACAAAGAACATTCTGACAGGGCTTAATTTATCATCAGCCAGTGGCTGCACTGACCTAAAATCCATCTATCTCAGCATCAGCCAGTACCAGACATTCCAGGTAGCGGATCATCTCTTTATGAAATGGAAGCCATTTGGACCTCTAATACAATAATCTGGGCTGGAATTTCAATGTTATTTTACTGATCCAATAGGTCACTAAAGTCCTTATTTTATGAGTAGAGTTCATGAAAAAAAGGTCTTCGTCCAAATAGAAACATTCTTGGGCCAGAAATCCAGAGTGCCAGCAAGTGCAGCTGGCTCAGGTGGTAGGAGCTAGATATGGAGTTTATCATTACCTCATAGAATCATAGAATCTTCCAGTTGGAAAACACCTTTGAGATCATCGAGTCCAACCGTACCCATCTTCCTGCTAAACCATGTCCTTCAAAAACACATCTACCCATTTTTTAAACACCTCCAGGGATGGTGACTCAACCACCTCCCTGGGCAGCCTCTGCCAGTGCCTGACCACCCTTTTGGTAAAGAAATTCTTCCTAATATCTAGTCTGAACCTCCCCTGGTGCAACTTATGGCCATTTCCCCTTGTCCTATCACCTGTCACTTTGAGAGAAGAGATCAACACTCACTCTGCTACATCCTCCTTTCAGGCAGCCATAGACAGCGACGAGGCCTCCTCTTCTCCAAGCTAAACAACCCCAGTTCCTCAGCCGCTCCTTCTAGAACTTGTTTTCCAGCCCCTTCAGCAGCCTTTTTGCCCTTCTCTGGATGCGCTCCAACACCTCAATGTCCTTCTTGTAGGGAGGGCCCCAGAACTGAACACAGTACTCGAGGTGTGGCCTCACCAGTGCTGAGTACAGGGGTACAATCACTTCCCTTGTCCTGCTGGCCACGCTGTTTCTGATACAGGCCAAGATGCCATTGGCCTTCTTGGCTACCTGGGCACCCTGCTGGCTCATATTCAGCTGGTTGTCAAACAACACCCCCAGGTCCTTCTCTGCCAGGCAGCTCTCCAGAGTATCTTCCCCAAGCCTGTAACGCTGCAGGTGTTGTGTCCCAAGTGCAGGACTCAGCATTTGGTCTTGTTAAACCTCTTCCTGTTGGTCTCAGTCCATCGATCCAGACTGTCCAGATCTCTTTGCAGTACCTCCCTTCCTTCAAGCAGATCAACAGTGCCACCCAGCTTGGTGTCATCTGCAAACTTGCTAAGGGTGCACTCAATCCCTTCATCCAAGTCATTAATAAAGATATTGAACAGGACTGGACCCAGCACTGAACCCTGGGGAACACCACCCTCTGGGCCCGGCCATCCAGCCAGTTTTTTAGCCAGCAGAGGGTGTGCCAGTCCAGGCCAATGGCAGCCAGTTTCTCAATCAGAATACTGTGAGAAATGGTGTCAAAGGCTTTACAAAATCCAGGTACACCACATTCACAGCCTTGCCCTCATCTATTCACAGGGTAACCTTGTCATAGAAGGAGATCAGGTTGGTCTGGCAGGACCTGCCTTTCTTAAACCCATGTTGACTGGATCTGATCACCTGGCTGTTCTGCATGTGCTGTGTGACAGCACTCAATATGATCTGCTCCATGACCTTCCCCAGTACCGAGGTCAAGCTGACAGGCCTATAATTCCCCGGCTCCTCCTTCCGACCCTTCTTGTAAATGGGAGTTACATTTTCCAGTCTCCAGTCAAGTAATACTTCCCCAGTCAGCCAGGACTGTTGATAGATGAGGGAAAGGGGTTTGGCAAGGACCTCTGCCAGCTCCCTTAATACCCTTGGGTGTTTCCCATCCAGCCCCATAGACATGTGGACGTCTAATTGGCTGAGCAGGTCTCTAACCAAGTCTTCTTGGAACATTGAGGGTTCACCTTTGCAGACTTCTGGCTCAGGAGGCTTGGAGTCCAGAGAACAGTTTACCTTGATATTAAAGACAAAAGCAAAGAAGGCGTTAAGTATGTCTGCCTTGTCCTCATCCTTTGTTACTACCATTCCCCTTGCATCGAGTAAAGGCGGGAGATTCTTCTTGGTCCTCCTGTTGTTGTTAATATACTTGAAGAAACATTTCTTATTGTTTTTCACCGAACTGGCCAGTTGAAGTTCCAGTTGGGCTTTAGCCCTTCTAATTTTTTGCCTACATGATCTCACCTGTTCCCTGTAGTCCTCCTGGGAAGCCTGTCCCCTCTTCCAAAGGTCATATATTTTCCTCTTTTTCCTGAGACCAACACAGAGTTCTCTGTTAAGCCAAGCTGACCTTCTTCCCTGTGACTCATCTTACAGCACATGGGGATGGCCTGCTCTTGCACCACCAGATTTTCCTTCTTGAGGAGCATCCAGCCCTGTTGGGCTCCTTTGTCATTTAGAACTGTCTCACACTGGACTATATCAAGCAACCTTCTAAACAGTTCAAAGTCTGCCCTTGGGAAGTCCAAGGTAACAGTTCTGCTGACCCCCCTCCTTACTCCTGCAAGAACTGAGAATTCTATCATCTCATGAACACTGAGCCCCAGGCGTCCTCCAACAGTCACCTCCCCCACAAGGCCCTCTCTGTTCACAAACAGCAGATCCAGTGGGACACCTTCCCTAGTCGGTTCACTTACCAGTTGTATTGGGAAGTTATCTTCCATACACTCGATGAACCTCTTAGACTGTTTCCTTTCTGCTATGTTATACTTCCAGCAGACATCTGGAAGGTTGAAGTCTCCCACAAGAACGAGGGCCAGCGATCGTGAGACTTCTCCCAGTTGTTCGTAAAAGAGCTCACCGGTTTTCTTGTCCTGGCTGGGCAGCCAATAACAGACTCCCACCACTATGTCTGACTTACTGTGGGTTCCACTGATTTTAACCCATAAGCACTCAACCCTATCGTTAGTATATTTTAGTTCTACACAATCGAACCTTTCTCTAACATAGAGGGCAACCCCACCGCCTCTCTTTCCCAGCCTGTCCCGCCTGAAGAGTTTATAGTCACCCATGGCAGCACTCCAGTTGTGCGAATCATCCCACCACGTTTCCGTGATGGTAATTACATCATAGTTTTCTAGCCTAACGATGGCTTCCAGCTCCCCTTGTTTGTTGCCCATACTGCATGCATTAGTGTAAATGCACTTCAGTTGGGCTGTTGTTTACACCCCTTTCCTAATTGGAGTAGGCTCAAGTCCTGATTGTCTGCTAGCGGTGATGCTGCCATGGTGCTGCCAAGACAGAAGATACAGCAGCCTTCGAGGAGCAAGGGGTCCTTTGTTACTGTGTTGAGTAATTTCAGCAGAGAGAGAACATTTTCACCTGGAAAAGGACTGTCCTAAAGATCACTGGGATCAAAGAATGTGAAGAGAAGGGACATAGAGTCTCCTGTCCTTCCATTATGCGAGATGGAAGAAACAAAATGAAACACCCCATTGGTAGCACACAAAAGCGCTGAGTGTGTTTTCAACAAAAAAGTAAAACCTGGTAAAATATCCTTGTACAGCATCGGGCAAATGAAGCCCCGGAGGCTTTAAGAATTCATTACTTTAGAAGATATTAGTGTCGTAAGTAGACATAAGACAGATTTTGTTCTACTCTGAAAGTAACGCACATATTTATAAAAGACAAGACCACCAGTTCTGAGATTCAAGGTGCTGTATTCTCTTCAGGCTCTGGTAATAGCAGAGATTAAATTACTGACTAAGGGCTGGCACAGAGGAAGTCAATATCAAATGTTTTGAAGTGTTAAGCACACAACAACATTTCTGGTACCATCTGCATCTTGAGAAGTGAAAATGCAAGGATCTGAATAAATTGTCGTCAAGCTGGGGTTTGATACTGGCCTTCTTGCCACTTCCATATGTCTTCTTTGATTTTATTTTAGACAAAGTTAACTTTCATCCAATCTTTTAAGCTCTTCCTAATACAGCTTTGAATGGTTATCTAACTGTGAACCTGGTTTGTATCAGAGCTTTGCCAAACATATGCTGTAGGTGTCCAGAATGCTGTAGGTCTCCAGAAAGCTGTGGGTCTCCAGAATGCAGTCTCCTTCACTTGGCCGCTCAGTTATGAGCATAAAATAAGCTGCTATGAGAACATATCCAAAATGAAGCAGGTTATCTTCCTCTGAAAGAATATACAACAGTTTGACGTCAGCCCAGAGCTGCAGGAGCTTTTCTGTTTTCTGTGGATCTGGTTTTCTTGCTTGGAAACAATAGTGGTATTCATCCTAGACAGTTCATGAGGTTACTGCTTCTGAAGCTGCATTTCTCAGTATGCAACAATCTCTATAAAGGACACAGCCTACTTCAGACCTTAACACGCTCAGTGTTACCACAGTGAGTTCCCTTTTGCTGGCTTTTGTGGAGTAATTAAAAAATTAATTTGTTTTGAAGTGAAATGTTGCATGGACATAGGAAGACACAACTGTGGGCAAAGGCTATGTAGATGGAAATACATAGATAGTGTGAGTGTTATTCTTTTGTTTCTGGCCTTTCAAATCTATTTTTCTCCCTCCAGTCAGTTCCTTTCTAGCCAACGCCAATCTTCTGCACACAGAAAATGAGCACATTTGTATAATATCCTGTTTCTCAAATGTTGTTTTGTACTTTTAGTTATTACACACAAGGACTCCTCAGCTGACAAGTTGTCAGCTACATGGTTTACAGGTTGTCAGGCCTCCCACATTACAGTGTATTTGTCCAGCTCCAGCAAGAAACATTATAGATTTTTCGTAGACAAAAATAAGCTACAAAATTCATTGTAAACCAATTTATTCTGTTCAGTAAATAGTAGAACAAAAGACGAGCCTCTGCAAAGCAATACATGTTTGTCTTCTGTAAAATAATACTCTGACAGGCACTATGGAAAGCTATAGAAGGCAGGCATGCTACAGCAGCTCTGAAAACAAAAAGAGCTGCTAACCAGCAAAACTCTTAGGAAAACACCAAAAAAGGGTGCAGAATTTGAATGTCAGGCAAGAGAAGGACAAATATTACAATGGTGCAATTGGCAAGAGAGCACCATCTAGTAAAATGCAGAAGAACTGTAGGATACACATATCTAGGCTGGTCTGTCTTTATCCTTGAATGAAAAGAAAAAGGTGTTCTTAGGATGTGGTTTTTATTAAATGCTGACATAGGCATTTAAAATTTAAAACCCTTTCTCTCTGTTAATCGCTAAGGAGATGGGAGTTTAGTCGCTACTGAGTCTGCTCTGAGGCTGTCTGGACAGATAACAGAAAAGAAATTGATTTTAGCCTTCAATTTCTGTAACATCATAGGAGGCTGATGTAACCAAACTCAGGGGCAAGGGGAAATGATAAGTAAGACAATGATTTCTCCAGAACTACAAGCTTTTCAGTGTGGCTTATGCATCAAGGCAGGAACCAAACCGTTGTTCCCACAGGTCCCACTAGACCTGTGGTTTGGCTGGGGCTCTCTGCTGCTGTTTGTAGGACCAGCAGACGGTACAAGCAATTCTACAGCAGGAAGTTATAAGTAAATAGAGCAGATCTTCGAATATGTTGTTTCTGTCCTGTTTCACTTTCATTTCATCAAGGGTTTGATAGAACTGCAGAGAAATGAAACTGTAATGTTCTCTTTGGGGGCAGGGGGGCAGAACCCATTGAGCTTGTTTTTTTAAAAAAATACACTGCTTAAGGGTGGGGTTTTTTAGATAATGATCAGGAAAGGGTCATTGTTTTACTAGCATAATTGCACAGAATGAGTTATGACAGTAACATATTCCTAGTAGGACCCTAAAAACTCCCTGTAGATGTCCATTCAAGAAGCTTGAGCTTGTAAAACACCAGCTCAGAAAGTCCTGGCTGAGTAGACGCATATACTGGTCCCAAAGAGCCTCTTCTCTGCAGCAGGTGCTTTCTCTTGGGTTGGGCTGCTCCTACCTGCAGCTCAGGACACTGCTGTCATTACTACTGCTTCTGAGTGTGAAAATCCAGGTATCCACCAGTTGTGGCAGCTGCATCTTGTGCATTAGCAGCAGTTCTGCCATGTCCTACTCATTCTGTATGTCCAACAAGTAAAATGCAGTAGGTGACTGCTGTTTGGGTGGCCGGAGTGGAAGAGAGTGCACAGTGATAAACTGTTCATCAGGAGGGTGGTCCTGCAGAAGAGCACAACAGCGTGTTTCCCACATCAGGATTTTGGAAAGCTGAGCAGTTTACAGACGGGTTCACACACATAGAAACTTTTAACTTTCAACACATAGTTGAATTTGGCATAGTGCCAAATTTTACAAGACAAGTAGTCGAGCTCATTTAAATGATCTGGCTGTTCCCACCAAAGAGCAAATGCAAGCTGCGTTTTACCAGAGTATGATCTATCATTCAGCATGACAGTGGGATTTTATTGCCAAAGAGGCTGCAGTGGAATCCTCAGTGAGGTTTCAGGTTGGTAACTGGGAAATGGGCTTTCCAGGGGGGCAGGAAATTTGGCAGGATTACCCTCAAAATTTATAGGAATCATCTTTGAGGCCAAAGGGATGTGACAGTTCAGGGACTGAAGATGAATGTCCCCAGCTCATGGAGCCAAACACTCAGAGAAGAGAGGAACACCAGTGCTGCAGAAACAGACTGTTTCTGTGCTTTTACAGTAGAAATGTATTCATCAGGGAAAGTCCATCCCTGGGGTTCCTGGGAGCAGCCGCAGTCATCATTAGTGCTACAGACCACACACCTCTATAGAAAACTGCTGTGAAGAGAAGGCAGCAGCACAGCCAGACTCTTGCTCCTTTGCCTTCCCTTTGGCATTCCCCTTACCCCCAAAGCTCTCATGCCATCACTTCCTGCGCCCAGTCCCTGTGGAGCCCACAAACCCATGAGTTCCCCATCTGTGCCCCAAAGTCACAAAGTCACAGAAAGAGAAGTTAGTGTCTTGTTGACTCACAGCACAGGAGAAGCCAGGATTCAAGTAAATCTATATTTCCAGAGCAGCCTGTGAACTGGAAGAGGTCCAGCCCTGGCAGAGCACAGGCACTGTCACCCACACGCATCCGGTGTGGCACCCGCTGCAGAGAACAACCTGGTCATGTTCCTGACGTGGCCACACTCCTGGAGAATGAGCTGATTCTTGGGCTCTTTGCACAGAGTTTAAACAGTTGAGAGATCTGTCCACATGAGCAGGTCTTATGACCTGCTATATATTAGGCCATTAACTCCTGACACTGCTTCTCATCACAGGAAGTTACTAAAGTGAAAACTGCTATGAAGGAGGGCAAAATAAAGCGTCATCTATCAAGATTTAACTGCCTCCATGCCACTGAGTGCTGAGAAGACATGGAGTTTTTTCATAAAACCAGAGTTCAGAGATACTATCACAATTGTCCACACAGAATTATGTTACTAGAATTATACAATAAATGTAATCACATCACATGCTATATAGGTTTTTCTCACCGATTTTAACTTGAGAGAATCCTCCTTTTTAGACATACTGAGCCACCTGACATTTTGTGAATGTTGACTCTGAGAATTAGGGTTAGGAAACATTTCTGGCTGTTCAAATCCTAATCCTTCTTGCTGTATGCCAATCAACATGGGATGGGCTCTTTTCTGGATGCTGAGGCTTGGGCTCATTTCACATATTAGCCCGCACATTAGTTTAAAAGAAATTGAACCTGGAGAGAATTGTGTGTCACAGATTAAACTTCGGGTTTTTTCACTCATCTTTCTCAAATCAGTCAATTAACAGAAAAAAAATATTTTTCTCGCAAGTTTTGCTTAGCAGTGTCATTTCTTCTCTGTAAACTCTTTTTGAAAACTGAAGTATTTTTGATAGTGATTTTACTCCAAACACTTTCTCTCTAAAAGCAACACAGAATTCCAAATTAATTAAATTATAATCAGCATTAGAGATCATGGGTTTGCTAATCTCTTCCTATGTAATTATGCATGACCATTCTTTTGTGTTGCTTATCTCTGTTCCACTGGAAATAGTACCAGGATTCGAAGCAGCGATGCAGGGAGTTAATTAGTTTTCCTGGCTATTGGATTTGCAGAGGTATTTTTTTTTAAAGTGGTGACTTGAGCATCCCCAAAGTGTGCAGGCACTCTGCCTGACACGTAGAAACAAGAATGCCAAAAAAGGGCTGGTGTTGTTTTAGCGCCACCGAGTGGACAAATAAGGGGAAAAAAAGTGCATTTTTGAGACTCAGGATGCACTGGGCAGGCAATGGCCCCACTGTAGGGCTGGAGCCCCAAGCAATGCCCCACCCTCACCCATGTTCTTCTTATCAACAAGTATCTCAGAAAGCTTTCACACACCTTGTCTTCAAATCAGGCTTTTTTGTTACAATGTATGTGGTCCTGAAGTCTGGAAAGTCACTGCAGAAAATACTAGCTCTATAAATATAAACACAACATCTGTAATAAATATAACTGTAACAAAAACCCATCCAAACAATATCTGTGATTTGTAAAACAGAATTTCAGTTGCTTCAGAAATAGTTCAGAGAGTTGTCAGTATTTTCTGCCAGTTCTGTGCCTCCCTTGAAATCAGTGCCCCGTTAGGTAAATAATGGGGGGGGGGTGTCATTCCTTAAGTCACAGACAAAAAGAACCTTAATGTAATGTTTCAAAGTATTTCTTAGACCCCGACTATTCTGTGGGGCTTTGGACTGCAACTCTTGTGGGTGGCTAGCGTTGGACAGCTTGTAATACTGTTCACAGAAGATATATGAAGAGGTGTAGCAGCTGTAGCTACGTAAGAACTGCTTTCCCCTGGCACCAGATAAGATAGTTTGTTGAATTAGATAAAAGTGCACTCACTCCCCAACTATACACTCTATTGGCATACTTCTGCCTAAAGCTTTGGCTAGCTCTTTCTCCTGTGACTTATCTGTTATGGATCTATTTTTTTGATTGTACTACAGCCTAGAGAGCCCTTTGTGCTACTCCACAAATGCACACACTATCTCTGTACCAAAGTGTTTACTGTCAGCTGAGATAAGCCAGGAAGAAGATGAAAGCATGGCCCATGGTTGCAGCAGCTCTGCAGGAGCACCACCAATGTGGCTTGCATTGTTGGAAGGGGTCTCAGTGTCCTCCACACTGAGAAATGGCTCCTCTCCAGGAGAGAATCTGTGTGCTGGTGTAGGATACAGAGACAAGGAGAAATATATCCTATAAAAGGTTAAAACTTGGGCAACTTGTGAGTATCCTTTGGGATACCAGACCACACTCCTACAGCCAACAGAACTCTCCTGGAACTATCACAGGCAAGACTACACACACCCTTTCTGCAAATTCCACATTTAGCAGCATGTTTGCTGCTTGCTTATCACATACAGCCTGCTTAAAATAGAAGCATTTGAGAGGGAGGTGACATCTCAGGTCCTCTCAGCTTTGAATGAAGGAGAAAAAAAATCCCCTTCAAAGGTTACAAATTCTACCTATTGCTAACCTTTGTCATGTAATTCTCCTCCTTCCTCCCACCCAGAAACCTCTGAAGGAGGAGCTCAGAGCCAGGTCTGGCAGTAGATTTCTCAGCTGTTTATAAGACATCAAAGCATGTAAGTCCAAAATAATGAAGCCAAAGACATGGGTCTAAAGAAAGTAAGAAGGAGCCCGACTATTGTTTTGCTTGTTAAGCTGGTTTTGTGTAGGAAAATCCACCTCCTACCTACCTACCACTGACCCTCACCAGAGGAGGCCCTCATGTCGCCAGAACAAGCATTCTATAATCCTTGACTGCTTGATAGTCCAAGCATCCATAGGAAGATCGGCAAATTGTAGTGTTACTCCAAGTTATCTGTAACCCAGACCTGTTGGTTGTACTCATTTAACCCTTCAGAGTAAGGAGTGAATTCACAACAGGTCCTGCACGTCCTTGACATATGAGCAGTACAGTGGGCTACTAGGTCAGGTGGGCCAGCATGATGGCCCAGATGTCAGGGCTGAGTCACCTTCTTCAGCTCGTAGCACTGATTTGCAGTCACAAGAGCACAACTTCTTACTTGCTCATGGGCACTGCGCAACTCGTGAGACTGGAGGCCTGAAGACATGGGGACACAGGAATTATTCAAAATCAGCAGGGATATGGAATAAGTATGTTATTTCCTATGCAAAATGCCCTGTCACGGCAACGTCAACTACCTTCTCTCTTCTAAAATAAGATTGAGCCTTTATTCTGGGAAAAAATTGAATGGTAAAAACATCTGGGCTCAAGGGAAAACTTTGGGCTATGGATCCTAAGTATAGCAAGGCAAAGAAAACCCTGAAAGGCAAAATTTTAATCTATGCTTGTTTCTTAGAACTTCTTGCTTGTTTGTTCCAAGTAGCGTCCCTCAAAGTAGCTTAGTATCAAGTGGCTTTTGCTGTACATGTTGGCATTTTGGATCCCTTTGGAACCATCTGAGTCCTCCTAAACATTGCATGCAAGGAAGGTGGGTACCTAGCGTGGGGCCCATCTTCCATTCCACATGAGAAGCTCCTTAAAGTCCAGTTTTGCAACATTCAATTTGTAAGCACATAAGTCATCTTTTACATCTGGTTCTCAACATCTGGGAGAGCTATTACCAAGCTTGTTTAGAAAGTATATTTGATCTCAGTTCTGGCTGCAATAGAGTGTCTGCAGTTTGTCTCTCCTCATGCTGCGTTACCCAGCTATTTGTGTACCAGCTTTCTGTGTAAACAAACCTGCTCTTGCCTGATTCATTCAGCAGTTTCACAAGCTGGTATCTGTGACCTTGCAATTCCCAGGCCTCCCTTGGAAAAAGGCTGATTAAAGGAGAGCTTGTACTATCCCACAATTGTTCCGGTACCTCACAGTAATGGGAAAGGGATACAGAAACCTAGGACCACATATGCATTTGAATACAATGAAGATATTGTTCCAGCTCACCAGCTGTGGCATTGACATTAAGGAAATCAGAGAGCCTGTGGTATGGTTTTCATGCTAGGAGTACCAAGGGTTTAAAAAGTGCAGGTATAGTATGTTGTTTGGGTCTCTCTTACCCCTGTCACCACATAGCTAGCTATGTCCTCAGGCTGATTTACATATTAAAATGTTTTTCAGAGATGTAGAAATTGTTTTATTTCCAATTTCAATGGAAATGCAGCCTAGAGAACTAAACCCATCTGGCTCAGCAGCACCCACCATCTCCCTGACCTTGGGGACCAGCTTCTCACCCTATCTCCTCCTGACCTGGGCTCTAATCCTCCTGAGGAGGCATCAACAATTCTCCTTACAAGTTTGTTTCTCACAAGCACTGTGCAATAATTGGGTAACAGAAAGCAGCCAGGGAAAGGAAACAGGACAAGATCCAGCTGACAACTTCCTGCACCCCACATGCATCACATCATCCCACCACACCGCATCCCTCTAATCCACAGTGCCACCTTCCAAAACACCAAACTACATTTGCCTTCTCTAGAAGATAGTGAACAAAGAAACCAGAAAGGCAAAGCATCTACAGAGAGTTTAGAATCATAAACCCTACAAAAAAAATTAAAATCTGATCATTCTGCCTCAGTTGCCTCTCCAATGATGACTGCCAACGTCTCTGGAACAGTAAATAGCTGTGCAAGGTAAACAGTTCCTCAATACCGTGTGCTCCGTTGCTCCATGGTAATGGGGAAAGAGATTTTTACTAAAAGAAAACTGAGGTAGTTGCATTTAGTAAATTGTAAATGAGTTTAACAACAAATTATGTAAACGAACCTGCTATTGGAATGTGATAGACTTCAGTACCTGAAGGGGGCCTACAAGAATGCTCAGAGGGACATTTTACAAGGGCATTTAGTGATAGGACAAGGGGAATGGCTTTAAATTGAAAGAGGGAAAATGTAGATTAGACATTAGGAAGAAATTCTTTGCAATGAGTGTGGTGAGACACTGACCCAGGTTGCTCAGGGAAGTTGTGGATGCCCCTTCCCTGGAATTGTTCAAGGCCAGATTGGCTGTAGCCTTGAGCAGCCTGGTCTGATTGAAGGTGTCCCTGCCCATAGCAGGGGGTTGGACCCAGATGATCTTTAAGATCCCTTCCAAGCCAAAACACTCTATGATTTTCAAAAACAAATGTTCCTTTTTAACATCTACATCTGGTGGAACAGTTCTCATCCCTGCAAGGAAAAAGTTTTCCTGTTGGGTAACAGAGATATCCTTTAGGAGGACTGTGATTAAACTGCTGATGTTACCTAGCAGTTGGGTAACTCCACATCACTGGGATTCATCACCATTAAGAAGGTGCCAACTACACAGGTAACTTAAAGTGCTCACAAGTTACACCCACAGTTAACCTGAAAGCATTACAGATGCAAAAAAACTGGGGGATCAGTGTGTGAAGTACCTAGAGCTACTAGAAAATTGTATCTGGTTATTGCTTTTTCAAGAACATTATGGTCTAATTGAGTAAACATCAATCCCGGGAAGCCCCACAGCCAGTGTTATGCAAGACATCAGATTAGATAACAAACCTATCTCCCACATTTACCACTGTGAAACTGCTGAATCTTTCCCACAACTGACTGGGCAGAATTGTAACTCTTGTGAGTCCAAGGAAGAGCTGGCAGAGCAAGTTGACTTGTGGATAGTTTATCCTGTGTGGATGTTGAGCAACATACCCTCCTAAATATGCCGCTCATATCTGTTAATTTATTTTTAAGCTTATATCTGAAAATTATATAAATGAGATTCAAGCAGTGTCCACAGATGGAGGTTATAGACTATCAGATTTTTTGGTTGGCTTTGTCTGAAGCTCATTTCTATGCTAAATTATAGATTAATACTTCTTCCTTTCTTCTCACATGGAGATTTTTTCAGTGCTGGCAGCTTAAAAATAATTTAAAAATAGACAGTGAGAGAAATGAAGCATCTATTAATATTTATGATTTTGTGAAGAGATTAGTTTTTACTAAAGGTGTCATTTTAAGATTGAGCTAATCTAATCTAAGATACCCTTGGGTTTTCCCCACTGCTTTTTTTCCTTCTAATTTAGAAAATTGTTCATGATCAGGAAATAGCTTTACATGCATTGCCCAGTGGAAAAAATCAGTATCATAAATGTTAATGTATTCAGGATCACGTGTATTTGTAGATTTGCCTCCTTTTTATAGTAATTTTTCTTAAACAAACCCCATCTGAGTTGAGTAAACCGTTTCAGAGATTAATATTAGCAGAATGAGCAGAAAAGTAAGAGAGATCCCAGATACTTATTTAAGTGAAAGCTGACATTAGAGAATTGATATAAGAATACAAGAACGCTGTTCCAGATGGCAGCAACTGCAGAGGAGGAAGAGCACAACTGCGAGAAGCAATGAAGGGAAGCTAACAATAGTTGAAGTAGGATGAGAAACAGACACTCCAAGGCATGCATCCAATTCTTCAGGTTATGTAAAATTATCTTTACCGTTTATGCACTTTCCTCCTTTTCTGGGTGGTGCACATTGCAGATAGAGTTGGTAACACTGCTTGTAATCACGACCGCCTGACAGTTCTCAGTTGCTTTCGGTTGCTGGTAAGTTTGTTAGATGTTACTCATCCAGGCTGAAACCTCTTCTGCCAAGGCTTGGCCTCGAGCTGATTCTTTCCCCCATCCATTTTCTTTTAGGAGGAGGAAAGGGGAGGGCAGTTTCAGTAAAAATGGTTCTGTGGTTTTCAGGACAAGATTAGGCAACTGTTTGTTTGAGCAAGAACTTGAAATTTGGCAAAAGAAGGGAGAGGTCAAGCCGGTGCCAGAAGACGTAGCCAAGTTATAAATGTGTTCTTAAAAAACTCTCAGCTCATGTACTTTAGCTGGGACTTGTCAACTTGGGAGATGAATGTGCAGAGGGCTGTGTCAGCACAGGGCATGTTGTGTCCCCTGCCAACTTCCAGGCCCTGGCAGGACTGTCCCACCTGCCTCATGGAGCCCAGGCTGCAGCTGCGTTCAGAGGCTCAAGGCCAAAGGTGGGTGCAGGCAGGGAAGTGAGGCTGAGTTAGCAAGGTAAAAAGGCACTTGATTACAAATCAGTGAGACTAAAATCATGAACTGGAACAGGCTGCCCAGGGAGGTGGCTGAGACGCCATCCCTGGAGGTGTTTAAAAGACAGGCAGATGAGTTTCTGAGGGACATGGTTTAGTAAGTGGACAGGTATGGCTGGCCTCGATGATCTCGGAAGTCTTTTCCAACCAGATGATTCTATGATGACGCAAGGAAGTGGAAAGGTAAATATCGGTGCCCCCAGCCTAACAAAGAGCCCAGGACCTAAAATGGACTGACTGGTGGGATGAGAGGAGCAGGGCGGTCAGGAGGAGGAGAAAGCAGGATGGAAGGCAGAGGGAAGAAAATCGTCTTGGTGATAGCTATAATGTCCTTCCCAGAGTCCAGAACAGAGCTGAGGTCACCCCCTTCCTCTTTTAACAGACAAAATCTGGAAGTTGACAGGCACATGTGGTTCTTCCTGCTTGAAAGGACTGAAAACCTGTTACTCCTGTTCCTTGGTTAGGTCTAATGCTTCAGTTCTCCACTAGGGAGATGCATTAGCACTTCTCCTTGGTGGAGCACCTCGGCTGGGAATCAGGGCAGGCCTCTGCCATCTGTCATGCACACTTTCCCTAGTGCTGTGGGGCGGATGAGAAGGGAGACGGTGCTCCCTCTCTTGCTGGTTAAGGTGGAAATAAAGAGCAGTTATTGCCAGTCTGGCCTGCACAGAGATGATAGAAGGTGCCAATACCACGTGCTGCTGCAGGCCCTGAAGCATAACGCAGAGTAGCTATGGAGGAAAACTTGAAGAGTAGTGAGAAGCAATGGCCATTAACCATATCCTTAATCACATGTTCTAACGATCTTTCTTCCTGAGCGAAGTCAACAGCCATTCTTCTCTTCCCCCCCCCCCCCCCCCCCCCGTCAGCTCCTCATCCCAGTATTTTCAGTCCCCATAAAACTAAACCTCTAGCCCAGTCGTGCCAGGATGTCCTCATTCTTCCCCTCAGTGTCCCTTCTGTACTGTTGCCCCCAGAGACCATTATCCCTCAGGCCTCTCAGCCCCAGTGTCGTCTGAATATCCCAGCATCCTTCTGATAACTCAACTCCAGCTTCAGCACCCTGGAGCCCTTCTACCTCTCGCATTAAACTTTGTTATACTGTAGCCTCTACACCCTCATGCCCCAGTCATCCCCACATCACCAGTGACCCTGCTGAACTTCAGATTTATCCGTATCATCTCAAATGACCATCCCTACAACAACTCCCTTATCCCTAGTGCTGCCTAAATCTCCAAGGTCTAGTTCCCAGTATCATCCTGACCACCTTCTCCAGCTGCCTCCTCCTCTCCACGGGAGGGAAGCTGGACACAGAGACCTCTCCAGCAAAATAGCACAATTCTTTCTTGTTTTTTTCTAGATAGTTGACTCAGTCCCAAGCATTGAGGCTCCTCGCAGTTGACGATGGACGCCTGCATCCAACCAAGTGTCAGTTTCCTTTACAGTGAATGGAGATAACTGGACACTTTCAGGGTACTATTGATCTAACTCAATTTCGATATTTACTTTGGCTGCCCCCAAAGTGCCATTACCTCTCTAATCACTGTAAGCAGAGACAAGAATTAGCTCAGTTTAGATGTCCTTGTTGACTTATAAAGATGGTTGGAAATGTTTACATCCCAACCAACATTGTATATTTACCCTTATTTCTCATTTCACGCTCAGCAATGATTGTTATTTTCCTACAAAACAACCTTTCAGGTTTTCAGAGGAGTGTCCTGCATTGTGAGCTTGCCCTGCGAGGGGTGAGGGGTGTCTCAATAGCCACACCCCTGCCTGATTGATAACATCAGCACACAACCATGCCATGCCACACCACACCACTGAGTAACAAGAGCTTGGATCTCAAAGCACAGTGTAGAAAAAAATTCATAACATACTTGGGCACAGAAATGCCAAGGCAGTATGAGTTATTGAAAAGCAGGAATAAGGGGAAGTTCCAGGAATGACTTTTCCACCATTTCCATCCTTGTTCCTAGAAAGCACTGTTCTCCGCTAGGTGTTGTTTAGAATACATTTAAGTGATATAGAATCATAGAATGGCTTGGGCTGGAAGAGCATCCAGTTCCAACCCCCTGCCATGGGCAGGGACACCTCCCACCAGACCAGGCTGCTGAAGCCCCATCCAACCTGGCCTTGAACACTAACAGGGAGGGGGCAGCCACAACATCCTTGGGCAACCTATGCCAGCGTCTCACTACCCTCAGCATGAAGAATGTCTTCCTAATGTCTCCCCCTTCCAATTTAAAGCCATTTCCCCTTGTCCTGTCACTGTATGTCCTTGTAAAAAGTCCCTCCCCAGCTTTCTTGTAGCCCCCTTCAGGTACTGAAAGGCTGCTCTAGGGTTTTCCCAGATGGTTTTCTTCTCCAGGCTGAACAACAGTTAATTGGGCAAAGAAATCTGTAATTCTTTGCCACATGATGTGGTGAATAGTGAAATGCTCACCACCTGAATCACAGAATGCTTTGGGTCGGAAGGGACATTTACAGCTCATTTAATCCAACGCCCCTGCAGAAGCAGGGATATCTTTAACTAGATGGGGTTGCTCAGAGCCCCATCCAGCTTTATCTTAAATGTTTCCAGGGATTGACTACTACCTCCCTGGGCAACCTGTTCCAGTGTTTCACCATTATGGAAACTCAGGGCTTCTACATTAAACTCACAGACTGTGGTCTGTATAAATACATCTATACTCTGGATTTCAAACAGAGATGTGTACCCATGCATCTTCCTGTGCTTCCAGTCTCTCTGCTTTGGCCATGGCTGGTAATGTGGTACCTGCCTCAGCAGAGCTTTGCTCCAGGAGCTGGAGATTTTCCTAAGGAAAAGTACTTGTGTTTAAGTATGAAGCAAAATTCAGAAACAACAGCACAGTGTGCAAAGATATAGAAAAATATATATAATTTTTTTACAGTTGTTCTTGAACACTTGTTTTCAATGTTTTACAATAGAAAAATTAAAAAAGTGATGTTTTATTGTAGATTCAAACAAGAAAATCTGATGTAACATCAAAAATTAATCTTGGCTTCAAGCTCTTTTTATATAGCATAGATTGGTTGCTCATTCACTGAATATTTTCATTATGTGCTTCTGTGGGGAAGATGATTTGTAGTCATATTCATTTAAATTCTATATTACAATGAGCCAGCATAAATAATTTATATGAGAAGGCAGGATAGGATTGCCTGGCAGCCTTCAACCTGTCATTCCCATGATTGCTAACTTGGCAATCTTAATATAGCTCTTTCTGTGGGACAAATTATAAACCAAATAATCCTGAGGTAAGACTTTCATTACCTACATGGTACTGAATGTATTTATTTTTTCAATTCCATTCAAGGCCTAAGTGCTGTCAGAGTGCCAAAGTTTCAGTCAATATGATTTTTCATACTGCAAATCATCTTTGTTTAGTTTAAAATGGAGCTGTCACATCTCTCTTGATAACTGGGGGAGGAGGAATGATTTTTATAAAGATATCAAAAACTATCAAAACTATTCAAGGTAAAAAATTTCCACAGGGTGACAAGGTTGTTGAGATGCACTGAGTCACATCCAGCAAGAGCATCTCTGGGTGTCCTTAATGTCTCTTGAGCCTTCCTCTTTCAGTCCAGTGGTTTAGTAGTTAACATGGTGACCAATGGGAGAGTCAAGGAGTACATCACGTAGCAAAGAGCCTGAAGGTCCCTTTGCAAAAGCATTACCTGAAAGTAAGGTGTCTGCAGTTTCTCCTCCATGTGCATCTTCAGCAACACCAAGCACGGTAACTCTTGATGGCGTCTCAGCGCTGGCTCATTGTAACGGAGGAATATTACACCTTAATGCACATTGCCCACCTTCCAAGGTGCTTTCAGAAGCTTTTTCTCCCCTTTGTTTATGGGCAGGCACTGGTTTGCCTGGGAGCTGGGAGGGGAGCAGATCTTCTGATGCTCTCCAGAAGTTCATTCCCTCCTTCTTCTTCATGTACAAGTGGATATGGAAAGAGAAGGAGGGAATTGAGCCCACTCAGTGGATGCAGGAGCTGAAGATCCAGTTTAAGCTATCAGAGGGATTTCTTCTTTGTTTACTACTGCAGAACAAAATACAGTTACCAATGAGTTGGCTAATCTATCATAAAAAAACAATGATTGACCCAGAAGGCTGATACTTTTCTTGATATCACTACACTGACACATCCTTTGGCTATTTCAACACTGGTGGCATGGAAGTTTTAACAACTAAAAAAAAAGCTAAAATAACCATATTAAATTTGTAAGCATGCACTATGAACAAAATAAAAATAGCTTAGGATCATTCCAAAGAAAACACAATCCAAAAATAATGAAGCCAAAGTTAAATTTAACAGAAATCAAATATATTAAGATGCAGGAAATCTTAAGCTAAAAAAAACCCCCCACTTTGCTCCCGCTTCTTAAAAAGCTGTTTTGGGATCATAAACACTATTTGGATTTATACTGAAATGGGATTTTTTTAATGTCATGTCTATATTTTCTTCTGTTTGAGATTCTGGCCTTCGCAAATTTTTAACATTAGGCATTTATGAAGCGATTAAGAATTGAGAAATGGGCATTCCCCATTGACTATTATGGCTACATTATTTTTTATTAAACAAAGGTGTGGGGACAAAGGAAGTTCTTCGATTTAAGACATAATCAGTTAAAAAGTTGAGCACTGCTCTGCATAAGAGAATTTGGTTTTAATAATGAAATTTTTGAACAAACTCAAGAAACATGTACTGCCATTTATTTCACACTTAGTAAAAACATCATTCAAGCATACAATTAAGTACAATTTTTGATGAGAATATCTTATGGCTTTCAAAATATCAGCAAGTGGATATTCAGGTTGTTCATTTTGGGTCCATGCTGATGTATTACCTTGTCAAAATTAGCATGGTTGCTACAAGTATTCCTCTGAAAAGCCCCAAAGTTTCTGAATTGCTGTTGGGATTGTCTTATTCACCTGGGGAATCCCTGGTTTGGTGGATCTGTTAGATAACACTGCTACGTAGGATACATTTCCTTTTCCTTTTTATATGTAAGCAGCTGGTGCAAACTACATATCTTCAAAAATTAGTTGTGAAGGATTTTCTTCATTCTTGGGAGAGATTTTTTTATTTATCTCTGTTTTCCATAAAGATGGGTCAAGGGGCCACTTTTGGAGAAGGAGTGAAAAGTCCACTGCTTCAGATAGGACTGGCTACATCCATTTCAAATCCCTTTGGTTTGGTAAAAGTACCAGAGTTAAGCCAGAGGAAAAAATGGAAAGGGCCAAAAAGCACAAAAAAACCCAATCTGTTATAATTTGTAGACTGTTCATTTATTATGAAGGAGAAGAAGAGCTGCTTCTGTGCAAGAAAAAGAAATTAGGTCCTTGCTTTTTCCATCCATGAGTGAATAACTGAGATTATCCCAGCTGCTAACAGCAAAATCACACCCTAAGTCTGATGTTTCTAAACTCTTTCTGCCAGACAGCCATGAAATGCCACAAAATAATGGAAGTCATCTTCAGCTGGAGAGCAAATGCTCTCAGCCAATTTCAACAGCGCCAGCGTCACAAGGACCATCTCACCAGCAGGAGTCAGTTGGTGGCTTCTCCAAACACATCATCCCAAATCTCTCAGTGCACAATCCTTTTCAGATCTTCCTAAAGATATATGGATATATTCAAACCAGCTTTTTGGAGGAATTCCTGGTTTTAGTGTATTTAACTGGTTAGTCCCATCAGCACAGGATCTTTCAAATGTGTGGGTTTCCAAGGACTTTCTTAAGGAAGGAAGGTGGGGCTTGAGTCACAGAATCACTGGTAGGACAGGAGATCCCAGACTTTAATATATAGTCCCCTGTGCTTTGTGGTCTCTGCTGAGAGAAGTACAATGCACAGAGGGCTGGAGTATCTGACACCCTGGCAGGAACACAGATGGTTGAAAGCAGATGAGCATTGTAGCATTCAGATTACTTTCAACTCCTCCCAGATCTTCTAATGTGTAAGTGGAATTTACACTGCAAAAGGAAGGTTAGAAACATGGAAATATTCCCTAAGCAAAACTGGGTTCAGTTTGTTGGAGGTCCCACACGCAGATCGATGATTTACTTTAGGTTGGAAGCAACGTTTAGAGTTCCCTGTCACAGCTCTAAATTATATTGTGCAGAGCTCCAAGCTTATTTAAAATTGTAGCAGACAAGTATAATTTGTATGTTTAGGATCAGGGTGATTCACTCAGCAACATGAAAACCTGTGGCCTGCATGGGGCATGGGGACAGCTCAAGGTCTGCTGGGAGTGGCCTCTGCTGGTATCAACTTCAGCATTTCTCTTACATTAGTTAAGGCCAAAAACAAAGAGTAATTTGAAAGTAATAGATGAAAATGAGTTACTACTATAAATCAGGGGAAAAAAAAATCCAGCTAAATGGAGAAATTGCTTTTTAGAGGGTATCCTGATGCCCCCTCAGCTGTGCTTCAAATTCAGTTTTTTGTCCTGAGAAAGAAAAATAAAATATGACCTAAAACAATGATTACATTATTGATTTGCAATTTAAGGCATAGCAACAGCTATCGAAAAGGAAGCTGGATTAGCTGACTCTATGCTTGCTTTTTGTCTATCCACATTCTGGAAGGATGCATTGAATTCACTGTCCCCTTAAGTTACAACTATGGTCACACTTTGAACTACACCCTGGGAGTGCGATTTACACACATTTCTGACCTCTGGCCACCACAACCTCCACTAAAGAATCACAGCAAAGGTAATGTAATGATTATTTTGTAAACAACGTAGAGACTCCTCATACCTACTGTATGGATGGCTCAAGCAACTTATCTTTCATCAGAAACATTTAAGGTAACTTTACAGGATTAGTAAAATTCATGGGAAATAACAGATGAATGACTGTGCACTCATTGAAGTAACTGCACTGGGCATGGCTGAGTGCTTACTTACACCTTTTTTGTCAGTAGTGAGAGTGACTACGGATTTCTGTTTCTCCTCACACTAAACAGAGCAGCATTAACAGGTTTGTACTGACCAGTGAATGCAGTTGAAGAACATCCCAGGTCTGTACTACCTGTGGCAGAGACTTGTGATTTGACTTGGTATTTTGATCCTGCTTGTCATAAAAAAAAAAAACTGTGCAATATCTAAGGCAGCATAGAGTCCAGGCATCCTCTGGTACAAATGAGAGATGCCTGGCTTGCCAGAGAAATTTTCTGGCACACCGTAGTTGGTTGCCAAGCCAGCAAAGGTGGCACCATTTATTGTGGTCAGCGGGACCAGGGAAGTGATTGTGCCCCTGTGCTTGGAACTGGTGAGGCCACTTGAATACTGTGTTCGGTTTTGGGCCCCTCACTACAAGAAGGACATTGAGGGGCTGGAGCACATCCAGAGAAGGGCAATAAAGCTGGTGAGGGGGCTGGAGAACAAGTCCTATGAGGAGCAGCTGACGGAGCTTTTGGAGTGGAACTGGAATTGTTTAGCCTGGAGAAAAGGAGGCTAATGGGGAGACCTCATCACTGTCTACAACTACCTGAAAGGAGGTTGTAGTGAGGTGGGTGTTGGTCTCTTCTCCCAAGTGACAGGTGAGGTAATGACCTCAAGTTGCACCAGGGGAGGTTCAGATTAGACATCAGGAAATACTTCTTCACTGAAAGGGTTCTCAGGCACTGGCAGAGGCTGCCCAGGGAGGTGGTTGAGTCACCATCCCTGGAGCTACTTAAAAGACATGTGGATGAATTGATCAGGGATCTGGTTTAGTGGTGGACAGGTACAGTTGGATTTGATGATCTCAAAGGTCTTTTCCAACCAGGCTGTTCTATGATTCTATAACAAGTTAGGCTCCAAGAGACAACACTTGAAATACCTCTGGAGAACAGCAGGCTAACTGGACCTAGGCTCCCAAGGAAGACTTTCTGGGACAGGTTTTTGCACTTTCAGTGCACTTTTGGGCAGTTCTTAATCCTCTTTTTCTTCTGTGGATGCCTTTCAAGAATGACTCTTTAGCTTGTAAAGGTAAAGAAATCTTGAAATTACTTCATAAAGCAAGTTATTTTCATAGTGACAAATGAACTATTCCCATTTCACTGGTGAGGCACGTGAAGGGAGAAGGTTTGCCAGAAATCTGTGCTCTTGTGTTTGTGATCCTGTGCAATACCCCTACCTATTCAGTCACGATTGACTGTATCACTCATTGGAAGGATCACATTACTGGTTTTGCTCTTTGTCTTTCCATTCAAAGCAAACTAGAGAAATTTGCTTGTATAAAATGATTATATTTTTAATATATTATTTTCTGTATTAATGAATCGAGAGAAACAGTGCATTTTGTAGATGAGGCATCTTGATTGCTGGCATCAGGTGCAGGCTGGGTATCACACAGTTAACGTGAGAGAGAGGGTGTGTTGGTGCCGAGACTGAAGCACACACACGTTGAGGAGTTCTCTGCTAACTGGACTCAATACGACTTAAAAAGAATGAAGTGTTCCCATCCCTTATCCAAAAATAGAAGAGGGAGAGCCAATACTTCAGGCATTTGCCAAAATGATAAGGGAGACAGACAAAAAAACACTCTTATCTCCAAAGTTCTAGTTCAAGCTCACCAAAATGCTTCTTTACCTACTCCAATACTGACATTGCTGATCCCAAACTCCTGAAAGTCTCAATTTTTCAGTGCAGGGCAGAAAGAAGCTGCAATGCTGTCTTGTCTGCATTTTAAAATAAAACCATTTGAGAGGAGAAAAAGAAATGCTAGTGAACTTCTGAAGGAAGTGACAAACTCTTTGAAGGGATCACCTAAGCTGGCAGGCCCGGGCTTGAAATTCCACCTCTTGCCTGCTGTTTGCTGCACATTTAGTTCACTTAAGTACATCTTCAGGGAGGGGCTGTCTCCTGAAAGCTTCAAGATGCATTGCTTCCTGTCTCTCTAATCAGCTGTGCAACAGGGTAAATTTAGAAACAAAAGGCAGTGCAGCAGTGCTGGCAAATGGGTTTAGTGCACATTAAAACCTGTTTTGGAAAAGTCAGAACAGGTCGTGCATGTCTCCAGCTCGGGCAGAACTGGCAGGCTCTGAGCAAAATAATAAATGACTTGCATACATTTAGCACCTTTCATCCTGAGAGAGCTTGAGGTATTTTACATAATGAGTTATTGCCTACCTATCCATGCAACAGGCACCTGTGGAAGGCAGGCTGCACAGGGCCAGAGGGGGCACAACCATTTCAAAGAGGCAAGTGAAGACTCTCTTCAAACACGCAGGAAGAATTCAGGTGGGCATATGAATTAGCCAGGTTGGAATTCAGCCAGGAAACCAGCTATGAAATAGCTCTTGGTTGGCAATAAGTACCGTGAATTATTTAATGACCCTGAACCAAACACAAGATCATTTCATCTTAACTTACTGAGATTGGTCCAGAGTCCCAAACAGGTTTATATTCCAAAAAAACTCTCTTTCAAGTCTCATGAAGCTTATTTTTTCAAGGACAGAATGGCAAACAGCAGAAAGTCAACTACAAGGAAGACCTTCCTCAGTAGGAAAAAAAAAGTAAAAAAAATATATTGTAGAGAGAATGTTTTGAGTGAAGGGGGTGGGAAATATGCCACTCCCTTAAGGGAAATATATACCAGAAAACAAATGATGTATAGGCTGCAGGCCATCGTTTTTACCACACCGAAGAACGTGCAAAAGGCTGTTCCATTAGAAAAGACCACACACTACTTCTGCTGGATTTTTTTCCCCTCTTACCCAGTTTGATGCTTTTGTTTTTGCCAAGACTGGTATCTGGGCTTAGCTTCAAGCTCATCAGTAGTTCCCTTAGAGTTCCAGCCAAAAATACATCTTTTCCACAAAGGCTGGATGATTTTCAGGATTATTTTACTTCTCTGCAGGAGGTTTTTCTCCTACTAAGTGGGAGCTGTGCTCAATCTATTGTATCTTGGCCACACTCAAACTTGACTAGCTGGGTTAATTCACAGACAAATTGAACACATGCAGTACATTTAGTTAGAAGACAGATAGCACTAAAGCGCCCTTTACCACAGTGGAAATGTTTTGTCGAGGTTATTAAAACAGTTGAGCTTAACTAAAGCACGTAAATATTTTCAATAGAAGAAAAGAGCAGGTACTAAAGGACTTCTTAAAGCAGAGAAAGAACCAGTGTCTGGAAAATAAAACTGGACAAATGTAAATAGCAAGTAAGGTTTTTTCCCATTTTTACACCATCAGAGTGATTGTACATTGTAAGGAATTACCAGATGAAATGGTAGAGTCAAAACAGCACCTGATTTGTTCACCTTCACTAACAACAAATTATAGGAGCAACAGGGCTCACAGGTTGAACCACAGATAGAAGCATTTGCTGATCTGAAACTCTAGGATCCTGCATTTTCTAACCTAGTGCTTGAGCTCTAACAGTGGCCCCAATTATTTGAGATGTTGCCCAGGAGTGGCCCTCAGCCCTGAGCTGGGTCAGCCCAGTTCAATTGCTGAGAGGTTCTAACTTGGTCTTTGACTTCTCCCATGATGGATGTACTGCAGCCTCCTCAGGCACCCTAAGGCACCCAGAAGAGTAAAAGGAGGTTTTCCTAACCTGAAGTTTACCTTACTGCAATGTAACCAATAACTTCTGGTCCTGTGCTCCCTAGATAACAGGTTCATAGCAGCAGTTGTTTTGTACTTGAAGATCATTCTTAACCATTGAATCAGCTTTTCTCTAGGTAAACAGACCAACTGCTGTAATCTTCCTCTCTCACATTTCCCTCAGCATTACTGCTCTCCTCTGGACGATTTTCAGTTCATCTCTTTCATCAGATGCTGTACACAAAAGCTGACCATCAGCTCACTGGTATAAACCAGCGTAGGATTGCTTTGTGTCTGTTTTATTTGCATTTTTTGCATCTCATGAGAGCACATGCATTTTTATAACTGAAAAAAATTACAGATCATAGATGCATGTAATAGAATCATAGAATGGTTTGAGTCGTAAGGGACCTTAAAGATCATCCAGTTTCAACCTCCCTGCCACGGGCAGGGACACCTCCCACCAGACCAGGCTGCTCAAGACTCCATGCAACCTGACCTTGAACACTTCCAGTGAGGGAGCATCCACAGCTTCCCTGGGCAACCTGTGCCGGTGTCTCACCACCCTCAGCGTGAAGATTTTTTTCCTAATGTCTAATCTAAATTTTCCCCCTTCCACTTCAAAGCCATTCCCCCTCATCCTATCACTCCAGGCCCTTCTAAAAAGTCTTTCCCCAGCTTTCCTGTAGCCCCCTTCAGGTACTGGAAGGTTGCTCTAAGGCCTCCCTGGAGCCTTCTGTACTCCAGGCTGAACAACCCCAACTCTCTCAGCCTGTCCTCAGAGCAGAGGTGCTCCAATCCTCTGATCATCTTCGTAATGATGTCCTCCTGAGCCACAAAATCAATTTTAACTACTGAACTACAAGCTCCTAATCTTCCATTCCTTTAGCAATTTTGGTGTACATACTTGTGTATCTGTTTTTATTGGTTTCCCTCCACTTTTTCTCCAAACACTTCACTGTGTAATCTTTCCTTATAGCACACTCAGAGCCTCTCCAAATTTTGTGTGTGTATTTCTAAATACAATTCACAAATATTTGCAACTGTATTAAAACATATAAATACATAAAATGCAAACATCCCTGGTGAGAGTGGAGTATTTAAATAGTACCAAAAGGGTATCAAGACATTTTTACAGATGACACAATGGAAAAAAAGGAAAAAAAAAGAAAAGCCTTAGAAAGTGGCCACCAGAGTCAGTGCTAGAAGCAATTAGAGAACTTAGTTTGCCTATTATGGGATATAAAAATCTTCTCTTTGTGCCAGGAGCAGACTAGGTCCTATGCAAGCAGAGCACACAGTCCAAAGGGGTGATTCAAAACCTAAAGTCAAAACTTTTGACTTCAAAAGCACCCTGAATGGGCTCCAAATGCCTGGACATCAGCTTGTCATCTTATATTCCAGTGTCCTACCAAAGAAACACCTAGCAACAAAAGTTGTAGCATAGAAATAGTTACACATAAGTATGTAATAAATCCACACATTAATACATTTTAAAACAGTCTGGGCCCACCCATGGAGGCAGCTTAAATCTTCAAAAAAAAAAGAAACCCGAGCAACTGTCATGGGATCTCAGTGATGGGGAAGTAATCCAAAACCATCTTAATCTCTACTTTAAAAGAACAACTCAAGCAAGCAGCAGAGTACGCAGTATGTATGAGTGGAACATGGCTCTCACTTGTATTTAGACACCCATTAGGGGTTTAATCCCTGCCATGCGTCAACATTTTGCTCCATAACGCACCAGTTCTCTGTCTTCTTAGCCAGACACATCTCTTTGTTCACGTACACACATATCTGACCATGCAGGTACAGAATGTGCAAATACAAAGACACACAACATGCATCAAACTCAAAAGTAAACTTCAGTGTAGACAGTTCTTACATGAAGCCAACTTCCCTTCTGTCCCAGCTTAAAAGCAACAGATGCGCTCGCACAGGAGGGGAGTGACTGACAACCCATCTTCTCTTGCCCACCCCTCTGGTTTCGAGGTTTGGATTATTTTTGTGTGCAGTGTGCTTTTAAATCCCCAAAATCTAAATTTACAAATCCCACTACAACTGCTCAACACTTGTTTCTTGAAAGGCAGTACAGCTGAATTACATGTGCATTCACAATTCTCTCTCATTATTCTCATTATTTTAGTTTTCTGATTGAAATGTTCCTATATCACACCTAGAAGCCTTAAGATTTAAAAATAAGCAACAACCAAGCAGGCTTTATAACTGGGATGGCACTTCTATTGGTCTTTTTTTTTTCCTTATGAGCCTAGAACAAAATTCATAAAGCTCATGAGAATCTCACTTGTCTTTAGGCAGGAAATTGTTTATATATAGTGTGTCTATATATAGATACGCACACAAATGCATGCAGCATTACTCTATGTGCATATATGTAAAATGATGCAAGATTTTCCCCCGCCTCACTCTCATAAATAATCAGTGTACTTTCACACCTAAATGCTTACTTTGGCTTCCCAGAAAAAAACCTGGATAAAGCTCAACATGAAAGCTGAATCTGCAAAATAGTGAAAAAAAACCAAGGTCTTGGGCAGAGAAGTTTTCAGAGAAGGAAGAACCAGTGCACATTGATCTGTCTTCCACCACATACAAGGTGATTCAAGTTAACTGGTGAGCATCAGTGCAGGGCTAACTTGAATCAGCTCACCCTTCCTACTCAGCATCCACATGCAGGAACAAATTATCCTTCTGTAATGTATTCATGGGTTTAAACTAGGAGAATCACATGCATCTCTTAAATGCCTGGTGTAGTGGGAGGTGTCCCTGCCCATGGCAGGGGGGTTGAAACTTCACAATATTTAAGGTCCCTTCCAACCATTAAGGTCCCCAAACCATTTTCTATGAAATTACATTGCAAACATTATATCCCTACACGGTGATGCCACTCAGTAAAGACACTCAAAATAGCACAGTGTGAGAATGTGAATTAATAGGAAGCACTTAAATAATGCTTTAGCCTCAAACCACATTGCAAAGTTTAATGTTTCAGTGCTCCCAGGACACAAATAAAAACGCACCACACAGCTTTTCTGGGAAATGGTAAAATGCCTCACTTAAGGGCTAAGCAGAAAGTCAGCACTGCCTCTCCAGAATGGGAACCCTTTTTATCCAAGGCAACACTTACTTAAAATAAAAAGTTTCAGTAAACCAAAAAAAGTGTGCTTGCAAGGAACCTTTCAACTTAAAGCCATTCCCCCTCATCCTATCACTATATGCCCTTGTAAAAAGTCCCTCCCCAGCTTTCGTGTAGCCCCCTTCAGGTACTGGAAGGCCACTCTAAGGTCTCCCCAGAGCCTTCTCTTCTCTGGGGAAGAGAAGACCCGACCAATAAGCTTCCTTGAAAGCACACTTTTTCTGGTTTACTGAAACCAATAGTTTTTATTTTAACTAAGTGTTGAAAATATTTAAAAAAGAATTGCCAAGTAAGCCGGGAACACCTGGACCAGATATCCTGTTCTGCTGTAATACCTAATTTAGAGCTGTCTCAGAAGTTCACTAATACTTCAACTGCTGCAATATGTCACCACCTTATAAAACGGAGAGAGCAATACCAGCAAATAAAATGAGTGCCTTGTCATGTCCTGACACTGGCTTTCTAATCCCAGGTGCCAGGTGTGACATTAAGTTTAAATTTAAAGGATCCAAGTGACTAAACCTGGCTATGAATCCTGAGTAAAAGACAAACCGATAGAAACATCGAGCCCTGAATCTTTAACTAAGAAAACACAGGATCACAGAATGACCTGATTTGGAAGGGACCCACAAGGATCATCGAGACAAACTCCTGTCCCTGCACAGGACAACCCCGAAATACACACCACGTGTCTGAGGGCATTGGCCAAATGCTTCTTGAATACTGGCAGACTCGGTGCCATAACTGCTTCCCTGGGAAGCTGTTCCAGTGCTTCACCACCTGCTGGGTGAAGA
Organism: Dromococcyx pavoninus; assembly: GCA_033558185.1. Lineage (NCBI taxonomy): Eukaryota > Metazoa > Chordata > Aves > Cuculiformes > Neomorphidae > Dromococcyx > Dromococcyx pavoninus. Next base: position 2,106,442 of record JAUMJL010000009.1, read on the forward strand.
ACCTTTTCCTCATATCCAGCCTAACCTTCCCCTGACACATCTTCCCTTGAGTCCTATCATTGATCACCAGAGAGAAGAGATAAATGCCTGCTCCTCCTCTTCCCCTTGTGAGGGAGCAGTAAACTGGAATGTGTTCCGCCCTCTGTCTCCTCTTCTCCAGGCTAAACAGACCAAGGAACTTCAGCCACTTCTCATGATTTTCCAACGCACAACTGCACTTATCTTCACAGGGCTGAGGCATTTCACAGCTGAACAGTAGTAACCCTGGGACTGCTAAAACGCAAACAGTGTATGACTTCAGTCATCACAAACTGCATTATATTAAAAAAAGCACCTTTCAGAATTTGTTTTACAGAAGGTCAAAATTAATGAACCCTGTCAGCAATTTTTAAACTAAAATCAACATACCTCAAAAGTGTCTGAAATCACATATTTCATAAGTCAAAACTTGGAAATGAAAATAGTGTGTCTTTATTGATAGTCTGCCACAAATTATTGTATAAACTTAGAGTTAGCCAAAAATTTATCTGCTACGTGGGAAGATCCTGAACATTGCAAGCACATCTGCAAAAAGCGGATGCTTTCTTATAGTAGATAAGAGATGTCCCGTTAGCAGTTCTCACTGTAGTGCCATATGCAATTAAAGTATTGCTTTACATAAACTGTACGAGGCTCAGCAGAGTCACTGTCTCTTCATTATTGCAAACACACAGGAAGGTGTACTTTAACGTTAAGCCTTTGTTGACTTCAGTGGGACTTCTTTGTCTCTTAGGTGACTTTGTACACAATGTTTGCAGGATTGCAGTTTGTGACTACAAAAGCAGTGACAAGGGGGATGAGAACAGACATACTACAATAGGAATTCCAACAATCCAATGAATCCATCTGCATGAAGGAAAGTAGTATCTTTACACGCTATCGAATGTTAAAAACAAACAAAGGTGTTTAAGCACGAAGTATATATTTATACCAAATAAAACAACTGAAAAAAGTATTACATAAAGAAAAATAATGTAACAGAACATACTTAAGTACCTAACTTACAGTCATGCTCATATCTAAAAGTAACATTGGTAACTAATATATATAATTTCTGACAAGGGTGCATTTAAGAGTTCTCTAACATACAACATTCTAAATGTGGAGAGTATTCTTTTCAAGCTACAGAAAACAAATTATTTTACACAGGCACACCTGTTAATTTGTATAAAAAACATGCTTGTAAGTGAAAAGGTCACTTTAGTACTAATTCACCAGATGTGTGATAGCTATGTAGTGTTAATTATGTTGAAATTGTTGCTTCTGCTATTGCATTGGTGAGAGCCAACACTGAATGGTACAATATTTGATCCGTATGCTTTACTGACACTGCAACCTGTTTCCAAGCAGGAGCCGTGCCCAGGTATTGAACAGCACAGTACTGTACAGCCCCATCTGTCTGCGTGTAGTGTATTTATAACTAAAAGCTAGTACAATTATTATTACAGTGATTTCTGTTTCAATATTTACATCAGTATAAAATACTACCCAAAACACCTTCGCATTTCAAACAATTTTAACCACTTCATCAAACAATGCATTTGCAGAATTAAAACAAAAACAATCCAAATTAACGTTGATTGCCAACAGTACAGCACTCTATGGTACGCTTCCTAATAAATGAGAGAACGGAAATGTATTAAAATCAATTAAAATAAGTATCACAATACAGAATTAATGTTAGAGCAGTTCAAGGATTCCCAGTTTGTCAGTATCTACCCTAAGCAGTGCTACCCAATACAGTAAAAATCATTTAGTGTTTCTACAATGAGAAGAAAACATTCAAATATTAAAGCTGTGACACACAAAACACACAAAAGCAAGGAAAGAAAATTTGTTCTGTACTCATCCCTGTTGCAGCAAGGTACAGCATGGTAGGAGTTTGCACTCAGTGCATCCTATGTGCTATTATACCTGCGTACAACTGTGGAAGACAACTGACATAGAATCAACTCTGAATTTCCTTGCCATTCTGGTTTTATGTCAGATCATTCAAGTTATAACAACTTAGTATCTTTTTTTTTTTAACCTGAAGGGAAGAAGAGGAAAGAATTCATAATGAAATTGTAAAATTGCTACTAAAATCCCTATCTTGGACACAATATACTGCTTTAGGAGCTACTGTGTCATTGCACAATATAAGTGGCCTACTAATCACTGAATAATTGGTGTAGCAGAATATATTTGTCACCATGAATGTATTTTGAAAATTGGCATTTAAAACCTGCCTGTATCCCATAATAAGCCACAATCAATTTTGTGTATTTCAAGCACTAACATCCTTACATAAAGCAGTACATGTATATTTATAGTGGCAAATTTCAAATCTCTGCCTCTGCTGCTTCAGTTTTCAAAATGAGACTTGTTTCAGAGTTTTCATTCTTTACATTATCCTAAAACAGAACTATTTCTGAAGCATAAAAAAAATCCAAATAATAATAACATGGGAGATTTTTTGTTTTGCTTTGCTGATTCATTCCTTACTTGAAAAATAATCATTGTCTTTAAAAAAAGCACAAAACGAACAAAAAAAACACCCTAAAAAATCTCTCCCCAGGAGAAGTCCCTGCTAGCTGAGATTTTTTTCAAAACCAAGTTTCACACTTACGGTATCTTTATAGCCATGTTACACACCCTTGAAAAATAAAGGCTCATGTTAAGAACGGTGACAGGCCCTTAATTATAGAGGTGTTAACTGCTAACACTATTTTTCATCAGAAAAAAAACAAAAGCCCCACAAAACTTCATAGCTTATACTGGAAGTTTGATTCATGCTCATTTTGTTCATTTAAAAATACTCTTTGGAAACTGTGTCAACTCCTGCAGACAACTTAGTGATACATCTTTTCCTGTTAAAATAAAGATAATTCATATTCACCTCTACCCCATGCTAAGCTCTACAACTAATATACACTTCATTACCTGCTCATGTCACCATCTAACACATATCTTTACGTTCTTCTACTTATAGTATCCAGGGCTTATTTTTCACCAAACAGAATTTGATAACTATTATTTAAGAGTTTTTCTTGAGGTTTTTTGTTGGTTTTGGTGTTCTAGACGCTCCACTGCAACTTAGAGTGATATCAGTAGTTCAGAATTTATCCATGCTAACTTTATGAAAAGCTTTTTCTCCAGTAAGGATTTAAAAAATCTAAACTTGCTTAGATATCAAAACTGAAAACCAGAAGAGAGATTTAGATGCATTTTAAAATTATTTCTGCTACTTTAAAACGCATTTAAAAATTGTACATGTGACTTTTAGGATTCTAGGTTTTATGTTGCTGCCATCAGATTCCAATTTAAAATCTTGCAAATAAACATGAAAAATAAGCCACTGGTCATGAATTCTAATGATTACATTCAAAGCTAGCCTTTAAAAAATTAAAAAGTTACAGGCAAAACATACTGGTTTATGTACTCACTAGCTTATCAGGCTACAATAGGCATAGGCATGTTTTAAGTATAAAAAAAGCAGACAATTCAGATTTAAATAAGACTATGTGAAATCAGAAAAAAGACTTAGATTTCACTATTTAAAAAAAAACACCTATAATTACTTCCCATCCTACAGCTACAGTTAAAACAACTAAGAAAAATAACCAAACTACTTTTGACAAACAGAAGTTAGGCTAGAATATGTGGCAACAATCAAAGTTCATATATGTTACTATGTAAAATGACTCATGATTTACTATAACATAAAATATGAACAAGAGCACTTTGTGACTAATGAAAGAGCTACTAGTAAAAACACTTAATGCCAGTCTTCAGCCCTCCTTTAAGTTGTATCTCCAAATCAGTATTGACTTCTTTTGACCAGATACATCATTTTTGGCTTGTCACCCCAGTATGTCATGTTTTACCACTTGCCACAGGCAGCAGGAGACAACTAGCTGAGCAAACTACAAGCAGTGACATGCAGAAATTAATTCTCAAATATGAGTACTTAGATAAAATGATATGCAAGAGCACACTAGGACAAAAGGAATGGCATTCTTAATCCAAAATAGGCTCATTATCCCTACCCCACCCCCCTTGAACAGTAGTTGCAACAGCAATAGAAAAGATTAAGAAGATGTCTGTTCTTCAGAGTCAACTGTGGAAAAAAGTCAGCAATATATAACAGCAGCGATGGACAAGGAAGAGCAAACCCAAAGAATCTTGTTGAGTATTTGTTCATTTACTTTCTCTGAACAGAAGCCAACGTGTGCCACACTGGCTTGTTCTGAACTTCAGATACAGATGTCCTATTCTCCTTAGATCCTTCACAGATTTAGAATTCAGTCTCCCTGAGGCCCCTATAACCAAGTAAGAAAACTCTCTTTATCTAGCTTGGTGGCTGCCAAGACAGATTCCATGTCATTAAGGATGTCAGAGCTCAAAGCCTCTTGCAGACTTGGCATCAGTTCTTCTCCTTCTATATTCATCCCATCTCCTTCCAGTGTCCCAAGGTCCACATTTGTCCCTGGAATAGCTTCAAGGTAGTCTGGGAAACGGTTCTGATGGGACGGTATATTGCTTTGGCTGATACTGTCACCTAGTTATAACACAAAACAAGATGGATATTAAATATACCGGAAGTACCAAACCTACGATTTATCAGGACAACTGGTTAAAGGTTAATCCTCTATCTCTTGCATCATACAAGCAACATGGGTCATAGAAATCCATCACAAAAAACAAGTGACTTGATTGCATGCAGATGTATGAAGAATATGCCTTTGTTTCAACCTTTTCCCAAAATTTGAGCCAAATCTCTACAGATCTTTGATGTCATTTAGCACATTTTAATTTTTTACACTTAAAGGAAAAAAAACAATACTGAGTAAAACACTCGTTTGGAGCAGTATTAGCAACACTGGATGACGTACCATTCTAAGCTCTGAACAAACGATATTACTTAAAAAAGCAAATGGACACAAATTCCATATAACAACAGGAGTGATACTATTTATGAGAACTCCCTCACCAACCAACCGAGCTGATTACAAGTATATTTTTCACAAATCTAACTACGACATTTCTGTTACAGAAACAAAAGGTAGAAAAACAATGCAAGAAGTATCCCAGCTTCTCAGAGTTGCTTGTTTGCATTGCAAATGGACACCAGTATATTTGTAAAACAAGCATTAAGGATGTACACAAAAAACAGACCTGTATCCATCTCATCAACACTGTTAAGGAAGTCATCGGGGGTTCTAGGTACACTATAGCTGCTCATGCTAAGTCCGCTATCTGTGCTTTCATCTCTGGAGTGATATGTTCCACTGCAACAGAAGAAAGGGAGAAGAAAAATGAGGGCAAAGTATGGAAGAAATTAAAATACATGCTTGTTTTTGAACCAACTCAAGGGCTTTGAAAACACTGCTGTCACAAGAAATGCTCTATTCTAATCAAGGAATTAGATGTGAGAGATACCTGGGTTTTATTTTACACAGACCTTTTACAATTAAAACCGTATTATTTAGATGGGATTTAACTTGCTGAGAGCACACTTAAGCAGCTTTACAAAACTGCTCACTTGCGTTCTGCATGGTTTTTAACTTTTCACACCCATCCACAGCTAAAGGGCACTGGAAGCATATGTCACAGAATGTCGTACCTATAAGGATAACAAAATATTTCTAACTACTGTCTCCATGTTTAATCAACCCATGAAGTGTATTTTTAGGTCACTGCTGTTTATAAATAGGAGCTATAGCTGGAACTCCTTTAGTGCTTCTTCAGTAGCTTCCCACTGTCGCACTACTACTCGTTCAGTCATATGTGTCATGGCAAGAGAGCACTCTAATATAAATCAAATGCTGTTACAGAAGCCACCCTGTAACAAACCCTGTTCAGAAGATCTTGTTGACAGAACATTTAACGGAACAGTGATTACATGGCACCTTACACCTTACTGCCAGAGCAAGCAAGAGCAAGAAAGCTGCAGTGGGAAATCCGGGATCATAGAATCGTAGAATTACCCGAGTTGGAAGGATCATCGAATCCAACTCTTATCCCTACATAGGGCACTCCCAACATTCACATCATGCGACTGAGTGCACTGTCAAAATGCTTCTTGAATGCTGGTAGACTCGGTGCCATGACTGCTTCCCTGGGGAACTGTGCCAGCGCTCCACCACCTGCTGGGTGAAGAATCTCTTCCTAATATCCAATCTAAACTTCTCCTGGCATATCTTCCTGCCATTACCTCTAGTCCTATCATTGGTGGCCAGATAGAAGAGATTAGCACCTGTTTAACCTCCCTCCCCTGTGAGAAGACAGTACACAGCTATGAAGTCCCCCCTCAGTCTCCTCTTCTCCAAGTTGAACAGACTAAGTGACTTCAGACACTCCTCATAGAACTTGTCCTCTAGACCCTTCACCAGCCTTGTGGCCCCCTCTGGACACTCTACAGTAGTTTGATGTCCTTCTTATACTGTGGCACCCAAAAACTGCACCCAGTGCTTGAGATGAGACTGCACCAGTGCAGAGCAGAGCAGGAAAATCGCCTCCCTTGACTGGATAGCAATGTCGTGCTTGATACATTCCAGGACATGGTTGGCCCTCTTCAGTGCCAGGGTGCACTGTTGGCTCATGTTCAACTTGCCAACAGGATGGGGCAGGGGTGTCAGAAGGCCAGTGTTCTGTGTTTACACATCAACGTTTTCATAGCAAGGGGCCACAGGATGGCTTTTGAGAGAGGACACCAGGAGCTGAGCCCCTGTCGGGCACAGCTAATGCTAGCTTGGCTCCAAAATGGTTCTGCTCCTGCCCAAAGCTGAGCCCATCAGCGATAGATGCTGGTTTACTTTGTGGGACAAAATACTAAGAACTGAGACTATGTTGAACTAGATCACTGTGTTTGAGAAGGCTTACACAAGATTTCAGGATGAATTCTACAGAGAATAATTCCTCCCTTTAACCAAAAACCTAAGTTTTATAATCAAATTTGTCTGTGTAGGAGTCCTGAAGGGCTTATCCAAAACTTGGAAATATCACTTCCTTCCTTAGGGAATTTCATACCAAACACAACTAATTTCTTCTCCATGTGCAAGGTCTTTTTTTGTTTTTAGTAAACTTTGTTTTCTCCAATACATACTAAGCACTGTGTGTACCTTCAGACAGAAACTTTTCTCCTGCTCTCACAGTAGCACACACAACACTAGCACAGACAATGCTTCACACAACAGAGCAACAAATGTTGGTTACATAACCCCAACTGTATGACTGACAATAGATTCCACTGCCAAGATGGAGGGCACGGTCTTACACCATCTCCACAGAACTTTCACAATTTTGAAAATTCGAGTGAGTTTAGAGGATGTGAAACGATGGAGAAGTCTCATGGAAAAGGCAGAAAATGAAACAAACTTAAGCTGAGTGGACGGAATAGCAATCACTAGAAAAGTCACCTACAACGCCAGAACATGACAGTATGCTCTCATGAGAACCCACCTGGAGTACCATGTCCAGCTCTGGAATCCCCAACATAAGAAGGATATGGAACTGTTGGAATGGGTCCAGAGGAGGCCACAGAGATGATCAGAGGGTTGGAACACCTTTGCTATGAGGACAGGCTGAGAGAGCTGGGGTTGTTCAGCCTGGAGAACAGAAGGCTCCAGGGAGACCTTAGAGCGGCCTTCCAGTACCTGAAGGGGCTACAAGAAAGCTGGGGAGGGACTTTTTAGAAGGGCCTGGAGTGATAGGATGAGGGGGAATGACTTTAAATAGGAAGGGGGAAGATTTAGATTAGACATTGGGAAGAAACTCTTCATGATGAGGGTGGTGAGACACTGGCACAAGTTGCCCAGGGACGCTGTGGATTTCCCCCTCCCTGGAAGCGTTCAAGGCCAGGTTGGATGGGGTCTTGAGCAGCCTGGTCTGGTGGGAGGGTGTGCCATGGAAACTGGATGATCTTTAAAGTCCCTTCCAAAACAAACCATTCGATGAGTCTCTATCTTTAGTGATGAAGAAATTAAGTGTGAGATACCAGCAACATTAAATTACTTAAAAGAACACAGGAAGGGATTTACAGTTGCAGCAAAATTTTATGATGATTTTAACAGTTTTTAGTATCTAAAATAACAGCATGTATTTAAGATTGCCTTACTCTAAAATCATGTCAGTTCTAATATGATGTGGACTTCTTGCCTTATGAGCAGGTCTGAAACTGTATTGGAGGCAAAACCCACGGAAGTTAATACTGACTTACTTTAAAAGAATCGAGATTAATTTTATGGGGTTTTCCAGGAGGATAATAGTATAGCATTAATGAGAAGGACAAGCATGTTGTTATACTTCATGAGCTTCCCAGTAAGCATCCCAAAGTCAGGCTAACATTTCAAGGTAATACAGAAAAGTTGCAATGAACTCTGACAGAATATATAATTTTTCCCTTTTATGACAGGGGATACTGAGTTGCCATCAGTTTAGAATGAAATACAGTCTAATGTCAACTACTTGCTACTGCTGAAACATTAGTAGCTTTTTACTCCATTAATTAGAAGCTTATGTGGCTTAGGGATTTGACTGTTTTACAATTTTCATCTTTTCTTTCCAGTATGCTAAGCAAAAAATAAAGACAAGACTTCTCTCAAGTTGCAGCAGTTACGCCAAAGTTGTATGGTTACCATGAAGCATTTGCAAGCTGTAATTAGAACAGTATTTCCAACAAAACACTCCAACTCATAAGGCTTAAAGAAAAAGTTATATGAAAAAGACTAGTCAATATACTGTAAAATTCTAGATCTTGGATTAAAAGACCCACTTCAAAATAATACAGCATTTAAAATGAAATAGGCCACTATTTGCAGACCTAAGACTTACACAGTAAATGCTGCTAAATTACATACCTGAAATGGAGGGGAGGGGTGAATGGAGAAACCTTAAAACGAACCTCAAGGTGTAGTCCTAAATGTGCCTCACAGTTCATTTGATCTCACAGCAAGCTATTCACAAATTCTTCTGAGTCAGTAATTTGACATGACTGTTAGTCAACAGATTATGCAGAGGCAAACATGTTATGACTTTGAATAAAGAACCTTCCTACAAGTCTGAACAGACTACTTCCTCCCACTGGAGACAGCTTTTAATCCTAACTTTTACTAGACTTGCCATTTAAGGAAAGATTCATTTACAGCTGTGGCTTTTGGCACAGACAGATGTTCAAAATAAACTATTACATGTACTAAACAGAATTTTAAATCAGTGTTTTCCCCTCTATTAGCTACTCCTACAAACCTGTTAAGAAAGGGATCAGAACTATTTGTAGTCATTGTTCTCAGTTCCTGAGACATTCCAGGAGATGACACGGGATTTTGAGATCCGCTGTCTTGTTCCATTGTTGGAAGCTGGCTACGGAGAGCCAATTCCTAGAACAGAAGGAGTGGGAGAAAGAAAGATGATGTTAGGCATTTGAATGCACTTTTCAGATACATAAACACACGACATTATAGGTAATCAATTGTTTTACTGTTTCCGGTTACGAGATTTAAATGAAATTAATTTACTGAAGACAAAGCAAGAATTTTTACTGGCTTAAATGACAATGACCGTTCCACCAGTCAATGGCCAGTATCACAGAGACTTCACTGGAAATGTAATTATGGATATAAATATCTGTATATTTACATAAGTATTTTCAAGTTCATGTCAATAACTTTTTGCAAAATCTATTTTTAATATCAAAAAAGACTTAACAGTATCTGACCTGTAAGATGTCTGTCTAGCTCTGCTAACACTTTCCCCTATTTCTTTTATTTTCTGATTTAGTCCTTAAATTCCTTTTTACTTTGTTTATTTCACTCAGCAAAGCTTAAAGTCTTTCCTTCCGAGGTCCCATTCACTCCTACTGTCTGAGGCACGCATTTTGAACTGATTGATCAAATTGGTGATTTGTTCCATATATATATATACCTTAAAGCTCTTCAAATCCCTAGAAACTTCTTAGTGAAACTAAGACTCTACACTTCTGAAGTTACAAACCTAGATTATGTATATTTTTATGCATCTGTGCACCAAATTGTCATTGTTATGTAATGAAAATAACTTTTAACATAAAATACACAAAATTAAAAGTGGGTGGAGAGAAGCAGCATTTTACGTAATCTCTAGTGCTCCCTCCCACGCTTTTAAAGCAGGTAATCCATGAGTTACACCTGTGCAAAATACAATTTTCTTTGAGCAACTCTCCTAAAATATAAGCAGCAGCTCACAAAGTCTGTGCTTTGTTAGTGTAGACATTGGTAAAGAAATCTATTGACTATCTTGTTCAAATTATTAACAGTATACAATTTCCAGACCATGCCCTGGAAGCTAATCTCAGGCAAAATCAATCTTGTCAGTCTTGACAATATTTAGTATTTTGCACTTGTAAAATGAGAGGCCTTAATATATTCTCAATTATGGACCACTGAAAACTTTTAATGTATGAAAATAATTTTTCTCCAGTTCTTCTTCAAAGTGATTTCCTATACCAAGTTTCCTTCCAGGAGTCCTGCACGTGGGACACAACAACCCCATGCAGCGTTACAGGCTTGCGAAGAGTGGCTGGAGAGCTGCCTGGCGGAGAAGGACCTGGGGGTGTTGAATGACAGCTGGCTGAAGATGATCCAGTAGTGTGCCCAGGTGGCCAAGAAGACCAATGGCATCTTGGCCTGTATCAGACACAGCGTGGCCAGCAGAACCAGGGAAGTAATTGTGCCCCTGTACTCAGCACTGGTGAAGCCACATCTCAAATACTGTGTTCAGTTTTGGGCCCCTCACTACAAGAAGGACGTTGAGATGCTGCAGGGCATCCAGAGAAGGGCAATGAGGCTGGTGAAGGGGTTGGAGAACAAGCCTTATGAGGACCAGGTGAGAGAAATGAGGCCTGGAGAAAAGGAGGCTGAGGAGAGACCTCTTCACTGTCTACAACTGCCTGAAAGGAGATTGTTCAGAGGTGACCGTTGGTCTCTTCTCCCAAGTGACAGGTGATAGGATGAGAGAAAATGGCCTTAAGCTGCACCAGAGGAGGTTCAGATTAGACATCAGGAAAACCTTCACCAAAAGAGTGCTCAGGCACTGGCAGAGGCTGCCCAGGGAGGTGGCTGAGTGACCATCCCTGGAGGTATTTAAAAGATGAGTAGAAAAAGCTCTCCGGGATCTGGTTTAGCAGTGGGCACGTACAGTTGGACTTGATGATCTCAAGGTCCTTTGCAACCAAATAATTCTATGATTCTGTATGTTTCATGCCTTGGACTAGGTTTTCTCACTCCAGCTGATTAAATCTTTGCAGAAAGTGCACAAACATACCACTGGGTTTGTGTTTGTCACACTCAATTGCCTACTCCAAGTAAATCCAGTCACCTGGTCACCACCACTTACTTGCCACTTCTAATAAATCATAATAATACTCCTTTTCCCCATTTTCACGTCACAGATGGCAGGCACCTTTTAATCATTTTCTTATCTATATGCTTTTCATTTGCTTATGCAATAAAATCAAGTGCAAAGACTACACAATGAGATCCTACTTCGCAAGTAAGTTTACAAACTTCTGTCAGTCACCTCAGCCTTGATACAAGAAAGTGGACTCAATCCATTAGGAAAAAAAAGTTTCTTTCCTGGAATGATTCTCAAATGGTGATCTAAAGAAGACAGAAGGTCTTAGAGCAGCCACCTCAGAGATGGCTCAAGAACTGCTCACTCACATCATAAACCTTATGCTCTTCCTCTGGAGATCAGAATTCTTCCAAATGTCACCTGAGTCTTCCTTTCTCTGAGGAACTGCCTTTATGTGACTTAGCACCTTTTACCTATTCTTGCTATTTGCCCAATGAAAAAGGAAGAAGGGAAAATAATAATAGTAATAAAAATCACTTGATTTTGCACCACTAGCAACAGAATATTTTCAGCCTTGGGTTCGCACCTGGAATTTGGAATCACAGAACGGTTTGGGTTGGGAGGGATCAAAGACCATCTAGGTCCAGCCCCCCTGCCATGGGCAGGGACAGCTCCCAATCGACCAGGCTGATCAAGCCACCATCCAACCTGGCCTGCAACACTGTCAGGGAGGGGGCAGCCAAAACTTCCTTGGGCGACCTGTTCCACTGCCTCATCACCCTCATCCTTAAAATCTTCCCCCTTTCAATTTAAAGCCATTCCCCTTTGTCCTATCACTCAGGCCCTTGTAAAAAGTCCCTCCCCAGCTTTCCTGTAGCCCCCTTCAGGTACTGGAAGGCTGCTTTAAGGTCTCCCCGAAGCCTTCTCTTCTCCAGGCTGAACAACCCCAATCTCTACCTGGTGGTAGCAAGAATACTCTTTCCTTTTCCCCTTCCCTTTTGCTTTGGCCTGTGTGTTGCATTTTTACTTCCTTGAGATGCAGTCCCCAACTAGGATGAAGAGGAGGTTCCAGAAGTCCTAGCAGCTTGCAGAAGCAGCTTAACCACATACCAGTGCCCCAATGGATGATGACAAATGAAAACCAACATGAAGTCATTTCTGTATATAAAGCACTAAAATGGCAATATACCTCATTGTGCGTTACGCCTGGTTTTCCAATCAGCACTGCCTCCTGATGCAATAGTTTAAAAAACATAAAGAGAGAAGAAAAATCCTTTTCCAAGATCTATTGGCACCAGGAAAGAAAAAATCCATAAACTTCTCTTCTGTATCTTAAGAAAAAAAGGCAGTACAGTGGAATAAGCAATTTGAAAAAAGGGAAACCTGTTTTCCTTAGTGTTTTCTTTGTATTTTCATTATAGGGTAGCAGAGATTGAAGTGTCATCAATATATTAATTTAAAAAGTATGGTAAAAATAAGTATGTCTCAGATACAAACCAGCTGAAAAAGAAAACACACATTTCACTTAAAGCCCACTAAAAAGTAGTATTAAAGCAGGAGTGAGAACTGTATCGTACGTATTCTTTGGCAGGTACCACATAGTGAAATAAGTGTTTTTAATATCAGTACTACTTTCACCCTTGTTTCAAACAACAACATTGCTAGAAGTGCAAAACTACAGCTATTTTTAACTATTTTTAAGTAGCATTACAGCTACTTATTCAGGAGCCACGACTACAGCACTTCCCCCTAGAAAGAATGTTATTCCATTACTCATCCAAGTAATAAATTTATGTCAGTCTGGGAGCCTGAAAGAGAAAGGAATTGCCAAAAAAGATGAGCTATTCAGAAACAAATACAGAGCAATTTTTAATCATTTCGTAAGATAAGCAAAGTTTTCTACAAGCCCTAAAGAATGTATTAAGACTGTTTTTCCTAAAAGGTGTATGTAAGCAAAGACACAGTTGTGTTACCGGAAGAATGGTCTTCTCATTTCTTCTTCCTTATAAAGCTGATTTTCAGTAATAAAGATTTATGTGTTTCCTATACTAAAAAAAAAGCCTCTCCCAGCTCCAAACAGAGTAATGTGAACTCTAGGCTTTTAGTTCATGCTTTAAAAGATATCCTTTATTAGAAGTATTTAAAGTCTGGAGGCAAAAATAAAACCGTGACAAAATCCTGGCTTAGATTTCTATAACTTGATCTCATCCTATTTTTGTAAGTATGTCAAACTTTCTTTAAGTACCTCTGGGAAAAGAAAATTTTTGCATTCCTATTGTTAACACAAAAGCTGATTTTGGGTTATTACATAAAGACCAAAACTATCTGTCATCTCCTTAAGCAAAGTAATTTTAAAAATAAAGTCATCATTGTGCAATTTCTGTGGCTGGTCATAACTACTTTTTTTTTTCTTCTTCATAATTGCACACAGATTAAAGTTTACATGAAGTTCCAGGTCATTCACAACACGTCCAAATTAACTTTATAAAATTACTCTTTTCAGAGCATTTTTATCATCATCATGCTTTTGAGGAAAGTTAAAAGACTCCCTAATGCAACTCACATATCATATTCTTACTTTATTAAACATGATATGCTACTCAACTTGAATTGATACATCCTTATAACAGTTTTTGGGTGGGTAAATTGACTTTACAAGGTCAAATTTTAACATTTCTACTGAACCATCAAATGATCCACAGGCTTCACTGGGATGGGAAAGAAGTGTTAGGGGAAAGAGTAGACCACAACACTTACGGGCAGACTTGCAGCACCAGTTATTTCTTTGGACTAAGTATTTATGTTCTTGTTTGAGGGCCACAAAGTTGCAGCACATGTACAAAAGAAAGAGGGAAAACACATGGATAGATTAAGACAAAAGAATTCAGCAATGAGGAGTTATGCAATTAGTGAAGAATAAGGAGGAAATATAAATCATTCAGTATTGCAATCATGAAAACCAGCAAAATTAATTTAAGAGGTGATACTGATAGAGTGATAATTAATTGTGTTGTATACACTTGGCAGAGAACTCGACGCTACAGAGACCATTGCAAGTGCAGATAAGGCAGCATAAACTGGAGTAGATGTTTGTAAATAAAAACTGGCTTCTTGTCTGGTTTTGCAGTTCTTTGCTGTGCCACTACTTTATACTCCTCTTGCTATCTCTCTGCTCATAGCTCCAGCATGGCAACTGCCCAGCTGAGGGTCTCAGAGTACCAGTAAGTCAAGAACATGTCAGCAATCAGGAGTCAGCAATTGTGAAGGCCATGACGAGCTGGACGGTCTCCTTCTACCAATTTGTGTTTGCTTCTAGCAAAAGCTGTTATTCATGGCCATCATGTACTCAGGTCAACATGACTAATATCTTCTGCTGACCAACTGTTTTAGCAGTGCCTCTGTGATTAAGTTTTGGAACTGCAAGCAGCACCAGTGACTCCAGGAAATCTACTGCAGTGAGCTACAACTCCTATACAGACACAAAATGTGTCCTGAAGCAACTGGAGGCTTAAAAAAACACACAGACATGGTGAATGCAGATCTGATTTACTCTGTAGAGTAAGGCAGGGTATTTTTGCATAAAGCTCTACATTCACAACCAAACAATACAATTAGTTTGTTAATCTGTAAAGCTTAGGTGCTGCAAGTGGAATCAGAGCTTCTGAATTTTCAAGTTACTCATATAATACAAGTAGCTTTCCTACTGTATAATTTTTATCTACTGATGCTCAACATTTGCCATATGAACCAAACAAATGTGAAACTCAAATTCTACAGCTCTTGCCACACAAATCAATAAACAAACTTTCACTTACATCTAGGGTTTTCAATAAGAAATGAAGCTATACTATTTCAGAAGCTGAAGAACATCTAAGGCACTTCTTTCCCAAGCTGGCTGAACAACAGCAATGTTGCTTTTTGCAATAAAACTAAAATTCCAGATTTTGTATATTTTGATGGCAGCCACAATACACCCCTCCCAAACCAGCCACACAGAACTCCCTTTCAATAACACTTGCCTGTTTATGTCCAATCATGCTTGCCTTTTCTAGGCAGTCTTTAAAGTAGTACCTTAGTGTACGGCTCATGAGAAACACCAAACAGAAGACTTAAATAATAGTTAAGTTGAGGAATGTTTACAGAATTTCTACAGGACATCCAACTCCAAGCTGAAGTGCCTGACACTTTTACAAAACTTTGTTTTATTTAATACCATTTAGAAGAAGCAGAGTTTGTTTGCCAAGGCAGAGAAGATATGTGCCTTGAACTCTTAATCACTGTGGGACACAACCAAGGAGCAATTCTGAAGTTACTTTTTACTGATCATTACAGAAGGCCTTTGACCACATATTCTTACCCCTCCTTTCAGCTGGAAACAGTTTTATAGCTATACACTAAGAAAAGTCAGAAAACCAATCTAGCTAAAAAATTAATTTTCTTGATAGATCAGGTCTGATCTGTCTTGCAGTGCAGCCACACCAAAACTTCAGCTACTAGATTATGAAAACACAATGCCAGACACATTCTGTTCTGCTGCCTTGTTATTAAAGACAGGCAATCTCTGCACAGTCGAGTTTAATGTCTTAAACTGTTGCAGTTCAGTTCAGTTTGCCAGAGCATGTCTATCAAACCTCTCAGTCAGAAGACATTTTATTAAGAAGCAAATGGCCAAGAAAGCCAATGGCACCTTGGCCTCTATCAGAAACAGCATGGCCAGCAGGACCAGGGAGATGATTGTGCTCCTGTACTCAGCACGGGTGAGGCCGCACCTCAAATACTGTGTGCAGTTCTGGGCCCCTCGCTACAAGGAGTTGGAGCGTGCTCAGAGAAGAGCAATGAAGCTGGTGAAGGGGCTGGAGAACAATGAGAGGTGGCTGAGGGAACCGAAGTTGTTTAGCCTGGAGAAAAGAAGGCTGAGGGGAGTCCTCATCACTGTCTACAACTGCCTGGAAGTAGGCTGTAGTGAGGTGGGTGTTGGTCTCTTCTCCCAAGCGAGAGGTGATAGGATGAGAAGAAATGGCCTCAAGTTGCTCCATGGGAGGTTCAGATTAGACACCAGGAAAAATTTCTTTACCGAAAGGGTTCTCAGATACTGGCAGAGGCTGCACAGGGAGGCGGTTGAGTCACCATCCCTGGAGTTATTAAAAAGATGGGTAGATGTGGCGCTCAGGGATCTGGTTTAGTGGTGGAGAGGTATGGTTGGACACAATGATCTCAAAGGTCTTTTTCAACCAAGCGATTCTACAAAATACTTGGCTCAAAAACTACCAGACAACTCCCCAGCTGCAGTCTTCAGCAGTTTAGGATGGCTCTAGGCAGCTGGATTAAGTCTTCTCCTGAATTTATTCCTAAAGTCATGGCACTGCAGAGTGTGCTGCTTTACCTGTAAGCCTCATGGTGCTTACAGGTACCAAAGCTCTGGGCAACTGATGCAGTAAACAACATGTACTTGACAGACTATCTGAGGTAACTTTCAGCAACCTAAAATACAAGTGTGTGTCTCAGGTAGCCCTCTTCAAAACTTTTCACATAATTAATTTCTTAGAATAAGATACATCACAGAGCATTTTCTTTATGAATTTGCTGCAAGTCACTTGTTATTTTCTTCTTGCACCTTGTAAACCTGATCTTCAAAAACGTCTCTATATACCAGTGGTCACACCTTCACTGTTCAAAAAAGCCATGTTCAAAGACCAAATGGCTGAGTTCAGTACCTTAACTCTGTTAACAAAAAAAAACCAATGAACTCAAAATGCACAAAACAACAACCAGAAACCAACTTGAAACCCTCCTCCCAATATGAACACCCTTGATGAAAGCAAGACAAGTAATTTATCTGGTTAATCTAGGTCAGATAACACACAGAGCGATGGGAAAGAAGAGATTCAAGGGACAACACTGTTCGGTATTCACACTAAGAAACTAAAATAACTACTGCCCACCATTCCCACTAAGTTTTCAACACAAGCATATCTTGTTATTACAGGGAACAGGAAAAAGGAAACAAACCAAAACTTAAGTCTCCAGTAAAACTTCCAGCTTCACTAACATCATAGAAGCCAAACAGTACAGAATTCAAGACTACACTTGTTTTTAAAAATGTCTTCTTTACTTTCTAGACGTGGTCACATATCTGACAGTAACACAGCTTTCTATCAGTGCATATGCAAAGTGACTGAGAAAATCTCTTACTGAAAAATATCAATGTCCTGAAAAATTAATACTTTCCTGGAACATTGGACTAAGCTGATGAAAGATGTCAAACACCAGGTAAGACGATATTTAAAGAAAGCGGAATCATAGGAAGCTAAAATAAAATTTCACATCCAGTAACTATTCAGTACTTTAAGTGCTTACATTTTATGCAGTAAGAGCAAATATGAAAAAAACCACAAAACAAACCCAAGTTATTCAGCAAGCAGTGACAGACTGGCCATTTGTCTCTGCAGATTCTTCACTGAGTGGGAGGATTTCCAGAATGTCACTCAGAAGTTGATAAGAAATAAGTCCTGGGCAACAGGACAGAGAATATGAGGAGTATTTCATAAAGGACAAAAGAATGGAGTCCATGAACAGAGAGGACAATCCAAGTACATTGAACTACCAAGAGAGCATCACAGTAAAGTAAGGGTAAGCTGGAAAGCACTACTGAGCAGAGTAGCAAGGAAGCAGGGATGCATCTTTTTCTCAGAACAGGTTCCCCATTCATGCCAGAAACAAGCAGCAGATATGGGATGAAAAGCACATACAGAGGAATCCATCATGTAAATGGCTGTATAGTATGCTGACCTTAGTAGTAAATACCCTAATATTATTGTCAGACAAATAAGAAATCCTCCAGTCTTAGCACAAGAAATAAGTATGCACAACATCCAAGAAAAACACCATCAGTACCTCAACATTATTTGCCTGTATCTCTTCTGACCGTACACTGGAAGGTAAGAACTCTTATCTAACATCAAGCTTATTTTATGATTTACAGAAAAGTTCACTAACATTGACTGTAGGTGAGATACTGTTGACAAGCAAATGCAAATTGCAGGAAAATGGAAGGAGACATACTGGTGATGGAGAGAAAGTTGAGTCACTCAATCCCTTAACTAAGACAGGTAGGCATCTTTAAGGCATTAACAGAAAACTGATGATGATCAGTGTAAGTAACTGAACAGATGCTTGGTGTTTTCAAACTCCCTAGATGTATCTATAGCTCTTGTTTATACACAGTAAATATAGAAGTTATGATTTTTGCTTCAAGTATCTTTGATTTGGACATTTTTAAATTATAATAAAATATATCCTCATTCAAATAAAAAGAGTCTTCCACAGCACTTGTTACAAAAGATGAAGCTTTCCAAGAGATGCAGAAGTGCTAAGGCATATGTAACAGTTTTGCGTATTAGTGTCACTACAGGATACTACAGTATCAAAGCAGAGAGATGAAAACTGGCAAGGACACAATGTTCACTCAGAAACAAACCAACCTGACCAAAGATAACACAGCCATGGCACTGTATCCAGGTTATGTGGACAAAAATGGCAAGAAGGAAGAGGAGATTGGACTGGATGACCTCCAACCCATTTGATTCTGTGATTAAGAAAAGTTTAGAGATTTGGTTAAAAGTTAACGAACGTTCCTCAGGTTTTTTTCATCCCTATAAAAGAGATTTGGTTAGAGGCAAGTTTCAAGAATGCTGGTGTCATATAATTTCTTGAAAAATGAAAGACCTTGACGATTGCTCTCTAAAGTAGACTTAGTCTTCCCGGAATTAAGAGCACAGAACGTATGAAGATCTTCATTATTCCTTAAAAGAATATCCAAAATTTAGCGAGAAGCTCTTATTCTTCACAAAGCACAGCTTTATCATCATGAAAGCATTTAATTCCTCTAAACTTCATTAATTTTATTCAGAAAGGAAAGAAAGGATCTGTCAAAAAGAAAAAGGTGACCAAATAAATGTTTGCTCTTCCTACAGATTTTTCACAGATTTACTAGGTGGACAATGACCTGCTGGACACAGAGAGTGGGACATCAGTGCAGAAGACAGACATTTGCCTCTATAGCACAAGACCTCAAGAAGCATTTAGACAGCAATTTCCAGAAGCAGTTGTCTAAGCACCTTCTTCTACATGTGGCTGCTCACTACATTACTGAAGTGACGCATAAACCCCTCAAAAAAACACATCTAGATGATACAACATGAATAATCTATTATTACAGAACTTAAGTTGACACAATTGCCTACTTTTCTATCCACCAGATTGCTCAAATACAACTTGACTCATTAGGAAGTGCAGACTAATAAAAATTATCCCAGGCAGGTGAGTACACAGGTGAGTGAGTACACAAGAAAGCCTGGCAAAACATCAGTTCAAACGTAACTGGAATTCTGATTACTGCATAAATCCTTCCATCAGTTCCCATCTCAAACATAGCTGAGTGACCACTACATATACAATTAATGAATAATTAGTAAGGTTCTTTTGGAGTTTTTGCACCTTTTTAGTGTTTTAAGTCAGAACTTCAGGAAGTTCCAAAATCTGATCTTATTGAGTTAAACTGATCCCAAAGTTCACCATTCGCTACACATTTCTGAGTAGGCAATAGAAAGAAGTTACTGTGGAAGAGTGGATAATTGTATGACTGGGCTTCAGGCATACAAGAAAAATAGGGTATGCTTTTGGTACTCAGCAAGAAAAACATCCTTTCTGAATCTCCTAATTGCAGCAGAAGATAAAATGTTTCCAACCGGTGTGAAAAAGTGTGCTTCTCTGTTATTTCCTTGTAAACCAGTAATTCCAAAGAAATTTTTTACTCTTCCATAAGAGGATCTAGTACTGACCAACAAGATGATTATGTGGTTAATGCTCTGAAATGAATAAAATTATTATATCTCAATTGAAACACTTCAGCTTTAGAGCTGAACACATACAACCAAACAAGAAAGTATTTTTTCCAGGGTGATGATGACCTTCTCAGAAGAACCAGCAATGCACAAATCAGTAACTAATTATGCAGTACTCTTCAGAATGCACCAGTACTCATGGCTTCCAAATACAGGATACTTTCTTTTATTCTGTTTCTCTTGCCTAGTGCATAGGGTGTTTTTTCTTAGGAAAAAAAAAAAGTACAATACAAGCCAATATAAATATTGTCCTAAGAACCAGTAGATTAAGAATACTGTGAGCAACAGCAAGCAAGAAGCTCTCAGAATATATCCACAAATCCACCCTTTCAGGGATTCATTCCATGTTCAACTTCTTAAGAGCCTAAAACAAGTCTGCATAAAACTGTTCATTATGCTTCACTTTTTGACTTTTTTTCACTTTTTTGTTTTGGTCTGAGCTTGGGAGGCTTTTCAGAATTCTTGTTTCCTATACAGAAAACGTATCTTTGCAGGAGCCTGTTAAACATCAAAATGGAATAATTACAGGTTATATCCCCAAAGCAATTATTTTGTTAGTCTAATCTCTTAAATAATGCTGTTACACTGTGCATGCTTGAAAACCATAAATATTTCAAGTGACTTTTTATTAACAGATTACAGATATCCTTCTTTGAGGTCATACCTGTTTAAAGAGACTGATAAGAACATTCACATAAACAGTAGTTAAAAGTCACAAACTACTACCTTACACATAATGGGAGTTTTGCTTTAAATACACATCTTGATGACATCAGGACTGGAACTGCAGTATCCTCAAGAATGCTAAACAAGAAGGTTGTTTTCAATCTAGAGAAACATGCAATGAATTCCTCATTTGCTTTTAAATATTGATATAAAGTTGTGGCAATGCAGCACTCTTAAAATCATTAGGGTCATGACAGGAGAAGTGGTTCAAAAACGTGTAAGGCAAAGCTTGGTGGTTTTTTTTGTTTGTTTTCCTTTTTTAGAATGCCTTCATGTAGCAAAAAGTTCCCCTGCTAGCCTATTTTAATGCTGTCAGTTTTCTAATTATGCTAAAACATCAGTTAAGAGCCTACCTGATGTTTTGAAGAATTTGCTGTGCTGGGACTGATATTCCGCAATGCCTAAGAGTAAAAATAAGATGGATAAAAATTACTTTAGCTGCATGGTTTGCCTATGCAGGCTGTCTTATAAACACCATCTTGTAGTATCAGGTCCCCAAGACAGGCCAGATGAGACAGGATAAGGGAGTTAAACTATAAAAATCACGCCACAGTGAAACAAAACTCACAGATGTACCAAGGATGTGTGTATGACCAGGGAAAACAACATGAAAGACACTGACTGTCACCTCATCCAAAGTTAGTCAGGCTCTCAATGACAACTGAGGCAAGAAGACAATTAGAAGGCCTACCTAGAAGCATGCTAGCACAGGGTAAAATGTTTGTCGGTGGATTAATTGCAAAGCAGGAGCAGCAGAAGCCCAGGTGCTTAAGCAGAGAGAAAGTCCTGATGCCACCTTTGAAATGTATTTTTAACTAGAGAACTATAAAAAGTAACAGTTGTAAAGATGCCCCATCTTACACCAAGAGATGCTGAAGTTTCCTACAAAACAGGCCTTGACTACAAAAGGGAGTCAGGACAGAATACTGCAGGTGACGAAGAAAGAGAATAGCTGTCTTTGAGGACATTAAGATATTATCCTCTCCTGATGCAAGGCCCATCACCAAAAGTGAGAAGGTAACAGGACAAGATTTTAAAAGGTTTTCCTCAAAGAAAAGATTAGTGCTTTTGCTGGCAATATCAAAAACCAAAGAATATCCTAAGTATCCAGGACAGATGGGAGTAACTCTTAAAACAGTTAGATGGAAAAATTGAAGAAGGCAGCTTAGAGTCAAAAGGAAGTCAAACCAAAATTCAAAATTCAGAGATTCCAATGTCTGGTGCTACATACACACCAACAATTGGTACAGCTATATTCATCTAGCAGAAAAATCCTGAAAGAAATAGCTTACAGCTTAATTATGAAGTCTGAAATTCTTCAGCATAAGAAAATCACAGGTTCAAAATACAGCACAAGTGATTAAATTGTTCCACACTCCCCTGTTTAACAGATAAGATTTTAGCAACAAGGTGTCTCCTCAATGTAAGGTACATAAACTTTAAAAGTACCTTGAAAGCCTACAAACTGCAGCAGGTTCTAAAAGTGAAAGACTTTTTTAACCACTTAAAAAGGGAGAACTAAAGCAGCTGCATAATTCAGAACTCAATATGAAATATATTCTCAAGAGGAATATCGATTCAGATTGCAGTCCGCGATGTCATCCTAATAGTCAAGAAGCCTGTTCTCCAAGACCTTTGTTACAGACAGAAGTAAAGAAGGAAGGCAAAATCCTTCTGTCTGATAAATCAAGTGTTTTCACTACCAAGCTGATATCAGTTAAGATGAATTCAGATCTTTTCAGGTCTCAAAGGTTTTTGCACAGTCACTGTTCTTTAAGACTCACTGAAACAGCAACTTAGCTAAAAAAAAAAACCCAATAACACACAAAAAGAAATAGTGGAAGTAGGTGTCTAACCTGTGGCCTCACCTGCCGAAGCAGTTCTTGATGCTTCAGTCTCAGCCTTTCCTTCTCCATCTGTAGCTGCTGAAGTCTCATCTGTTGTTGCTGATTGGAGCTACTTCCACCCATCACACCACCTTGGGGACTCTGAGGAGCCAGAGGAGGTGGCTGTTTCACTGGAGCACTTTGGCTGATTCGCTGATTCATGGCTAAAGAACCAAAATAATAAATATTTAAAAATGAAATTCAAACAAATACTTGCAAGGCAAGTATCCTTAGGACGCTTATAAAAAGCTTCTGAAAACAGTTTAATGCGTAAGCTGGTGAAAAACTCAGAACTGATAGTAAAATATTTCGAGTTTAATTAGAAGCTCCTCTCTCTTTTTCCTAATAAACTATTCTCAATTTAGATACAAATAATACAAAATCACTTTCCTTATTCTTTTGAAACCTTACAATCATTAAACTTGAGAACATATAGAATGATAGAAGACAGTTTCATATTAAACCACATTTGGTTAAAGGTAGATGAATTCTACAGTCACAAATGGTGCAAGCAACACAGGAAACATTTTGCTAATGCTTCATTTTCTTTCAACCTATAGATTCATATCATATATATATATATCATCCTACAGATGCATTATATACACATTTTTACCGGGGTATAAAGAAGAAAAAGTGTCTTGTATGCCTAATTCACAATGAGAACCCATCTTTTTTCCCCCATAAAACCAAGACCCAAGACAATTTTATTCTATTAAGTAACGCAAGACTTAACAGGCCTGATTTTTTCTCCACATCAGACCAGTATGGTTAAAGGCAACAGAGACACCAGAGTTCCTCTAGTGAAGCAGAGGGCTGAGAAAGGCTGAACATACTAAAAGGACACTATTTTCAGGGGCTTTCAATTTTGGAATTAGCTCTCCCTCTTGTTGTCTGGAACAGCCTGAACTTGTTAACATTCACAATCCAAAACGCATTTGCTGAAGCAGTGATGGGAGAGTAATAAGAATTGTTTTTTCTGGGAATGAGGATTATGGTTTATGTGAACAATGAAAGAAAGGGAGAGAGCTTCTTTTATGATGACAGACGGATTTGGTGTAAAAAATACCACTTGTTGTATTAGTTTGAATTAATGCTTTCATTATACATAGAGGATTTCCTGAAACACTAACACTTCTAAATTAATCACAAGAAAGGAGAATTATCTCATAGAGAACATGCATCATATTTTCTTTCAGTCTTCACCACCTTTTGAGTGTTCAACTTAAGGTCCAGTAGTGCTCTTCTCTGATCCAAGAACATCTAAATATATTTATCTCATAATACCAGTAAAAATGGCTGTTGCTTCACAGCCTTGCTCCCTTCTCCCCTTTGCCACAGCTCATCTTTCTCTTGAGGTATAACATGAAGAAAAAATGCCATACGCTCACTGGAGTGAGAAGAGAAAAGAAAAAGTCAAACCAGTTACAGACTTAACTCGCCAGTTTCCCCTTTCAGCTACTCTATAGGTCCAGCCCGGTGTCAACAGTCTAAAGGACGGGTGCATCACATTTTCATGAGTTAAGTCAAAATAAAATGAAGTGTAAAATAGGTCGAAGTAAGTTGAAATAATCTTTTACAGTTACTTGTGAGAGAGCTTCATACACCTGTTCATAAATTACATAAAACTTCGCATAAAAGTGAGTGAACAGGTGAAGTAGGAATAGAAACTGAATCCCAACACGAAGTAAAAACAACAGAGTGAGCATAAAGGGCTAGAGGTTCAAGTCCTATCATGACCCAGCAGGGAAAAAATAGTGGAAAGATGACATTGCTGTGTATTAAAGCTTAAAATCAAACAATTCATTCTACGAGACATTCAGCACCACCTATCAAAACCGAACTTCAAGAAGAAGGTGGCCAGGATGAGCCAATCAACCAGCTTTGCGATGTGAGCCTGTTGCTGGCTAGGGACCACAGAAGAAGCTTGTTCCTCTGCTGCGCAGATACAGAGGATTCATATGCCCCAAGACAACAGGAACCAGTAGAAGTTTCAACAGCAGCATCAGCTGTCCTGCAAGGATGTGAGCAGTGAACTGTAATTAGCAGCTTCAGGACCTCCACTGGCTAATCTCTGTTGGAAGACTGGTAGCAAATAGACCACCTACATTTATGAAATTAGGGTGAAGCTGAAGGTAGAGAGTAATGCAAAAAAAAAGGCAGTTCATCCAGCAGCTCTAGACAAGTTAGACATGACAGTGCTGAAGGAGGGAATTGATCTCCTTCTTTCTTTCTTTTTACCCAAAATCCAATCAAGTCTGGCACCAGGACTATGCCTTTGTTTTTTATCTTAACTCTTTCACCTTAGAAGCTGACAATGAAGGGGTTAGCAGGGCACAACAGAAAACAGCAGCTAGCTGCTAGCTAATTCTGCAACTAAAGGAAAAGTCTGCGCTACCCTTCAGAAGTTCCAGGTTTTAAACCCTGTCATTAAACAACGTGGAAGATCAATTACAGTGGAAAGTAAAGAGAGACAAAGGTTAGAAAATTACAGTCACCTGAAAGAATCACATCTAAGTTAGAAGCAAACTACCTAAAAAATTAAGTACCCAAAGCTAAAGAATGTCAATTTTTTTTGATGGAAAAATAGCTGCCTTTGTGGCCCAGTCTCCAATTACACAATTGTGGTTTCAGAGTCCCTATCTCATGCAGCACAGGGCCAAGTCATGTTATGGATAACCTCACATAAATTTAAGAGTTTCTAACCTTAGTTAAACACTTAAGTGCAATATCACTAATGTTCCTTCAACACGTTATGAATTTCTTCTTCCTGCACACAGCAGACAAATACAACTTCCCTAGGTCTCTTTTCCACTAACATATAAGCTTTGGAAAACACTTCCCTCTCATGTCAAAGTCTTCATATTTTGTACACCTGTATCTTTCTGACAGCTGCCTTTATTATCCCTGAACTCTGATTACAGTTTGAACCATTCTTCCCGCCTACTGCCTTAGAAACAAATCATGTTTCTCATTTTATTCCATCATCCTAGATCGCTGAAATGCCTTCTAACACCCATTTTGAAAGTAATGTTTCTAACTAAAACTGTATCTAACCCAGGAATATCATAAGGTGTTGAGACTTCAGGGTCTTTCACCAAGAAATATTGGAAGGACATTCAACTACATGATTTGGTAACTCTTCAGACACTGGAAATAAAAATCTAGTTTCTAAATTCTTATTCACGAACCTACTAAAAGGATTTTTTTTCTGAGCATTTTTATTGTTTCAAGAATGTAAGTGCAGAACACTTCAAACTGACAAAATTTTGAACTGTCCTCAGACCAGACCTTGGAGACCTTTTTCACATAAGGGAACTAATTTAAGTGCTGAAATTATACTGAAAGGTTGGACATCAGATGAAGACATTGCTAACTGAATTTTACTGACTTAACAACATATTCAAGTGAAGAACCAGTGGGAAAAAACCCAACAGCAATAACACTGAATGGTTAAAAACCCATGCTATCTTCAAGGGAAAGAGAAGAATATAATTTTCTGTTAACTTCCAACACAATATTTAATGAAAAGAAGAAAACAGACCTTGTTTCAAGTGACAGGAAAAGAAAAAGAAACAGAGGATTTTGATTTTTTTTTTTATTGTTGGGGTGTTTTTTGTTTGTTTTGGTTTTGTGTTGTTTTACGGTTTCCGTTTTTTTTTTTTTAAAAATTTTCTCCATTCTCCACTACTTACTGATGGCAAGACTGCAGAAATCTGCACTCTAAAGAATAAGCTTATCAATGTGATCTCAGATAAGCCTGTTCTACTTCTTTCACACTTCATGGGTTTGTGATGATCCTGACACGCACAGCTCTTTTTAAATACTTTGAATTCAAAGGCAAAGAGCTTTATTTACCTGTTACTGTTAGGACTTACCAATTTTCTGATACATCATATTCCTTACCTTGCACAGATATGGAAAACATTTAAATAAGGGGCTCTGCACCCACACAGTGGAGGCTGCAAAGACCTCACAGGCAGAGAAGGAACAAACAAGTCTTTGTTTCTAGAAGAGGGGGAGATTTCAGTGAGGAGGAGGAGGGGCAGACAAGTTAAAAAACACGAGCAACTTAAGACAATAAAAAAGAACTTGCCGTCCTATAATACAGCTTCACAACCTGCAGAATACACTCAATTGTAATAGCTGCAATATGCTTTGGAGAACAGAGAGTTTGTGGTCTTCAAATGTTACGCATTAAATGCTCTACTGTTCAAACTCCACAGCAAAATGCCTGTTCTGTATTGCAGTAGGTAATACTTGACAATGACTGAAACAAGTTTCGACTGCTATGTCCTTAATAAAAAAAAAAAAACAAAACCAAATCAAGACAGAAACTATTACCAGTCATTGGTGCTAGAAAGAAAAGGTCAGCATACTGTTACCAACTCAAATATAAAAAGGTTAATTCTCTCCAAAGGTCCTATGCCAATTTAAATCATACCTCCCAGGACACGGACAGTTTGCAGTAACTCAGTACCTTTCCCCTGTGCAAAATTACACACAAAGACTGCTGTTAGAGCACTCTTCCCAATTAACAGACTCAGCTGAAGGTCTCATGGTTTTTCTTTCGTATTTATCATTTCATCCTTCAAAACTAAATCTCGTTTTAATTTGCAAATTTAACAATGATATTTACTTGAACAAACCACAACAACAAAAAGCACAGGATCTGAACATACTATAAATTACTGTTCTTAATAATAATCATTAATATTTCCATTGAAGGAACTGAAAAAGAGCACCTGTCCCCTCCAGCTTCTTTTGCAAACTAGACAGTTTTTGTACATAATTATTGGCTACGGCCAGGTTTTTTAATGTGTCAGTTTGCAGTACTGCGACAAAGGCAAAAAATCCTCTCTGATTAAACTGAAAAGAGTTGGAAGAAAAAAAAATTACCAGCAGGATTTGAAAGAATGAGTATCGGAAGTCATAAAAACTTGTTCCAAGCAGATTTTTAGAGAGACTCGGTACAAGCATTTGTTGTTTAATCAGGATACCAGTCATGTTTCTGAATTGCATTCTTTATAATGCATTGCTATATCACTTTAAGGAAATCCCAGTTGCAGTTTCATAACATAACAAACAACCTAAAAATTAGCACAAAACAATATTCCACTGCTTTCACTCTCTGATTAACGCGAAAACCCTAGAGCTCAGAGTGAGGGGAAAACTCACAGACTGTTTTCCAGGCTCATTCTGCTGTCTTTAAGTGTACAAACAAACCTTAGGATCTTAGTCAGGTATAAAGAAATACTCACAGATTCCTGAACTGGACTCTTGGTTAAAACAAGTTACATCCAATCAAAATACTTTCTATCACAGAAGCGTGTCCAAACTACAGACTGATTTGATTACTCTGCATTTATCAATTACTTGTATTCAAATGAAATTTTTTCTTTTTGTTATACTATCACTACAACACCTGCTGATTAAAAAAAATAATTTAAAAGGTTCTTTGTTTGATTAAAACTGCCATCGTTTTTAAAACTCCTTCTGCATCCTAAAATGCAGGATGCAACAGTTGGATTGATTGACCACCACCAAGACCCAAGAGCATCCAGACAGACTCTTAACACACTGGAAACAAAACCGGACTAAAACGCTGTTGCAGTTATTCAGTTGCAGTTGTTTCCCCACAAATGTCATATTTAAAAAACACATTCAGTCAATGCATGCTTGTTTCAGGAGAACTGAAATATTCTGGCCAGTCAGAAAAGCCAATATATAAGCGAGATTCAGCAGTAACGTAAGTAGCTGTAAGAAACTTCTGCTCAGTGCACATAAACCAAAACACGTTCCATTCTTTAAAAATAAATCAATTTAGATTTTGGAAGTCTAAACAATTTTTAAGATATTTGACAGATTTTAAATCTTCATACAGAATGGAAATGACAGGGTAAGTATTGGTACTGCTGGAGAACTATGTAGGACACACTCCATAGGACAGATTCTGAAATGAGAAGGGACCTCAACTAAGATAATGTAAGTTTAAACCACTGAGCTCAACCAGGCTATGAAAAGCTAGTTTTCATTTTAGATCAAAGTTTAATCTGCAAAGAGTCTACATAAGCGTATTCGCTGCAAACAGTTTCACGCTTAATCACTACCTAGTGCTTCCTGGGTTGAAAATGCTGCATCTGCACACATTTTGTGATGCACATACCAAAATACAGAAGTCATAGAATCATGGAATGGTTTGGGTTGGAAGAGACCTTCAAGATCATTCAGTTCCAACCCCCCTGCCATTGGCAAGGACATCTCCCACCAGACCAAGCTGCTCAAGGCCCCATCCAACCTGGCCTTCAACACTTCCAGGGAGGGAGCAGCCACAGCTTCCCTGGGCAAATTATGCCAGTGCCTCATCACCCTCATCATGAAGAATTTCTTCCTAATGTCTAATCTAAATCTAACCCCTTCCAATTTAACGCCATTCCCCCTCGTCCTATCACTACATGCCCTTGTAAAAAGTCCCTCCTCAGCTTTCTTGTAGGCCCCAATGTCTTTTACCCATCTTAAGCAATCTCCCAGAATTATTCTTCTGGAAAAACAAAGACAGTAAAATGAAAAATCTAATGCAAATAGACCTTTCAGATGAGTTAATCCACTTTGTTTTAGAGACTATATGAAGAGGATAAACCATTGAACTATGGCTCAGGCTCTGCTTTTGTGCAAAAAAAATGGAAGGCAGATCTGAAACTTAAAAATCTGCCACTGTGACCAGGCATAAGGTCTGGTGGTTTTTTTGACCAGATAAAGGCCAAAAAAGTTTTCCAGTCTAGGGTCCTAGTATCTTGCCAACGAATCTGCTTCTGGCAAAGCTCCTACAAGCTTATTTGAAGAAACACATATTAAACGAAGTGCTATACATGTAAGGGATAAGAGAGCAACACTACGAAATACTTCCTTTTAATTTCTGATACTTAAAACTTAGCAGATGCTCCGCTCCATCTGCATATTTCAAGTTTGTTGTGTGGTAGTTGTGTGGGTTTTTTTAAATGGAAATGATAAATACATGTTTCAATGACATCTATAGGTACATTTTACTTCAGTGTTCCGGACAAGCCCTTTTCATTGTTTCAAAAAGTATAGTTTTCTTGCATTACAAAAAAAGGAAGTAGAAAATTCTGATGTGCATTCTCTAGACTCCTACCTTTACCACTTTTCTTTCCTTCTTGTGTAGTTCAAACATCTACTGTATAGAGATCCCTATGGCATTTTCTGTAATGATAGTAAACGTCTTAGTCTTCTTCTCACCTAGCCTTCCTCCTCATTCAGAATTCAACTAGAACTACAAAAACCATTAACATAATCTCTAAGCGGGAGTGATAAAAAAAGAAGTTGCGGCGATGATTTCAGTATGAGGCCACATCTTTTGCATCATACTCCATATGTCAACCTCAGTATTTGGAAGAGCAGAAGGAAACAGACTGAGTGTGTGTAACACTCACATGGCCACAAGTAACAAACCTGTAAAATTGAATTCTGGAATAAAGTAACAAGAAAACTGAAACACACTCCAACTCCTGCAGACTTTCCTGACTACTCTAATGAAGTACTACTGTTCAAACACAAGGCTTCTATTAACCCAGAAATCCACTGCCAGTTTCTGGTCTTTTCCCACTTCAAGTGCACTGTCCTATCTTTGAACTTAATGAATTAAGTATCCGTAAAAGGCAAATTATTTTAAATTGCATTTCAAAAAACAAAGTCTCATCATCTCCAAACCTAAATTACAGTTAAAATCCCTTTAGCAGTATCTGATACAAAAGCCAGTTCTTGGAAACTTGTAGCAATAAAGTTGAACGATTTCAAACTTTAACTGATTCTAGGAAATTTAATTTTATAGAAAAAGCAGATGTTGTTCTACTTCACCAGCTCTAGCCACTCAGAACGCATAGGTGACCTGCTTCTTACCCAGATGTTCATTGATTATCAAGAAAACAAATAAATGATCAATGGACAATAGGATAATCTAGTATAACAGAAACCAGTCCAAAACACGCTCAGCCCAACAGTCCAATTTCCAAGAAATAACCTCATAAAAGGAGTAATCTGAAGACCCTTACTACCAGGCCTGCGAAGGCACCAAGATAGGACAGCATATTTGCACCAGATGCTCCACTAGAGAAGAATCCTGCTGACACAGGCCTAAGGACCCCCTCCCATCCTCACTCCTTTGATCCCATGTGATCTTTTATGACTGCCTGTGCTTGGCATGAGATGACCCTCCTCTCATACTTAGTTCTTTCCCAGCTTTTAAAGTTTTGAATTCTCCTAACACAAATCTGTTCTAAAATCAAATACGTAGACCTGCAGGATCAACATCTGAGCCACAACAAGACTTCACTGTCATTTAAGTGAAGACCTCAAGCCCACGTCAGAGGTTTTAGTTGAGTCTTAGAACAAAGTTCTTATCTTCAACTTGGAGCACTCAGGTTTTAGACCAGCCTAACCCAAAGCTGGGTATTCTGACAGGGACTCATCAAATGCATCAGTCTTAAAAGGCTGGTCCAAGAAGGAATCCATATTAACTGCACTCTTTTATTTTCTGTTTAAAAGCCTGAATGCAATACCCAAGTTACCTTTACCAAGTAAGCCAGTAGGTGTGTCCACCTAAAACAGGTTCGCCACTCATCCTGCTTCCTCTCTCTTTTCTAGCCAAATTAATGGAAAATTCCCAGCACTACTAAAATAAAAAAGAGGTCTATGCACACTGACCGGAGAAAATAAAGATGAATGCAAAGCTTCCATCTGATGAGGAAAACACAGAGATATAAGGGATGTCTCCCTGGAAGCAGTAAGGGCAAAGACTCTTCAAAACTTCTGTTTCTGAATACTGGGACAGAAGAGTATGTTTGCACATACCATTCAATAGCTTTACTGCTTTGAATGGTTCTTCCGATTGGTGAAAGTGGCAGGATCAAGGAAGAAATTAATTTCTCCTTCGTTTTCAATCAACATCAGTATCATTGCAATAATCAAATACATCAACATTACAAAAATGAATTCACCTAGGATTGCTTCTGGAAGTGTTAGGAGTCAAAAAAACAGAGAAAACCGAGCCCTTATACTAAACCACAGCAATAGAAAAGAGTATGGTGATCCTCTGGAGGATTTTTACCCAACAGGATTTTCAACCTATGTTAAGCACAAAAAGGTAAACTTCTGAGTCATTCACATTCTATTTAGGGTCACAACACATATCTGTTAAGGATCTCCATGATAAATAAATGTAAGGCTCAGTAAGTTAGCTCTGTCAAACAGGTTTTTTTTTCTTTACTGGAGTGACTTAAGGAGGTCACAAGTGAGAAAGCAAATGAATAAGATTTTGCATTCTCTTGACTCAAATGACAAAAACATAAAACACAATACAATGTGTACAACTTAAGATTTCAAGGAAAAATCCTTCAAGCTCAGCAGCAGTTCGCAGCTTGTCTCTATTTGCTGTCACTCGAGATCAGAAGAGCTCACATGCACTTTTTTCCTTTTTTTTTTTTTCCCTTTCCTGCCCCTTTCAGTTACACTTGAGCTCTTTGACTGAAAAGGTCTGGAACAGATTAAAAGTCTAACCACAAAATAAAGAGTCTTGGCATATACTCAAGCCTGTCTGGGATACACATATACAGTGGGCCCAAAAAGGGAAGCTATGCACTAAGAAACCCTTATGCAGTCTTTTGGACATTTTTAACTTCTTTCACTTTAACTGCACAGCCTTAACATTTGATGGATTTTCAGTGTATACACCAAAAGTAGCTTTTGCCCTTAGAGTTGGACCATACTATTTACAGGAGTACAAAATAGTTCTAAGAAACAAGACTCAACTCACTCACAACCTCTGTCAATTAAAGCCTTCTCCACTCTCCTTTTTAATTCCAACTCATCATTGGAAACTATTAAAGTAATATGAAGAAAAGCAAAACACACATCCTGCAAGATTACTTAATTAAATAGAATTGACCTGCTTCTTTTAACTGCAAAAGGCAACACCAATTTTCAAAATGACTGCTTCCTTTTCAGACTTATTCACATATTAAGTAATTGTGCAGTTGCAAATTACCTACACACTCTCTTGCAACATGCAAACAGGTTGGCAACTCTGGGCAGTGTTAAAGCCAGCATGGACATGTGCCAAAGCTGACAGCCTTCGGCATATGCCCCACCTCTGGGCTCAAATTGCACAGTGGTTCAACCTGTCTACAAACTGGTGAGCAGTTTATAAACAAAGTGTGACAATCTGGTGTTCTCCCTAAGAGCAAACGGATGTTTAAAGAAAGCACTCAAGCCTACAAAACAAAAATGCCGAAATTCCTAACAGTCATTTCAGAAAAACAAAACAGAACAGTGACTGTTGAGTCTTCCAGCTCTGTGTTTATACGGCATTCATGGAGTTAATGCCTCTCCCAAAAGGGGCCCGCAGTTGTTGTTAGGTCAACCCCTGTAAAGCTTCAAAGGCTTTGTATCCCCTCAGCCTGACCTACTCAGTGATCTGCACACTGTTTTCATTTAGTTGCATCAAGTCCAAATCTAAAGCCTGAAAACCACAATGGTCTCTTCCTTTTTTTACCCCTACTGTTTTTTCCATAGCTCTGGAAAAATAACTAAAATCCAAAGGAGTCGAAAATAATACATTATCAGGAAAGCCAATCAAGGACAAATTAATACAGTTAATAAAGCTTTCATACAGAGGTCATGGCTTTATACAAAACCTGAAATTGTAATACCACCTTAAATATATCACAACAATCACTTGGACAGTGTAAGAAACTAGTTGAGAGCCTTGCAATACCATATACTATTGCTATTCACAGTCATCAGTGCCAATATTTTACTTCAGTATTTGCAGCTCTACTTTTCATACAGATCATTACAAAAAATGAGATAAGTTTTATTTTGTTCAATTTTTACATTTAGATCTTGTGGTCCCTAATTTACTGTTTCTGTTTCCAATATTATGTAGTCTTACCACCCAAAAATATTACTAAAGTAGAAACAACAAAACCAATAATTTCTCTTCATATTTTTTAAAACAGAAAGTTTTGTCATGATCATCACTATGACAAGCTGGAATTATAAGCTGGTATATCTTTCAAGTGTATTTAAACAGCATAAATTATTATTTGACAATACCCTCTTTAGGACAGTGTGAAGGAAAACGTTTGCTTGGGAATTAAAAGATTCTTCTGTGGTAAAGTTCTGCAAATTTAAGGAGAAGAGTGAGCTCGGCTGTACCTGACTCTAGGTTTCTTAATGCCACCAATTTGGGGAACTGGCAAAAATCATATGGCAAAATCCCAACCCCTAGTATTAGAATCTTTGGTGACAGACACTCCTACAGGTTATATGCTTTTTATCTTTTCTTTTTAAATAAGGCCTTTAGAATTCAATTTTTTTGAATACAAATATTTTAATTGTACTCTAGAAAGTTTTCAAAATATGCCTGCAAAATTAAAGCTGAGTGAACTGAAGTGAATCAAGAATTCTGAAGTGAGATGAACTTTTACCAAAGCGTGGGTCAAGCCTTGGGTCTAGCCAAGATGTGGTCTTGTTCTTATGGTTTATGTAGTAAATTTCTCCATCCTGGGTCATAGCTTGTTCCCATCCATCGGGGAGTGGGCCTGCAATATAGAAGGAAGGAGTTGATGGCGGGCTCTTGTTTGCTCCAGCTGAAATTGTTCTAAAAATAATTCCAACATTTTACATACATAACAGTACAAGAGTTTCAAGCTCATGTCTACCATTTCTGGGATAAGGGCAAAGAAGTGACGGGTGGGAAATCAAGGAACAGAAAGCACTTCTATCATTTTAATTTAGGATTTGGAGTTTAATTTTATAACTTTTTTTACATCCTTTCATATGCTTTTGACACTTCCTTTTGAGATAGCACTATGGTACAAAACCAGCAATAAGTCAAGCCTGCCAGAATGAAACCAGCATGAGCACCAGGGAAAAGAATAAGCATAGAGATGCTCTACTTCTCATGGGAAAGTTCATCTAGCAATTAAGGCCCTGCAGCAGCAACAAGGTTACACTGATGAGATCCTGAAATATTCCCCATTATCTTTCACAAACAATTAAAAAATTTACAAAACTAATTTTCATATCATAACTTTCTGTGAAAGCGTTCAAGGCTTAAGCAAGCAAAAACACAAAACCGAAGAACAGGAGGCAAACAAGTAACAAAAAACAAAGGTGAGAGAACACCAAGAGCAGACAGAGACAATGCTGGGAACAGCAGTGCTATGCTTCCATGACCAGGAAGGCACAAGCAGGGAAGCCTACATTTAGGAAGTGGTAAAAGGGAGGTAGGTGGTGTCCTGTAGTCCAGAGATAATGTCTGAACAGAGTCCTCAAGTGTGTTTCTTCTCCTATGTTACAAATACCAGCTTTCAAGAAAACCACCTTTCATTGCTATGCTGTTCATAAACCACTCTTTCCCATCTCCATATGATCATGTGCATTCATCTCCATTTTGCTCTGACTGAAAGCTACTCTTAAAGTTACATTCATCTGATCTTATTTGGCATTGCTTTACAAATCTATGGTTTCAAATTCTCATACTCATGTAGATATGGACTTTTAGATACAAAAATTCTTGCCCACATTTCAAAGAATCATAGAATGGTTTGGGTTGAAAGAAACTTTAAAAATCATCCAGTTCCAAACCCCCTGCCATGGGCAGGGACACCTCCCATCACACCATGCTGCTCAAGGCCCCATCCAACCTGACCTTCAACACTTCGAGGGAGGGAGCATCCACAGCTTCCCTGGGTAACCCATGCCAGCATCTCACCACCCTCAGTGTGAAGAAATTCTTCCTAATGTCTGATCTAAATCCTTCCCCCTTCCAATTGAAAGACATTCCTCCTCGTCCTATCACTACATGCCCTTGTGAAAAGTCCCCTCCTAACTTTCTTGTAGCCCCGCTTCAGTTACCGGAAGGCCGCTTTAATTAAGGTCTCCCCAGAGCCTTCTCTTCTCCAGGATGAACAACTCCAACTCTCTCAGCCTGTCCTGATAGCAGAGATTCTCTAGCCCATTATTAATTTATTAACATTTTGCAGTATTGTCAATCTTCCATGTCTGTTGTGTTCACTGGCCCCTGATAAAACCATTCTGTGATTCTAAATCCTAACATATTCACAGTTGAACATCACTGACACAGAAGTGAAAGCTCAAGTGCAAAGAACCCTGTACTTTGTGACCATACTCAAAGACCAGCGAGATTATTAGTGAGATGCTGTTTTGTAAGACTTGGGCACAGGAGCACAATGACAAGCAGAGAAGCCAACGAAGAACCCAAAGTCTTCCTTGTCTGCTAAGCCAACACCCTAGCCATGTAGGCAAACCTTCTCGCTACCATTCTCCTCAGAGTTCTTCTAAGCCACACATCCCTCAGAGATGAAACTCAGCAAGAAATTATCTTTTGAACTGTAAAGCCAAAAAACCCAGCTGGCTCTAAGAAAAACAAAACCAGCCTTGGGGTGTCAGTCCTGCTTAATATTGAGTGAAGCATATACTGGTCCTGCATGTTCCTTTCTAGTAAATAAGAAAACCCTGCCTTTGAAGCAGGATGCCCGGAGCTCGTCAGTCCACCTACCTGGTGGAAAAACACTGCTTATTAGACTCGATGATGAGTACCAGCTAACTAGAGACAAACCTGGGCAAGGTTCTCTTTGTAAACACGCAGAGCTGTAAACAGGACAGGAAAGCTCTGTCTGCTCACCTGGCTGTCACAGTAGCAAGTTGTCCTTGCTATGTGCCATTAACGGCTGCAGAAACAGAACTTTTTCTCTCTAGAAACTTTTTGGCAGTAATCATGGCTTTGCTTTCTTCCTTGGCTAGTGAACTGCTCTGATGTTTCTGCTGTAATCGTTACATGTTGAAATGGTAGTTCAAAAAATCGATTAGCACTGCTTTCTGTAATTCCTATTTGGTTTTGTGAGCAGTTGGGAAACCAGAAGACTGTCAAGTATGATTTTGTAACTGGCTGTCTGACAAACTCTGTATTAGAAGCAAGTGATGGAGGAAAAATGGAACACCATGGTGAAGAATAGAAGACACTCACTTAGGGCATCTAGGAAAATTCTTGTACAATTATATGTCCTTTTTCCCCCTCAAGAGGCTCAACAGGAACAAAATTCCCAGCATTAGCTTATGTTGAAGTGACTTAAGTTATATAAATTCTGTATCACGGCTCTTCAGATCTTCTCACTAAAGGTTCCATAGTTACTGCCGCCCATATTGCACAAAACCAGCCATGCTGGGTCTAAACAAAAGTTCATTTAGTGTGAACATCAATCCTGGGGTGACAGACAGACCTTACTGCTGAAAGCAGCCCTTTTAGTGACCGTCAGGCTCTATAAACACATAGACCTAAAATGTATAGTGGCTGTGAAGAGTCACTTGGCCGCCAAGTACCTCAGGTGATTTCTTGAGCCAGATCCTGTCTACTTAGAACCACAGACTTGCTTGCTTGGAAAAGACCTTTGAGATCATTGAGTCTAACCGTAGATGCCTAAAGTTGTCTCTTTCAAGTATGCTTCCAGCCTCCCCTTGAACCTTCATAAACATTTAGCACCAACATCCCTGTGGTGTGGTCTCCTACCAGCTTTGTGATGCCTCCCATTTTAATTGAACACAATCAACACAATCACAACCATACGCTTACAATTCTGTGAAATTATTTCCACAGGGAGAGACAATCTTTCTAGGGAACGTACCATTTACTGTGGTACTTTCAAAGACAAAGTTATGCAAAAATTAGATTCCAATTTCCAAATGTAAGCCATCCTTACAAAACTACTGATAAGGCCTATCTCTGTAACTAAATATTTATACAATACTGTAACTTAACATAAATACATGTAATTTTAAGTCTCTGGTCCATGTCTCCATTTTTTGTGAGATTTTGCCTTCTCAACGTACTATTTTTCCCATGAAACACAGAGGCTTGAACACAAAGCAGAGCTCACTGCTGGTGGACAGAAAGCAACAGGAAGAGTAGCAAAAGCAAAAAAAATTAGTATAGATTCAAGCTCTGCTAGGATATAAACTAAATCTTTCAAGTCCCTGGAGGTGTTCGAGGCCAGACTGGATTAGGCTTTGAGCAACCTGATCTAGCGGGAGATGTCCCTGCACCTCACAGCAGGGGGTTGGAACTGGGTGATCTTTAGGGGGCTTTCCAACCCAAACCATTCTAGGGTCTGATACATGTTTGTAAAATAAATGTAAATAATGTTGTATTTTATCACAATGGTTAATACACATTAGAGGGTATCCTAGACATTGAAAGAATATGCACGGGCAACCTAGGAACTCGAACACCTATATTCAGCAGGAATCACCTTCACCTAGCAGAAACACTGATCTCTAAGAAGCTTCCTAATTTTTCTCTGTCAAAGTTGCAATTTTTCCCTTCAATTACTGTCACTGTGATTCCAAAACTTTTTAAAATTCTATCAAAGTCTACAAAATTTAACTGAAGTCTACATTTATTGTGCCCAATCAGTAAAACACTATGGAAAAAAGGACATTTTTTGTAGATGAAGAAAGAAATGAATACTGCTGCCATGAAGATACTTCGAAACTCAAGTTTCACCACAGATCAT
Source organism: Dromococcyx pavoninus (assembly GCA_033558185.1). Taxonomy (NCBI): domain Eukaryota; kingdom Metazoa; phylum Chordata; class Aves; order Cuculiformes; family Neomorphidae; genus Dromococcyx; species Dromococcyx pavoninus. Next base: position 2,144,917 of record JAUMJL010000009.1, read on the forward strand.
ATGCAGTGTTGATTGTACACAAACCAGAATGTGTAGCATCACTGGTTACATAGAAAGGAAATCAGCACCCAAAGTGCGCAAGTATCTAAGAGCTAGAATTTTAGTTATTGGCATTTTCTTCCTTACCCTCCTGCCCCCCAAGGAGGGAAAAAACACTCAAGACTCAGGAATTCAAGTGTCCATTTTCCTACCAAACTTTAAGATTGCACTACAGCTTTCCCCAAGAGGCAATGGAATTACACTTGGTGTACAAACTTTCACTGGGAAGCCCACTTCCAATGCTGTGATGAAAGAGGAAAGACCAAAGAGGACAAAGACAGCAAATCTGCTCCAGAGCTTATTATCTAATATCTATGCACAAGCAGAAGAGGCTGAAGTAAGCAGTGCTGTCAAGCAGGAAATAAAAGTATATAAATATGACTGTTGTCCCACCTCGGACAGATCAACTGTAATTGAATAAGAAATAGGCATTGTTTACTTTCAAATTTACAAGGTTACCTCCGTAAATGCACAGGACAGGTTCCTGAGAAGAACAATACATGATTATTACTATATATATATATATTTTTAAATCAAGAAAGAAGAACATGTTTTTTTCCTTGAATACCTTTAAGGAAAATATGGTTAGAATCACACACACCAATCAGAACAATTAAGACTGACTTTTATATACATTTTGCATATTTAGAAGTAACAGGCGTGTTTCTTTCCATTACTGATAAGAAGATGGAATCCTATTTCACAGAAGATTAACCAGCAAATGCCATCTAAAAAGCCCCGTGTTTCTCTGCATACATATGGACCAAACATTTTAGTTGATTATATGCAGCAAGTTAAGTTCAGCAAGACTGAGACAAAAAATACCAAAGAACACCCAAAACAAATGAAAAAACCAAAATCCTCACTTTTCACATGATGCCCTCCTGTGACAGACATATGCTTGCTAACACTCAAAATCGTTCATTCACAAATCTTGCTGGGAACAAATGAAGCTAGTTCAGATGTTTACTAATTTCCTTAAAGAAACATAACTTGCAGTAAGACACCTGGATTCTCCTTCCATCTTGGCCGCCTCAAGAGGTGGAACTGCTTAAGAACAACCTAAAAACCTCAACCACATGCTACCTACTTCTCCCTCTCTCTTTATTTTGATTTCAAACACTTTTGACTTGCCTTCACCCTTTTCACACCTTCTAGTTCTGCTCTCTTCCCATTTCCCTTTAGCTTCATTTATTCTATTTATTCAGAAAAGACAACAGGTTTACCTTCAACACGCAGACAACAGCTTTCCGAGTTCTGTGCTCTCTCTCTCCCTCTTCAGTTTGTTTTCCTGTTCTTAATTCCAGCTAATGGCTAGATTTCTAATTCTGGGTAAATGGCTAAAGTTTCCAATAGCTTTCAAGACAGCTCCTATAAATCTTCACTCTTACGTTTTACCACAGCAATTTTAATCACAAGCTCCTATGGCAGTCTGTAATTAAATATACTAAAATCTGGAGAGTAACTCCTGATTAAGTGCTACAATTAATGAGCACAACACAAGGATGAACAGTATGGAAAGAAAAACATGCTCCCTTGTGGCATTTCAAACCTTTTTTTGCAAGTCAGTGACCCCCAGCTGTCACAATACTTACACCTGGTTTTTCCCCAACACCTCTCATGAAAGGCTTTCAAAGCACTGGGGTATGTTTCACTGCCAGCAAGATTTCGTAACAGGAAACTTCTGTCTTAAAGGTCTCAACTTTTATTTCCTAGTTCTTGAGGATGAACATCCAAATTAGAACATTAAGTAGTTTTATATTTATGACACCAGTACTCAGATTTAAGTTCCACTGTGTTGAAGTAGTACACAGTTACTTGATTTTTCCATTTCTCTCATTGTTTACGAGGCCACCAAAGAAGCATAAGTTACCATGAACTCAGTGGTAACAAGTAACAGAATCAGATCTAAGAAACTTAGTAAAAACAAATATATAGTCAAAATTTACAATTAATACATAAAGATTTGCCAAATTAGGCATCAGTAACAATCATATACAATATACATATATAAGCATATACATATATATCTCATATACAATAAATGCAGGTTCAATATTATTTAATTCAAGTTAAATGAGAGTAAGTGAAGGGTAAGCAGGTGCATCCAAAGAGCCAGATCCAAGTCATACAACAACTCATTAAACATAAAAAATAGTAACGCTATGTGAACACGCAAATCCTTATACACAGAAGTTCAGAATTCTTCATGCACTTTACCAAATTCAGAGCACTGGGGAAAACACTCTTTACAAGACTTTTAGTTAATATTCATATCAAGTTAAAAATAAATCTTTGGTGAACTTGTATGCAAATAAGTGCTTTCTCAAGTCACAAGGCAACCCACTTAAATGTCTCAAGTCCTGCATGAGCAACAGTATCTGTGCAGGAGCACTTGTTCACACACATCAGGCAATTCCATGTAAACTCTTGGTTTTCTTTTAAAAACAATCCTGATAGCTAGAATTTCTTTTAGATTTTTACCCCTTACAGCTAATCAGTTTATTTTTTTGCTAAGCACACTTAATTTCTTTCTAAGTACACAAGGTGAATCCTGCTTAATTCTTGGTAAAACAGAAGGTTTGTGGAGTTATCTCAAACCCCAGAATTTATGTCAATATTCAAACAGCAAGCATCTAGTTTTAGCATAACTAAGATGAGTCAAAAGGCACAAAAGACTAAGGGAATTGTTTCCTCCTGTTCCCTGTTCTTCTGAAATGTCCCTGCAAAACCAGGTCATCTCTGTTGCTGCATGTTTCCTGGGGTATGCTTACAGAAAGAACAATCACTGATATTATATTTTCACATCAGAGCATGAGACCTTAATTGCTCTGAATCATGACTTCCCGAACTTGAACAGGACTCTCATTTGTTTCAGGATAATCCCACCTCCTGTCTTACCCAGCAAAAAGCTCCATTAGCTTCCCCTCTGATACTCAGTCATGAAGAGCACAGCTTGGTCACGCCTGTTAATCTTTTGGTATTGTCTGTAGTATATAAATTGCAACATGAAACAAAGCTGTCTAAAAGAACAACAAAAAGCAGCACCAGAGAATAATCTTCATGAAATACAGGAACAGCAGACATACACAAAATGCAATCAAGACTGTGAGAAAATAAATAACACACGAATCTCAGCGACAGACAGAAGGTGACAAAGCACAAGGAACACCGCAGTAGGTGAACTAGCATGGTACCACATTTATCTCCTTGCTCTCTGCACCATCAGGACAACAGAGCTCTGAAAACATGTAGCAGATTCTATAGCAAGAACGAGAACGCTTTACTGCTGTCTAATGACAGCCCCCTGAGACCAACTGAAAAGCAATTCTATATTCCATGAAAAGATATCAGACTTCCTCAGCTAAAGGAATATTCATCATGATACAGGGGTTTGGAAATGAGAGGATAATAAGATTAAAACCAAAATGCCTCTGCTTCTAAAATAAGATTTTCCAGGTGTTTGCTTTATTCGTTTAGAGAAGGAAATGTAAATGAATGGGGACTTCATCAAGTCTAGTAAGTGAGCAGGGGAAGGCAGAATAAGACTCCAGAAGCACAACAGCTTTCATGTAAATTGACACTAGTTTAATGGAAATGATGGTCTACATTAATTTTACATCATTTTCAGTCATAAAAAATTAGACAAAAAAATCTGATTCTTTAGATTTTTGAATTATCTACTTGAAAAACTAGAAACACACACCAAAGAACTACCGGACACTTTCTGTTGATATTAAACATATTATACAAATTCTCTTATTTGAAGTATCAGCCTCTTGTTTGATAAATCAGGCATCAACAAATTTAGAGTTTAAAACCAGGATAACTAGAAGGACAATTGTGAGAGTTGGACTCTCTCCCCCAATTAAATTAGTTAATGGTATCTTCATTTGTATATGCATTTCCAAAAATACAAAGTTTGTTTACCTGACGCAGAGTTCATGATGTTCTGCTGCACAGAAGGACTGGTAGGAGCTGTAACATTCATCTGGGAAAGCATGGCCTTCCTAGGATCTTGCCATGTGGTTGTTTGATCAATGTGACTAAGATAAAACAAAGCGAGAGTTAGGACAGTTGTGCATTCACAAAAATGACCTGCTAGAACAGAAAGTTTAACAATCAAAGGTTAAACCTGCCACTGACAGTCACATTCAAAACCAAGCAAGAACTGTTTGGATTCTTTCCAAGCATCACAGTATGTCAGATTCTCAAACCCTTACCCTGGCCACCACCACCTCCCCAACAAACACCTGTAGCAAACAGAGTTAGGACAACGGTTAGATAAGGTTTAGCATGAATATCGAAAGCTAGACTGCTAGACTGCTGTACCATAAGTAGATATTGTACACCTGAACAAAACATTCTCCTCCTTTTCTCGTTGATTACTTCTAATTTTTAAATGTGACTTCAGTGTCTTTCAAATCAAGTCAGGTATGTCTGGAATCTAAAGCACAGTCCAATTAACTCAGCATGACGAGTTCATACTCAGTACCTAGTGAGTTGCGATGAACTGGCTAGTGAGTAATCTGCAGTGAGTAATCTGCAGCGTTCCCAGATTTTCTGTGGATAGACTACACCGTCAGATGATCTGATGGATCACATCCCTCACCGCTGACAACTGAACAACCTCTCCATGGTAATTTAAGTAACCAGTCACACTAGAGCAGTAACAGGAAAGTGATGTGCAGCTGCTTTTCAGCTTCATCTGAAAAGATGAGGATAGCTGGACTCTCAAGTCACTCAACCAGCCCTCTGCAAAACCTAATTTCACAATTCCGGAAACCCAGATTTATCTGTTTTGAAAGAACTGGAAGGTACATTCAGCACGTCATTCACAAATTATTCAATTCAATGAAAATAAAAGTGTAATGAATCATAGAACGGTTTGGCTTGGAAGAGGCCTTAAAGATGATCTAGTCCCAACCTACCCACCATGACCAGAAACACCTCCCACCACACCAGGCTGCTCAAAGCCCCATCCAATCTGGCCTTCAACATTTCCAGCCCTTTGACCATCTCTGTAGCCCTCCTCTGGACTTGTTCCAACAGTTTCATATCCTTCTTATGTTGGGGATTCCAGAACTGGACACAATACTCCAGGTGGTGTCCCATGAGAATGGAGTAGAGGGGAAGAATCACCTCCTTCAACCTGCTGGCTACTTTGATGCAGTCCAGGATGCGATTAGCACATTTTGCTAATGAATAACAAATGCACGGTATTCAATAACAAGCATCAACATTATCTTGATGCCATTAAGCAACACGGCTCCAAGAAGTACACGTGGACATAAATAAAACCACTAATACTGAGCGTTGACAATAAAGCTTGTAATCAATTCATCTAGAACTGGTATCAATTAAAACTCATATTCACGTAGCATTGTTATTGATCAGAAACCAACACATCAATAACTCTGCACCATTCTCTCTGTATATCAATAATCCTTAAATAATCTGGATGATACAGAATGCCCATTTTAATTTACTTCAGCAAAACCACAGCATTTACAGCTGCAATATAAATTCTACTGGTGATCTGAGTTAAACACTATGTACTCCAACTCACATCTCTGCTTTGTCCCCATGACTTGCATTGTTTGGAATGTATATTAGAGGATCAGTAAGTATCAATCAGGCTGTAAATTTCCCATCTTTTTTTTGGAATTCAATAATAAATATGCAGTAACTGTTCCCAGTTCATGGTTTATTTTATTTTATATTCAAGTTTAAGAGCTGGTACTGTATTATTTTGGACATTCTAAAAGGTTAAATACTTTGGATTTCACAGAATCACAGAATGATTTTGGTTGGAAAAGACCTTTAAGATCATTGAGTCCAACCATCGATCCAGCCCTCCTAAGTCCTCCACCATGTTCCCAAGTATGACATCTGCTCATTTTTTAAACACCTCCAGGGATGGTGACTCAAATCACCTCCAAGGGCAGCCTATTCCAATGCCTGACAAACCTTTCAGTAAATGAATTCCTCCTAATATCCAACCTAAATCTCCCCTGGCGCATCTTGAGACCATTTCCCCTTCTCCTGTCACTATGTACCAGGGAGAAGAGACCCACACCCACCTCACTTACAACCTCCTTTCAGGTAGTTGTAGAGAGCAATAAAGTCTCCCCTCAGTCTCCTTTTCTCCAGACTAAACAACTCCAGCTCCCTCAGCTGTTCCTCATAAGACTTGTGCTCTAATCTTTTACCAACTTTGTTGCCCTTCTCTGGACCCACTCCAGCATCTTGATGTCTTTCTTGTAGTAAGGGGCCCAAAACAGAACACAGGATTTGAGGTGCGGCCTCACCAGTGCTGCACTTGGATTTGGTCACCTCAACACTAGCATCTTTGTGAACACCAACATCTGACCTTGTCACCTTGCTCTGCACCAATGAGAAAGGAACCTAAACAAGTTCTGTTAGGATGTAACTAATTTGAACAATTTTCGAAGTGTATTGAAGGTGAATCAGGCCTATTTTCTCCTCCAAGAAAGGAACCTAAGGTAACTAGGTCAAATACACTTACATTGGAAAGAGATGGATCCCGAACTCTGTTTATATATTTGCATGCCTACAATATTCAAGAGGTTCTGGTTATAAATAAAGATCGTATCATTGGTCAAACTGGACAAACAAAACAGTTATTATTTTCTCCATCCCCATAGGAGCTAATTGCTATGCCTAAAAACTTACTAATGAAACTCTTAACTCAAATTAATAATAATGTGCTCCAATAAATTAGTAAATTTTTTTTAACACATTCTTTGATGTTCGGGACTTTGGTATCTCCTCCATAATCTCCTCCGCAAAATACTAAATTTTGTAACTACTTCATAATTTCAAACAAGTGAGAATGAGTAGATACACATTCAGAAGATTCTAAAATGGGGCAGCAGTCACCAAAATAATTAATTACATAGAATTATTTACCACATTCTAATCATTGAAGGGACTTTCTGTTATAAGGGAGAGTTTCACGTAAGTGGTTTTTAAAAAGTTTTGGTTTTAGATATGTATGTTTTACCCAGTCAAAACATGCACACAAACAATTCCAGGTTTAAGAGTTACAGACAAACTGTAGCAGGGTCACAAAAGAGGCTGGAATATTATTTGTATAAAAACATAATAATAAATCAAGCTGTTACTTATCTGCACGTGGCAGCTACTGCCAGTTCTCCCTTGTGTGTAGGAACAGCCCCCTACGGTACTACAGCGTTAATAATTAGAGTGGTGTCACTGCCACGTGAGTTTCCACAATACAGCTCACTTAATACAGGTACTATTAAGCACACTGTGTCTGTGTGCGTGTATGTTTTCGAACATTCACCTCCACTGAGAAATGTGCCACATGCAGCAAGACTTCTTTACTTCCTTTTTAGACTACTTGTTTTTAAAACAAGGCACAACATAGTAAAAATTGCCCTATACTTACTGGACTAGACAAACTCTTGTACTAGAGTACAGTTCTTCAGTTTTATTCTAGTCAATTTTTGCAAAGCAAAGAAAGCAGGTAAAGATAATACAGACGTCAAAACACTGCACAATAAATGCTTCACAGACTGTGTTTAAATTACAGTACCAGCATGTGCTATTCCTCCCCCTCTAGTTATGATTTGTTATATTTGCTCAACTCAGTTCTGGGAACAGTGGAAAGAGAGAAAATAACACTGCACCCATGATTACACATTTGTTAATTTCCATTTAACTCCTGTAACACTATGAACTTATAAAATATCAACCTAAGGTACACATTTCATAGCCTTTGTTTTTCCAGGCTATTTCAGTGTAGAGTAAGAAACAGAAGGAAAAAGTTGTCCCACTGCATCATAGAAACATTTTTTGCAGGTAACTGTAGGAACACAATAGAACAACATTCATAGAATCATAGAATGAACCTTAAAGATTACCCAGTTCCACCCACTCTACCATGGGCAGGGACGCCTACCACAAGACCATGCTGCTCAAGGCCCCATCCAACATGGTCTTCAACACTTTCAGGGAGAGGGCATCCACAGCTTCCCTGGGCAACATGTGTCAGTGTCTCAACACCCTCATCATGAGGAATTTCTTCCTAATGTCTAATCTATATCTTCCTCCTTCCAATTTAAAGCCATTTGAACAGCATTTTCGATTCCTAAAGACTGCTTATGCATACCTACAAAGTAGAGTTAATATTCATATGGAGCTGTTAACATGGAGAGCTATTTTAGGCAGCTGCAACTTCCAGCTTTTCCCTAGGTCAGAACAGTCAGTACATTCCTTACTTTACCAATGAACCAGTAGTCACCTTAGAGCAAACAGTCAAAGAAAAAAAGTCACCAAATAAGCAAGCTGATTACATTAAAATCATACTAATCATAAGGTTGGTTCAGTAAGACAAACTCTTTGTCCGCTCCCACTCAGCTCTGCACTTCCTGATCTACATATTCATTTCCCTCCTACCGTGCCTCCAAACCTCTCTTCTCCAGCGTGCCTCCAAACCTCTCTTCTCCAGCGTGCCTCCAAACCTCTCTTCTCCAGCGTGCCTCCAAACCTCTCTTCTCCAGCGTGCCTCCAAACCTCTCTTCTCCAGCGTGCCTCCAAACCTCTCTTCTCCAGCGTGCCTCCAAACCTCTCTTCTCCAGCGTGCCTCCAAACCTCTCTTCTCCAGCGTGCCTCCAAACCTCTCTTCTCCAGCGTGCCTCCAAACCTCTCTTCTCCAGCGTGCCTCCAAACCTCTCTTCTCCAGCGTGCCTCCAAACCTCTCTTCTCCAGCGTGCCTCCAAACCTCTCTTCTCCAGCGTGCCTCCAAACCTCTCTTCTCCAGCGTGCCTCCAAACCTCTCTTCTCCAGCGTGCCTCCAAACCTCTCTTCTCCAGCGTGCCTCCAAACCTCTCTCTCCAGCGTGCCTCAAAACCACAGTCCTTATATAGAATCATTAAGGTTGGAAAAGACCTCTAAGACAATCAAGTCCAACCGTGCCCACTAAACCATGTGCAAAGTGCCCTATCTACATGCTTTTTGAACACCTCCAGGGATGGTAACTCTACCACCTCCCTGGGCAGCCTGTTCCAATGCTTCACCCCTCTTTCAGCAGAGAAATTTTTCCTAATATCCAATCTAAACCTCCCTCTGTGCAACTTGAGGCCATTTCCTCTTGTCCTATTACCTCTCATTTGGGAGAAGAGATCAGCACCCACCTCACTACAACCTCCTTTTAGGTAGTTGTAGACAGTGATAAGATCTCCCCTCAGCCTCCTTTTCTTCAGGCTAAATAACCCCAGTTCCCTCAGCTGTTCCTCATAAGATTTGTGCTCCATGTGTTTTAACCTGTTCCATATCCTGAGTTTCTGAATGCTATATAACAAGAAGCCATGCAAAACACATTTCAACAGACCTGTTCTTTTCCGTAACTTCCAAATCACGCTTACCAACTTATGGAATACAAAGCAGGGAAACCCCCACTCATACAGATGAAGTGTTTAAATGAATCCTAGTATTACAGAAAAGAAGATGTCTTCATTTCTTCAGTATCCGCAACATGTGCACCAGGGTAATTTACTACAAACACTATGTATTTCTCATAATAAATTTAAGTATGGAAACAGGATGCTCTCCACAGGTAAAGATCACAGAATCATACACTAGTTTGGCTTGGAAGGGACCTTTGCAGGTCATCTAGTCCAGTCCCCCTGCAGTAAGCAAGGTCATCTTCAAGTGCTCATGGATATGGTTTAGTAGTGGTACAACTGGACTCAATGACCTCAAAGGTTTTTTCCAGCCAAACGATTCTTTCCCTTTGTTTTGAACAGCAACACAGAAAAGGTCTGAGCAGACGTTAAGAAGGACTCTGACACTAACACTACATTATCCTTCCCTGCACTAAACAGATTTGTTTTCTATATTAACTGCATTACATAACAACTACCCCAGTCCTTACATTCAATTTCTTCTATTTTACATGACTTAACCCATATCTTGGTAAAGCACTACTGTTAACCTCAACATTTAAAAAAACCCCAGGATTCAACTGTAACAATAAACTTATATCTGGCATGATATGTAGTATAGTACTATCAAATCAAATTTAAATTGCACCTACTCATGAATTAGAATCACAGCTCTGTACTATGTGCACAGACGAAAATGAGTAAATAATCATAGAATCATAGAATCTTCCTGTTGGAAAAGACCTTCGAGATCATCGACTCCAACCTTACCCATCTTCTGCTAAACCATGTCCCTCAAAAACTCATCTACCCAGTTTTTAAACACCTCCACGGATGGTGACTCAACCACCTCCTTGGGCAGCCTCTTCCAGTGTCTGACCATCCTTTCGGTAAAGAAATTCTTCCTAATATCTAGTCTGAACCTCCCCTTGAGCAACTTACGGCCATTTCCCCTTGTTCTATCACCTGTTACTTGAGAAAAGAGACCAACACTCGCTCTGCCACAGCCCCCCCTTTCAGGCAGCTGTAGACAGCGATGAGGTCTCCCCTCAGCCTCCTCCCAGCTAAACAACCTCAGTTCCTCAGCCGTTCCTCGTAAGACTTGTTCTCCAGCCCCTTCAGCAGCATTGTTGCCCTTCTCTGGACACGCTCCAACACCTCAATGTCCTCCTTGTAGGGAGGGGCCCAGAACTGAACACAGTACTCGAGGTGTGGCCTCACCAGTGCCAAGTTCAGGCACATAACCACCTCCCTTGTCCTGCTGGCCACATTAAGTCTGATACAGGCCAAGACGACATTAGCTGTCTTAGCCACCTGAGCACACTGCTGGCTCATATTCAGCTAGCTGTCAACGAACACCCCTAGGTCCTTAACTCCCAGGCAGCTCTCCAGCCACTCTTCCCCAAGCCTGCAAAGCTGCATGGGGTTGTTGTGTCCCAAGTGCAGGACTCAGCATTTGGTCTTGTTAAACCTCAAAACCTCTCGAGCCAATCGATCCAGACTTTCCAGATCTCTTTGCAGAGCCTCCCTTCCTTCAAGCAGATCAACACTGTCACACAGCTTGGTGTCATCTGCAAACTTGCTAAGGGTGCACTCGATCCCTTCATTCAGGTCATTAATAAAGAAATTGAACAGGACTGGACCCAGCACTGAACCCTGGGGAACACCATTCATGACCGGCTTCCAACCGGATTTAACTCCATTTACCACCACCCTCTGGGCCTGGTCATCCAGCCAGTTTTCTACCCAGCAGAGAGTATGCCCGTCCAGGCCAATGGCAGTCAGTTTCTGAAGCACAATACTGTGATAAATGGTGCCAAAGGCTTTACAAAATCCAGGTACACCACATCCACAGCCTTGCCCTCATCTATTCACAGGGTAACCTTGTCATAGAAGGAGATCGGGTTGGTCTGGCAGGACCTGCCTTTCATAAACCCATGTCGACTGGGTCTGATCACCTGGCTGTTCTGCATGTGCTGTGTGATAGCACTCAATATGATCTCATAATACTGTAATTAAAATCAACATCTCTAGAACAATCGAGGAACATAAAGATATTTTACTTCATAGAATAAACTTCCCAATCCAACATCTGTCTGACAATATCTATTACTGTTCATTTATGCCGGGTGAAACAAATCCTCATTCCTTCAAATATTTTCCATAATATCTGAAAAGTCATGACAGTCAGGGGATGGTGATCGTAAGATGGGCAACACTGTGCCCATTTTCAAAAATGGTAAAAAAGACGACCTCGGGAAATACCAACCCGTCAGCCTCACCTCTGTGTCTGGGAAGATCATGGAACAGATCCTCCCAGAAGTTCCATGTGCTTTAGCATAACACAGGGAGGTGCTCAAGGCCAGGTTGGATGGGGCCTTGAGCACATGGGTTTAGTAGGAGGTGTCCCTGCCCATGGAACTGGATGATTTACCATTCGATGATTCTATAAATGCCACTATGGAATTATTTTAGAGCTACCAGCAGTACATTTGAGTACATCAGGACTTCATGTATATACTGAAAGTTCTAGTGATGCTAGATGAAACTGAACATTTCAGCTTCTGAAACTACCATAAATTGTTTCAAATAAAAAAAAAAATCAACTTCAAACTAACCTCTTTGCCAAAACTTATATAAACTTGTGCTGTGCATAGGCAATGCAGGCTACCGACAAGATACCCACCTAGAGAATAAACCAGAATAGCTGCTTCTGCAGGTGCCTAACAACCCCTACAGAAAAATCATAAATACAGTGGTTTGACTACAGGGCAGCTGTGAAAGTGACTGTAGCTTTCAATTCAAGAACAGAGCTAGATGTAAATTCCTAAGAAGGGCAGCAATATCTAGAAGACCAAGATCAGTCTAAGACAGTAGATGGGTTAGGGGACCCCACAGATGAATCTTCCACAGTTCAGTTTCGACATGGCATGAAAGAAAATTTAGAGTAGAAACAGCCTCAGCATGGACTGCTCCAATTACTACTCTCAAAACTAGATTGTAGCATGCAGAGGATTCTGGGTTGTGGCTGATGATGTTCTTATATTACACATAACAGAGCAGATTCAGCTTTGCCTAAGGGTAGAAGCTGTGACAGTCTTTGTGCACCTTTTTTCAAGGGATTTGAAGAACTGGAAAAGATTAAAACACGAAACTAAATCTTCAGCTATATGGGCCATTTTTAATTAGGCACTGCGGACCTAAAAGTGAAGCAATGTTTCTTTGCTAGTGGTGTAGCAAAGTTACATCTTTATACCTTAATTAGCATTAATACATTGTTTGAAATGACACAAATTTCAATTCCAAGCAGCAACAGTAAAGACAAAAGCCTGAAAGGGAAACGCGACAGCTCTGTTAGCAATTATCTCTACCCCCAAAATTCAGTCCTCCCTCTTCATGATGAGAGAGGTGAGGCTCCGGCACAGGTTGCCCAAGGAAGTTGTGGATGCCCCCTCCCTGGAAATGTTCAAGGCCAGGTCTGACGAGACCTTGAGCAGCCTTGTCTAGCAGGAGGCAACCCTGCCCCATGGCAGAGGGGTTGGAACTGGGTGTTCTTTAAGGTCTTACCATGCACTGGAAGAGGCTGCCCAGGAAGGTGGTCGAGTCACCATTCCTGGAGATATTTAAAAGAAGGGTAAATGAGGTGCTCAGGGATATGGTTTAGTAGCAGACAGGTACAGTTGCATTTCAGGATCTCAAACGTCTTTATTAACCAAGTGATTCTATGATTTGATGAAATTGGTTCCCAAAAGGCAATTCTTCAGTTCCCCTGTGGATTTTTCAAACAGGATTATTTTCCGAGTTTCAGAATAAAAGGAGTAAGAGGCCATTTTCATTTCTTTCCATTACTTTGGAAAAAAGTTAAGAAACTGCATTAGAGAGCCTAGGAAGGAAATTCCTTGCTCTTACAGGTCCTTGTACCAGTTCAGTCCTTTCTCAAATTCTATAAAGGACTAAAAGCTGTCATCACATTCTGTATTGACATATTTATTTAATTTTAAACTTGCTCTCTAGGCTCCACAGCAGAAATAGAGGCTATATTTAAATGAAACCTCCCCCTTCTCTTTACCCTGCCTGAAAAGGTAAGAAGTTTGCCTCCCATGGCTAAGTCACTCAGTATATTCACATTTCATCTTTCTTCCTCTTCTTAATTTTAAATGAAAGAGATAAAGATAGATCACCAAGGAGCGCAAACTATAGGAAAAATTCCACTGCTATTTCAGGTGGAATTACTGTATTCATTTAACCTTCCAGATGCCATCCTGCTTAATAAACACAAGGAAAATCTCCTCAAGGTGCAACCATTTTGTCTTCTATAACACTAACAAGATTACACAAACATTTTCACATTATTACGGGAAGGGAAGATGATGTTCAGAAGTGACAGCCCATAAACCCCTTTAGAATTTCAGAGATAAAAGGACAAGAAACTGATATCTCATTTTTCTCTCCCTAGTTAGTTCTTAAAAAGAGACAAAGAAAGCAAGAAAGAAATCAAATGCCTTTTCGCGTGAACAGGAGCCAGACAATTTTACATCCCTTTCCATATACCCTATTTTTGGTTGCCTGAAGGTTTTCAAGTCAGAGAGGCTTGCCTAAGCATGCTGCAATAAAAGCTGCTATCGCCAGCTGCCTCAGTATCTAAAGGGGATCCTACCAATGCTGCTGAATAACCCTGAGGACAGTCACCACCAAGGAAAACAAAATATTAAGATAAAAAGATTCTTCAGGTTGTTTCCTTATTGCTCTAAGTAGGAAGTCTCAGAGGGCAGTTCAAACTGGTTGCTTGAGTGTTCAGACAATGATCACTCCCAGATGGCCTTGACAGGATGAGCTGACTCTTAAGAAACCATTAGGTGAGACCTACTAGAAATGAACAAATAGCTTTCTGCTACAAAGAATAAGTGAATCTGTTTTTCTTGCCATTAATATCATTAATATGGACCATTATTTTAAATGCATGCTTCAGAACTGACACTTCACACCTTAAATTCATCAGCTGTTTAGATGTTCTCAGTTTTAGTCACACAAATAGTCTTGTGGACTATCTTTTCTTCCATTTGAGACTGCAGCTTAGCAAAAGAATCGCAGAACTCCCCTATTTCCTTTCTTTATACTTACACATGGTTTTTTATGGGTGGTTTTTTTTAACTTCCACTTTTCATATTACAAGTTTTTTTTCATTCCTTTTTGACTCCTCCTTATTACCATGTCGCAGGGAGAGCTTTTTCCTTCTCCAGTTCAGACAAACAGTACATACTGATGAGACTGTGACAATTACTCTTGTCCCTGAAGACTTTGCAGATTGCCATGTAAAACAAAAAAAGAAAATCTTCCAACAGCAAGTTGCTGCCTGAATCAGTACTTGTGAGCTACCTACTCAGCCAACACTAGGCAATCTCACATACTCGCCAGCAGATTGTTCTTTTTCATCCCCCACACTTGAATTGCCTGAAGACAGATCTCCCAAGCTGTAGCACCAGAACAAACAGTTTTCTCAGCACCCGGATACAACACGTTGGCTGTGCTTTGAAAAGTTACTTTTATTTATCCATTGCATCTAGAATGGCAAAGACAATACAGAGCAAAAGCATGAGAAGAAATTAAGATGCCTAGATTATATAACTTAACATTATAGCTATATTAATTAAATGTATAGTATACTTTAATAGCTATTATATTTATTCTTAAAAATGTTTTCAACCTGAGAATTTAAGTTCCAGGTTTTACATTTCCTTTCACTAATCACAAAGAGCTTAAAGAGCATCAGTTTAAAAAGTATTTGAGAAGCCCATTATTAAATAAATAATGCAAAGTAGAACTGATTTTGAACTCAAATTTCATTTCAAGTTTCAGAAGTTATCAAATGGAAACTTTCATTTCTATTTTGTTTTATTATTAACTCTGCCTTCTGTCTAGAAACAAAAAATAAAGACACAAGTATTCTTTAAAAAAGGTCTTGATTTTTAGTTTATTCCACTAAATCAACATAATAAATACCAATATCTCAACTCTTATGCATTTGATTTGCAGTAATGGGATTTGCTTTCTCAGTATCTTTGGGTATACAGAGAATCAAATATTGTGATTATAAAATGTGTTAAACCTCAGGACTTAATTTAAAGGCACATTACTTAAATTACTAACAGTTCTTAAAGTACAAATATCATTTGGAGATTAATATTACAGTTTAGTTTTTTCCAAAAATTAGCAGCTAACATGTTTTATCAATAAACATAATTAAGTATATATTTTTAGAAAAACTGTTCAACCCTACCTTTAGATGCTAAAAAAGATCATAAAATAAAAATCACATTATCTCCAACTTTCACTAAATTTCAGTAGGAGATTTATAACAGTTGAAGTTCTCAACAAATCCTAAATAACTTAAAATTATCACCTTAACTTAAATTAATCCCAAATTTGTAATTCCTGCAGTCTTCATTTACTAGTTATGAAAATCAGTATTCAGACATTGGGCGGGGGGGCAGGGAAGGCTGCTGCTGCAGTGGGAGAAGGGAGATAAACACTATTTACTTGCACACATTTTTTAAAAAAGATGTTCTCATAAATTATATGTCTAGTATTTAAAACCATGCTTACTAGAAACAGGCCTGTCTAATACAATAGATATGAATACATTCTACCCATGTAAGAGATCAGAATATAGGTCACATCTCAAGTTAGCCATTAAAAATGACACGCAACTAAGAACAACATTATAATCAGCTCTCCTTCCAGCACAGTCCCTCCCCACTTCCTAAAAGTCCATCTTAGAGATTTCCCCAGCACAAACTTTATGCTTGAACAGTACGGGGTCTATTTTCCTTTTAGGAAGTGAGGCCAGCTATTCATACAAGCACTCCCTTACAATGTTTGCTGACCATTAGTCAGCACTTCCCCCTGAAACCATCCCTTTTCTCCATTCCCTCTCAGTTCCAAATGCCACCATTATCAACTTCCAGCTTTTTCCTTTTTTTTGCTTGCAAAATCCACAAACTATTTCAGAAATTCCCATGAAAGCACAGAAGCTTTTTTCAATCAGCACTAAGTCACTTTGAACTCTTGGACAAACTGAGCTCCTTTGATGTCTTATATAAGATAGGCTTTCTATAGCCAAAAGCTTTCTTATTACCATTCTACAGGGCTACTTTTGCCCACCAACCAGGTGGCCAAAATTGTTTTAAACCCTTCAATTCAAACAAAACTGTAAGTGCAAGCTCTGAAGGATGTTTAGGTTTTGCCTATTTCCTTGGGTTTGGCTCAGGATATAAAATTCCAGAGACAAAACATATTTGGTTTATAATCTGTGTTTGGAAGATACCTTGCTACTGATCTCAGAAATGCCGATATGCCCTCTCATAGAACGGTTTGGGCTGGAAAGGACAATAAAGATCATGCAGTTTCAACTCCCCTGCCATGGACAGGGACATCTCCCACCAGACCAGGCTGATCAAGGCTCCATCCAACCTGACCTTCAATGCTTCCAGGGAGGGGGCATCTACAGCTTCCCTGGGCAACCTGTGCCAGTGTCTTACCACCCTCATCAGGAAGAATTTCTTCCTAATATCTAATCTAAATATTCCCCCTTTCAATTTAAAGCCATTCCCCTCATCTTATTACTAGATTCCCTTGGACAAAGTCTCTCCCCAGCCTTCTTGTAGCCCCCTTCAGATGTTGGAAGGTCGCTCTAAGGTCTCCCCAGAGATTTCTGTTCCCCAGGCTGAACAACCCTGACTCTCAGCCTGTCCACCTAGCAGAGGTGCTTCAGCCCTCTGATCATCTTCTTAGCTCTCCTATCATATATGATTCATTTCAACAGCTGACAGGACATAACTTTTCTGAATTCTAAGCAGCAAACTAGAGAATAGTTAATGGAACAATATTCATCCCGATTCCATATTAACTTCTCACAAAGCAAGCCTTCATATATAGTTTACCCAGTGCACACCCAAATGGTGTGGACTGCAAATAAACACAGGGTTACAACAGAGCTTCATCACAGGGACTCGCTGTCACTGCAATCTTCACAACATATATACTCTGGCCCTTTCAACTCAGTAATCCGGATAGTAATCTTTAGATCAGAACACATAAACCAGTATCTGCAGGCAAAAACCACAGGAGAATGAAGCACCCAATATCTTTTTAAATTAATATATCTTCATAGTCATCCACAATTTGGCTGCTAAACCTAACACAGAGCTGATACAATCCCTTTGTTCTGCCCTGATCCAGTAATTGTCAACATTCTCATAAAACGTCAGATCTGTATTTGGTGACTGGAATCAATAGCTTCTGGTCACCATGTACTGAAAGCTTTTTAAAGTAGATGTCATTTTTTCACATCAATTTTGTATTCAGAATTCTGGAAGCACTCTTCTCTTTAGGCCCCAGTTTCTTAGTTTTGAACTGAGAGGCTTGAATAAACCAAATAAAGTAAACATTAACTTGGCTAATGCTTACAAGCTGTGGTTTAACACTTTATAGTTCCAGGTACTTAGCCAGTAACTTCCTTCCAGAATTTATCACTCAGGAGTTCAGTAGCAAACATGCACTGTTTAGTGTTATCTTCAACATTTATTCTGCAATCACTTTATATCACTACACAGGTCATAATTTTAAACTGTATCTCAAAACCTTTTAAAAGTAAACTGTATTTTAAAAACAAATAAATCTATTTCTAGATATTGTGACTCTAGTTCTATAAACTGGCACATTACACCTTCTAGTCACTTTTCTCTGACACCTTGTTATTCTTTAAATGTATTTTCTTAAATCTATTACTTCAGAAAATTGTTACAAAATATTTATGTTCAAGTTACAATTGAAAAGCACAGTTACAGATCTGACAATATCATGTTATTCTCCACAAGAAACTTACTTGCATTTTCACGTATTTCAAGAAGAACAAGACCTAACAGCATAACAAGGGCAAGGTATATCTGCAGAATATGGCAAAATATCCAGTGTGGAACTGAGAAAGTGGATACAGCCCTGGAGTTGAGTGGCTCTGTTTTGGAGGCCCATTTCTTTGTCCTTTATTTCTCCTCATCTCTGACTCTACTACTTAAATTCTGAGCTCTTCAGATCTGCAGTCTTACTTGACTAACTAAATAGACCTTGATCACAGTAGTCCTGTAATCCTGCAACCTATCTGGTAACTCACATACTCTACTACCTTGAACAGCTACTTGGACAGCAGACATCATCCAAACAGCCAAATATCACCTTCTGAGCTGGCTGAAACCCGCCACTGCCAACACTGATCACACACGAGAGGAGGACTGAAGGCAGAGTCGTCTAGCTCACAGAGCAGGCCAAGAACTGTCTTCGGCAATTTTCTCAACACAATCAACAGGGGAGGTGTTAGTAAGCAGATGTGGGATTTGTCCTTTAAACACAGTAAATGTAGTGAAACCATATCACGCCATCAGTACACACAAGACAAATCTGCTGATGGAGTCACTCTCCTACAATTTACTTAGAAATGAATTGGTGATGAGGGACTTCAAGTAAATCAGTTTCCTGGATATCTTCAGCAGCAGCTCGAGGGAAGCAACTGTTCCCCTCTACTCCCCTCTTGTGAGACCCTACCTGGAGCACTGTGCCCTAGTGCTGGAATCCCCAACATAAGAAGAATATGGAACTGTTGGAAGGGGTCCAGAGGAGAGCTTCGAAGATGATCTGAGGGCTGGAACACCTCTGCTATGAGGACAGGCTGAGAGAGTTGGGGTTGTTCAGCCTGGAGAAGAGAAGACTCTGGGGAGACCTTAGAGTAGTCTTTCGGTACATGAAGGGGGCTACAAGAAAGCTGGGGAGGGACTTTTTACAAAGGTACGTAGTGATATGATGATGGATAATGGCTTTAAATTGGAAGGGGAAAGATTTAGATTAGATATTAGGAAGAAATTCCTCACACTGAGGATGCTGAGACACTGGCACAAGTTGGCCCTGGAAGCTGTGGATGCTCCCTTCCTAGAAGTGTTGAAGGCCAGGCTGGATGGGGCCTTGATCAGCCTGGTCTGGTGGGAGATGTCCCTGCCCATGGCAAGAGGGTTGGAACTGAATGATCTTTATTGACCCTTCCAACCCAAACCATTCTATTATTCTGTGATGAGATGCTAAGTATCTTATCTGAAAATCACTGCATATGTTGGGGTTAACAGATGTCCTGCAGGTGAAGGCTGATAAAGAACAATTCACACAAAATTAAATCGTGTCTACAGAAAATTAATATGCCTCCTATCCAGAACTGTGCAAGGATCTAATAAAATGTTTAATTACTGAAAATTTGTAACTATTTTGTCAGACAATAAAACTCATTTAAAATTTCTAAAATTGAAGGACACTACTCTAAAACAATGCAAATCTGAAAATTGATTTACCTGGGTCCATAATTGTGAAGGTGATTCTTGCATGACTAAAAATAAATGAAGAAAATCACTGTGATCCACTTCAGCACAGTAATAGGGATGATTAATTCGGGAGTGGTAGAGGAAAGGATGAAACATCAAAAGAAAGTGAACACTGCAAATCTAAAAGAGGAAACATGACTTGCAGAGCAATCTGGCAATCTGGTAATATCAACATCTCCTAAGGAGCCAAGCTTCATGAAGAGCAGCTGAAGTAGCCAAGGCAGCAGGCTGAAATCTGCAAGTTTACAAACCACAGGAGAAATCTTGCACTGAATGAGCAAAGTGAGATTAAGTTGGGAGGTGGACTCTGACTGGAATGGGAGGAAGTACTGAATGAAAAACAGTATGATACCTCTCCTGTTCTCACACAGAGGAGGAATAGAGCACTTAGGCTCAGGTGGGAGAATTTGTTGAGCAGAAAACTATCACAGAGAAGCAATGCCACTTATCAGACTAACTATTGTAACAGAAGGATATATCTGAAGATCAGTAAAAAGAACATAATGGAAAAGAAGATAAAAGCTGATATAAAATTTCACCAATATAAGAACAGATTTTTTTAAGCCTGTACAATCCAAAGTAAAACTTTGCATACTTGCAAATTAAAACCACTGTTCCTTCTATTAAGAATCTGAAATGTACTGTAGGCACCAGACGAGAAACAGAAAAATTTCATCAAAAGCTGCAAAGCAGTAAGTTTTACCGTAGAAGTACAGTATGTCAGCAGCATACAAGCAACATCCACTTCTCAATATTAGAATGATTTTTTTGAAAGTGTTGTACAATTCCTTCTTCTCTTTTGAAAATCTTACCCCGAAAAATAAGAAATGTTCCCTTATTCTCACAAGAGAAATTACTAAACGGGACTCTAACTTCACTGTAACTGGTAATAATGAAGACTTTCCCTTAGTTTTGAATAGAAAGATTTTCTAAAATTATGCAACAAATATCCCAAGACCCTCCAGAAATATGTGTATATTCTACACAAGTTGGTGGTAACATTGTTCTTGGAGCAGAGAAAGCCAACACTGACTTAGCAGTTTTGTGCACAAAGCTGCCCATTTGCTCCTTGTTCTCCTTGTTTTTGCTTTGCTGATCAAAGGAGTTGTCAAGTTTTTTCTTTACCGTTACAAGGCAGGAAAAATGGCTCTCCTTGGAGAGGCCCCTTGTGAAGGTCACAAAGGTTAGCTCCACAAGCCCTGGAGTCTGCTCTGATGCTGGAGTGATTGGCTGGCTTCCCTGCAGTTACACTGCATTTCCCCTCCTTCACAATAGTCTGCTGGTTATGGAAACTAAATATGAAAGAACATGGTGGGGGAGGAAAGAATTTCTATGGAGACACAGTTGAAAACACTCAGAACTTCTACGTGTTTGAGCAGCCTGAAAATCCAGCATTCTAACACATTTGATTTCTTTCTGGAAAAATCAAAACAAAAAAAGAGCATACACCACCCCACCCCCCCAAAATAACAAAAATCTGAAAGGAAAATATTTTTGCTTCTTCTTAGAATACAAGCAAATGCACATTTGCTCTGCAATGGCCTGGAAAAAGTTATTTCTTGAGATGTTCACTTGCCCCATCCCTGTATTTAATCAACTGGAACCCACAGCTCACACCCTCTTAATGAAGACTGAAATGAAGCCAACTGATCAGGATTCAGATTTGTAGCACTTTACAGCTCCTGAGCAGTATCACACCAGAGACATTTTTAAAATCCTACAGAATATACAAGAACTTATTTATAGGCATCAGTTCCCAATTACTTTTAGGTCCTAAAATTAAGTAGTGGAGATATTTTGGAATATCCAGCAAAATGATCATTACATTTCAGATCATGGGTTAAATACACTCCCCATTTTCTATAAATTCATATCTCCCAGTCCACAGGCAGGCACAACTATTGAGGTTTTTCTTAGACATAAAAAATCTAACCCATAGTGTTTACACTAAAAGCTCTAGCCACTTCAAAGCACTTGCTGCTAGGAAACAGATTCAATACTAGTCTAAGCAGGGGAAAGTAGCATAAATTTTGTATATTGAAGAAGGAGTTTTTTGAGACTTCATCTTTTGGAAGCACAATTTCATATCACTTTACAAATAAAACTTTGATTCTTGGCATTCCTCAAAAAGCTTTCTTACCACCCTGAAAGCCAGGGCATGCTCTTTCCTCGTGTCAAGTTCTGCCTTCAGTGCCATCAACCAATCGTTTGGACAGGTGAAGCTAATTAAAACTCAGTCATCCATGTGTTTGATGCTGGACCCACCTCTGCAGCTGTTTTGAGTTCATTATGTCACCAGGAGTCAAAAGTACTTCCAGAAGCAGTCAAGTTGAACAGTCCACTAAGCAGATATTTCAATCAATTAAGTACTCTCAACATTTAACAATATCCAGTAGTAAAGAAGCTCATACTACAGTCTTTTCTTCCTATGAGTAATCAACAGGCTTCCTCTTCCTATCCAGTTACCTCTGTTCACAAAAAATCTTAGAAGACAAGCCCTTTGTATCGGCAGACAGCAATAAGTGTATGACAATGCCAAAATCCTAAAGAAACTCAACTGAAAACAACAAAATGCATCATTAAAGAAGGAGGAATACAATAGTTAATATAATATCATAGAAGTGCAAGTGGGATTTTGACCCAGCTGCTTTGATCTATTCACCCATAAAAATACATAGGAAGAAGCACAGACACCTTAAGGGGTCTTCAGAACTACTTCACCTACAAGTCCAGATTCAAACGCAGAAGCATCAGGAGAGCAGGGAGAAATCTGCACTACAGACGTACTGTAACAAGAAAGCAAAAGGAATATACAGCAAAGAGTTGCACCTGATCATCACTAATATTTATTGGAGGAACTTTAAAAAAAGCACAAAAACACAACACTAGATTCCGCTCTTCCTCTTTTGCCAGAAGGCTTTTATGACCAATACTTACCTATTTTTTTTTTTAGCTGGTGTAATAAGAAATAGCACTTCTTCCTGAAAATCTTGCCAAACCTCCCTGGGGGCAGCTATGAAGGCCAGCACACCTAACATCTACCAAACTCAAGCCCTCTTCGGCTCCCATATAAATACCAGGTGCACAACGTGCTGACCAGCAGAAGTTAAGGTCACCAGATTACCTGAAACACTCACAAAGCTAACAGATCACTTATCTTTCAAACTTGCCATGACAGTAAAACTCAAGAGGAGGAAGAACTGACTCAAGAACCAGTAACACAAGCCATTTGCTAGCAGGCACACCTTTGACCACCTCAACACAGGACAGAAATTTCTTTTCCTTCTGGCTGATGTTGCTATGCAGGCAAAGTCTCCTATGGCATATGCTGTGTGAAGACTAAGGCACTTCTAGCCTTGCCTTTGTTATTCAGATGACAGAAGTACAAGGCAAGAAACTTCCTCTTCCCACCACCTACTGAATCCACACTCAGGGCTCTGCTGATGTAATTACATCTTCTGAGAGGTACTTACGTGATTACATTAACCCACTCCTATCTAAGGAATTAAATTCAGTAGCTGGTAAAGGTGGAACACCATTGTTTTACCAACCCCCCTGTATTCTTAGAGATATCACAACGAAGAAAAAAAAAATCAAACCAAAACAAAAAATACTAAAATATCCAAGAATATCAAAACCAACAGAAGACACTAAAAATGAACAAAATAACGTTCCATAAGCAAACAAGGCCAAGCCCCCACCCAAACCTGTGGCATGGGAGAAGGCTAAAGTTTAGGGCTATGGTTTTGTAAGTTTTTATGTAAAGGTTCAGATTGCTGTAATTCTTTAATGATGACACAACCCGGTCAAGGAACAGACTCACTGTAACCAGTTGCTTCTTTCTGCTCTAGGTAAGGCAGTAGGAACTTTCAAGACAGCTTTGGAAAGCAGCCCCCTTCAAAACACATTCAGAAAATGTAGAATACTTCCTCGATACAAAACTCAAGAAATACAAGAAGCCATCAAGTGGATGCAGTACCAAGTGCCCTACATCAATCCTGAAACTGTACAAAACAAAAGAGGTCCAGAGCTACAGCCTTTTTACGAGCAAGTTAAAATTCCAGGGAAATTACCAAAACTAGCCCAAACACCTCTCTTTCTCAAAATTTGAACTGTAACGAGTTTCACATATGGCAAGAACTTAACTATTTTACTAGGTACCTCAGTTTCTTTCATTTTTATAACTTACAATGTAACCAACAGGTCAATGAGTTCACAACTTATAAATTAACAAAAAATTACAGAAATTGATTACACAGAACACGAAAGAAGAAGAACAAGGACAAAAACAAGGATGCAGATTACAATCAGCTAGTTTCACAATTTATTTCAGCAATATAGACGACTCAACCCATCAAATATCACAACTGACTGTCAAAGTTGGGTTTTCAGCTTAAACTATGACATGTTTAATTTTTTGTATTCAGCATATAAACAACAGTAAACCTAGTGGCCAGTGTTTCTGGGAAATTTCAATTCTGACATCATATAAAAATGCAATAGCTGAAATTTTTATATACCAGAACAACTGAATCAAAGCAATCTTACAACAACGTAATTAGAATCATAGAATCACAGACAGCCTCACATCCACCCATGCAGGTAAACCTAATCAACTACAAACAAAACTGCAAAATGCTTTGCTCCTGATGTTTTAACTTTACATGAGAATACAGAGGTTTTCCAAAAGGAAAGGGAAGCAAGAACAAAGAATCCAACAAAAACAGATATGCCAAAATGCTTGTAGATTAGATGAGTGGTCTTCAAACTTTTTTGGTCACAAAGTGTACCAGTAAAAAATTTTTGACTATGCACACTCAATGCATGTACATTTATAACACGTGTACCACATAATATATTATGTACATTATAAAAAGACTTTTATTTGTAACAGGGATGATGTTTGTTACATTCCACCAAATGTCGAGACTTCTTCTAGTGGTGTAGGAGACAAGGGAGGAGACAAAGCAAAGCTGGCAGCATTTAACACTGCAAAATATTATTTTACAAGTGATTATATAGTTTCATCTTTCCAGTTAGGAAATCCATTACAAATACTACTTGAAAATAGGAGTCTCATACTGAAAGCTGCTGGAATTTCTGTTACCTTTCTATTTTCATAACTGCTAAGAGAAGTCTGACCTGGAGTTCGTTCTCAAGGAGATCCAGTCCTGAGTTATCCACAATAGGATTTGGAGAAAGGAGGAAAAAAAGGTTTATTTCAAAGCCAAGTCCAAATCCAGAAAAGAAAATAAAGTCATAGCCAACAATGAACTCAGACCTGACATAAAAGGCACAAACTACACAAAGACAAGGTTTCCCCACTCGCTGCTCACTGCAGAGAACAAATACTTCAGTTTGACACAATTTTAGTATCACCAACTCATATCAAAAAGGTGATCAGCCAGTCATTGATTGCATTTTGAAAACTACTACCTCAGAGGATGCTGACAATAGCCTGAATGATGGTATTCTAAGCAAACAGAACTATGACCATCTATACAGGTATTTATTTCTTCTAAATGTTACTACTTTTTGCTAGATCAAATGATTAGGTGCTCAGAAAGTATTCAAGTTAACAAGAAGTGGGACAGGTTGGAGATTCAGCATTACTCCTAAGCATTTTTGAGTCACTGGGCCACAAAGTTCCACTTCAACATAAGGTTAAGCACAAAAAAAAAGGCACGTGCCCAGGAAACCGAGACAACACTTTGACCAACTTAGCCTTATTTTGATCTAACACTCTCCCAAGCACATAGTAGTACCACCTCAGGACAGCCATCGGACTCAAATTCTGCATCAGTATAGTTATTTCAAAAAAACCCTGGTGAAGTAGCAGGGAAAATTATGGTCCACTAACTAAGCCCACATTTGTCATGTGAGTGCTATTTATAATATCACATGCTAGAACTTGTTCCCAAGCTAGCTAAACCTACATGCTTAATTGACTCAATAGACAATGCTGTATTGTCAAGACTAATCTTTTCCTACAGGCTACAGTTTCTAAACTGCGAACACTTCTAAAGATTTTAATTTTCTTAGCAGTTCCAAATCCAGAAAACTTCAAAATACATACACACATACAGAGTATGCATTTACTGTATTAACTAACACTAAAATCCACATATCCACATGCAAACTCAGCCATTATGAAGTCCAAGCACTTTAAAGAACATGTGAGCCAGCAGGTTCTTTAAGTTCCTATTTCAGAGATGCAAGACAGAAGGAGTAAGGAAGAAAAAGCCTGGCAACTGATTCAAGTCACCAATATACAGCATGTGATACATGCAGCAGCACCTTAGATTTTCATTAAGTCACATTACAAAGTATTTGTTTTAAGTTACTGCTTAATAGTAAGGTTCTAGGAAGAAAGAAATCCACGTCTACAGTCTAAGAAGTTGTCAGTTAAGAATTCATTTAAACAAAGACTAGCTCTAAGGCTGCAGACAGACTGAGTTGCTGGCTCCTGCAGACTGCTTTTATTCATATCCATGAAAAATGCATACAGGAAAAAAAGCAAACTTAGGAAAAAAAGTAAAGAGATCAGAAGTTTTGCAGGGTAAACGGGTTTCATGAAGTAATTAGACAGTGAAATGGAGCTTAAGTTTTTAAATATTTGTATATCAACTATTGAAACTGCTGAATTTTTGGAACTGAAGTGATCCAATTACTGTTTATTTCAAACAGCAAACTGGCTCAATCTCTTTTACATCCAGCTTCAGAAAGCTGAATCTTGGGACCCATCAAGCAATTTTTTTTTTAATATTCCTCCTGCATCCCTATAAAGTGATGAAAAGAAACACCTTAGAGAACAACACTGTTAAATCTCAGAAGGTCTTGAGAAGCCTTGGGAAATGACAAATGAAGAAAAAATAACTAAACTATGCCTTCTCAAACTACTGCCACATGTAAGCAACTAGCAGAAACGGAATCTTCCTAATACCGCCAAGCAACTCTAAGGGCACCTGAGTTCTTGAAGAAACTGAAAGTCAATCAGCTGATCTAAATAGCTATGAATAACATAACTAAATACACCCAACAGTTACTTTGTTGTTGACAAAGTCATGCTAAAAATTAAAGACATCCATGGAGAGATGTACACATATTTTTCTGTTCAGACTGGTTAATGTGTTTGTTTCAAATTGTTGTAGTTAAAATAATGAAGCCTGGTTTGGAATTCACTCTTTGTTGCTAGTATCTCAACAAGCTACCACTCAAAACCAAAAACAGTCTTCTTTTAAATGGCAATGCCTCACTTTAAAGACAGGCTTCAAAAGAATGTAGTCAAGTATATGCAACATTTCTTGAATACAGCAGTCATGAATGACATTGGCTGAGCATGCTACATCCAGCACACTGGAGATAAAGCCTGTTTCAGATAGTCTGACATATCTCGTGCCTCACTGTTGTGCTTCAAGCTGAAAACAACCTTCTAAAAACAAAAGAGTATTCAATTAACAACCATGTCTTTCTTCTATAACACATCTCCCCCTTCTAATTTTACATACCAAGCAGCCATGAGACTCATATTGCAGGAGGATAAAACAGCTTTGC
Organism: Dromococcyx pavoninus; assembly: GCA_033558185.1. Taxonomy (NCBI): domain Eukaryota; kingdom Metazoa; phylum Chordata; class Aves; order Cuculiformes; family Neomorphidae; genus Dromococcyx; species Dromococcyx pavoninus. Next base: position 2,172,359 of record JAUMJL010000009.1, read on the forward strand.
AAAAATAACATTATTATTCCCTTTCATAATATATTGAAGGGCATCTGGTCCCATTTGTTTCCCTTTTTTCTGATCTTCACAAAAACATCATTATTCAAACTGATTGTAAAAATTAATAGAAAAAGTTGCAGCTGGAAAACTGCTAAATTACTTAAAGCATAAAAAATGGACTCCAAAAAGTCACGCCATGCTGCAAAGATGTTCTTCCAATCACCACAGAGTCTAACGATATTTTGACAAGACTGCAATTATGCTTCTGTTACAAGAACAGATCTTGTTCTCCTCGTCTTGCCAGGATAATACTGCTTTTAATTAATGCTTTTGTTGTGAAGTGTATCCTCGGGCAGTAATAAGTTTTATAATAATTTCAGTATGTAGCATGTATTTCTCCACACCATTTTGTCAAAATTTCTCATCCTTTGGCCTCACAGATAATGACCAAGCCCCACTTCCCAGAATTGTTCAAAACACGGTTAAACACTGTTATACCTAGACATGTTTTAACAGTGTCCTGCTTTGTATGATGTTTTCCTCTGCTTCCTTCAAGAAGAAAGGAACATTACATGCCCATCAAACTGGTACAACCACAAAAGAATCAAATTTCCTTTTATATACCAGTTCCCGTTTCATTTTCAGGAGCAGGCACACACATCTTCTCTTCAAACAGTTGATAAATGCTTTTTAGTGTATTATCTTTTAATTAGAGTTATAACCATTGCCAAAGTGCTATAAGATTCTGATCTTCAATTACATTTACTGATCACTAAACCTGGGTAAAACAAACAAACAAAAAAGAAAAAACAGCAGCTTTTATTTTTATAATCCATGCATAAATCACCTCTCAAATGTGAAAAGTCTTGCTAAAGGAAGTTATGAACCAGAGCTTCAGCAAACAAACGGGCAATTACTGAAGCCGCAGAAATCGGGATACATATTTATCCAAAGCCTGAGACAACTACAGTACTATCTGTGAAACGTCATGAAATCCCTGTAAAGCAAACTAGGTCTCATATTTAATTCACAGCCTCTCTTTACCACAAACAGCTGTGAAGTAACTAAGTAAATTTGGCCCAAATGTTATTAATTAATAAAACTGACTGTCTAAAGTAACTCCACAAGAAAGTTCAAACCAATTCTTATATGCAAATTAAAATTGGCTTTACGATGTGTCTGGATAGATTGCACAGACTTTTGAAACCATTCTAGGATTCCTATATTCCATTACTTTCTTATTACTCTAATAAAACAAATACAATATTCTGTCTGATCTCTCAAAAGACAAAATAATTTCCGAATCCTTTCTTCATTTCATGCAGAAATAATCTTCATTTTCTCCTCCATGGTCTTTGCACGACTTCACTTGAAAGCAAACATTTAAATAGAATGGTATTTGGTAAGAATAAATGCACATATTGTCAACAGCGAAATTCATAGATTACATTATCTGGCCTGTATCAGGAGTGGCAAACTAGGCTACAGCCATATCTACTGTTTCCAAATTCTCTTGCTGTTGCTAGAAGGAGTATTTGTCTACAAGTGTTCCACTTGAATTTTTTAGCCAGGTTAGACTTGTTTGAGCAACCTAAAATCTGATGAACTGAACTTTAGATAGTTTGCAAAAAATATTATAGTTTAGTCACACTTTTCAGTGTTTAATAGAATATCTGAAGACAGACAATGGTATGGGCTTGCTTCTTTGTTAGCATCAGTTCCTCCAAGAATAAACAACGACAAATTCCCTCACTAGCAGACCTGCACCTACATGTTTCTTGTTTTCTTGTTTACCCACATCAATTGCTGTTGGTCAGACACTCAGTATTCTTCATCATCCTACTTTGCCTATGGCAAACAGAACAGTCACCTGTATTTCCTGAGCAAAAAAAACACTGCACAATACAAGCCTATCCCTTCTCTTAGGCTAACCTGACTATAGGAAATAAAGCAAGAGTGCTAGTTTTGTCACTAAAAATATAGCACACTGTACAGGCATACAATTAGCATTTCAAACTGTCATTGTTACATTAAAACAAGTTAAGTATTTACCTGTTTTATTGCTTTTGTGGAACAACTTTGCTTCAACACAAGGAAGAAATGAAGAAAAGCCAATTCTGTATTTTTCAGTTCAGTCTCCCTATAAGTCCTTCTTCGCATTACCTGCCGTACAAATTTTTACCTTGTTCTACACTTCAACCTTGCTGGTAGCTGTTGCTTTGAGAACTTGCAAGCTGTTCACCACCACCACCCAAAGAGCCCCCTCTCCTCCAAAAAACAGAACTATGGTGTGGATACAGTTAAGAACAAAAGTATGCGATTACCTTCTTCTTAATAAAGCTTGCACTTCTCATAATTTATTTCTATTGATATAGATCACCAGAACATCTGAGATTTTTGCTTGCACAGGTGTGCTTAGAAAACTTTTGAGAACAGGAAGGCACTTATTCTGACTTTTACCTGGACCAGTAACAGCCACAGTCACAACAAACCTACTACTTAACTAGTACGCTAGTTTCAGATTAAATAACCCACTTAAAAATAGAACAACTCAGAACTTCACTTTAGATCTAAACCACTCTGTTTTATAAAAGCATTTGTGTTTTTTCCCCTCCATTTTGTTTTTAGCATGGTTTGAACAAATTACTAAGAATGGTTTCATGGGAATGTTAAAAGTCACTCATATGTCAGCCATTAGGTAGTCAAGTACCTTTTTCTGTCTTCTGAAAACCAGGTGTACAGAATTTACACTGTTAATAAACTAAAATTAATATTATGATACCTCATTAAAAGTTGTCTACACTAAGATGCTGATTTTGTCCAGCTTTCAAACCCTCTTTAAGGCTTGAACAGGTTGAAACACTGTTGAGCGCTTGTTGGCTTAAAAATTACACATTTACGTGCAGTGACAAAAATCCAAACTGCTTTCTCCCAACACCCTTCCCAAACCCCACACTATTTCAGATTTTCCAGTTTAGCTGGAGGTTTTTCACTCTGATAAAATACAAGGAAAAAAGATTTGGTTTCTAAACAGCTTTATTACCATACCTGCCATGATAGCATAACACATCACACTGGCTATCAGCTGTTGTGGTTTGGGCTAAAGCAGAATCAAGACCTGTAACTTCAGTTCAGTCTCATCTGAGTAACTTCATTTTCTGAAAGTTAACTGCATGTTTTTCAGAGTGTTTCTGTCAAGAAGTGATAACATGGGGCACTGGCATGCAGAAAGCCATCGGTTACACTTATTCCCATAGAAACCAAGGCAATCCTTGAGCTGGTGGAGCTGCAAATCAGAGGCAAAAAAGGTCACAACTGCAGGGAGGGGCGGACAGGACAGCTGACCCCAAACTGACCAGAGTATTTCATCCCATATACGGGCACATTTGGGATAAAACTGAGAGATTACAAGGGTCTCGCTTGCTTCTGTGATGGCTGATGTCCAGTGAGTACCTCATCTGTTTGCCCCTGATATACAGTTCCCAAGCCCAGCTCCCTTCTAACCTCAGACCCTTCCCCTTGCATCTGCTCTGCAGCATTTGTGGTGACGTATAGTCATTAAGGGGTGAAGTGGGGGCATAATTTCATATGTTTGTATATATTTTATTCTTTTATTATTGTTATTTTATTATTTCATTAAAGCTGTAGTTCCAGTTTTCTAACCCCCAAGTATTTTCCTCTCGCTACCCTTTCCCCTGTCCCTGGCGTGAAGAGAAATGGGAGCCCAACTGCTCAGTTTTAGTTGCCAGAATTGGCTGGGCTGGGGCTAAACAGCGAGATCAGCTCAATTCAATGCCCAATATAGTTTTTCCAACTTAAAACAAAAAAAGCAAATCAAAACACAAACCCAACCAAAAACAAAACAAAAAAAAACCCGAAACCCAAAAACCAACCACAAAACCACCACACGCACCTTGCCGACTTGAGCTCACACATCAAATTTGTAACTGCAGCAAAGCCAAGTTTACACATATTGTTAGAGCTTTTTAAAACCAACCTCAGACCTCTAAGTATCATCTACAGAATGGATACGAGACTACAGCCAAGTATTTTACTTATCCAAGTACTTTATTTATCCAGTACATATTTTTTCTGTGTTTTTAATTGCCAGCCTAAGCAACCAACATGTGTGTCACCCTAGTTCAGTATCTGTGCAACAGGAAGGTGGTAATTACACACATCTGCAATTAAACTTCTTCAGTTTCTCTTTACAAGTCAGTCAAACACCAATACCAATTCTTTTCTTCATATGGATCTTCAAGAACTGCTTTTCATTCATTTATTTGCTGTTTTTGAAGTTCATATTAAAGGTACGTATTAATGCACATTAAAACTCCCCTCCCCAACAATGACCCTTCCCAAAAACTTGTGCAAACCAATGATACATTACACCAACTTATCTGCATCATTACCTCTGTCCCCCATTGATGGGCCACACATTCCTAGAAGACTGAGATTTTCTGCTAAAGACACTGAAACAGACCATCTTGGCCTGAAATAGACCATGGATGAAGGGACTGAGTGTACCCCTAGTAAGGCTGCGAGTGACACTAAGCTGGCAGAAGCATTGACCTGCTTGAGGGCAGGGAAGCTCTACAGAGGGATCTCAACAGGCTGGAAGATGGTTCAAATGCATGAGGTTCAAAAACATGGGACACAACAACCCCATGCAGCATTACAGGCTTGGGGAAGAGTGGCTGGAGAGCTCCCTGGCAGAGAAAGACCTGGGGATGTTGGTCGACAGCCAGCACAATATGAGTCAGCAGTGGCCCAACTGGCCAAGAAGGCCAATAGCATCTTGGCCTGTATCAGTGGTGCCAGCAGGACCAGGGAAGTGATCGTGCCCCTGGACTCGATATTGGTATTACTGAGGCTGCACCTCAAATACTGGGTTCAGTTTTGGGCCCCCCACTACAAGAAGGGCATTGAGGGGCTGGAGCGTGTCCAGAGAAGTGCAACAAAGCTGGTGAAGGGGCTGGAGAACAAGCCTTATGAGAGGCAGCTGAGGGAACTGGGGTTGTTTAGCCTGGAGAAAAGGAGGCTGAGGGGAGACCTTATCACTGTCTAAAATTACCTCAAAGGAGGTTGTAGTGAGGTGGGTGCTGGTCTCTTCTTCTTCAAGTGACAGGGGACAGGATGAGAGGAAACGGCCTTGAGTTGCACCAGGGGAAGTTCAGATTAGATATCAGGAAAAATTACTTCACCAAAAGAGTTATCAGGCACTGGCAGAGGCTGCCCAGGGAGGTGATTGAGTCACCATCCCTGGAGGCATTTAAAAGATGAGTAGGCAAGGTACTCAAGGGCTATGGTTTAATAGTGGACAGGTACAGGTGGTCTCGATGATCTCAAAAGTCTTTTCCAACCAAATGATTCTATGATTCTGTGATATTACACCATGTTTCAGATTACTACATTGAATGAAATCTGTGCTTCTATAACTGCACAGGAATGGAAATTCGACAACAGAAGATGCTGGTCACATATCTACAGTAGCTCAAACACAAGGGGGTTTTGTTTGGTTTTCTGTTTCTTCGGGGTTTTTTTTTGGTTTGTTTTTTTTTTCAAATATTTCAAATTACAATTCCAACATTGACTACTATAGACATTTTATGCTAATGTTCTTGAGGACTGCAGTCAACCAACTTTGAATTTGAGATTAATAACTGGTTTTGTTGAGCATTACGATAGGATGTGGGTAGGGATTAACTGAAAAATCAAAAGGAATAGAATTTGAATTCAAGGAAGACAAGAATAAGTGTTATGCCTTATTACTGGCTTACTCTTGGAGTGACTGTGTTTAATAATCACAATGAATTTGTTTGCAATGAACAACAGACTATACCAATAGATCAAATCCTGTCAGAAGATACCCAGGACAGAGCAATGTAGAATTCAACTTTCTGTCCATAGGAAATGGTAACGCTATGACTTTATATTGCGGAGAACAGCAGTGACAGCAATTCTAAAAAATAAGCAGGCTAAAGAAAAATACAACTGCTCCGACCCCTAACCCCCCATCCTATTCAGTACAGTCCACAGAGGAAATCCAAACTGTTTTACTGGCTGCAAAATTCCACTTTTTCTAGGAAAATGTCACTATAAATGTAGATGGACAAATAAATCTACAGTTCTGACAAAAGTCATCAACACAGTACAAATTACTTTAAAAGCTTTAAGAACATAAAATATTTGGTTTATGATTATACTGAATATTACATTAACAATACTACAACCTACCAGCAATACCTTACAGTAGTGGTTTGTTTTGACTAAAAAGTAAAACTGAATTCCTCTGTCCGGTGGAATGACTCCACATTCATCTCTCTTTGGTGGCATCACCGACTTAAGGCTTAATTTACTCTCATGCAGTGTCTACTTCCTCCTCTAAGTAATCATACCATGAATTGGATCACAAAACACATGTGGCTGAAAAAAATTTCATCACAGAAGAAAAACTTTGTATTTATGGCTCGTAACACGACTACACAAGTAACTATTCCAGTACAGCAACAACTAGAAAACTCAGAGGTTGCCTCAAAGTCTACAAACAAAGCCTGCTTTCACTCTTCAACCTATCCTAATGCAAGGACCTGTTTAACCTCATTATACTCTACTGTCTTCCCATGAGTTTCCTTATTCCCAAACTATGTGCCATGACACGTTCTCCAGTAACTGACTTGGCAAGGACTGAGTAAGCAGTAAGAACCACGAAGCAGGACCCACATTATACCAAGCACCAGTGCTGATGAAAAGACCGTATCTGTGTAGAGATGTGGCTACCTTTCATTACAGGCCCAGAGCTGGAATCAGATATGAAGTCAGCATTACAGAACATTTTATCAAAATCAAACTACATTTACAAAAGACACGCTTCACCAATGGAAATACGCTTTTCTCTATTCTATCTTGTTCAGAAACCCATAATTGTAAAACACCAAGTGTACAAATATGGAGGATGATTTCATAAATAAGCAGCAATTTCTTCACCATACATGACCATCTTATAGACTGAGCAAGTTTCTTAATTGCTTTTTTTTCCCAGTCTTACAAAAATCCTACGTAAAGCAGGCAATTTCAGGGTTTTTTTGGCTAGCAGAGAAACTACAGCCCGCACTAAAAAGTCATTAGGTGTGAGGTGCCAATCAGGAGCTACACAAGATGTTTCGCTCTGCTGTAGAGAATAATTTTCTGAAGGAGCATGTTAGTAGGAGAAAGTAAAGTTGTAGGATCTCCATTCTTGGAGGTTTTCCAGACTTGGCTGAACAGTCACTTCGCTGAAGAGTCACTTCTGACCTGATTTAACTTTAGCAACATTTATGCTTTCAGCAGAAGGTTGGATGAATGACCAATTCTTACTAAATACTAGGTTGGATAGATAATAATAAAGAGACTAACAGTTATCTTTGTGAACGTTGAGAAAAAAAATAAAAGTCTAGATCACCTGGTAAATTTATGGCTCTTTGAATCTTCCACAGTCAACTTAAGATCCTAACAATCCTGAAGCTCCCATGCAGAATTTCTCAGCCTTTACTGCTGGTAGAACAAAGCTTACACCTGAACCACTGGAGGTTTTTTCCTAAACTCAGACAATTGTCCCTTTTTATTTGATTATTTACCAATAGCCACATTTGAAACAATATATTCAGTATCACAAAATCACTTACAGCTGGTCAGCAATCTTAAACACAAATTTGGAGAACCAATGCTTTTCTTTTGGTTACTGAACTGTTATAATATGTAGACATACTGCACAACACAGAAAATTATGGTGTAAGCATCTGGTACTGAGATACTAGTAAGTAAGGCATGGTTTTGAGAGAAGTTAGTTTGTAACTAAACTGAAAAGTGACATGACAGCTCTAAACCAAGATTTAGATCAACATTCTTTCAGCATTGCTGGAACTGAGTATATGAAGAAACACAACCCCTCTTCAAAATACCTTGGCATTGCTTATTTCTCTAATGTCCCATTCAATTGAAAACCTACATACACTGTACTATCAGCCACAAGGTATTTCATTCTAGAAATGAATGTCACTTGAGTTTTTTTTAACAACATACACAAACATCATTTCATCACATCAGCACACCTCCGTTTTGTTAGAGTAGCTCCCAGACATAGGACAGAAGTAAATGCAGACAACTCTTTCCTTTCAAGGTGAATGCATCAACAGAAGTATTTGTATCCCAAAGTTCATACTGAATACTCAGCTTCTGGAGACATAACAATCATAGCAGGCATAAAGTTCCAGAAATGACTAGAAAATCTCATTAAGAACAGCAAGCGTTGTTTTTTAAAAACAAAGCAAAAGGCAACTACAAGATAAGGACAGGTCCTGACATGACTAGAAAAAACAATTACCAGTAAGGAATCAAAAAAAAAACCCAACACCAAAGCAGGAGGGAGGAATCAGCAGCTTTTGCACTGGAGACAGGACTCTGGTAAACTTCCACAGAGGCCTATACACTAGGATCTGCGCAAGAAAAAGAGCAGCAAAACCACAAAGTTTCCCAAAGACACAAATTTACTGTTGGTCAACTGCTAACTGCAAAGAATTGCAAAAAATAAGCATGCAGAGTGCAAACACAAGCAGCAGAAGGAACAAATTTTTTTTTTCAAATTTTATTTTTTAGATGAATGGTTCAGAACATAAGATGTAAAACATTCTTAACATTTCATCTGAAAAATAACAAAAAATGTAAAAGGCTTACAGAAAGTCTGAGGAATCACTGAGAAAAGCTTTTATCCCAAGAAAACAAAGTAGGTTAGGACTCTTCAAGATTCAAGATATAATTTCCAGAGGAGATCTTGAGCGGAATAAATACGCATCAGCTGTTCATTGTTACTTCCAAAACAAGAACTGTGCTCCACTGAATGATGCTGATGGGAGCCAAACTTAAAACAGAACGAAGGCTTTTCCTTCATTCAGTGGACAGACCAGCGAGACTTCTTGCCAAAGCATGCAACAGATGTTAGAAGTTTCTAAGGCCTCAAGGGGAGACACCACAAGTCTTGGAGGGCAATTGGAAGCTAGGAGTGTTCTCAGAGACAGTACGGCATATGCTTTCCTTGCTCTTAGTCTTTCCAAGAAATTTGCTCCTGACTACTAATGGCAACAAGACACTGAATCAATATGGGCAGTTTAAAAAGATGCTGCTAACAAGCTTCCTAAAAAGATTAAAGCTGGTAGGGTCCAGCAGTTGTCAGGTTTTGGAACTGAACATCTTATCAAGAACAGTAGGTGAAAACTTAGGGATCCACTAGAGGGGTAACAGCCAGGAAATTCTCAGCCCACCTAAAATACTGGCAAGGACCACGAGCCAAATAATAGTTTTGAAAAATAAGACTTTCTTTCTTGTCTCAAAAGGGTATGTAACTGATATACTAACCTAAATGAAAAGCTACTAGTCCTAATGAAGCACAAATGAAAAGATTGTTTTATGAAGCACAATGTGATAGCATCAGTTGCCTCACTGCAGTCTATATCTTTCCATTTAGTAAAACTTTTTCTTCTGGGTTTTTTGCATCTTATTTTTCTGCAGCTTGCAAAATAGATTTTTGTTTTAGCTGGAAGTCAAGACCTGAAGAGCATCCTATACAATAAAAGAACAAGTGCATCTACTTTTACAGAAGGTATATCTTGCAGTTTGACTAAATGAAGAGACAAAGCATATGCATATATATCTACATATGGGAGGTGGGGCTGGAATATCTTATCAAGAGTGGGTATGTAACTGAATGGTTAATACTGTAAGCACTCATAACTCCATAATACAACTGCAGGTAAGGGCAATACAGATCAAATACATTTATCTGTAGAAATGGGACAAGAGCAAGTTATTTCAGCTACTTATGAAGTAAAAGCATCATGCATTATCAAAATTGTAAGTTTGCTTGTATCATTCATACAAAAAATTTTGCAAAGCTATAGGTAAATTATGTGCAGATCCTGGCAAGGCAAGAATTGACATCAGAATCTCCTGCATTTCAAATAAATTCCATACAACCAAACTTGTTCTGCATGTACTAAACAAGCTCAATTGTTTTGTATGAACACAAAGACTTTTCCCATAAATTCATTTACATAAAATTTATCCATTGCAACAGCCATCAATTTTCACTTGATTGCAACCTTGTCTTAGACAGCACTTAAAATCCTTCCCCTTCGGTTTCACAGAACAAGCATCTGAGGGCATTTTAAAAGGGCAAAACTTGGCACAGACCAGGGTCTCCACTCCTACTCCAACAGGATTGCAGAGTGGAGGAATCAAAGTTTACATGCAATCTCAGAGTTGCTCACCATCTCAGCACAAAGAGGATTCAAACTGCAGCCCTGAGCAAAAGCCACAAATAGCTGCAGAAGAAAAAAAGAAAAAGGTCTCCCTTCTCCCCTCCCTATTCCAATGCAACCTTAACAAGAGAAGTTAGACAATGGGTACCACAACTATCAAACTGAATAAAGCCTCATTTTTCCTAGAGACAATACCACATATAACTGACATTCAATTCATTAAGAAAACAATTAACTGTCCAAGTTCCTCAACAAACCTCTATAATACAAAGCTGATCATGTCAAGACCCATCTAACAGTACAATTGAAAGGGGCACAAATTTGAATTGCAAGCTATGTTTTAAAAGAATATAACTAAGACTTCCTTTGATTGTGTTATTAGGGATGCTAAAAAGTTAATTCTTAACTGTTTATGCTAAGCTCTGTTGCACATTTTTTCTCTTCCTTATGCGCAGCCAGTGTCTAAATTATCAGGATATTGTGAAATATCCAACAGTTTTTCCAGTTTTTAGTCACTACAGTTAAAAAAAAACAAAAAAGAAAGCCTACAATCATAGATATTATAACATTTCTCCTAATACTACAAATCTGAAAGTTCCTATTCTCCCTTACCTAGTAATTATTTGGTCCCAATATCTTAAGCCTGTTTTTGGATAGTTTCAGAATAAGATTCATGTAAGAAATGAAAACCTGACAGAGCAGTTATGACAGAGAACAACTCCAGTCCAAATGTTAAACTCACTAGCTAGAAGAGTTTAAGCAACATACACAGATGGAAACTAAGCATGCATGTTTAGGGACAGAAGGCAAGTAAATGAAACATGGCTCTACACTGAAGCAACATATGTATAATTATGTCGACAGTAGCGTTAACAAAATGCTCTTAAACAAATCTATCCATATATGAACCAGAACACAGGCAGTGTTAGCTTAGTCAGGTTCATGCACACAAAGCCATATAACCACAGAACATGCTATTAGCTGCTTTCACTGAAGGCTGAAAGTATTTAAAACTTTTTGTTGTTAAAAGCATAATTCGTCCTGATCCAAAGACCAGCACAAAAGTCAACGGACACCTAAACTCATATTAAAGCACAGCAGTACTTTTCTTGCAAATACAGGTCTACCGACTATACTAACTATACCATCAACATAGTTAATATTGGAAGAAATTTCTCTTTATTTCTCACCATTCTAAAGACATCACATAAATGCTGAGACAAAAGTAATTGCAGAGGTCTTGCCAACTAAGGTTTTCAAATAGGAACAACAAATTAGAAAATAAAAAAATTCAGAAGTGGGATCCTATAAGAACATATATCTGGGTTGCATTTATTTCCTTTATCCACAGAATTCTATTTTGCCTTTACAACTTAAGCTTGTTTGCTTTCAGATAATGTTTTATTATGTCATGAATGTCTAATTTTACAACATATCCGAAAAAGGCAAAAAGTTTACCTAACGTTTCAGTTACAACAGGCAATTAGAAAGGAAAAGGCATCCTTAAAGCGGTAACACTATTTAAACAAACTTGGGTAGTGCAGACAAACTTCCAACAAAACTCTCCATAAATGAGAACCCATTACAGAAAAATTGGCATTAGTAAATAACCTTCACTTGACTTTCCTAAAAAAAGAACAGCAGGAAAAAAAAATGGTGATACCTCAATGTATTAATCAATAACTAAACTAACCAGTAACACTGATCTAAGTTACCGAACAGCATGTCAGAGACTCAACAAAAGAAGCCTGGTCTTTCAGTATGACGCAGCGAAGTCTCATTAGTGAAATTAAAGCAAAGTCCAAAACTGTTTTCAGAGAGCTTTGTTTCTGTAGCAACTAGCATGACTGACAGGCATTACACTGGTAAAAGTCTTACTTTACAAGGCAGCTCTATATTATTAGCTTGACTTAACCAGCAATTTAGAAAACCTAGCCATACTTGCCCGAAACACAGCCCGAAGTAACGTAGCTAAAAGCCAAATAAAACACCAGCACAGTGAATCCCAAAACACAGACTTCAAGAAGTATTATAGTTCAGGAGGCCATGAAACAGCAATTTTCAAAAAAATCCTGTTCTCCAAATAAAACTCCGTCTTTATTTAACAAAAAATAGCTACTAAGCACTATTTTCCTAATAAAGCCAAATTTCCTGCATGCAATAGATTCCTACTTCCTTACATCAAAAGGAGGTTTAGAGAGCAGTTTGCAAGAGTATGTCCTGCCATCGCATGCCATCTGTCTGTTAACATTCCAATACTCAGCCTCCTCCCAAGAATTTTATGTTTCACTTTATGCAAGCCCCCAGGCTGTCAAACTTCCCCTACAGACAATTCTGTCTTTCTTTTGGTCAACTAGATGGTACCCTGACCAGTCCTGGGGTCACCTGCCACAGCACTGCTACTCACAGAAATCTCCTGAAAATTTTCAACCAAAATTTGCTTTGGAATTTACAAGGGAAACAAAGTCATTTAAATATTAGTGTTTACATAATCCTGAGCAGCTTGTTCAGGGGAAACAGGAGAAGAGCAAGAGAAAAGAGAAAAGAGAAAAGAGAAAAGAGAAAAGAGAAAAGAGAAAAGAGAAAAGAGAAAAGAGAAAAGAGAAAAGAGAAAAGAGAAAAGAGAAAAGAGAAAAGAGAAAAGAGAAAAGAGAAAAGAGAAAAGAGAAAAGAGAAAAGAGAAAAGAGAGAAAAGAGAGAAAAGAGAAAAAAGAGAAAAGAGAGAAAAGAGAGAAAAGAGAGAAAAGAGAGAAGAGAAAAGAGAAAAGAGAAAAGAGAAAAGAGAAAAGAGAGAAGAGAAAAAAGAAAAGAGAAAAGAAAAAAGAAAAAAGAAAAAAGAAGAAAAATTACATACCTTCAAAGAGAGGACAACATTTATACAAACAGTGAAAGTCAGCAAGCTGGATTGTACAAACAATAAATGCAAAGATGCTGGAATTCATAAAAAACACACAGATACAAAATTAATAGGAGAACTGAGTAGCTATCAGTTTCAAAAGGTTACATTAAATCTAATTACATCATCTGAATTTGTTCCCAGCTATGAAGATAAACATATGCAGTGGTCTGGCCACATATTAGAAGAAGAGAAGCATCTCTAGTTTTGGCTAACCAGCTCTCTATGGCTGTTTACCTCATTTTTTATGTTTTTCCTTGGTTAGCCATGGGGGGGGGAAGGTGTCCTGTTCTAATCCACAGCCTGATAGAAGTTGTTGTTAATACCAGACTAGTTTTAACAGTTAAGCTTGTATCTCAACCCTGAGGAACACATTGTGCTCTCCTAGGCACCATCCAGTAACTGCTTTTGTCTGATATGTTAAAATGTTTCTTTAGAAGCAAATGAGGAACTCCGTTTCAATTTCACATGCGATCCAATTTAGGTCCTGCAGTTAAGTATTTCAGCATTCCCAGTGCTAATAAGTTACTTTCTCTGGAAGTCGATTGTAAAAGGGGATAAACTGAGTGAAAAACCCACTTTGTTTGCTCTGTGTCAGCTTTTAAAAACTTGCTGCCTGTTGCATCACAACTGCAGAGGGAAACAAAGCAAACAATAAATTGAGAATTTATATTTGAAATTTTAAAGCTACTGACTTTTTATTATTATTTCGAGAAGAGGAGAGACTAAGAGATGAATCTAGTCAAAGTAGGTATGATTTTGCCCACATATGTCACTGACCAGTTTAACCACTTTTCCCAATTAGAAGTATGTTTTGCAAAAAATGACAGGGAAGCACCTCTCTTACTTTCACGGGAACTTTCAAATTTACATCCTTTAACTGTTTTACTGCTTTCTATCAAGTGGGAATTTCCATGATGTGAATGATGGGTTACAGATTACCCTACACTACAAACCAGATGACTACTAAAAAAAACCACAACTGTCATTCTTTGCTTTCTTCACTATACACAAGAAAGGCAAAAGCATAAGAGAGGCCAGAAGACACTCATCTTGATTTATATCAAATTCTTCTTTGTCTCTAAAAAAGGTCAAGACCTGAGAAGACACAAGTGGTTCCATAGCAGTGTAATTGCTCCTCCTTTTAACAAAATACAACCTGAGAAAATGTTTAATGACCAGAATTTCCAAAAAATCTTTTTAAATGTGAAATTCTGATTAAATCTGTATCAGAAGCACCTTCTTATTACTGATCAAAAAGACTCCAAGAGTTCTCATTATAAAAGACTAGTGAATAAAGATTTCAGTCACAATTATAGCTTTCAACATAATACAAAGTTTTCAGACCACAGTAAGATAAAACTGATCTCAAATTTGATTCAGGAGGTAAGAAAGCATTGCTATAAAACAGCATTAGGCGTTTACCAAATATGAACCAAAATTACACCAGTGTTCTCAACAGCCAAATCAGAAGTAATTCTGAACAATTCCATAAGGGAAGATGTTTAGGTTTATATATTTGCTAATTGAAACTATCTTATTTTTCCTCATTAATGAACACTGCATTAACACAACCTTATTTTTCCAAGTATGCCACTGTTATCTCCCTGTACTGCATGCATATTCAGCTCCTATTTAGATTTGGAAGAATTATATTTACATTACATTTACAACAGCTGGCACATGCTCTCCTACAGTTTTAGAAGCTTGCAGTAGAGGTTTAAAAAAGACTTTTTTAGAGTTTATGAAAAGATTTCAAAAGGCACCAAATCAGACACTATAAAGCACAAAAATTACTTTAAAGAGAGACACATTGTGAGACAAAATCTGTGGAAGGAAGGTACAGATAAACAGTCAACTTAAATTAAAAAAAAAATCTTCAGAGATAATTTAATAATTAACTTACAACTAACTGTCACAGATCCTATATTTTTCCATAGTTCTATTTTCTTCTGAAGATAATAAATATCAATATGGTTACAAATAAAAGGAAAACACATTGGCAAAAACCACAGAGGATGCTTTTAACTGAACTCACATTTATTAAATGTTCTTGAAATAGTCTTGTAAAATTATCTTGTATGCCAGGGTATTGAATGCATGGATATCATCATTTGCAACTTTTCTTAAGTAAACCAAAACTTAACACAAGAAAAGCACCGTGTGCCATCGCTTTCACTGATGCCCACCCACTAAGCTGGCTGCATGTTCTTCTGAATTCAGAGGGCTGAAAACGTACTTTCATCCTCCTCCCAGCACTAACACAAATAAGGCAGGTTTGCACTTCTTCTTCTGCCCTTTTAAAGATATGAAAATCTTTAGAGTAACTATAAATTCAAAGTAGTTTCTATCATTGTTCTTTCACGGGACTCAGAAAAGATGTACACTTAGTAGTGCTATGACTATCTTCCAAGACAAAGTACCTTAAGTTGCCAAAAACATACCATGGCATGTTTTAGTTTAAAAGCATTTAAACTAACACTTCTTTCCTCCGGTTAATTTCTGAAACCAACAGTGTCTCTTTTACCCGACACAAATCTCATGGTGGTTTTTTTGGAAGATCAATGATCTTACGAATATTTTCATAAACATTTGGAATTCCTCAATATAAAATTTATTTTGACATAATAAATATAAAATTTTGCAAGCAAAAATGTTCCAACTGCTTTTCAGTACAAAAAGCATGAAAAAGTGAAACTCATCAGAAGCAGTGGTTGCAGTTTTTATTTCCAACAATATGGCTCTATTAATGGTGAACCAGCTTGAACCATAAACACAGAATTATAGAATGGTTTGGGTTATAAGGGACCTTAAAGATCACCCAGTTCCAACCCTCCTGACATGGGCAGAGACACCTCCCACCAGACCCCATCCAACCTGGCTTTCAACACTTCCAGGGAGGAGGCAGCCACAACTTCCTCGGGCAACTTGTGCCAGTGTCTTACCACCCTCAGCGTGAAGAATTTCTTCCTAACGTCTGATCTAAATCTTCCCCCTTCCAGCTTAAAACCATTCCCCCTCATCCTATCACTCCATGTGCTTGTAAAAAGTCCCTGTCCAGCTTTCTTGCAGCCCCCTTCAGGTACTGGAAGGCTGCTATAAGGTCTCCCTGGAGCCTTCTCTTTGCCAGGAGGAACAACCTCAACTCTCTCAGCCTGATGATTCTGAATATGCATTTCCCCAGTAAATTAAGGTATTCAATAATATATGCAACTGTAGCAGCAGATTTTCCAATGAACATCATCTGCTCTGGAAGACTACGATTACTTTGACAGGGTATAGAGAAGAAGAGGAGGAAGGGAGCATGCGATATTGGTGTAGTGGGTGTTTCCAGTTCAGGGCAATAATGGAATGCAAGGAAAGTTAACAGCATTGCTGGGCATTTTTCATGTGTGACAAGAGTGAAAAAAAAAAGCACAGCAACAAATTTCCCTGTTATCTTAAAACAATTCAGTTTCATAACATCCAAAGCCATACCTCTGTACAGGGCACCTACGAAATGTGTAACAGCAATCTACTTTTAAGGTTTCTGCCAGATGGGTAAACACCTCAAACACACCCACAGATACTAATGAAAACCACCTTGGCCTCCTTCAGGAAGTCATTCAACACTTCACTGAAAAAAAAAAAGGGAAGTTGTTGATAAACTGCTTGCATGAACTACTTCCTGTAGAAAAAATAATTACAAGACTTGTTTGCTGGACAATCAGATAGCTTCTCCTCACACTACAAAATGAGAAGAGGTATTACACAAGCTTTGTAAGAATTACAAGTGTAAGACTGAGTTAAAACGATACAAGAGTAATTCTAAAATTGAGCAAAACTTATTTCTTTCTCTGCAAGTCACTGTCTTGCCCCTTCCATGCCATATTATTGTTTGCCTAGAGAGTGATGCCCTATCTTTCTCCATAGTTCACTGACATGTCAACCAGCAGCTGGCTAACAGGAAGCGGTTGAAAAGCAATGAAGTTGACATCGCCTCACAAACCAAGCAATGAATATGTAAGAATGGGCTACAGCATATGGCACAGCAATGCTGAGATGACTCAAACGTGACCACTTACTAACCAGGCGAGTCTTATGAGTTCTACTTAAGTAGTAGTTTCAGTAACAAACAGAATTAGTTTAACTAGCTGTGCAGCAAAAGCATGTCTTAACTCACCGGCTAAAATCATCTCTATTTTCACTAACGGAAGATTATACTCAGGATTCCAACCCAGAACAGCAACACGAATGCAAACTGGAATTCTAGCAAATCATATATTGGGCATTCATACACAAAAGGGTCTATTTTCTAGATGACAGACTGATTTATAAGAGTAGTTCTGGTTCAGACCCAAGCTACGTCAGGGAAAGTTTAGGCTTGATGTGAGGAAGAAGTTCTTTACTGAAAGGGTGATTGGCCATTGGAATGCGTTGCCCAGGGAGGTGGTGGAGTCGCCGACCCTGGAGGTGTTTAAGGGGAGATTGGATGTGGCACTGAGTGCCATGGTTTAGATGATGGTTGGTGTTAGTGTTGGGTTATAGGTTGGACTTGATGATCTCAGAGGTCCTTTCCAACCTTGTCATACTGTGATACTGTGTGATACCCTAGACTATCACTCTTGCCCTCATTTAATATGTACGGATACCTGCATAGTGTGTGTATATAAGATACCTGGCCACATAACTTTGTGTATTTATCTACATATGAGAGAAAAATTTTCTCTTCCATACATACCACTTTCATTTCTTCGCACAAACCACTACAATTGCAGTGTCTGACCCACTGAACACTCAAAGTGACTGTATTAACTACAGTACTCAATTTTGCATTATTCTGTTTGCACTGCAGTGTATTATGATAACTATAACCATAAGGCTTAGTGACATCTGGAAAAAATCTATTAGTGTTACCTATTCTGCAAAGACATTTGTAAAGCCTGATTACAAGAATGTTCGTGGAGTGGCTACAGAACACAGCAAATGGAAACAAAAAGCAACGTAGCCAACCCAACAAAAAGGCTGAATACTTGGAAGAGACACCAAAAATCTGCATGTAGAATCATAAAATGGCTTGGGTTGGAAAGGACCTTAAAGATCATCCAGTTCCAACCCCCCTGGCATGGGCAGGGATATCTCCCACCAGACCAGGCTGCTCAAAGGCCCAGCCAACCTGGTCTTGCACACTTCCAGGGAGGGGGCATCCATAACTTCCCTGGGCAGCCTGTGCCAGTGTCTCACCACCCTCAACATTGAAATCTAATCTAAATCTTCCCCCTTCCAATTTAAAGTAATTCCCCTTTGTCTTACCACTACTTGCCCTTGTAAAAAGTCCCTCCCCAGCTTTCTTGTAGCCCCCTTCAGGTACTGGAAGGCTGCTCTAAAATTTCCTGGGAGCGCTCTCTTCTCCAGGCCGAACAACCCCGACTCTCTCAGCCTGTCCTCATAGCAGAGGTGCTCCAGCCCTCTGATCATCTTCGCAGCCCTCCTCTGGACCTGTTCCAAAAGTTCCACATCCTTCGTATGTTGGGGATTCCAGAACTGGACACAATACTCCAAGTAGGGTCTCACAAGAGAGAAGCAGATGGGGAGAATCACCTCCCTCGACCTGCTCTTCACACTAGAATATATGGTAGAAGGAATCTCATTAAATGTATTTAGCATTGGGAATCTTAGTACTTCTGCTACAAGCAAATGTTTAAGGTATAACTAGACAAGATGTGAGTTTTACCAAATTTGTGTGTATGATACAGAACTGATCACTCAACATTGAAAAAAAGCTTCTGATATAGAAACTTGCTACTCAAAAGTAGTTCTTACATTTCTTTGGATTTCTTGAACATACAAAGCAAACATTTTGCTAGTACTTGGAATGTTATTTTTTACAAAACTTCATGGACTCTATTGAAGCTGCTGGATCTCACCTGTAGATAGTATTAAACAATCTCGGAATGACAGATGTTCCTCAAGTGAGAACAGAGCCTTCAGAACTGTCCTCATTAGACTCTCCCATGCCACAGCATCACCCAAGGAAAGCCAAAAAGAAAACAGCCCATTAAGCTGTTTAAAATCTCCCAAGGTCAGCATGTGACCCAGCAGGGAGAGGTTCAAAAAGTACAGCCTTTATTTTTCTTCCTAACAACCTGGTTTGTTTCCACTCCTTTCCCCTTCAAGACACATCTTTCACAGCTAGCAGCTCTTTCAATCATTTACTTTGGATGTCTAGCTGAGAACAAATGATCTTGCTCATGCAGATGAGTTTGCCAGACTTGTGTGTACTTTCCAGTCTCAGGCTCTTTATTGTTCTTGCTGAAACCTGACCCTTTGAAATGGATACCAGGTCACCAAGAAAGGACAAAAATCTTGCAGAGAAAAGGAAAAAATTTCTGTGGTAATAATGAAACTGCAGAAAAACTTTCCAAGAACAAATCTTTCACTCTGATTTCACGTGAATTAGCATAATTTAAAAAAAATCAGTTGTAAGATTGTGAAGACATTTTGCATCTCAAACTGTTCTATTTTCTGCAAAATTGACAGTGTTATCAAAAATGAACATTAAAACTTAAAAATCAAATATCTATTTTTCATGCTTCATAAGCTGCTCTGCAAGGCTACTCACTAGCACAGTCAAAACAAAGTTTGCTTTTAATTTCAAAACTCAGTCTGTGCTTTCCTTAAGGTCCAATGAGCTACGGCTCTCAAACAGCATAACTTACACTGTTCAAAAACAATTCTATTTGTGTCCACTGAAGAGAGCGTGTTTTAAAATACTTTGATTTGTTCTATTTTACCAAAGAAAATACCACATCTTCAAGATCTATAGCTAGTGCTCATTTTCACATTCCTAATACAGAATGATTGCTTTTATAAACTAAACTGCAGGTTCAGACAATGTAAAACAGCTGCTGTAATCTCTTTTTGGTTAAAAAAAAGCAGTGCTAATTTCTCTGCATGGAAACACCATCACTATAGGAACAAGAAACAGTTTTAAGAAGTTCCGCCAGTTCCATTTCCATTGCATACAATGTAAATTTGTTTTTGAAGCTACAAACTCAACTACTTCAATCAAATGAAGATATTAATGACAATGTTTTCGCAATAAAGGCAAGGATAAAGACGTTTTTCTTGGCTAAACAAGTTTTACATAAATAACACACTGTGCTGCCCTTCCCACCTGCTAGCCCTAAAAATGACACGCAATGGGTTATTTAGAGACTTGCAGTTAAATAATATGTTCAAAATACAGTCAAAATATTTGAAGGCCAATTATGTGTCTTGGTAGGCACACTTTCAGAAAGAAGGACAAGCTCCTGCTGTTTTAGAAAACTAGGGAGCATAAAAGAAAATGCTCCCTGATGGATTAGGCATCAGACGGCTGGCATGTGTAACCTTCCCTCAGTTATAGAAAAGGTGGTACTAATTTCACTGTGCAAAATAGCTACAACTGGAGGAACAAGAAACAACGTTAGAAGTTCTGCAATTTCCCTTTCACTGCAGGGAACGTACATGGGTTAAGAGTTACAGACCCAAATGCTGGCGTCAAACATGTATGTTCATTTCCTCATGAGTAGAGAGTAGGCAAAAATGTTTTGACTGCATACTTGCACAACTGTCCTTCAAAAATAAGAAGTCCTGATATATTCTCATTACAATAGTTTCTAAAGTTCCTCTACATTTTTACATCTATATCATAAAAATGAGGTAAAATGTATTTTGACCTGCATGAGAACTCTGGTAAAATTCAGCAAATCTAAAAGTCATATTGTTTAAAAATCACTAAGCACATTCGATGGATTTTCAGTATACAATATAATGGATAACATTCTTCAGCTAAGATGTAGATAGGATGAATATTCACAGAGTACCATATAGTTCCCAGAAACAGCAGAGTTGATATGGGAGAAATACTGGAGTGGTAGGTTTTCCTACTTACAAGCAGGAGCATGTTGTTAAAAATATGTATTTTAAGCACAATGAAATTTACTAATATTCAAAGACTAAAACCCAGCAAAAAAAACACCCAACAAAAAAAAAGAAAACCCACACCAGGCATACAGCTAACTGAAATCAGGTTTTACTTACTTAAGAAAGTATCTCTGTCCAGATGGTGTCTTAGCCATCTCCCAACCTGGTGGTAAAGGTACATCATCAGGGATCTCAAATGAAGACTGGCGGAGATGTTGAGAAGATGGAGCTCCGGGTCCAGTCACTACTCCAGAGGGTGTAAGCGTCCCTGGAGAAACAGCTCCCAGCTGCAGTGATGCTGGTGAGGAATGAGCTCGGACATGCTGAGGGGTCAGAGCTCCTGCTGTCCCTGCATCAGTGCTGGCCTGTCAGGAGTGAAATTGTTCCCATTAAGACTCTTATATTTCAGCAGAAACTCAGCTGTCAGAAGACATTTCACTTTAAATTAATCTTTCTGAAGAAATTCCTAAGTTAAGTCACCCTACAGTTCTGACAATTTTCCAGTTGTTATTGTTCAAAAGGGTCTCCTGCAAGTCAAGAAATGTTAACAATAAGTATGTGCTAAATGCCTTTAGTTTTACTTTCTAAACTAAAATTATTTATCCTTAGTGCAGGGTTAAGAAAAAAACCCACACCCCCAGTCAGCAGACTTTATACAGCAAATTGCATGGTTCATTATGGGACTGCACCAATCCACCACCATCACACTTTCTGCTAGAGGAGACAATTTCCCACTCTCCTTTAGAAATGGGGGAGTGGGGGTGCAAGGACACCCACACATACCCCTTCCTGCAGGGGGTTAAATGATTACACAAGGAGAAAATCAACAAAGAAATGCCAAACAACAGCAGTGACTTCCAATGGAAGAAGACTCCTACACTCTACCATAAAAAAAGACTTTTATAAGACTGAACACAAAATTTCCTAACCCACACAAGCAGCAGTAAACGGTATTGGGAGCTCATGAAGAGTCTGCCATGATTTATTCAAAGCAAAACTTTAGGAAACTGCTGAACTAGTCAATGAAAAATGACTCACAAAACCAGTCACACGTAGTAAATATGCATCGCACTGTGAAACAGAAAAAGGGACTCTGCAACTGGATTAAAGTAATACTGACTTCTTTTTATGTATTTATGGATTAATTGATTTCGTAGATACACTGGAATGACATGAACACCTGTAATAAGATGCACATATCAACCTTTGCCACACCTCTCTACATGAGGCATTGCACCACACCTGAGGCCCCATTTATGAAGACTGACAATTCTGTTTCACTAGGGCTGTATGCAAGCACATGCAACTTCATCTACTGAATCAGAGACAAACTATCTAACATTAAGATTTAAACAAAATACGTTAAGTTGTAAATCAACTGAATTTTGAGAAACAGGGAGAATTACAGAAACTTAACAGACCTTTTCTGTTAAACAGAACCTTTTTGTGGCACAATTAAACAAAAAGGAAAATGAAAACAGCTTTATTTTAAAAAACAGTCCACAATGAAGCAAATTATTCTCTGGTCTTAGCTGGATTTCAAATTCACGTTTTAGGAGCCACTGTCCAGCACAAGGAACAGTGATCCAACTAAATATGAATTACAGATGAAGAGTAATACACACAAGATAAAGCTAAGATTAAAAGTACAAGTTGCATGAACGTGACACACACAAAGTGCATTTCAAAATGCAACAGCTATTTAACTTCAGTTACTGTATTGAACAAGACTACAGCACCGAGTGTTAGCTGAATGCATACCAGCTCACATTTGTGCATAATGGAACTGTGATAAGATTTGAACTCAGAAACACGCTATCACTTTATTACTCACTGAATTTCAGTAAGTTATTGAAGGTCTGCAAGTCAGAAGCAAGCAAAACTACAGAAGCAACTCAGCCCCACCCCTTTCTATTTTCTTTTCAGTCTTGCAATATAAAGGCCACGCTGCTTTTTTTCGAGTATTTGGAAAATGAATTAACTCCTAGGCTGAAGGCGTACGTGCCAAGGTTCAGCCTGCAGTGAACTTCTGAAGCCAAGTTATAAATCCTTCAAAAGAGAACTTTAATAATGGAAATGTTGACAGACCCTTAACAACAAGAGTACCAGGCACCACTGCACAGAGCAAGTATCACTCCTACTGACTACACAGATAAAGTGACAATAGCCAATAATAAAACCTATTTTATAGCCTAGCAACGCAGTTCATTACTTAATAAAACACTCGAGTAGGCACAGCCTCCTTCCAGAAGTTGGGAACAGCAGCCTAAACATTAACTTTCTCTCATATCCGCACCAACAATTAGGGCTTGGCACACAAGTTACTCTCTGCGCAGAAACCAAATGCATCCCCCCACCCCTGGGGAATGGTCCCGCCAACCCCGTACTCTGTGTCCCGGCTCTGGGAAGTTCCATGTCACACCCGGGGCTGGGAAGCAGTTGGTTAACTCCGGGGACCCTCGATGCTGCCAGACTTGAAGGACGGTTCAGAATTCACTCCTGAATTGTGTGTGAGTGTGTAATGAGGGGGAGGTGGTGGTTAATCCTCCTCAACACAGCTCAGTGACGAAATGGTGGAAAAGCCACATCCATATTGTTTGATGGGAGACTTGGAAAGCATCACAGAATCATAAAATCATAGAATGGTTGGGTTGGAAGGGACCACCTTAAAGCCCATCCAGTTCCAACCCCCCTGCCATGGGCAGGAACACCTCCGAAATTGACAGAGTCTGGTTTCCCCGACACAAATCTCACGGCATTTTTTTCTTGGCAAGTCATTGATCCTACAAATATTTTCATAAGCATTCAGAATTCCTCAATATAAAATTTAAATTATTTTGACATATTAAAAAAAGTTGTGCAACTAAAAAGCTTCAACTGCTTTTTCGTACAAAAAGCATGAAAAAATGACAAACACATTAAAAGTAGTGGCTGCAGTTTTCGCTTCCAAGAAAACAGCACTTTTAATGGCAAAATACTTTGAACTATAAACACTGATTCATAGAATGGTTTGGGTTGGAAGGGACCTTAAAGATCACCCCGTTCCAACCCCCTGCCATAGGAAAGGGACACTTCCCACCAGACCAGACTGTTCAACGACCCATCCAACCAACACTTCCAGGGAGAGGGCAACCAAAACTTCCCTGGGCCACCTGTGCCAGTATCTCACCACCCTCAGTGTGAAGAATTACTTCCTAATGTCTAACCTAAATCGCCATTCCCCCTTGTCCTGTTACAAACTGCCCTTGTAAAAAGTCCCTCCCCATCTTTCTTCTAGGCCTCTGATCATCTTCGTGGCCTCCTCTGGACTGTTCCAACAGTTCCATATCCTTCTTATGTTGGGGATTCCAGCGCTGAACAAGGTGGTCCAGGTGGGGTCTCACAAGACCAGAGTAGCCCTCGACATGCTTGCCACATTTCTTTTGATGTGGCCCAGGATAGGATTGGCCTTCTGGGCTGTGAGCACGCCCCTCCCTCAACATAAAGCTCGGGAGGGACTTTTTACAAGGGCATGCACTGATAGGACAAGGGGGAATGGCTTTAAATTTGAAGGGGAAAGATTTAGATTAGACATTAGGAAGAAATTCTTCACGCTGAGGGTGGTGAAACACTGGCACAGGTTGTCCAGAGAAGTTGTGGATGCCCCCTCCCTAGAAATGTTGAAGGCCGGGTGGGATGGGGCCTTGAGGAGCATGGTGTGGTGGGAGGTGTCCCTGACCATGGCAGGGGAGCTGGTACTGCGTGATCCCTAAGGTCCCTCGCAACCCAAACCATTCGATGATTCTATTATTATGGACGCTAAAGCGCAATCTTCCCTGATTTCCAAAGCAAAGAGTTTGAGGGGCTTCGAAGTGAGTCCGAGGAGCGGATGTGGAGCCTGAGTCCCCGCCTGAGAACGCCCGAGAGGGGGGCGCGCGCGGCGCTCCCGCCCCTTTGTGAAGAGCAAGTAAGGCGGGGGGGGGGGGGGGCGGGGGGGAACACACACAGGGGACACGTGACACGATGCGCACCCCCCACCCCCCCCCAACCCCCCACCTAACGCGGGGGAGGAAGAACGCAGCGCGCGCCCCCCGCCCCTGCCCCTCTCCCCTCGGGAGGAGGTCCGGGAGGACGAGCGTTCGCCCGGGACGGATCGTCCACTCGTCGTCGTCCCCCTCACCTGGCGAGAATGGGCCTTGGGCTCCGGCGGCTTGAAGAAGGAGTCCGGCAGTTTCCGCAGCCGCATGGGCAGCGTGTGGGGCACGTTGGCGCCCTTGGGGTTCATCACGGCGTTAAAAAGCGCCTCCAAGTCGGTCTCCGAGTCGCCCCGCACATGCACGATCTGGTGCCCGGCCGGAGGGGGCTGCGACGTCCCCGGGGGCTGCGCCGCGCCCGTCGGGGCCCCCGACACCGCGCCCGGGGGCTGCGGCGGCTGCGAGGCCGGGGGCTGCGCTGCCTGCGGCGGCTGCTGCGGTTGAGGCTGCCCGGGATCCATGGCTCCGTCGGGACCTCCCGGCGCTTCCCTGGCGGGGCTCGGCGACTCAGAGCGCGGATTTCCAGCCCCGCATACCCCGCTCCCCAAGTCCTGCTGTCGCCGGTGCTTCTCGCCCCTCGGCGGGTAAACCGTCCCGACTGCGGCAACTGGGAAAACAACTTCAGCTTTCCCGAGGCCGGCCCAGCCCGGCCGGCGCCTACGTCCCGGCGGCGGAAACCAAACTCGCACAACACTGCAAACAAAAGTTCGCAGTTACGCCCGCCCGCATCACTTCTCGGCCTTCGGCTCCGCCCCTCCTGAGCCCGTCCGCACCGAATCCGAGCGGGGCAGCCTCTGCAGCGTTGCGCGCGCCCGCCCGCCCCGCTCCCCGACCGAGGTTGGGGGGCGCTGCCCGCGCCCCACTTGCGCCCTCCCAACACTCTCAGCCCGCAGAACCTCACGCCTCGCCTACCGCCGCACTGCCCGTCTTCGCGCGCCTGCCCGCCCCTCTCCCGAATCCTGCCCGTCCGCACCTCTACTGATTCTGGCCTGCCCGCATTCGTCTGCCACGGAGCGCTACCGCCAACCAGTAGATTTTTTTTTTCCCCTCCCGAACTTCTATCCCAACTTCCAGGCGGGCGCTGGGCGAGGGGGTGGGTGGCAGTGGGGGTGGGGGGGGTGCAGGGATGGAGAATGCGTGTGTTGAGCTTTCTCCCGGTTCTACAGGGATTTCACTTGAGGCGAGAGCTTTCCCATTGCATTTATGCGTCGTAGGTGTGAAAAGCTGGTTCGAAAAGGGACGAGACGTAAATCACAGAATCATGGAATGGTTTGGTTTGAAAAGAACCTTAAAGCCCACCCAGTTACAACCCCCCTTCCACTGCATCAGGTTGCTCAAAGCCCCATACAACCTGGCCGTCAACACCTCCAAGAAGGGGGCATCCACAATCTTTCTAGACAACCTGTGCCAAGGTCTCAGCACCCTCAGTGTGAAGAATTTCTTCCTAATGTCCAATCTAAATCTTTCCAATTCAAAGCCATCCCCCCTTGTCCTGTCACTACATGCCCTTGTTTTATTGAATAAAAAGGGAGAGGGAAAGGGGGGACAAAACAGCCAAGAAACCAACTCCAACAAGTATGTCTTTAAAATACAGAGAAGTGACACAAAACTGATGTCACTCACCACGTAGTCACATTGACATGGACGTGTAGCGATTCAGCGTGTGTGCTCAAGGAGCACATCCTAAGAAAACTAAGAAATCAGAAAAACCCAGATTCTTGCGGAGAGAAGGACACCTCTGCTCTAAAAGTGGAGAACAGCCAGGTTTATAACGAGTCAGTAAACAAGCTTCCACCGAAGCAGTGGTACAGGACATGCACGTGTCGCTTGCAGGGATCCACAACCAAGTAGGCGAAAGTCTGTTGGTGGCTGTTGCTTGAAGGGTAACACAGGCCATTGTCATCCTGAGAGGAAGTAAAAAAACCCACAGCATTAGTGACAACATGGATATTCTCTCATGGGTATGAGAGAATTCATAAAAACTGAATGAAATGTATCATTTTTTTCCAACTATAACAATTCATTTCATAACCAAATAGAACAAATACACCACAGTTTATTTAAGTAGCGTTAAGTCTCCATGAGAATCCTGATGCTACAAAATATCTGAATAGTTCCAATAACCTTGGGGTAACTGTCGTACTAATATAAAATGTAAAGTTAAACAGGTAAGCATGTGTTTCCACAATTACAGCATAACATACAAATGATTAAATATACAGTGGTCCCATCGTGCTTCCTTTGAAACAGAAAAACATTGAGGGACTCTATGGTAATACATTAAGTTGTTCCATCAGTAATTCTTTTTCTCTTAACATTTGCTGAGGCACCTGTTCAGTTTCAAATACTTGCTTTTAAGGAAAACCCTTATTACAGCTCTAACTAACAGCTTTGAACTGTTATTGGAAACAGTCTGTGTACCAGCTCTCAGAAGAGGTTTGAAGGGAATCTAGGCACCTAGCTCCAAATCCTCATTCCTAAAAAAGCATGTTCAGCTGACAACCAACACAAGAACTGAGCTCTTCAATTTAAGATCCTGCGTCTGCCCATGTCAATAAAAGTGTCAGTGTTGACAGGGCAGCACAGCTTGACACACGCTTCAAATCCAGTAGGGATCCAGAAACCACATGGGGGAATTTTTGGAGAGTTGACTTTTTTATGTGTTCAGTCTGGTAATTGAACATCTGAAAGATCAACAAATGCATAGTTGACACCTCCTTTCTTTTAAAACATGACAGAGTTTCCTCCTGCTCCCCACCACCTTTCTACAACAGCTGAAGTGATGTAGGTTCTGTTCCAATTCTTTTGCCTGAGGAAAATTGCTATAGTACATATATTGCCCATTTTCTCCAGGAAAAATGTTAAACTCCCAGACTACAAACTATTCCAGATTAGAGGCACATCTCTCACGTTCTTTTGTTGAAGCTGTCTTCCTTTGCATAAAATAATCAATTTCTTTTCTTTTGACCAAGGAAACATGAAAACTGTAAACTCTCTCAGTAAAGCAGTCAGCCGAGAAGGAAAATGTCTGGGTTCACATTTCTACTCCAACGAACTTGTGAATGTACTGGCACCCCGTTCTCTCTTATTTCAAAGAGGATGTTCTGGTGTCTTTCTTTGAGGGATTATTCAAGACCATAAATCTTAAACGAAGACAAGCATCACCATAAAAGTATTGCTTAAGACAGGTAGAGATCTGATGAAGTTTATTCATAGCATTTTCCAAAGGCTAAAAATAGCCTTCTATTTTTAAGCAAAGCAGCATTCAAGTTCTTGTAGCTCTGATTTTAAGATGCCTACTTTTCCTCAGGTGTTTTTTAGGGATATATGTGTAATAAACACTGGATTCTCAATTGCAGTGAGGAGAACAAGCTTTAAGATTTTACAGTACTCAGTACTCAGCATCACAATACCTGATCAAAAAATAACCTGGGATCATGCACAAAACCAAAAAAAAAAATAGGAGACCAGCATCAAGAAGTGACTTCTAGTTAAACTTTGTTCCCATTGAATCATAGAATCTTCCTGTTGGAAAAGACCTTTGAGATCATTGAGTCCAACCGCACCCATCACCCGCTAAACCATGTCCCTTGAAAACCCATCTACCCATTTTTTAAACACCTCCACAGATGGTGACTCAACCACCTCTCTGGGCAGCCTCTTCCAGTGCCTGACCATCCTTTTGGTAAAGAAATTCTTCCTAATATCCAGTCTGAACCTCCCCTAGAGCAACTTACGGCCATTTCCTCTTGTCCTATCACCTCTCACTTGACAGAAGAGATCATCAACACTTGCTCTGCCACAGCCCCCTTTCAGGCAGCCGTAGACAGCGATGAGGTCTCCCCTCAGCCTCCTCTTCTCCAAGCTAAACAACGCCAGTTCCTCATCCGTTCCTCGTAAGACTTGTTCTCCAGCCCCTTCAGCAGCATCGTTGCCCTTCTCTGGACACGCTCCAACACCTCAATGTCCTTCTTGTAGGGAGGGGCCCAGAACTGAACACAGTACTCCAGGTGTGGCCTCACCAGTGCTGAGTACAGGGGCAAAATCACTTCCCTTGTCCTGCTGGCCACGCTGTTTCTGATACAGGCCAAGATGCCATTGGCTTTCTTGGCCACCTGGGCACACTGCTGGCTCATATTCAGCTGGTTGTCAACCAACACCCCCAGGTCCTTCTCTGCCAGGCAGCTCTCCAGCCAGTCTTCCCCAAGCCTGTAATGCTGTGTGGGGCTGTTGTGTCCCAAGTGCAGGACTCGGCATTTGGTCTTGTTAAACCTCATCCTGTTGGTCTCAGCCCATCGATCCAGCCTGCCCAGATCTCTTTGCAGATCTTGGTGTCATCTGCAAACTTGCTAAGGGTGCACTTGATCCCTTCGTCCAGGTCATTAATAAAGATATTGAACAGGACTGGACCCAGCACTGAACCCTGGGGAACACCACTTGTGACCGGCCTCCAGCTGGATTTAACTCCATTTACCACCACCCTCTGGGCCTGGTCATCCAGCCAGTTTTTCACCCAGCAGAGGGTGTGCCCGTCCAGGCCAATGGCAGTCAGTTTCTCAATCAGAATATTATGAGAAACACTGTCAAAGGCTTTACAAAAGTCCAGGTACACCACATCCACAGCCTTTCCCTCGTCCATTAATTCGGTAACCTTGTCATAGGAGGAGATCAAGTTGGTCTGGCAGGACCTGCCTTTCATAAACCCATGTTGACGGGGTCTGATCACCTGGCTGTTCTGCATGTGCCATGTGACAGCATTCAATATGATCTGCTCCATGACTTTCCCCGGTACTGAGGTCAAGCTGACAGGCCTATAATTCCCTGGCTCCTCCTTCCGACCCTTCTTGTAAATGGGAGTTACATCTGCCAGTCTCCAGTCAAGCAGCACTTCCCCAGTCAGCCAGGACTGTTGATAGATGAGGGAAAGGGGTTTGGCAAGGACCTCTCCCAGCTCCCTTAATACCCCTGTGTGTATCCCATCCAGCCCTGTAGACTTGTGGATGTCTAATTGGCCATCCAGTAAAGGAGGGAGATTCTCCTTGGTCCTCTTGTTGTTAATATACTTGAAGAAACATTTTTGTTGTCTTTCACTGAACTGGCCAGATGGAGTTCTAGTTGGGCTTTAGCCCTTCTGATTTTTTTGCCTACCTGATCTCACCTACTCCTTGTAGTCTTCCTGAGATGCCTGCTGCCTCTTCCAAAGGTCATATATTTTCCTCTTTTTCCTGAGACCAACACAGAGCTCTCTTTTAAGCCACACTGGCCTTCTTCCCCGCTGACTCATTTTACAGCACACTAGGATGGCCTGCTCGTGTGCCACCAGAATTTCCTTCTTGAGGAGCATCCAGCCCTCATGGGCTCCTTTGTCATTTAGATCTTTACTAAAGATCCCACTCCCGCAGTCCTTGTGGAATCAACCGAGTCAGTTCAGATTTTGACTGTTGAAAGGCAGTATTAGCACCCCCAAAATTTTGTTCAACAACTGAAGAACAAAAACAAGTGAAGTTCTGGTGATGAGGCATTTCGAGAAACTCCAGAATATACTAAACCTGCTATCAGGAAAATAATATATATTATCTAAATAAATGAAAAGGGTTTTTAAATTTCTTGTAATTGGTATAAGTGGTCATTAAAACCCTAAAATACTTGAGCAGAAAGGCTGTGGAATTTACACAAACTTACTCCAGTTTTTAGAGTAATACATGGATTAAATATTTATACATGAATTAAAAATCATACCAATTCCATCTGCAGCATGGACATGGCAGCATAGACATGGCAGGGGGTGCAATGATTGATTTACTGATGTTAGAGTAAGATCATTTTATTTTTCCTTTGTGAGAACACAGATCATCAGCTGATGGTTTAAGTGTACATATGCATAGCATAATGCATAGCATAACACAGAAATAAGGATTCTACTGAACATCTCTCAAAACTGTATCATTTAATTATCAATTTAAAAAATGAATAAATTATGTATTACATTGATCTAACACTGCTATAGCTGAGATTCAGGTACAGAAAAATATGGGTTAGCATCCAAATACTTCACCTGTAACAATGTTTCATTATATGCAAGCCCTGAAGTTCTCAAGGGTATTTGGAGTTCAACCCACTTGGTCACAACATCTAAAATTATTTCTCTTTATGATGCCTAGGTCTAGCGAGCTTTGATGCTAAACAGGTCTACAGACACTTTAATACCTTGAAATATTCACATCTCTAATAGTGTGGGGGTTTAGATGTTGTTTCCAAAACAAGGGCTTAAACACCAAATGAAAAGGAATGGATGGGGTCAGGATGGTTTTACACAAAGTTCTTAATTTCTGATTCCATTTGTACTTGTGCAAATGTTAAAGTATATCTATTTGTTCATTTAATAATCCAGCTCACAAAAATTTGAAAATGTTCTTCTAACTTCTCGACTGCTCTTCATGTCACTTTTTACTGGAATATTTATATCAGGCTAAGGGGGTGTGTCCTTTCTTTCAGATACAAAGCAATAAAATATGGATTAAAAATTGTCAGCTCAACATTAAGGTTATAATAACACACTCTACAGTTATTTACCAAATGAACTCAGAAACTAAAAGTACTACAGAATTGTTATTATCTCCTTGAGAGAAACTTTTCAATGCAATCCCAAGACATTAGTGCTTCAGTAGGTGCCTTTCCTGTAATTTCCAAGCAGAGTTTAAAGAGTTTTGATCCCCAGAGCCTTCAAATGATCCATACACACCTATCTAAGCCTTTCTCTATTCTAAGAGAAAATTCTTCAAGATGTTCTTTAATGGAAACCAGGGTTTCAGAATTCTCCTTCACCTCACAAATTGTCAGAATGTACAGTAAAGCCCATCATCGCCCAAGGCTACAGGGAGGATAGCACACTCTGTATTTATACTGCATTTGCTTTTGTCCATTTTGTTTTCAAAATGTTGCTGAAGTCTGCCGTCCTTCCCTTCCCTTCCCTTCCCTTCCCTTCCCTTCCCTTCCCTTCCCTTCCCTTCCCTTCCCTTCCCTTCCCTTCCCTTCCCTTCCCTTCCCTTCCCTTCCCTTCCCTTCCCTTCCCTTCCCTTCCCTTCCCTTCCCTTCCCTTCCCTTCCCTTCCCTTCCCTTCCCTTCCCTTCCCTTCCCTTCCCTTCCCTTCCCTTCCCTTCCCTTCCCTTCCCTTCCCTTCCCTTCCCTTCTACTGATGATATTTAATGTATGGCAAAGACAATTAGAAGAACTCTCAAATATCATGAATCTATCTAAACAAAAATCTGCAAAATTCACATCAATACATTTGATTCAGAGATGGGGAGGAAACAGCAATAACAAGAATATCGGGTTATCGGGATTTTTCTCTTTTATTTTATTGTAATAACAATAAAATACCAGTTAGCATCCAAATACCTCATCTGCAGCCTACTAGAAAGGTAAATTTTGATACACCTATGAAGTGCTTATTTTCAAAAACATTTCAAAAGCCTTTTATGAATCACACATAGCACTTAAAAGGTGATGACCCACAGATGAACAACTGGGCTTTTGACAACATACAGTGAAATCTGTGCACTGGCTGAAAAGACATCATCTAGTCATCTAGTTCTTTAGAAAATGGGTACATTATCTGACATTAATTATTACATATTCTGGTTGCTCAAGAAGAATTTGGAGTAGTTTATCATACTGTAACAATTAAATGACAGATACGCTGAATCTAGTAAACATGCAGCCAGTTCTCATCTTGCTGGTAAATTTATGATTTTGTAAGAGAAACAGACAGGAATGATAATTGACAGGGAAGTGGAAAAGAGATTAGCCGTCATCACAACACCCCAGCCTTTTTGTATACAAAACTTCCTTGAAATCTTTACAGAAAGAGATGCAATGCAAGCTACTCAGAAAGCTCTAGCAACGTTTCTAAAAACAGAACCAGACAAAGTCAAAAGTGGGTTCTTAATCCATACCGCTATCTCAATTATATCTAAAACCATGAGAATTACTCAGACATAAAGATTTTTTTTTCATAAACTAGTTTCTGGATGACTAATTATAACTTCAAGTGCAATCCAGTAAATCTATTTTTCGTAAGCTACAAAATAAAACTTTAGTTGGTGGTTATTGATGCAGAGTTAGTAAAGAGGATGAGAAATCAGGATGAGATCAGGGAAAATAGTTAATAAGTAAAAAAGATGATGACTATGGCAAAAATAACCCTTTAAAATGGAATATAATGCTTTCTTTGTGTAAATGTTTATTAATTATTTTCATGTTATGCATGTTACTTCCAGTAAAATCTTGTACCAAAAAATTATTAGTACTTACATATACAGACGCTCTGAAGACTGTAGAAATAATATGTATTTCTTTTGTTTCAGGATTCTTTTGAACACTGAAATACAGGGAATAACACATATTTAATAAGTACAGTAAGCACTAATTATTAGAATCCTTCATTTTATAAATACATTTTTAATATATGTACGTTGTTCTCCCTCAAATTTGATCAAGTTCAAATTAATAGTTAAAATTCAACTCATGTCACATTGACCATGGAAAGGGACATTGGCCATTGTTATAGAACATGGATATTATGATATTTTACTGGAAACTATTGCACACATCTTGTCATCTGAGTTGATTTCACTGTTTTCGGCTACTAAATCACAGCAATATTACCAGGGCCTAGATGACTCCAACATAAAGTCTGCATTTTGATAGCTATGAAAACTTACTGAGCTAAATGTTTTGTAAAAAACTTTCACATATTCTTTGATTAAAAACCCACGAAGTGAACTGCATCTCTACACTAGAAGAGGTCGTAGCAGTACTGCTTAAGAAATATGGACTTTAATTCATTTTTAATTACTATAGAAGTATAATGTAGGTTTATTTTTCTTCCTTTGGAATGCTGTATGTATAGACAGCTATGCAACTTAGGATTGTATTAGTTCTGGATTTTTATATTTCTAGACTGTGTTTGTTGTGAAGACTGCCTTTTCTTCTGTCACAGTTACAAATACCACCAAGATATTATTTCAAAGCATCCAGGCACCTCAACATATTTTAAATCTAAGCATTTTTAAATGTGTCATTTTTCCTCAGGTCTGCTTTAAACGATGCCTACATTTCTTCATAAATTAGATCATATAAATTATGTTAATCTAATTTAAGAGATTCCTATTTAGAATCATAGAATCGTAGAATGGTTTGGGTTGAAAGGGACCTTAAAGATCACCCAGTTCCAGCCCTCTGCCATGGGCAGGGACACCTGCCACCAGACCAGGCTTGCTTTGAGCCCCATCCAGCCTAGCCTTGAATACCTCCAGGGAGGGGGCAGCCACAACTTTTCTGGGCAGCCTATGCCAGTGGCTCACCACCCTTATTGTGAACAATTTCTTCCGAATACCCAATCTAAATCTTTCCCTTTCCAGTTTAAAGCCATTCTCCCTCATCCTATCACTACTTGCCCCTGTAAAAAGTCCCTCCCCAGCCTTCCTATAGCCTTCTTCAGGTACTGGAAGGCCACTATGAGGTTCCCCCAGAGCCTTTTCTTCTCCAGGCTGATCAAGCCCAGCCCTCTCAGCCTGTCCTCATAGCAGAGGTGCTCCAGCCCTCTTGATCATCTTTGTAGCCCTCCTCTGGACCCGTTACAACAGTTCCATATCATTCTTATGTTGGGGATTTCAGAACTGGGCATAATACTTTAGGTGGGATCTCACAAGAGCAGCATAGACCTCCCTCAGCTTGCTGGCAATGCCTCTTTTGATGCAGCCCAGGACACAGTTGTCCTTCTGTGGAGCAGTTGAGCCTTATCAATTCCATATTTAGACAATTCCAAGAAATGCAAAGCTCAAAACTTGTCTGTCACAAACAGAATCAGTTCCTGGGAAAGGTCCCAATATAGGCAAATTGCTAGAAGATGCGTATTAAATACAGGCCAGTTGTACATAGCACCAGCTCAAAGCTGTTACAGCAGTGCACTCACTGCTTTTGCAAAGCTTATTATAAGAAAAAATAAAACCCAAATCAACCAATATCATCTTTGTTGATTCAATCTCTCCAACCAATAAAAGAAATCAACTCTCCAATTAACTGATTTCATCTGTAGAGTACTGGCACAGATGTGGATGAATTAAGGCTATACTGTGAAGCTGATCTTTCCTGTGATGAGTCAGTAGCAAGGCTGTCTCAGATTTTTTTGTTGCAGCTGAAATGCTGATATACTCAACAGTGGATTAAGACAGCATTGCTGAAACTGGTACTGGCCCCAGTTGTCTGCCTTACCACCCCCCTAGAGATTACTGCCTTCCCAGCAGGACAGCTCAACTGGTTGATGACTCAGCTTCTGAAACACTGCAGTTTACAGACCAACATATTAAGATAAACTAAAATGGATGTCAGCTTATGCTAATGTACCCATTGTGAACTGCAGCAGTTCAGAAACTGTT
Organism: Dromococcyx pavoninus; assembly: GCA_033558185.1. Lineage (NCBI taxonomy): Eukaryota > Metazoa > Chordata > Aves > Cuculiformes > Neomorphidae > Dromococcyx > Dromococcyx pavoninus. The sequence continues at coordinate 2,207,937 of JAUMJL010000009.1, forward strand.
TAACCAGGACAAGATATAGAACATTAGCACTTTCTGCAACATATCAACACCCCAGAAGTTATAGTTGTATTTCAGTCAGTCTGGCTTCACAGTCTTGTGTCTGAACACACCACTTTCAATTTCTGATTTCTTAATTCTAGCGTTATATATATCTAGGATACCAAAGTAAAGGGGGACAGAGACTAACTCTTCCTATTTATTCCATTGCCTTGAGAAATTTTCCCCTTGTGGTTAGCTTCCCGTAAGTCATTTTTCAGACTCAGTGTTTATTTCTAGTACTTTGGTTAATTTTTAAGGCAAAAAAAGAATCTCATCTGCCAAAATCAGATGAGATTCTTTCCTTCCTGACTTGAAAGAAACCAGGAGGTTGCCTTTGACAAGCTCTTTTTTTTACCTAAAAGGTTTCAGAAAAAACTACCTTGTCTTCTTGAAGAGCATAGTATTTCCTTACCTTTGTTCTATCAAATTGTTAGCTTTTAAACTATCCATTAAATATCATAGTTCCTTCACCATTTTAATGTGTATGTCTTCTCTTTTTATGAAAAGCCAAGTTCATCATCCTCTCTCAATTCACTTTGGGTTCTATTTATATCCTAATCTTACTGGCAATATTTTGTTAGGCTTTCCAAACATTAAAAGCATAACTCAATGCTTTCACATAAATTCATTTATTAGAGGGGAAAGAGCATGGAACTGGCAAAGAAGGAAGGAGAAGAGAACAATGACTACAAGGTACTACAGCAGCTGTCACCATGGAGAGACACTGTCAGAAAAATCAGGTGTTAAGTACAGAAGACAAGATTTAGCAATAAAGATTCACAGATTATATTTTAATTAACAAGTTTTGTGATGTAAATATATTCTTTAACTAAACCAAAAATACTACAGCAAGGATGTTGAAATTATTTCGGCTACACAGGATATGATGCAATGCTAAAATTTTAGATGGATTCAACTGGTCACAGACTAATTACTGCTGGATTATTAACAGACAACAAGTTGTTCATTAATTCATTAGGAAGTAATTATTACTTTTTTTTTACAAAGGAGAAAATGTCTGCTATCTTATAGTTGTATTTGGAAGTCCCTAGCTGTGCCTGTAAATTATCTAGAGCGGTTACTTTCAAAAGACTCTTGCATTCTCTCATAATTAAGCAATATACACAGAAATGCTTTAATAATATTAAATCTCAAACCTTTGGACACTATTTTGAATGCTACTGCTTTGGAGTTAGAACTTGGGAAAGGCCAGAAGAAAGGCTGTAAGAAAGAGAAGTGGGGAAAAACTCATAATAGGTGTGCCACTCCCAGCACTTTTGTGGAACTCTTCATACCAAGGCTCTTTTCTATAAGAAAAACTGTTACAGGATCAATAGTGTGGTTTATACCTCTATAAGTAGATCATGATTAGATGAGTTAATCTGTGGAATCTAATTTTTAAATACGCATCAGCTAGAGGCTAATAATTATTGTACTATCCATTTGTTTTTCACTAAGCCTTCTGAGCCCTCAAGACATAAAAATTAAAGCTTAAGAAGAGTAAAGTTTACAGAATTTTATAATACCAAAAAAAGTTTTTAATATCACTTTACAAAGAGTAGAAAATATTCAATGCAACTCCAATCCAAGATGAAAAGAAACCAGACTGAGAATAGCAGTCTAGAAAAGAAGAATTTAAAGTACAATTGGTTTTCAACAGGAATTTGAAGGTAAACTCTTTGGTAAACAGAATTTAAGAGACCTCTGCTCTCATTAACAATTGTTTACTGAAAATAAGAGGCCATAAAAAAGTAATTTTCATTGCTTTATTTTCTCATTTAATTTGTGCAAAAGTGAAGTAATATAGTGCACAGCAGGGACTAGAAATTAGAAATTAAGTGAAGACTGTAGCATGAGTGTTCTTCTTTGAGTTACATTGCTTATCCCGCTTTTTCTCTCTCAAGGTGGTGGTAACAGAACAGCAATGTCATTTTGGGTAAACTGGGGACAAAGGGAAATGAGACAAAACAGGAGACAACCTTGATTGTGAAGAGGAAGGGAAAGTCTGAAATGTCAAGATGAAAAGCTTTTATCATGGGACTGACAGAGAACTTAATAGCAAAGGAGCAAGACAAAAGATTTCGCCAAATTGTGACTTTCTGTTTCAATTGCCAGTCAGTGAGAAACCAGGAGCCATTTACGGGCACAGAAATCAAGAGACACATGGCAGATAAATGTTGAATATCAGTTATGTCACAGGAACAGAACAGATGTACTTTAAAACTTTGGAAGATACAAATCAAGCTGACAAGTGGGAAAAAAAAATAAACCAAACATCAAAAATGCAGCGGACTGGATCTTGAAAGCTTTTTTTCTGATATTGTGTATTGTGTATGACACAAGAGAAAAATCACAGAAATACATAAAGGGTCAACAGGGAACAGGTTGAGGGTATAGAAAAAACAAATCTTGAAAGCAGGATGAAATTGTGGGAATGATTTTGAAAGGTATCTTTTTTTATAAGTAACAAGAACTACTTGACATCCTTATCAAATTTTACAGCAGGAAAAGGAAAAAGAAGGGAAAAAGGTTTAAGGAGATAGGAAGGTAAAGAAAAGGAGCCACTTAGAACAAAACTTGCATGTGTTTAGGAGAAAATGACTCAACAGCAAAGGGAACTAGTGAAGTGAAGGAACTGATTGGATTTGTGTTTTGTCCTAAGTCAATTCAACAACATAAGAGCAGAAACAGCTGTTAATCGATGCAGAGTCAACTAAGGCCAAGGATTAGAGTAACAAACAGCTTGTGTGAAGTGCAGAGTGAACAATATAAAGTAAAAGGGAGGGTAGATCCTTTTAAGTCATATGCTGTATTTCTGAAGAACCCTCTTGATTTCTATCTACATATGATAAGAAAATGTCAAAAGTAATCATAGTAATAAGAAAGCTCTGGTAACTTATCACAATATCCAAACTAATATGTGTGGCTATCAAAGTTCCATTATTTCTAAAAAAGTCTTCTTTGAACATTGACAACACTCTATTTCTCTGTTTCAGTGGCTTCTCTAAAGGTTTCAACTGTTCTATTTTAGTAATTTATTTTAGATGACCTTGGGAAACAGCACATGACTAAATCAACTTGCACCTGAAAAGTACGGACCATTAGAAAATCTGAAGGTTGCTTAGAAGTTATTAAAGATTTGTAAGCTTCTTTGGTTAAGTATTACAAAAAAGTCCAAAAAACCAGACAAATATTTTGTTTTAAATATTTTGTTTGGATACAGCAACCTATGCACAAGTTCTACAGAAATAAAGAAACATTCAGGTTATTAAGAATCACTGGGTCTAATCCTTTCACTGTATTTTTGTTCAGACATAAAAATTTTACTCTTGAGTTTACTTAGGAACAGACGTAATGATGAACATATATTACATGATTTTTTCCTAATATACTTGTGTAAAAACTTCAAATAGGACATGAGATAACAATTGGTCATCATACCATTCCAAATAGAGCTGAGAAGGTAGAAAAATATCAATTCCTGCTTTAAGCAATTTGAAGCTTTTGTAGTATACATTGTAGTACATTATTTAGTATATACATTGTCCTCGTACTATCTCTCATTTCAGAGGTCTGTAATTGTTTTCTCTTATTCAGGTTAATACTGTTCTTTACACTATCCCACAAATACTTATTACGAGTGGCAAAGTATAATATAAAATTTTAGTAATATAATTGACAATCTTCATATTTCCATTAGCTTAGCTAAGAATGAGACTTTGTATGACTGATAACTAAATTGCATTTCCTACTAACCAGGAAATGACAAATGTTGTCAGTCAGAGAAGTCAGCATATGGATATATCAAAACAGGGCAAAAAGAAATGTCTTTTTGTCTGAATTTGAACCTCTGATCAATCACCTCTAACCTCAAGAAAAAAAAACCACATAAATTTCTGAACAGTTTCATACACCAGACCTGGCAAAAAATGTGTGTTAGTCCACTGTGTCACGTTAACAGCCAGATTCTATCACCCTTAGCTTTATGCTGCAAGAAGTGGATTAGTGGAATTTAGAATGCCAAAATTTGACTGTAGATAAGAAAAAAATAAATGGAATAAAATACATACAGAAATAAAAACTGAAGTATTTCAATTTTTAAATCTTAAGCCAAAAGTAGCTTGAAAGTAGTCCAAGACTACACATCCAAGACTTAATTGTCGATATTTTATCAATGACAGTGAAACACAATCTTGTTCCAGTGCCATACCGTGTTTTCAGTAGACAATTACAGAAATAAAAATCTTTAAATGGGAGTGAATTATTAAACATCAATGTCCATATGTGTAATACAAAACAAGTTTTATGTGGGACAGATGCCATTAAAATTGCATGTATTTTGCCACTGAACTACTACCATCGTTACATGGTATTTTGATAACTGAACACAAATAAGCTTGCAGATTGATTAAATAACAGTCTCATTTTTGAAGCAATAAAGCATAATAAATTTGCATAAATTGACATGAAATATCTATACACAACACATACATCTACAATTGCATAAACCAGAAAACACTTACCTCACCAAGTCTTTATATAAAGCTTTCGTAGTTTCTAAGTATGGGGCAACTTCATCTTCAAACTGGCAAATAGTTCCTCCAATGCAAAGATGCTTAAAAAGACAGAACAGAAATTCCTTGCGATCCGATTCACTGAATATGTCATAATGGTCAGAATCTTCCAGAAGCAAGACCTCGTGGAAAAAGAAAATAACAAAGAAGTCAAATAGATGACAATTCCTTTTTTGAGGGTAAGTTTATAAATAATGCAACTACTTTGCTGTATGTCACACAGAGTTTGTGTTTATGTAAAATATATAAACTAGGGATGGAAATAAAGCATTACTTTTCTCTAAATCCTTCTTCCAATGATGTTCAAAATTTATAGACACAATAGGGAGAGGAAGCACTGTCAGAGTTGTCTGCACAAGACATAGAGAAGATTTTTCAATAGTCGTTATCCACTAGTTAATTGCTCATAATGCTAATGAAACAATCAATAATCTGAAAATAATCTAGCTGTATTTGGTATATCGATCACTGCCCATTAACTTGTCTTTGATAACTTTGCCTACATTGGCTTTTTAACTCTAAGTTTACACAGTTATCTCTTAGTTGTAAAGGAATTGTAAAGATCTCCCACAGAAAATCACTCAAACTCACATTATTCTTTACTGCTGACTCTAGTGACCCTTTATCCATAGGGATAAACCAGTCATGCTATCCAGCTGCCTCCATGCATCTCACCTGCCTTTTGCTGCAATATTATGTGAACACAGAGGACCTGCTAGATTGCTCTGAAGACCATGCTCTGTGAGGGTGGACAGGAATTGTAACTCAGTATGGCTACAAGATGTTTAAATCACATCAGCCAAAGTACAGGTAGCAACACAGGCAAACTGGTCAAAGTTAGACATGATCTTACCACTCCCTGGCCCTCTCTATAACATCATTACACAACCTGAGTAAAAAAGGGTCAGGGCAGCAACTCTGTTGATGGCCACCTCATACATATCCCAGCCTCCCTCTTGGTTGAAGCAAGAGAAGATGACAATATCACAGTATCACAAGGTTGGAAGAGACCTCTGAGATCATCCAGTCCAACCTATGATCCAACACTAGCACTCACTCGTCATTTAAAACATGGCACTAAGTGCCTCATCCAATCTGTTTTTAAACCCCTCCAGGGATGACGACTCCACCACCTCCCTAGGCAGCGCATTCCACTGGCGAATCACTCTTTCAGTGAAAATTTTTTTCCTAATATCAAGATATGCCAGATAGGAAAGAAACGTGGAGTTTTGCAGCAGAGGGCCAGCCTCTGACACAAAGTGACAGATAATTTACTGCCCCCTACAGTCTGGGGCACTGACTCATCTAATCAGAAGTTTTGAAGTCGTTCATTGAAGATTTTGACTCTTATTTCTTTCTGTCATGTTAGGTCCTGTAAGTTTATTTCAAACAAATGTGAATCCTTCAACGTGGAAATGCAGACACAGACATCCCATTCCAGGGAAGGAAAATGGAAAGAGTGAAACTCCAATGATTTCTTACTTTAAATGTTGTCTCTAATTTTCCTACATCCCATATACTTAATTTTGTAAAATATTTCACATGTACCCGACTTATAAATACATACACAGGATTTTGAACTCCTAGGCTACAAGCCACATCTGAAATTCAAACATCAGCTTGAGTTCTCTCCTTTTCCCAGAACTTTACAGGATAGACCAGTATTTCAAGCCACATCCTGTAACCAGTGTCACTGGTTCAAATACATTGCCTTCAAAGGATTTGCCAAGTGCAAATGAGTATAACTCTATAATTATTAAGTACTTATGATGATTATACATACAAGGAAGAGCAAAATCCAGTTCTCCCACACTATGCTTTGCTAATGCTAAACAAACACAAGCAAAAAAAATGTTTAACTTATGAAGTCAAAAGAAACACAGTGAAGGCATATGTTGATCAAGAAGGTGCCACTGTTAGAGAGATTCTTTTTCAGAATAATTTGTTCTCTAACACTTCCACTGGAATATAACAAACAGGTTTTACCTTGCAGACTTATTCAGGAGTTATATTTAGTCCTTTTCCAGTGTTACACTGAAAAATAATTTCCCTTTTTCATAGTTTACTCTCTTTTGTATCACTGAAAATATACCAAGATGCCTTTCCTTGAATGCCTTCATGTATGATATGGTCAGCATTCCTGGCCAGGATTGCTTCAGGATGTAACTATTAAGAATATTCAACTTCATAAACTACCTGGAAGGTTAGATGAACACACAGGTCTGTGTATCATGGGACCTTTCCATTTGCACCACTTGTTTTCCCCTCCTAGGTAAATGAGTAGCTGCATCACTTCCCACCCAAGCATTGACTACTTGAGATAAGAATGGGTAGAAGAAGGCTTTACCTTTCTCTCCTACCTAAAAAGGAAAGAGGGCCCACCTGGAAAACAGCCATTGCTTTCACGCATTCAGGTACTGCAATGCCTCAGTCGTGTCTATCACATGGCTATCAATGCCCATTTTTACTATGGAAAGTATGTATTGAAGGGAAAATAAAGACTGAAAAACGTGTCCTTATGATACCTAATAGAGTATGGAAAATAAAAACAAATTATTCTTTGCTATACTGACCTTCCTTAATTCATCAGAGATGAGAATATCATCATAATAGTCATCATAACATTTCACAATATGTCCATTTTCTCTAACAACTCCTTCAGAGTAGAGCCGATCAAAAAATGACATGGAAATCTCCACACAGGGCACCTCTGTAGCTTCAATTTTTGTCACTTTGGAACCTGGAACATATAGGAAGGCTTCACTCCAAGTCTCTTGCTATAAATAAAATAGGAGAATTTCCACATACTAATGTTTTTACAGTATTCTATAACTCAATGCAGTATGGAAATCATCTAAATTGTTGTATGTGGCGTATACTTCAAAAAAAATACAGATCACATAAGTATGACTCAACCACACAGTACCTCAAAAAACAAAGAAAGTCAAGAAAGAAGTAAGTGTAAAGAAAATATTAAACTCATCTGAATGCTACTTTCCATTAAGGCTCATGTGTTTGCTCCCCCTGTTGGTAATCCTATCAACCAAATCAAATAATAGATGAAACACCATGAGAACTTACCACCACACCCTTAGAAAATCATATAACACATCTTAAGCTTTAAGGAATCTGGAGACAAATACCAAATTTGGTGTGATTAAGTACAAAAGTCAATAGCTGCAAACATTACTCCACAAAGTAAAAAACAAACTTAACCAAAACCCCAAAACTATGATGAATTTGGTTTTTCTTAAGTATTGTATCTGAGCCTTTTTAAAAGTTATTTTGTAGCTACTGTAACCTTTACTAATCAGATACTTCAGACATGAAAAAGATTCTGGCAGCACTTCCTCTATGAATCTGGAGAATTATCTCTGATTATTAAGTGCAAAGTAGATTATTCTATAATTTTGCTGTTTTCTATCCTTGCAAGTCACCCAAGATTTGATCCTGTTGCTCACAGCCACTTAATGCCATTTGAGGTGCTCTACAGGATTTTACTTAATGATGTCTCAGCGCATAAGGGCAAATATCCTTTCTACATACAGTGTTCTATCTACAAACCTGTATCTGTGGTGTTGGGCAACTTATGGCATCTCAAGTAGCATTAGACTCCATATTTAAGAAGCTTTGGACTCTGTCCAGTTCCATGTGCTCTCTACTGCCCAAGTGTTCACACCAAATATCACATGAAGGTGATCAGAGGGCTGGAGCACCTCTGCTTTGAGGACAAACTGAGAGAGTTGGGGTTGTTCAGTCTGGAGAGGAGAAGGCTCTGGGGAGACCTTAGAGCAGCCTTCTAGTACCTGAAGGGGGCTACAAGGAAGCTGGGGAGGGACTTTTTACAAGGGCAAGTAGTGATAAGACAAAGGGGGATGGCTTTAAATTGGAAGGGGAAGGATTTAGATCAGACAGTAGGAAGACACTGTTCATGATGAAGGTGATGACGCACTGGCACAGGTTGCCCAGGGGAGTTGTGGATGCCTCCTCCCTGGAAGTGATCGGGGCCAGGCTGGATGGGGCCTTAAGCAGCCTGGTCTAATGGGAGGTGTCCCTGCCCATGGTAGTGGGGTTGGAAATGGATAGGCTTTGAGGTTGCTTCCAACCCAAAGCATTCTATGATTCTATTAACATATTCGCTACTCATCTTCCAGTCCACCTGAAAGCCCTCCAAAGTGCTGCTGAACAGGAGAGGGGAGGAGAGTACAAGTGAGCACGAGCACAAGTGAGCACATAACAACAAGGGCAATGCGTCATGGCAGAGATACTATTCACAGCATTCTGGCTTTACATGAGTTTTCTCTCATCTTTTCTCCTCTGTAAGTTCCCTTGATGGGAGACTGGTCAAAAACATTACAATATCCATAGCTTTTGACCATACCATTAAAGATAAGCAGTGTCCTGATACGCTGACCTAAAGGATCACTAAAGACTTTGGTTTAGGAAATGTCCAAATTTCACTCTAGATGCCAGTATTTCAGTAACACATACATGCCAAAAAGAGATGTATGAACCATGATGCTTCCAAGACCACTTAGCATTTCATTCTGATCCTAATATTTGCAAGCATAGCAAAATTTAAAATTTCTCTTGCCCTGAGATTACCAAAAAGTTTTTAGAATTTCTCCCATATCTTAGTACACGGCGATTATTCATGTGTTAAGTAGGACTGGCATTTTTGGCATCTAAACCCAGGTAAACTGTACCACTTACCTGATCAACACTAAGAAAAAAAGAGAAAAGTTACAAGTTGTTGGCTTGAAAATGTGTTTACTTTAGCTAAAAATATTGGCATGGATTTTATAGTTATTTTATTGGGCAAGTGTGCTGTACAGAAAATCAGCTGCAGAGAAAAGGTTGGCATTTAATTGCTTGGCTTCACACCTACAGGTATGGTTATGAAAAAGAGTACCTTTTATTAAAGAAAAAAGGTTTAGAACATTCTCCTACCTGTCCACATAGTGACTGCCAAAAGCTGATCAAAGCATACAACCAACATCGCAAGTCAGAAAAAACCATGATGGACAGCCTCACAACCTAAGAAAAAAAATGCTGACTGATACTTATTTATCTAATATTTATTTATTTATGTATGCATGGATGCATTCTTTCTCCCACGCCCTCCCCTCCAGACTCCTCTAACTTCTAATTCTCCAGCTTCCTTTCACAGGGACAGAAATTTTATAAGAGTTAAATCAGCCTCTAATATAGAAATTACTTTATAAAGGAATTGAATAAAAAACTGAGTGAAGGCGAATAAAAACAAGAATTTAAGTGACTTGAGAAAAAAAGAAACATCTTACATTTTCCCAGTTATTGAGATCAAAGTATAAGAAATGGACCTATTTATAGGCCTTTAAATTGTTAGGATTTTACTGGGGGAGGAAAGGAGACACACTTTTCCTTTGAAACAAGATTTTATGAAATCTTTCATCACAAAAAAAAATTTAAGAGCTTTGTAATCTATTCAGTAGCTCAGAAAACCAAACTATAAATGGAAAAGTTTAAATATACTGGAAGGTCCTATTCCCTATTTGAGGGGTGAGATTTGAAATCAGAGATTCAGAATTTCCTGGAATAGTTTTAACAACACTGTAAAAGTGAGCAATAAAATAGGAAGAAGAAATGCCTTGACAACTCTGCAAGTGGAAAACAAACAGCTGAGAAGTACTGAAACAGATTAAGCTTCTTATAGCAGCTACCTCTGGAATATATATAAAGGGCTGCCAATATACTTTTAAATTAACGTGTTGCATATCCAGTATGGGGCAGCTAAACCACAGGTTAGGCATATTTAGAATTTCTCCAAAGTTTAAGAACAATTTTTACATCAGGGAAATCTCTTGTAATTTACAATTCACAGCTTATAGAGAACATACATAATGCAAGTTTAGTGCTCTGTACTAAAAAGATGGTATTTCAAAAGTAAAAGGTGCACGTCATGATTTATAGGTTCAAATGACATCTAAAATTTTTGCTATTAATAACCTGTAACAGTAGTCTAAAAAATTGCTGATTTAAGATTACTTTCCAGATTTTAAAACCCCATTCCAAAGATAGCAATCACTAGAGCTTCAAGTACATATGGCAACTCAAGACACTTTCTTAGTCAAATACTAAGTTTTTATTTACAAAACGACAGTAACCCTATCCCTTTGAAGATAACTTTTCGAGCGTTAATTGATCTTAACCAGACACAGTCCTGCCTCCCCAAGACTGCTGACAGGTGCAAGGCCAGTAACATGTCCAGGGAAAAAATACTATTTAGTTTTCATTGCAGTTATTTAAAAATATGAGACTCAAGGCATAAGTTGGTATGCATCAATTTTTCTCCGTTTGCTGCTTCTATTTTAGAAATACGAGAGTAAGATATAAAGGAGGGGTTTAAGTACACGATAGAACTGGAGGAAGAGGGGGAAAAAAATATCCCTACTACAATAGGCAAAAAAAGTGTCATGTAAGAATAGGTAATGAATTATTTGTCTGATCAAATGAAGCAGCCTAGAGAATATCCGTGTGTATTGTTTACCTAAAATGTTATATTTCAAGTAATGTTAATGCTGGAGTCCTTGAAATGATGTATTATTGTGGGATTCTACCAGGAATTTCAACATGTGGGGGAGCTGGGGAGAGAGGTACACATTGCATTCCTTGGGCACCCCATTTTTTATGCCACCTTTTGATCTAACAGATGGAATCTGAGGATATTACAGTCTGATAATATTAAGGTGAGGATGAAAAGCAATCAAGAGAAGGAAAAAATGAGATTAGACAGAGAAAGAAAAAAGGTATAACTTCAGAAACTTTTTAGAAAAAGGAGATAGACAGCAGAGAGGAAGTAGAGATAAACATGAAAGTGAAACCAGGCTCACTGAATTGAAAAGAAAAATAAATTCTCAGTCAGAAGGCAAAAGGGGATCACAGCCTGGAAACAAAAGAATTTTGAAAACAAGCATTCTCATGAAGTAATATTATATTGATATTTTATATACTGCTGTCACCTTTCTATGGGTCCATAAATACTTTCTGGCCAAGCACATTATAATAAGAAGAGAAGCTTCTAAGAACCTATTGAAACCCCACTTATATTACGCATTTAAAATACCCCCCCCTCAAAAAAAAAGTAACAGTTTTGTTTGCAAGAGAATAAAGTATTTGATTCGACCCAGACAATGTAATTTTCTTCAGATTTTCTAAGAAGCAAAATAAGCCTATTTCAACTATTTTCTTTCAAGAACAGGAACTTGCTTTTAAAAGAATTAGTTACTCCACAGTGATAAATAAATGGTATATCTGGATTCATAAATTTGCATGTCTGAAGAAGAAAATACTGTAAGATTATTTTTTACCTCCTCCCACTCAAAGCTAATTCTTACTATATTTTCAAAAAATGCACATGAAGACTAAGTGCAGAAAAATGTGCCAACATTCCTCACCAAAAATAGGCAAAGAATGGGAAGATGAAATTTTAAGAGTAAGTGGGGTATACCAGCTGTTCAGGATTTAGAAAGGGAACTCTTCCAGTCCTCAGAACAAAATGCATTACCTCTGTGCGGAGGAAGATTGAGCAAAATCAGGAGTTAAGCTGGGATACTTGGCAAGTGACTCTCTGCTCTTAACGTGAGGTATGTAAACTACTGACCTTCACTACAGGGACTGGCAAGTCACAGGCTAGATAGATGGCCTAAAAAAACTCTTGCCTGAAGCAGGAAAAGCTTTACACACAATCTGAAATATATTTATTTTCTTTTCCACTTGCCAGAGTGAAAAATACACTCCTGCCAGAGTGAAAAAGAGGTACCTGAAAAGGAACTTGAGATAGTTTTTACATCTTATGTATTTTAATTGTTTTAACAGTCAGATACAGTGTTTGGAGAATGGATTTTGCTGACAAAAAGGTGGCAATGTCTAGTGTCATTGTATATAGTGGGGAAAAGCTATGCCTATTCCAGACAGTTGAAAGGGAAAAGTTAGAAAATTCCTGAAGCTCTGTTAAATATTTACACACAGTAAAGTATTTTCAAACAAACAAAAAGAACTGAGAACGTCCCACTACCCCATTTTAAAATATTCATATTAAAGAAAATCGCTTTGGTGATATCAGAGTTCACATTATGCCTAGAGTCCCATTACATTTTTGTATGCAATCTGCAGGAAATTTTGTATGATGTCATTTATGTAACAAAAAATACAATTTCAAGGTGGTGCCATAAAATCATGTACTATTTCCTTTTGGTCTTTCTCCTGTAATGTCTCCTCTCCATCTACAGACACAATCACGTGTTATAAGCAGTTAATGATTTGGCAACAAATGAAGTCAACCTTATGCCATGATTGCAAACAGAGTGATCTATCACATGGCTGTCTCTTTCTGCACTCAGATAACTTTTGTCAGCATATTCACCCAAACTCAGGGGCTTGCTCTATCTAATCTTCCGCTCTCTCGACTTTAATTTGTAACAGAGCAATAATCTCAGATCTGTTCTAGGTAAGGTAGTCACATCTACAGAAGAGTGTCTTTCTCTTCTTTTCTGAATAAAGTAGCATTATAATTCCACAAATAATGCAGTTGGTTACACCTAGATACATGATCAGGTCAACGGGATGTCACAGACATTTAAAAACACTTCCAGTAGCTCGGTTTATGGATCAATACAGAGCCAAGGAAAAAGAAATGTAAAATTTGACAATTTAGTAACAAACTAAGAATCTTATCTTATCATTTATTAAAATAAGTTATTCATAGAAGATATACCTATATGAACAGTCATTGTTACAGAAAGAGTAAATTAGAGGAAAATAGTTACAACACTTTTTTTAATTTAAGATCAATTTATTCTAAATACCTAATGTAATCCATTGTCCTGAAGCTGAGAGCAACTTTAAACTGGAGTTCACATTTTGATCTTTAAAAAATGCCTATAATATTCAAATAAGAAAGATACAATCATTATTTATAGTGCCTTGAATACTTTCAATGCAAATTTTAAGGACCTAATTATGTATGCTCTTTCAGTTTGGCCACTAAATATCACACCACCAAATACATGGGTTTGTAACTTTGCGTAGCCAACGTCTTTTATATATTCAAGATATCTTCATATACATATTTATATATGCAGTGTTAAGGTTGTACTGTAAAGCACTTTAGCTCAAGAACACAGAAAAAGATTTAATGAAATCCTTGGGAGGTACAGCAAATGGAAGAACAGATCAAAAAATTCTGTCTCTGCATGCAATGTTGTTGAAGTAAAAAATGACACGATAAGTATGATTGTAAAATGCACATTTTGTAACTCAATTTGAAGCTTATAGAAGTGTAGAGACACACAAAAATTAATATAGAAATCCATAAGTTATTGAAGAGATGGAGAAGGATCTGAAGTATTCAAGCGTACTGATTAATCAGTTAAAAAAGGAGACATGCATAGTTATGTTGGTAGTTGACAAGTTTAAATGACAGATGAGCCAATTAAGAAAACCCACACGCATGTATATGCTTACAAGCAGAGTGAATAATCCTGAAGAAGCTGATAATGGGATTCTTCAGTCTCTGCATCACCAAATCTTTTCTCCACCTCTCCAGGATATAGAGAGATTAGACTATATAATGCAATGGTCCCCTTTGCTCCCAATTAATTCAAAGCCTCTCAGAGTTCATAATTTCATAGTGATAATTTAAAATTTTTAATTCAAAAGAGACAAGCATTTAGAAGGTATATACGTATTTTTTAAGTTCAATTATTTGACATGTTTTTCAGTAGGAGATGAAATACTGGCATATATCTGTGTGAACTTCAAAATATAAAGAGGCTGAATCCTAACAATATCAAGTAGGCATGCAACAAAATGAGAGTTGCTTTTAAAACAACAGATGTAAAACCCACAGTGTTTTTAAAATCACAGATTTTTTTCCCATCTGCAAACAAATTAACAGATTTCACTTTGTAAACAACCAAAGTTTGAGGACCCAAAATCAGCAAGAGTCTTAAGTCTTAAAGAGCTGAGACACCAAAATTCCACTATAAAGAAACGGTATCCCATAAATTCTAAAATCTTGCATTTTGAGATATATGGTGCATATGCCTGTCTCAGTGCATGATGTATTTACTGTGACAAAGAGGTAATAGTTGCAAGCAAGGGTACCAACTGCATCTACACCGTTTAAAGTCTGCGTCTGGGTGGACTTTGCAACATTAAATGCAGCGTCCAAGATCAGCATGCAGTTTAGATTCCCCTTCGTGGTCTTGAATGACTAAATTGTTCCTTCTTAAAACAGGGTAACATTAATACAGACTAAAATATCTTTACTAAAGAATACAGTTAAGCCACAAAGTAAGATTTGAGCACTACACCTAAACCTACTTTCAAGGAGACAGTGAGCAGGCAAATAGTATGTTTGCTACAATGTTTGCCATTATGCACTATTCTAATAGCTGTAACTTCATGGAAAACGTCAACTTAAGATATAAAGGACTTAGAACTACCATAACAAATTCATCCTTTTGATAGGGTTTAAACTGCTGGTCAAAACTGAATGCTTGTGCTGTGATCCTGCCTTGCATGGACCTGAAACGGAAAAATGAGATTAAATATTCTGCAGACATACTAGGTACTTATTCAGTCTACAAATTTCCCTAGGCACATTACATGAATAGTCTTCTGATCTATATTTATAATTATTTTTTTCCACTCACTTATAACTGCCTCCCACCCCTACTTGGAGGGGGGAAGCACCATTGCTGCTGGAGCAGCCTCAGAGCAATGCTGCAAAGATGAAAGAGATTTTGAGTAATTTATTGACCTTATTGTTCTGTGCAACTATCTGAAAAGAGATTGCAGCAAGGTGGGCATTAGTCTCTTCAACCAATTAACAAGTGATCGCATGAGAAGAAATTGCACCAAGGAGCTTTAGATTGGATTTTAGGAAAATTTTCTTTACTGAAAGGGTGGTGAAGCATTGGAACAGGCTGCCCAGGGCAGTGGTGGAGTCACCGCCTCGGGGGTGTTCAAAAAATGTGTAGTCATGGTACTTCGGTACATGGTTTAGTCAACAAGGTGGTGTTGGGTTGATGGTTGGACTGAAGGATATTAGAGGTTTTTTCCAACCTTAACGATTCTATGATTCTACAATTCTTACACAGGAAGACGAGGATAAATTGCCTCGCATCTCAGAACAAGAGTTTTACGTGCCTGAAAATATAACGAGGAGACTTACAATTAAAGGAAAGGGGGACACCCCCCAATATATAGATAAATATATAGATAAATAAACAGAAAGATTGATATAAATAAATAGAAAATTGGAAGAGCGAGACGCGAGGAGACATCCAATTAAAGGAATGGAGGGGGGGAATCCAATCAATTAATAGATAGATAGATAGACAGACAGATAGATAAATATTTAAATAAATAGAAATAAAATCGAAAGAGCAAGACGCACGCACACCCACCTCTTTCCCTCCCTCCTCCCTCCCATGGCTCCCCGCAACCCCCACTGAGGCACGTTCCCCCCCTCCCTTCCTCCCTCCCACCATTTGAGGAGCCGGTGCCGGATGTCCCTGTCCTCCAGGAAGGAGAAAGCTTTCTGGGGCAGGGGGCAGAAGGCGAATCGGGCCGAGGAGCGCCGCTCCCCGACGGACATCTTCCCGCGGCGGCGGGGCGATTGCCATGGACACGACGATGCTGCCGCCGCGGGCCCGGACCCGCGAACAAATGTTCCGCCCCCTTAAGGTTCCGCCCCTACCCGCTCTTCTCATTGACTGTATTGGATATTTACCTGCAGCTCCCCTAGTTAAACACCCTTCTCCCCTCCGCTCCGCTTTATGCACTGGGAAAACTGAATCACGGAATGTCCTGCTTTGGAAGAGACCCACAAGGATCATGAAGTCATAGAATCATGGAATGATTTGAGTTGGAAGGGACCTTAAAGATCATCCAGTTCCACCCTCCCTGCCAGGGGCAGAGACACCTCCCATCAGACCAGGCTGCTCCAAGCCCCATCCGACTCGGCCTTCAACACTTCAGGCAGAGGGGATTCACAGTTTCGCTGGGCAACCTGTGCCAGTGCCTCACCACATTCATCGTAAACAATTCCTTCCTAATGTCATCTTCCCACTTCCAATTTAAAACGATTCCACTTCATCCTATCTCTACATGCCCTTGGAAAAAGTCCCTCCCCAGCTTTCTTGTAGCCCCGTTCAGGTACTCGAAGGCTGCTATGAGGTCTCCCCAGAGCCTTCTCTTCTCCAGTCTGAACAACCCCAACTCTCTCAGCCTGTCCTCATAGCAGAGGTGCTTGAGTATTGCCAGGCTTGATACCATAGCTGCTTCCCTGGGCAGCTGTTCCTGTCCTCCACCACCCTCTGATTGAAGAACCTTTTCCTAATATCCAACCTAACCCTCCAACTGACACATCTTCCTGCCATTCCCTCAGGTCCTATAATTGGTCACCAGAGAGAAGAGATCAGCGCCTGTTCCTCCTACTTCCCTTGTGAGAAAGCAGTAAACAGCTATGAGTTCCCCCTTCAGTCTCCTCCAGGCTGAACAGACCAAGTGACTTCAGCAGCTACTCATATTGACATCCCTTCTATACCCTTCACCGACTTTGTGGGCCTCTTTTGGACACTCTCCAGTATCGTCATGTAATTTTTATACTGCAGCACTGACAACTGCACACTATACTCTGTGTTCAGTATGCACAAACATTTATATCTTCCACTCCCTTCCTGCAAACAAACATGTTATTATTATAACAGGGACTAGCAGGACCAGGGAAGTGATTGTGCCATGTACTCGGCCTTGGTGAGGCTACACCTTGAATCTTGTGTTCAGTTTTGGGCCCCCACTACAAGGAAGATATTGAGGAGCTGGAGAGCATCCAGATAAGGGCAATGAGACTGGTGAAGGGGCTGGAGAATAAGTGTTATGAGAGGCAGCTGAGGTAACTGGGGTTGTTTAGCCTGAAGAAAAGGAGGCTGAGGGGAGACCATATCACTGTCTACAACTGCCTGAAATGAGGCTGTAGCAAGGTGGGTGGTCTCTTCTGGCAGGTGACAGGTGATAGGATGAAAGGAAATGGCCTCAAGTTGTACCAGAGCAAGTTCAGATTAGACATCAGGAAAAATTTCTTCACTGAAAGGGTGATCAGGCACTGGCAGAGGCTGCCCAGGGAGGTGGTTGAGTCACCATCCCTCAAGGAATTTGAAATGCAGGTAGATGTAGTGCTCAGGGATATGGTTTAGTAGAGGACAAGTACAGTTGGACTCGATGATATCAAAGGTCTTTTCCAATCAAGCGATTCGGCATGGAAAGTTACCATTCCTGCTTTCATCAACGCCACCCCCGATAACATAATGCCAAAACAAACTGTGAAAAGCATGAAGTTATGAATTGTGAAACTCTAATGAATCAGAGCAGCTCCTTGCTTCCTAGGGTGTTGAGCCATTTGAGAATAGCAAGGCTGTGCTTCAAGCTTTTCCCAGTGGAAAATTTAAGGAAAGTACATAATTACTTAAGGAAGTTATATTTAAAAAAACAGTAAAGCAAGAGACACCTTGCAAAATTTTGGGAATTTCCTGCCCTTTGCAGGAAAAGCAGTGAGAACTGAAGGCCACTGCACATCTTTCACTATATCCTTTCGCAATCCAACCTCCTCCAAAACCACGTTTCTCTTTGCTATGAATCTCTAAATATGTCATTTACTCCTCGATCTACTGCTCAGGCTAAACAGTTGACCAGTTTCTAAGACGTTTAACTGTGGGTTTGATTGTTTCTAATTAAGAAAAAGAAATTGTGCTGAATTCTATTCTATTTTATGAGAAATCAGAAAAGTGGTGTGGGCCACAGCGGCAAGGAAAGCTTGAAACTTGCTTGTCTCACTGGACATCCCACAGAGTTAACCCATAAGATATGTTCATCAAACAGTCTTGTACCAGAGAAATCCAGAAGAAACAGGTATCCTAAGCCTGTTAAGAAACCCTGTTTTAACAGTTTCTATGGAATTCATTGCTCACTACATCCTTGCTAAGCTTTTTAAAAGAGTTCTTACACCAGCAGGCTGCAGTTTGGCAGGTAAAGTTTGTAGTTTGTGTAGCTGCTATGTGACGTTTAAGGAGCCATTCCACTTTATCTTCTGCATTCCATCTTCTCCAAGCATTTTCCCACAGGCTTCCATTTTTTTCCTAAAAAATTTTACTTACACCTAAACAACAACAGAAAGTAAAGCTGTGCTATACTTCAAGATGTTTAAAAGGGTAGAGACAGTTCAAGAGGGGATAAAGAAAAAGAGTGCCTTCCTCCTTAGTATTTAAGTAGGATGTAAAGAGGATACACCTGAAACAAATTATTACAACCTTATTCTCAACACATCTCTGCCTATTCCAGCACTACCCCATCTGTTAAATTCATCTTAACACTAATATTCCTAGCCAGAGATTAAATAGCCAAAGTGAAAGAACTGGTTTGGGCAGGGAATGATGCATAGCAACAACTACCAAACATATGAATTCTCAACTTTGAGTTGTGAGGACTCAAATAGAAGATTGAAAAAAAAGAATGAAACTTTAAGTCTTTTGGGGCAAAAATTTCTATGTACTTTAGTGAGGATTTTCTCTCATTAAAGTGTTGAATTAACAAGCATATGCTTAAATCCTACTGAAATTTAGAATGTTTAAAAGCTTTAATGAGTCAGGAGTAAGGAAATGAGTAAGGACTTCAGTACAGGCTCAGGAGGATCAGGACAGGAAGCTCTAAAGTATGGAATTAATTTCTTTAATGTGGTGCTATCTACCTATCATAGCTTTATAATTCAATATTTCCAGTTTTAAGCAGTTTAGAATAATAACAATTAAACTGGGATTTCAGTTTAAACACTGACCTCATTATCCTCTGATGTAATTCACAAGTGCTTGAAGTAGAAATTCAGGCTCAGTACTCTTTTAAACACAAACATTTAACTTGTTTTTTAAAAATTTAAGGATGTTATGATCTCACAGGAGATGTCTGGAGAAAATACATTTTCCTGCTACTTTTAAGTGTATATTATTAAGGAATAGTAATCCTTCACTTTTGTCAAGACTAATTTTCAGCATTTTTTTTTCACATATTTACTTATATGTGATTTTGAAGAGTTTTACAGTCCTGGATAAACTGGGAGTTAAGTGCAAAGCAAAAAAACCAGCCTTTCCATGGCAAACAAAAATCAAATTACAGAGGACAGGTCCTGTTGCATCTTTGTGAAGTGCATCAATCTTTAAGGCAAAAGTCAGCTGGTGACGGAGCAGCAGCTCATTCCAGTTGGGGAGGTGGTGAAGAATCTGAACAGCAGCTCCTCCCTTCCTCCTGCAGAAGTCTTCAGCATCACTGACGGATAGTTAGCTGCATGAATTAGCCAAATGGAGGAGGAAAGGAATAATTATCAGTATATATCTGTGAAATACATTTGTCTTTCCAGTGTTAAAATACTGTAGGAAAAGTCTGATGGAGAGTAAATTAAAGTCTAAATCCTGCATCTCGTCTGTAATGAGAATTAGAGCCCCCCAGAGTAGAAGGCACTGTACACTATGGTGAAGCACAGCTCCTGCTAAAGATTTGTGCAGTATCCATGTCCAGTTCTAGGTACTTGCACTGATAAAAGATGCCAGGTTCAAGTCTGCGAGAGAGACAGAAGCCAATTAGAAACAAATTAAAAATATCTCTAAATTAGCAAAAAGGAAAGTCTGTGATATAGTTGAATTCCCCCTTCCCTCCACATCCACCCCAAAAGTTGCCCTTCAGTAATCCAAGGCTTCAAGGCGGGAGTCCTTGTCTGCTCAGGATCCAGGCTGTGGATCCTCAGGTGAAACCAGGCATCAACCAGGCATCTCCGTTTGCAGAGAATTGCTAGAGGTTTTCTTTAAAAACACAGCCAAAGGGCCCATGATTTTCACCTTCACACCATGCGACTAGAACTCTCACCCAGGAAGAGGGAGATCTGGACTTTAGCCTCTTTTGGCACAAGGAAATCCAAGCTCACGTCTTTTACATCTAAAGTGCTGACACCATGTGTCATGTCCCCTGAGTTAACCTGACACTGTCCTAGCAGGCTTATTTCTGTATCATGGAATCTTGAGTCTCTACAGAGACTCAGCAGCCATTTTTTCCCAATGATGTGGCTGCCTACGTTCAAGGCCAGCACTGCTGTGATCTTGGATCAGACAGCTGAGAGGAACTGGGCGGGAGAGAGCTGCAAGGCACCACGTCCTCTTGGCTTGAAAGCTGCATTTCAGGCCCAGCTGTTGCCTCTGCTCCTCTTCCTGTAGCTCTGTAAATGACATGACTGTGCCAGGCCATGAACTGAACCGATCCCAAGCCTGACCTCAGACTCAGCCTGTCTCATCACTATGTACTGGTCTGGTGATCTGGACTCATGGCTGAATGTGGTTGCTGTCACCAGACCTGTTTTGCTATTCTGGTTTGGGTGCTGTCGGACAGAGCTGTGTTAGGGAGGGTACTGCCCTACCTGCCTCACTCTCCCTGTTGGCTCCCAGCTCACCCCATCTTACAGAGCAGCCCCTCTTGCTGCTGCCTGACACAGTAGTAAAATTGTTGTGTTTATGCTAGATTTGTCTGTGTTGCCTGTTTTAGTTTAATCAACTCTGTGTATCACACTATCACAGTATCACAGTATCATAAGGTTGGAAAGGACCTCCGAGATCATCGAGTCCAACCTATAACCCAACACTAACACCAACACTAACACCATCATCTAAACCATGGCACTCAGTGCCTCATCCAATCTCCCCTTAAACACCTCCAGGGTCGGCGACTCCACCACCTCCCTGGGCAGCACATTCCAATGGCCAGTCACCCTTTCAGTGAAGAACTTTTTCCTAAGATCAAGCCTAAACCTCCCCTGACGAAGTATCTGAGTGACTGTTTCATTAATCTCCTCTGCTTCCAAAGGATGTGTGATAAGTTGCTTTAAATGTGTGCTACATCCTATTATGACGCTTAATTCAAAACACAATGTCAAAACAGATGGTTTGTAATTTGCATCATAAAAAGTATTGGAGAGAAGTATTAAAGAAAAGATGTGAGGCTAAACGCCAAAAGTGAGTTTATGCATCAAAAAAACCCAAGCAATGCAATGCCTAAGTTTTCTTTGGTCCTCAATAAAAGAAATGTGAGATGCTTGGAGATACACCATAAGAATTAAAGTGAGTCCCAGGAAACTTAACACTGTGCGTGTGGCACCATCCAGGCCTGTCTAAGAGGAAAATAAAGAGGATTCATCCACTGACATCTCATATCTGTTTCACAATTCACGTACTCCCCTGGAGATTCACTGCTTTAAAGCTCTTCTTTGAAGGCTGGTGTCTAAACACCCTTTCTCAAAATCAGATAGGGTTACTGTGTCTTTTAAACCCAGCAGAAGAGAAAAGGGTTACTGAACTGCTATTCCTCTTTTCAAGCAATACATGAGTTGTTCATGTATACAAGTAGCAATCAAGATGCCCACTTTTGCTATTCTTTGCAAGTTCAGTTCTATACTCTTTTTCTTCTAAGATCACAAGCCAAAACCACACGGCTTACATGCATAGTTTTCCAACCCAGTTTACATGCAAAAGCTTACAATGCATCTGGGTAATCGTATCTCAGAAACTGTTTCCCTATGTAGAAAACTATCACAGTCGTAGGACATAAAAATGAATTTGTCTCTTTAACTTCTTGGTTACGACCTTTAGGAGGGAGGGGACAATTTTGGGGCCTGTCCAAGTGCCAATACCTGTTTATTATTTTTATCCAATGACTGCCTGGCTAATAATGAAATATTGAAGTAATCTTAGATTTAGACTTGCAAATTCTTCAGCAATCCTATTTAAAATGCCTTTTACTGATTCTGACTAATCGGATTTTTTCCTTAATATTTGTAGGCAATTGTGTAGCCATCCTGGAAGGGGTTCTGTTAGTTAGCCAGCACAGTTTTACATACTCACATCTCCTGTGTTGAAATCAAGTTTCTTCAAAGTGTAACAGTTCCTCTCCCTCCTATGTCCATGAGTACAGCAGCACCAGGCTACAGGATGTGCTGTGTTTCTCTGGAGAGTGATCAGGGTATTTGTGGGACATTTTCTTGAACTTGCTGTCTGCTCCCATTTAAGATTCTTCAAGGAAATGACACATTTTCATGGGGCTGTCATATCACACAATCACAGAATGGTTTTGGTTGGAAAAGACCTTTAAGATCATTGAGTACAATCATTGATCCAACCCTGCTGAGTCCATGACTAGACTATGTCCCCAAATACAACATCTACTCATCTACTCATCCATCACGTCCAGGGATGGTGACTCAACCATCACCCTGGGCAGACTATTCCAATGCATGACAACCCTTTCAGTAAAGAAATACCTTGTAATAGCCAACCTAAATCTCCCCTGTGGCCTCTTGAAGTCATTTCCTCTTGTCCTGTCAGTAGCTACCAGGGAGAAGAGAGCAACCCCCACCTCATTACAGCCTCCTTTTAGGCAGTTGTAGAGAGTGATAAGGTCTCCTCTCAGTCTCCTTTTCTTCAGACTAAGCAACCCCAGCTCCCTCAGCTTTTCCTCATGAGGTTTGTGCTCTAAACCAACTTTGTTGCCCTTCTCTGGACACACTCTGGCATCTTGATGTCCTTTTTGTAGCGAGAGGCCGAAAACTGAACACAGTGTTCGAGGCCTCACCAAGCACACAGAACCCTAGAGGAGACCTGTGCTCATCCAGACTGGTGGCTGGAATTCAGGTGAGCATTTCAAACGGCACAGATGAGAGCTCAGACCTGGGTCTTTCAGCTTTAGAGACTTAATTTTAGGTGTCTATTTGCAGACATTTACAGGTCAGCTAAACTTCCATTATCATCAGGGGGGATCAAGATCTCCATGTATTTTGTACATACCTACAAGCATATTACAGCTAACTCCACAATTCCAGCTCCTGTGCACCTTCCCTCACTCCCTCCCACCTCTGGCACATTGTACCCAACCTTGGGTTACTTCATCCTTTCTCCTCCCACCAGCCCTCAGGGATCTTTGCATCCTATGCTGCTTCCTGTGCCATAGTATTCCTGTCACACACAGCTCCTTCACTCTATATACCAAAGCCAGCCAGTGGTTAACTTTCTTTACACACCGTGGGCAGAAATATCACCGCTATCTTTTCCACTATTTTTCTTCTTTGAAAAGGAGGGCTATACACGATATTATTATTATATGTAAATGGGTTCTTATTGTGTATTTTATATTCAGACTACTGAAATAGAGATAAGTTAGAAGCATATCATTAATGTATACTTTTTGGTTGCTTATTCCATTACTTATTAACTTTGATATTCCTTGGCTCTCCTTCTTATTGAATGGGATTTTGCAGGTTTTTCATTTTGGGGTTATCAAATACAAAATTCAGTAAGTACTGAAGGCGTTAGAGAGAGTGATGCTGCATTTGAGGAGTTTATAAAAGGTTTCAGAGAGGAAAAGGAAAGCTTCATTTCAGAAGGAATCTTGAGTGTGGTTTTCTACCAGGATACGTTTACCACAACATAAGGTGACTTTGGAGAAATGTATATGTGTTGAAATCAGCGAGCAATGAGCCAGGGCTTGCCTACAGTATTGATTTGACACTGAGAGGATGCATCAGTGACAAATCTCAATATAGCTTGACATAAGTGTTTTGAAATTACGGTATTTAGAACCCATAGAGACCTTGATTTCTCTCCTATAGTGCATGTGATCTGAGTGTATATGAACATGCCCTTTGTATCCAAGCTACTCATCAATATAGTTTGCTTCAAAAAATTTACCTAGTGAAAAATTAGGATGATGTCTGCTGTAAAAGTCAAGGCTATTCTAACTGCAATTTTTTTTTCTCATCAAGAGGGTGGGGTTAAGTCAAGGGGGGAAGCTATAGGCATGTAAGATTTGGAATGTAGAACTGTTGCCTAAAAAGACCTCTGGTTTTGACATTAAATTCAATATTTTTGTCAGAGCTGGCAGGCAAAGCAAGTTCTATTGCTCTCTTAAAATCTGGGTAAGAGGTCATGTGACTTCTACTTTCATAAAGATAGCTTTTATTGCAAAATCCAGTTTCCTTTGTCTCCTGTTTATACTGTTTGAACAAAGTTTATGAAGCGTTATAAAATAAAGTACCCAAATGTTATCTTCATTCAATCTGACAAGCATCCTTCATTGCATAGTCATGAATCTTAACCTAGGCCATCAGAGAGGCTCACAATCTAAAGCCTGAACCAGGCTGGGAGGGTAGGGAAATTGCTGTTTTCCAACTTGTTCACTCGAATGATGAGGTTTTTGCTGAACTGCAGTCTTTGTTCTATGGCCTTTACAAAATGTGTTATGTTTGGGGATTTATTTTAAACTATTTAGTCTAAATTCCTATGCAGATTTTTTCTTGCTATTGTTTTCAGTCTTGGTAGAAAGTCTAGTCTGTTCTATGCTTCCTAGAAAGGGGAGGAAAAGATGGGCTTCACTGTGAATTTCTTCTTTTGGTGTTTGGAGAACAGAAGTTCATTCCCAATGTGACCACAAAGCTTCTGCTGCAATGTAAGCAAGTAATTTAGCACTAGATCCACAAAGGACATAGAAGATAGTGTTGCTGGGCTGAGATGTCTGTCCTACCACTTCAAAATGTGAATAATTACAGAGATCCCCCTAAAAGCCCCACTCTTAGCATAAAGATGCCTAAACTAGGCAACAGGGAACAGTATCTGACAAAAGGAGAAGTTTCCTGTGAATTATGAGAAGAGAGGTGCAGCCTTGGATTGGTGTCTCCCTGATTTCAGTTGAATCCTCTGTCCAGTAATTCTGTGATCATTTTTCTTCTCTTTGGCGCAGCCAGTATCACTTTTCTACACTAACAGAGACAGTTTCTACAGCAAGACTGATAGAGGTCTGTCCAGTACTGCCTTCTGAGCTGGAAGTTATAAGAGGTGATAGGTAAATTGACATATCCCCTATGGGTAAAATCCAGCTTTACCCACACAGCTGAAAGGATAGAGGCAACACAAGCACTCACTCTCTTGTTTTGTGCAGGATGCTGTCTACCAGGACAGTTCTGGAAATACTTACTGAATTGGGTTTGGAAAGTCTATTAAAAGAGGGAAGTCTACACTTTGAATCCTAATGCTATTTAGGTGTAGGACAGATATTCCACAAAATCAAGATCAAGGCCATTGTAGGCTTGTCCACAAAAAATAGAGAAAATACTAAGAAAATGGGGGGTAGGGAGGTGTTTGAATTTTTTTCTCTTTTCTTGAAATTTTCCAACCAACTCTTTTGCTGTTTTGCTCCACAGTTATAACTTCCACAACAGCCAATAGATTATCAGCCAAGACATTTATTTCTAGTGGTAATGTCAGTATCTCCTGTTGTGGAAAAAGTAGAGTGAGAGAGATGTTCCATGTGCTTTGACCTGCTCAAAGTGAGATTAAGATTCTGCCAGAGAGCTGGTGATAATGAGTTCCTTGCTAAGCATCAGGCACTATGACTATCTTTATTCGCCGCTGCAAATTCAACTGTAGGTCAGGCAAACATGTCTAGGGACCTAGGGATAATAAGTACCTGGAAGCAGACTGGCACCCATGTAAATGTCTGAAGCAAAATATTCCTGTTATTCTACTCAACGTAAGAGATAGGTTATAGCAATCAGAACTAATTGAAGAGTGAGGGTATCCTTTCAAGGATATCGCTTTTGGGTGCATAAAGGCAGCACAGACTGACGTCAACAAATACAGGGTCAAGTTAGGAAACACTGGTTGTCAAAACAAAGCTGTCACCCAGTTTGAACTAAAATTTAAAATTCCTACATTTGCTATGGATGTAGCAGGAAATAGGATTGGAAATATGTAACCATTTTGGTGGTTAATTCTCACCTGTTGGCAATTCTGGGGCTTTTTATCAATGTTGAAGAAGTGTACAAAATTTCAAGCAGTCAGGAAAACCCCATGGAGTCTCCTAGTGTAGAGCTGAAAGTTTAAAAGTTGGGTTCCACAGCTTATGATGGAAGTCATCCTGTGTCCAGGCTTCTTCCTCAGCGACAGAGTGAAGCCCTCATTAGAGTTAGAAATTTTAGGTTCTGGGAACAACAATACAGAGTCTAGAAATCCAGATCTATCTGCTCAATGGGTCTGTCTTGAATTCACAGGCCAGGGAAGACCAAGCTCCTGATTATCCTGCCAAGCAGTGTTTTTTTGGTGTCAGGAAACTAGGAGGGTTTTTATTCAGAATTCTGGATGAGTTTTGTTGAAGTTGCTTTTGATTCATACAAATTGAGATTAACTAATGAAAGCCTGCTTATCCAAAACCTCCAGTTACACAACAGAATAAAATAACATATCAGAGAATGTGATTACTACATTTTCTTTGCAGACTCCTCCTCCTGGATCTGTTATTTTTCTTCTCTATTTTCTGTTCTAAGCTGCTGTGTGATATGCAGTGCAGTGTTAAGATACTGATCTCCCAACAGCAGTAGGCCTCAGAATCCATGTTGAAGGAAGCAATTCCTCTCCACAGATGAAGGGCCAAGACTATAAGGAGAATATGGAGTTCTTGTTTATGGGTATGAAGTGTGTGGCCTAAATCTTGTGCATGTCCTCCAGTAGGAAATCAAATCAGAAAGCTCACCACTTAGTCTACAGATATCAACAGATAATATAAACTAATTTGCTTCTGTAATTTATCTGGTGAGAATAAATTTGCACCTACAAAGCAATTGAACAAAAAAGCTGCTGCAGATCTGCAGTAAGTACGGCAGAACTGTATACTCTGCTAGTAGAAAAAAATTCTTCTAGACTTTGTTTTTATGTTGTCTTTCCCACCAGGTGTTTCCATTTCTTTTCGGTTCTCAGGTCTTACAAATCATGCTGTGTAGTTAGAACATTAGCATCAATCCCGTCTTCCCTTTGACTCTGTTCTGAAAGAATCAGTATAAAAAGGATGATCTTCCTCTTACCCTTCCAAATGAGCGCATATGGCTCAGTTACTAAAGCATTTCCTGATAAGGAAATGACAAACTCATTCTAAGATACAGGCCAAGTAAGAGTCTCACTCATTCGTTATTCTGCACAGTACCATTTAAATAAAATAATATGCAAATGCTTTCTTAAAGTGTTTCTGAGAGCACAAACATTTTAATTGGAATAACAAGAAGCCATATTGAGCCACAAACTATAAAAATTGATGGAAACCAATCAGTTTCATCTCCTGCAGAAGAGACTGGATCGCCCTTCCTTTTCAGCTGATATGATGAAGAATAGATAAACTGCTTTTATTATTCATATGTGTATATCTCAAGATGCAAGAATCTCAATCAATAGCAATCAATTAGGTCTTCCATCCTAATACAGAATTTTAAAGACCATACTTTTAAAAGCTGGATATAGAACACACATCGAGGGAGTATCAGATACTCAAAGAATAAACAAGGGGTCTCAGGAAGCAATACCCATATGTTTGTACCCTCTTATTTGTAATAAATCAGATCAATGACGCCAAATATCCTGTGAACCTAAATTCTGGCAAATCACCTGGCTATGAGATAAATTTGATTAAGTTGGAAGCACAGAAGGTCATGTTAGATATGTAAGATGGCCCCTGCATAGAAGAATACACATGTTAATAGAAAATCTTCAAGCGCATTGGTATCTGGTTCCCTAAGGAAACTGAATACATAGTCAGAGTTGACTTATCCTCATTCATTATGCAGTTAGCAAGCAACTGAAAAGGTTGGCAAGCTCTACCTCTTCCCCTCTGGGGAAAAATAAACATAAAATTAAGGTGAGTGCCCTTCATCAGATCCTGTTTATTTTAAATGTCTTTTTTATTCCAGACTTCTATTTTATAGAAATAAACATGTTGACTAGTCCTAGTAAGCATTCATAGTAAACCTGAACACTCTTTGCAACGTTATCAGAACAGACAGTTTTCTCAAACTCTCATCCTCTTATCCTGCAAAAGCCCTTATTTAGACAACACAACAGTTTGACTTATGGGAAAGGTGGTGTTAAGAGTCCTAAATTGGCATTAAATGGAATCAGAATCGTTTGCTCCTTTTCATCTCATTGAACATACAGACTGTTTGGCTGTGTTTATACTGCTGAGTTGATTGAAGCTTTGAAGCTGAATAGCTGACTGGCTTGTGTCCACACTCCACAGGGTCAACTCCCTCTACAACTGAGTTGTCTTAGTGACAACTGGAGTGGTCTAAAACAGAGACAAGGACAGCACTAAGAGACAACACTAGAGAGCAGGGCCGGTTCTATTTCATATACCTATCTAGCCAGGTGTAGTTGCCGTGTCTATACCAAGGTACACCTGATCCTTGTAAGTGTGACTCCAGCAGAGTTCTTCATGACTGGTGACTGCTGAGCTTTGGCCATGTTTTTGAGAAGTAGGTCCCTGCTTCCCCAGATGTGGATATTACTGACAATCCCAGGGAGAAGCCCTCTTTTTGGCTGTCACATGTATCCCTGTAGACTCATACATCTTCTAATAGGTTCATCAATGTTATTTTTTTTCCTTGTGGTACAACTATATTGCTAAACAAAAGAGGACCAGGCGATGAGCTCACACTTACAAGGATTAGATGTACCTTGGTATAGACACGGCAACTACACCTGGCTAGATAGGTATATGAAATAAAACCAGCCCTGCTCTCTAGTTTCTATAAAACCAGCTTGTGCTATGACACTCGGTATAATTTTAAATTGCTGCTAAGAAATCTTCTAAACAATGAAACTATTCATTTGAATATGGTCCTTTTAAGATGTTGCCCTGGGCTGCTGCTGGGAAGCTGCTTCGCAGTCTGCCAGATATGTCTTTTTGTTGTGTAACACCAAGGGTGGCTTAGGACATGAAACCATTGAAAGGCCTGCTGAAATACTGGTTAGACTGGGAGAAGACAAACCCAGGATGAGTCACACTTTATAGTACGCCTTCATTCAGTGTAGGGGAGGGACACTGGCACACACCATCTTTTAAGTCTCTGCCTAGTTCTTCTGAGCTGAGAAGCAGAATCACAGAATGACCTGAGCTGGAAGGGACCTATAAGGATCATTGAGTCCAACTCTTATTCCCGCATAGGACAATCCCAACATTCACACCATGTGTCCGAGTGCATTGTCCAAATGCTTCTTGGCTATCGTTAGGCTTGGTACCACGACTATCTCCCCAGGAAGCCTGTTCCAGTGCTCCACCACCCTCTGAGCGATGAACCTTTTCCTAAATATCCAACCTAAACTTCCTCTGGCACATCTTCTTGCTGTTCCCTCAAGTCTTATCATTGGTGACCAGAAAGAGGAGACTGGTGCCTGCTCCTCCCTCCCTTGTCAGGAAAACAACAGAGCTTGCTCCAGAATGGAGCTTGAGGTTGGACAAGCAGGCAGCATGGATATTGAGGAGATGAAACTTGGGCACAAAACTCCAGCAGACATCGACAAGATACTATAAATGTACTTTTTGTTTACAAAATTTGAAATAGACTTTTCCCTTTGTCTTAAATTTCCCATCTAGATTAACTCAAAACTTTATAGCATAGTTGGTCAGCTTGGATTTGGAGAATTATTTAGGTGACATTGAAAATTCTACCTTAAAAGATCGAGTCTAGAGACTAGGAAGATGTAATATCAAAACTACTCTCCAGTTTAATATCGAGCATGCTACTGCAATTTATTGTTTTTTCCTTGATATGCTTAAAATGTGATGATATTGAAAATACAGCCAATTGTCCGATATTGATGGCCAGGTTATCTTTGTTGAAGTTAAACCATGCCTTAAGCATGGAGCCATAGGATTCGGCTGCCTGATGGAATCTGTAACCCATACTCACATAGCAGTATGTCTGAGCCAATGTATTATATTAGACTCTTAAACAACCTTTATAGCTACACTGGAAACACATAGTAACCCAGGGGATGGGTTTAGGTACTGACCTGTTAATGGTCTATAGAGTTGAACTGATGACACAGTCCCTGGCATGGTATGATCTGTACCAACTAGAACTTTCCGAGACAATGTCCAAGCCCAACTCAGAGCCTGGCACAGTCCTGTGACTCTTCCCAAGTGCAATATGAGCAAAGCCACCTGCTCTAGGAGGAAAAAGAGTTTAGCTGTGTGGTTGCAAGCTGTAGCACACCACTTGCTTTTAGAGCTAGAGAATTGCCTCTGGGCCTTTTTATTTATGGAGAAAAATATAGCCAAACTGATCTATACAGCTTAACTTATGTACTCCCCGTGTACTGATTGCACTGCACAGGTTAGGAATTAAGATGCAGAGATTTCAGACTCTTGGTTTAGGTTTGGAACCACATGTTTTCATTCACTTGTGGAATCTCAGCTCTTCAGTTACTTGGATAAGGGAGAACTGACTGCAAGTGAATGAAATTTTATGTACAGGGACATGACCAGTTTGGTCAGGATAGGCCACGGGTTGATCATAGAATCATAGAAACATGGAATGGTTTAGATTGGAAGGGACCTTAAAGATCATTCAGTTTCATGCCCCCTGCCATGGGCAGAGACACCTTCCACTAGACCAGGCTGATCAAGGTCCCATCCAACCTGGCCTTCAACAGTTCCAGGGAGGGGGCATCCACAGCTTGCCCAGGCAACCTGTGTCAGTGTCTCACCACCCCCAGCATGAGGAATTTCTTCCTAATGTCTAACCTAAAACTTCCCCCTTCCAGTTTAAAATCATTCCCTCTCATCCTGTCAGTACTTGCCCTTATAAAAAGTCCCTTCCCGGCTTTCTTGTAGCCCCCTTCAGGAACTGAAAGGCTGCTATGAGGTCTCCCTGGAGCCTTCTCTTCTCCAGGCTGAACAAACCCAACTCTCTCAGCCTGTCCCCATAGCAGAGGTGCTCCAGCCCTCTGATCATCTTCACTGCCCTCCTCTGGACCTGTTCCAACAGTTCAATATGGTTCTTATGCTGGGAATTCCAGAACTGGATGCAGTACTCCCAGTGGGATCTCACAAGAGCAGTGTAGAGGGGGAGAATCACCTCCCTTGATCTGCTCGCAAGGTTTGTTTTGATGTAACCCAGGACACAGTTGGCCAGGTTCTTGTTATATGTCCTTTTCTAGAAAACTTGGGTAATCTCAGCTTGGGATCTAGTTAAAAGAATAAAAAAAACCCTCTGTATGCCAAGAGAAAAAGTGAAGAAATCAATAGACCTCTATGGGGTCTGTCTGCAATGATATTCATATCATCTACCTTCTACACAGTGCTTATGTCTGAGCTAATCTCTCTAAACTCCCTTCCAAGTCATTAGAGACAAACAGGCACTTCTAGGGACCGATTCATTTGACTTGTTTTAGAGATATAGGAACAGGTGACTCATACCTTAAAATCAGTTATTTCTTTCCAGTTGTTATAAAGGACGCATGTGGCAGTTATCTCACACATAATTTCTGCACATCTACAGGAGACATAGAAAACTTCTAATTCTCCAGTCTACAATGGTACCATACAATCATTTTTAAAATTTTCTTCAACCTTTCTGAATAATTCCATACGCAGCAGCTGTGGGTAATCAACGGGTAGCGTTTGTCTTATGTTCAGGCCCCCCGTGGTGGCCAGGCGGTGAAGAGGGCGGTGCTGACCTCAGTGGGGTTTGTGGGTGACACATGGTGGCCCTCCTCAGCACACGGCAAACACAATGGCAATGGACCTGGTGCAGCCTGGACTCTACTACAGCTGCAGTTTTACAGCATCTTAGACCTCTGGTTACTCAGCTGCCAAAGGAAACATGAGTGGCCACAACATTTGCGTTCTTTATGGGAAATGAATAAGTACAAAAGGGCCGTGTGATATCCCACACGCTTATGTATGAGTACTGTCTTATTAAGAATAAAAGAGATCTGAGGAACAGGAAGAGATGTGAAATCTAGCACTCTTGCTTTCTGAAATATGTTAGTAATTCCATCTTCCTTAACACTTCAGTTTTTCTCTTCCCCAGTATTCTCGTTTGAGCTAAAGAGAAGAGCAAAAAAAAGTAAAATAAAAAGAAATAATAACTTTTAGACTCATTTGGTTTAATGTACCATGCATTTAACAGTACAAGAAGGATCTTAAAATGCTGTATTAATTATGGGCCAGATGTGGCATGTAGTGCAAAACTAAGTTGATAGGGTTGTTTAGGACTGTAAGTGCTGTGCCCTGAAGTTATATGTTTGTAGTCAGCTCTCAGGGGGAAGGGTAACATGGCTGGCAGCTATGCACCACTGAAAGAGAACTTTGACCCAGCCAGACAGGAAAAATCTGTATGATTTTAAGAATTATTTTGGTTTTAAAGTCTCTTCCATATGACTTCTGGAAAGGATTTACACTTTGCTATTCAGGAACTGAACTAGGCATTTCCAATGGACTCACCTCGACCAGCTGCCATGGGCTCTGTACATTTATTACCCTTTTTGGGGAAAGATCTTGTTCAAATGCTGTGTTTGTACTTGGTTTATATATCATACCTAAGATTTTCAAATCTGCTAGAAAAATGTGGACACTCAATTTTCTTTAAAATGAATGGGAACTTTGAATTCTGTCCCTTCAGGTGCCACTAAAAGCTTCTGAAAGTACCTTTAAAAGTGTTGGGCTATTATATCATTGTCCAAAAAATTATTCTTTACGGTATGGTGAATACTTTATGTCATCTCTCCTTCCAACATGAAAAAAACGCTCCTCTTTTAATGATTTCACAGCAATGTATTTGTCTTGAATTTGTTTTTTTATCAATAAAGCAAAAATAAAATTAAGGTATTCTGCAGAGAATAGTAACACTTTCTTCAGAATCATCTAAAGAAGAAATCTCCTCTTATACTCTCTATATTCCTAGCTCCATGCAGCAAATCATAAAACTCAAGCTTTTTCTTGATTCCTCATCTTGAAGAAGACATCAGTACAAAAATAAGTATGTAATGACATTATTAACAACATACAATATATGTAACAATATAAATACGATAAGCATGTACATTATAATATTTTTTACATATATTTTCACATAATAAAACAAGAATCTTTCATAGTCACTTTTATAATTCTCCCCCTCTCTGTGGTGTACTTAGACCCCAACATTATGAAAATCTTTGAGTAACAGATTCTGAGTTATCAGCATTATGAGTACTAGAGATACTTGACTCCCCAGATGGCATCTGATCTATTATACCATATTTGATCTAGAATGTAATTGTACCTAACAAACATCTGTTTGGATTTGGTGTCTCCCAATAATCTCCTTCATCTAAGCTTTTAAGCAAGAGACTTTGACCTGTATATAGATTATTTTAACTATGTTTGACGAGCCAAATAGAGAAATTGCAAAGTGCTTTCCTGGAGCAGCCTGTTTGTCTAAATGCTATAAACTGAAAAGGTCACTTGTGAAGAGAGGTGAATCTTAGTATTTACTCTTCTTGTTGCAATAACTGAGCCCGGGCAGGACCTTAGTAAACAGATGCTTGAGACCTCCTGCACAGAGATAGTACTGACGTTTCTTCAGGCTCTTCTGGTGTGAGGTTGAAAGTCTGGGGCTTTTCTTCTGCATGGGGACTCTGTTCCTCCACTAATGGCAGATGCAGAACAACTCAGAACTGGTCTTGAGGTTTAGAATCATACAGTCATAGAATCATCTGGTTGGAAAAGACCTCTGAGATCATCGAGTCCAACTTTATATATCCACTACTAACTCATGTCCCTAAGAAGGTCATCAACCCATCTTTTGAACACCTCCAGGGATGGTGACTCAACCACATCCCTAGGCAACTCCTTCCAGTGCCTGACCACCCTTTCAGTGAAGAAATTTTTCCAAATATCTAGTCTGAATCTCCCCTGGTGCAACTTGTGGCCATTTCCTCTCATCCTATCATCTGTCACTTGCGAGAAGAGACCAACACTTATCTTGCTATCCTTTGAGGTAGTTGTAGACAGTGATGAGGTCTCCTCTCAGCCTCCTTTTCTCCAGGCTAAACAACTCCAGTTCCCTCAGCTGCCTTTCATAAGGCTTGTTTTCCAGCCCCTTCACCGGACTCGTTGCCCTTCTCTGGACACGCTCCAGCCCCTCAATGTCCTTCTTGTAGTGAGGGGCCCAAAACTGAACACAAGGTGTGGCCTCACCAGTGCTGAGTTCAGAGGCACAATCACTTACCTGGTCCTGCTGGCCACACCGTTTCTGATACAGTCCAAGATGCCATTGGATTTCTTAGCCACTTGGGCCACTGCTGGCTCACAACTTTCTTTTTGTAGTGGATGAAGAGTGGAGATGAGCCACTCTCAAAACAATTTCGGCACAACTTTGTTTTTCAGGCACTGGTGATGTTCTCATTTGGGTTGTTACAATACAAAACTATGCAATTGTATATGTACTGAATCTCTCAAACAATATGTACCCCATAATATTCTCAGGAACCAGGTGAACGAGGAGATGAAACTATGTCTGCTGTAAATGTTAATAAAAAGTAACACAGAGCTAGGCACAATGTGCACTCTCTGTGTATGAAGGACGTTACGTTGGAGCCTACATGGTGAATATAGTAATGCATTTTTGCAACAGTTGTGCTGGAGGCAGTTCAGGAGATCCAGCTGTTGAAATTGCCATGTGTGCTCAGTTGGCTTTCAGCAAGCTCTGCACCTTGCTACAGGGTGTCCCTGCCCTTACTTAGCTCAGTTTTCAGCTCCTCCTCCTTTCCTCTTCTCCTTCCCTGCCTGCCAAAGCTTGGATACAAAAGTTTCTGCCTCTGGTCTTGCAACCATTTTCCTTAGGTATTAATCTAGCAATGGATTTAAAGAGAATAACAGAGAAAAAAACAAACAAAAAAAGGAGTAGACCTAACCTGAAAAGGAAAAATAGAATATTTTAACTGCAAACATAAATCCTCAAGGTATTTATCTATGTAGCCACCATCTAGGAATATGTGTAGCCACTGACTTGAACATGCAGTGCCAGGTGCTATTTCCTTCCTGGAAATTGTCTTTGTGTACCGTTTATAATAGTGCCATCTCCTCTCCTTTTCTGTCATACACTCATGGACAGAAAGAAGATGAAAAATCTCCCACGTCTTCAGAAGGAAAGAAAGGTGGATGGGTATTGTGAACATATGGAGACTCTGTCTTTTGCAAGTATGTATTTTTTTATTCAAGTACTTTTTATTTGAATGTCCTCTGCCTAATATGACTTGAGGATAGCTTGTCCAACAGCACTGTTTTGTTTTTACTTCCAGTGCTATTCATGATGAGACTTGTGTGTCAGAGCCCTGAGTTGCCTCATATCCCATCCCCAGGGGTTAACTTGACATGTTCTGGGCTGTGAAGTGGAGTTAGACATGGAGACGCAAATCTCTGGATATAGGGAGGATGGACAAATGATTGTTGTGACTCCTGAAGTGGCTCAATGTGAGTTATCAGAGCTTGTCATCAAGGGCCCTAAATAGGGATTCAGCAGCACTGGGGTTGAACCATGGCTATAGAAGACTATGGAGCCAGCTGTTTTGGGGAGTAGGATGTAACCTCCATAAGGTTTGAGAATTCTTTTATATTCATTTTCTCTGCCCTGATTTTTTGAGATAATGGGACAGCACAACTGTTCTAATGATTGGTTTATAGATTGACTAGAATTTCTCTGAAGAATTCATTCAGAATGATAGGCACGTATCTAAGAGGATAAATAAGATGAGGACAGTGGTCCAGTGTCCAATCCATAACCAGAGCTGGGTTTCTTCTCACACACAGAAATGCTCTTACCTCAAGCTAACAAACTATCTGGACATCAGTCCTAGGTCTAAGGCATTGGAGAACACAAATCTACCTGTAGATGAACATATGTGCTCTGAAAAATGAAGTACACTTAAAGGACATTTAATAGATGCAGGTAACATGGAGCAGACATCAGAGAAAGTTAAGGGGTCGAGGAAGTGACCCTGGTTGCCTTTTGTGTAGGGGTTTAATGATCAGAACAGTCCCTCAGATAGTGAGTTTGCTGTAATGATTTCCTCTTACTAATAGGTAATTTATTATCAATTTATCTTTTTCAAAATCAAAGCATGAGGATCTGATGATGTGACTCTTTTATCATTTTGATGGAGTATGTGAATACAAAATACGATTTAAGAATCCACCACATGATTCATAGAATCATACAATCATCTGGTTGGAAATAACCTCTGAGATCATCAAGTCCAACCATACCTGTCCACTACTAAACCATGTCCCTGAGAAACTCAGCTACTCAACGCCTCCAGGAATGGTGACTCAACCACCTCCTTGGGCAGCCTGTTCCAATGCGTGATAACCCTTTCAATGAAGATATTTTTCCTAATGTGTAGTCTGAACCTCCCCTGGAGCAACTTGAAGCCATTTCCTCTCATGTATCACCTGTCACTTGGGAGAAGAGACCAACACCCACCTCACTACAACCTCCTTTCAGGGAATTGTAGACAGTGATAAGGTCTCCCCTCAGCCTCCTCTTCTCCAGGCTGAACAACCTCAGCCGCTCCTCGTAGGACTTGTTCTCCCGCTCCTTCACCAGCCTTGTCGCCGTTCTCTGGACGTGCTCCAGCCCCTCAGTGTCCTTCTAATATTGAGGGGCCCAAAACTGACCACAGTACTCGGGGTGCAGCCTCACCAGTGCTGAGCACAGGGGCACAATCACTTCCCTGGTCCTACTGGCCATGCTGTTCCAAAGGTGAGACCAGAAGCTTTTGAATAGTGTCCTCCTGCATTAACCCAGCCCTGCTTTTCCTGCTCTGGGGCTACATCCTTAGAAATATGAACAGTGCGGTTTTCTGAGAGAAGGCTGGGTGATGCTGCTGTAGGTACTGTGATAAGAAGGTGTGAATGGCATGGAGAGAGCTTTCCAATAGCAGAAACACAGAGGACTATTTGAAAATGTTTTTTGGGTGCCAAGAATTAACAAAGGATTCATTGTTTTGAACATCGCCCTATCAGATCATTGCAGTTCAACAGAGCTTTTGTAGCTGGAGTATTAACAAACTCTCTGGATGTCTCTTTCAGGTTTTCATACTAAAGGAAGCACAAAATGCTAGAAATCAATCATACTTGGACAGGAAACTTGTAAAGGAGAACTTCATTGGTGGAAAATAAGATTTACAGGAAGTAGGGCTATTGAAGGAGATAAAGAAGAGTTAATACAGTTGGAGGAAAAATGAAGGAACA
Source organism: Dromococcyx pavoninus (assembly GCA_033558185.1). Lineage (NCBI taxonomy): Eukaryota > Metazoa > Chordata > Aves > Cuculiformes > Neomorphidae > Dromococcyx > Dromococcyx pavoninus. Next base: position 2,245,736 of record JAUMJL010000009.1, read on the forward strand.
ATTCACATTTTTCTGTCACTTAACACCAAATGCTCTGCCAAAAGAAATAAAGGTACAGATTAAGCCAAAGACTGCCAAAGTTAGTTAAAGCTTATCACTCACATATTGCCTAGAAAATGTCATCCATTACTATCCTAATTATTCCATATTTGGGCTGTCCGGCATTCAGCGACAAGTCATTAGCAAGATAGAAGAGCTGCTATTGCAGCACAGTCTGAACTCTTCTGGAAAAAGCTTGCAAAATAATGAATAGCACAGAAAAAGTGAGCAAGATGTTCCTATTTCCCCAGGGTCACCAGAGAGCAAAGGTCCATGATATGAAGCTGAGATAACCTGAATCCATGTCAAAATCTGTTTAAAACAATGAAGGTTAAAAATATCATGCATGTCTCTTCTAAAACAGTGAGGCCAAGAGCTGACTGAGAGGATGTTGCGTTATTTCTTTTAATGTTTACTAGGAGTTGAGGCAGAGGAGACCAAAAAGGAGGTCTAGTTATGGTCCCACGGTAGGATGTAATATTTTCATCGATCATACAGACAGTGAGATCTAGTGCACCCTCAGCAAATTTGCAGATGACACCAAGTTGAATGAGGCAGTTGTCACACCAGAAGGACGGGATGTCATCCAGAGAGACCTGGACAAACTGGAGAAGTGGGCCTGGGTGAACATCATGAGGTTCAACAAGGCCAAGTGCAAGGTCCTACACCCGGGTTGGGGCAATCCACAGTTGCAATACAGGACAGGGGACGACGTGATCAAGAGAAGCCCTGTGGGGGAAGAACTTGGGGGTGCTGGTTAGTGAGAAGATCAACATGAGCCAGCAATGTGTGGTCACAGCCCTGAAGGCCAACTGTCTGTTGGGCTGCATCAAAAGAAGCATTTCCAGCAGGGCGAGGGAGGGGATTCTCCCCCTCTACTCCACTCTCGTGAGACCCCACCTGGAGTACTGTGTCCTGGAGCACTGTTCTGGAATCTCCAACACAAGAAAGATATGGAAAAGTTGGAATGGGTCCAGAGGAGGGTCACAAAATAATGAGAGGGCTGGAGCATCTCTGCTTTGAGGACAGGCTGAGAGAGTTGGGGTTGTTCAGCCTGGAGAAGAGAAGGCTGTGGGGAGACCTTAGAGCAGCCTTCCAGTACCTGAAGGGGGCTACAAGAAAGCTGGGGAGGGACTTTTTACAAGGGCATGGAGTGATAAGACAAAGGGGAATGGCTTTAAATTGGAAGGGGGAGGATTTAGATCAGACATTAGGAAGAAATTCTTCATGATGAGGGTGGTGAGCCCCTGGCACAGGTTGCCCAGGGAAGTTGTGGATACCCCCTCCCTGGAAGTGTTAAAGGCCAGGTTGGATGGGGCCTTGAGCAGCCTGGTCTGATGGGAGGTGTCCCTGGCCATGGCAGAGGTGTTGGAACTGGTTGATCTTTACAGACTCTTCCAGTCCATGATTCTATGATCTCTGTTGCTAATTCAACATGTAAAGGCTCAGATGTTGTATCTTTACTGAGGAGAAATGTGTCCTATTTTCACAATATAAATTTAACATGCCAAAGACACTGCTGTTGATCCTCCCAACACCCGCCTTCCCCATGCCCCTGCACTGCATAATGTTACTCTCTTTTCATGTGTGATGTGGCTGATCCATGTTCTTTGCAACAGTAGATGCTGTTTAGCAGCAGTTTTCCATGATGTGGAGTTGGCTGCCGTCTGAAAATTTGCCTGACTTGTTCCTGCTGCCCTGTCTCCTTGCCTACTCTCAATTGTTATATTAAACAAGCCATAGAATGTATACGGAAACTGGCCATCGAATCTGGTTTTGAGTGGCCTCTCATCTGACTTGTGCATCAGCTGTCTGGGAGAACATAGCTCATGGGAGCATTACACAGGACACTCCCAACTTTTACACCGTGTGACTGAGGGCACTGTCCAAATGCTTCTTGAATGCTGGCAGACTTGGTGCCATGACTGCTTCCCTGGGGAGATGTTCCAGTGCTCCACCACCCGCTGGGTGAAGAATCTCTTCCTAATATCCTATTTGACAGGATTGTGAATAACAGGTTAATTTCACTGCATGCTTATTTATACCAACAACAGCACAGAAATCAGTGCAGGTGCAATTGGGAAGTCACATGCTTGGATAATAATAAACTGTCCATGTTTCACAGGAGTAGAAAAATGGTGATGACAACTGGGTGGCATTTCATTACTCTGAAGCCAGATGCCTCCTGTATTCCAGATACACTGTCTTTTAATCTCCTAAAAGTCAGGCTGGATTTTGCTGGGCTCTGTGTGTCTTCATCTCTTGCCATGGTACTCCGAGACAGCCTCCTGCTGAGGTAGCAGAATTGGTCTGTGGGCTTCTGAGCTGCTTTGTCAACACATGAGCCTGGGCCAGTCTATTTTCTAGCTTGGTGAGACTGGAAAAGGACCTCCATTTTCTTTTTACTGGTGGTCAGGCCAAATTGCCTGGCAGGCTTATTGAAGCGTTAATTGAAGTGCTCCTCTCCTGCATGCACAAGGACTACTGAACTGTCAGTGAAGAACAGGTTCTGGGCTATGTCTTTATGACCTTTCATTTAGCACAGAGGCACTAAGGACAACAAGAGGGAAAGTAGCTCTTGGGCTATTATTATTATTATTATTATTATTATTATTATTATTACACCCACTAATGGTTGTTCTGCACTGGAAGAACGTTCCTTTGGTCCTTGTGTATGATCTGCAAATAATAAACTATTTTAGAGTGACTCAACCATTCACATAAATATGCAAAAAGGCATTTTAAGCCATGTCTCCACAAATCTTTACATGTAATAAGCTTCAGTGTAATGTTTGATCCAGTAATCATTCTGAGACTTATTAAGGCCAGAAACATAAGCCATAGTAAATGTAGATTGAGACCACTCTATATTTGAATAGCTATTTTCCTGAGAACTTCCTGAACTAAGTGTGTGACAGAAGCTTTCTTTTTTTTTAAATAACTTTATGAATGTTTGTTGGCATGGCAAACCAAAAGAACAAGATACAATAGCCTCTTGGTATAAATCTCTGTTAATGAGATCAGGACTAGAAACCTCATTGTTCAACTCATATTCTGTCTGAATTCAATCTGCTTCTCAAATTATAAATCAGGCGCAAGACACTGTACCATTGTGTAACCCTACACCCCGGCTCTGGAATGTTTCCTAGTCACAAGAGGATTGTCATCATTTCATTTACAAGAGAACTATCAAACAGGCTTGGGCCATATTTGGTCTAAACCTTCCCCCTCCTCAGATGAAGAAAAATCCCACCCTATTTGCAGCAGGGTACTTTTGTACTAAGAACACAGAAGGGTGCATTATAGTGTGCCACATCCTGAAATGTAAAAACAAAAGAAGAAAGTTATTTTGTCTATCACTCTCAGAAGCAGTGCTAATTACTGAGGATATCTCAATCACTCTAGAAAACAAACACACATCTGTGTAATAAGATCTTTGAATTGGAAGGTTTAGTTTGAATCTGCAAAGGCATATTGTATGTGTAAAGTCTCTGCCATCCCACAAGACCTTACAGCGCATTTTGCTTCAGAAAGCAGAGCCCTTCTGATGATCTCAGACAATCAGAGAGAGCATTTTAATCACAGGGTGCGGGTGGTGCAGTAATTTCAGGAGCTCTGAAGGACATAATTGCTTTCATATTTTCATCTAGCTTTTTAACAATCCAAGAAAAAGGGGAAAGACTTACTACATTTATTACTGATTTAGAAGCCATCTAGGAAATATCAGGTTCACTCTTCAGGTCCACCAAATGTAGGTCATTATGCACTTAAATGTAGAATCTTTCTGCTCAACCAAGTCACCTTTCAGTTCTGACAGGACTCAGTCCACAGGCAGGCTCTCCAGGAAGGGAAAGAGATTTCCCCCCTAGCAACCCATGGTTCTGTCTCCCTTAATTCTGTTTAGTGTTAAAAGCAATATCATGAAAGGTATGTGTAAATACTTGTCCTTCCCCCCATACCCCTGCTAGCTGAAACTTCCCTAGACTGTTCTCAAGTACTGAGAACATCTGTGTTGGTACTGCCAGAGTAGCTGTGCAAAGCAGCACCATATAGTTCTGTTCTCCAAAATGGGACCATAGGCATAGGCTGACTAGAAAACACACAAATCAATGTTGCAATGTGAATAACTAAGGGAAAATACCTCCAGCAAACCAACCGTACGGTCTCTGAAGGTCACATTCCCCAGTGTCAAATCCTTTACCTACAGCTGAGAGCAGAGTTCAGACCTCTTGAATAGATCATGCAAATCATTTTTGATTTTTATTATAGATGGCCAAACTGAGAAAACAGAAAAGGAAATAATTTCCACTGGCAAGAAAGGAGACTGAGGGAAGATCTTATTGATCTGTGCAACTAGCTGAAAGGAGGTTGTAGAAAGTAGGTAATGGTCTCTTCTCCTATGTAACTAGCAATAGGCTGAGAGGAAATAGCCTCAAGTTGCATCAGAGAGGTTTAGACTGAATATTAGAAAAATTTTATTTACTGAAAGAGCAATAAAGCATTGGAAGAGGCTGCCCAAGAAAATGGTGGCGTCACCACCCCTGGAGGTGTTCAAAAAACATGTAAATGCAGCACTTTGGGACATGGTTTAGTAGGCACCGTGGTGTTGCACTTACAGTGGGACTTGGATACTCTTAGAGGTCTTTTCCAACTGTAAAGATTCTATGATTCTGTGATTCTTTAAGAAATTACCAAAATTTTTAAATGGACCTGAAACTAAACATTTCACATAGCTTTTGACTAATCTGGTCTAGCTAAATTTAGTCTCAAAACCTTATCCTGAAATGAAAAGTTAGATTTTAAATGTAAAAAGAAATATTTCCAGTTTAGCGATTTTTTAATATCTTCGACCAAATCTCTTTGCTGAATAAAAATTATTTCAGGAGTGTTTCCTTCTTTAGAAATAAATGTTTTTCTTTATTTCAGTTTGCTTAATGGCACAGTTCTTCAATGACCATCAAATAATAGAAAATGGTCTATTCTATCGGCATTTTTACCTAACTGCATGATGGCACAACCTTAAACAAATTCACCGTCTTCAGAGTCTCATTCTAGCACCAGTAGGAAAGATTACATATAGACACACATTGCTGAAAATTGGAAAAAAGGCAAAAAAGCATAAGAAAACATCCTTCCCTTCCCTTCCCTTCCCTTCCCTTCCCTTCCCTTCCCTTCCCTTCCCTTCCCTTCCCTTCCCTTCCCTTCCCTTCCCTTCCCTTCCCTTCCCTTCCCTTCCCTTCCCTTCCCTTCCCTTCCCTTCCCTTCCCTTCCCTTCCCTTCCCTTCCCTTCCCTTCCCTTCCCTTCCCTTCCCTTCCCTTCCCTTCCCTTCCCTTCCCTTCCCTTCCCTCATCTTCTTCTCTTTCTTTTCCTGCCGCTCTGAAAGACCATGAACTATTGGATACAGATTAAATAAAAATGTTGACCAATTCCTTCCTTCTCAAAACAAACACAAAATTAATATATACAATAATAGAGACTTTATATGTAGATTTGTGACACCCACAGCCATTTCTGTCACCTGGATCATTGCCACCATTGTTGCTGGCTTGGATTTTATATTCAATATTGAAGGAATCCTGTGGCTGCAATTTGAAATACAATTCCAAACACATTGTGGAGTCATGTTTAGTTATGTGAGGTCAAAATCACCCTGGGTGAATTCTCTCTTATAAAAGCAGTGGTGTTAGAGCAGGAATCATTATGAGCCAGACTATTATGAATGTTATGATGAGGATGATTAAAGGAAAAGGAACCTTCCCTCTACTTGATCTAGCAGATTTCAGTGTTTCAGTGCATTCGATGACAAGTGAGTCTGATTATTCCCACACAACAACAACCATATTTCAGATGTCACTCCACATATACAATTCGCCCGTATTTTTCTGATTTCTTTCCTAATGTGCACTGTCATTCCCATTTTGTCTGTAGAATTTGAAAGCATCAGTCAGATTCTCCTCTACAGCAGGAGTTTTATCACAGCTTCTCCCACACAGCTCAAGACTTGTATACTAAAAACTGGCCTAACACAGGTAAATCCTTATTTCAAGGGTGCCTTTTAGTCTCAGATGCTTTGAGGTGCACCTGGGACACAGCAACCCTGAGTACACATACGGACTGGGGTCTGAGAGGCTGGAAAGCAGCTCTGCGGAGAGGGACATGGGGGTCCTGACAGCCAAGGGGGCCACCTGTGTCCTGGGGTGTAACAAGCATGGCGTTGCCAGCCGGGCAAGGGAGGGGATTGTCCCACTCTGCTCTGCACTGGTGCAGCCCCACCTCAAGCACTGGGTGCAGTTTTTGGCACCACAGTATAAAAAGGACATCTAACTACTGGAGAGTGTCCAGAGGCCACAAGGCTGGTGAAGGGTCTAGAGGGGAAGTCGTTTGAGGAGCAGCTGAAATCACTTGGTCTGTTCAGCCTGGAGAAGAGAAGACTGAGGGGGGACTTCATAGCTGTTTACTGCCTTCTCACAAGGGAGGAGGTTAAACAGGTGCTGGTCTCTTCTCTCTTGTGACCTATGACAGGACTAGAGGTAATGGCAGGAAGATGTGCCAGGAAAGGTTTAAATTGGATATTAGGAAAACATTCTTCACTCAGCAGGTGGTGAAGCACTGGAACAGCTCCCCAGGGAAGCAGCCATGGCACTGAGTCTACCAGCATTCAAGAAACATTTGGACAATGCCCTCAGTCACATGGTGTGAATGTTGGGAGTGTCCTGTGTAGGGATAGGAGTTGGACTCAATGATCCTTTTGGGTTCCTTCCAGCTCAGATATTTCCATGATTTTATGAGGTACCCTCAGTCCTAATAGTCTGTGAGTTTGTGTTCACTGCTGCACTTTTACACAAACATTGCTACCCCCCAAATATCGTCATAAAGTAAAAACTTAATTGTGCCCCTTTTGATTGCAAAACACTTTACTGAAAATATTTGAAACATGGAGTACAGCGAGCAACAGTGGCTCTGCAAAGGCCTTCATCCCTTCACAAGGCTGCTGTTCTGTTATCCTGTGAATCTGATACCTTCAGAAAATACTTTGCCCCCATGAAAACAAATTGCCCAGGAACAATGGCTGGAGGAAGAAGGTCTCTGGCCACTCCCAGTCCCGCTCTTCCCTCCCATTACCACTCAGGTCTTGCCACCACCAAGACCTTATCAGCCACCATAGGCAAAAACTCTGCTGCCTGCTGTCCCTGGCTGGTGGAAAACTCCAGAAGAGGATGGAGACTCAGAGCCTTGTTCAGAAACCTCAGGCTGCTACGGCAGCTCCAGTTGCAGCCCGGCCAATGCCTGTCTCCCTGGCTGTCCCCAGCAGCATTGAGCACATGGCAAAGTCCTCATGTGGCTACAGCATCAACCACCAACACATCCACAGCATCTCCATGTCTGTCACTGCTGCCTTCAGTGCCAACAGCAAGCTGGGGCCCTTTCCACCCTTATCAGGAGACCACAGGTACATTTCCACCGTAAAACCCATCTGCAAATGCTGTAGATGGTGGCTTATTAGCCTGTGGTGCTCTCCCAGATGTGGAGGCAGATAATATTCTTCCTGCCATTAGAGGCTGCAGCACAGGAGATGAGCCTTGGCAAGGGTGATTTCACACCCTGCAAACCCTTGATGGGGTATAAAGATTGTGTTAACATCAGCTCCTTTTTCCTAAATATGGCCTTCTGGCCATATCTGTGCTTGGGAGGCTGCTTGTCATTGACACCCTCAACTACCTCTGCTCTACTGCCCTTTGCAACTGATTTGGGACATTCTCTCTGGGTGCTGCATTATATAAGCTGAAGGGCTGAAGACAATACTGCATCTACACCCCTATTCTAACTCTTCCTGAGTACCAACTGGAAGACATTTGTCATTTATGCATCCTACAGACACAGAGGGGCTGTGGAGCTGTCATCTTATGCTGAAATCTTGCCTTCATTTGACCCTGGAGCCTTACTGCTTGTTTTCATGCCTTGGATTTCTACAGCATTCATTACAATAAGGTTTACCTGGGCATTGCAGTAATATGAGTGAAATATTATGCCACAATTATATGAGTAAAATATTATAAAATAATTTCTCTTATAAATCTCTGATTTATGGATGGGCCAATTTACTCAGACTGTTTCAGCTCAAGTAGCAAATTAGACTGCTATGAAAACTGAGTGTAAAGAAGTAAATCTGGGATGTTTAAATTGGATAATAGGAAAAATTTCTTTACTGAATGAGTGGTGAAGCATTGAAACTGGCTGCCCAGAGAAGTGTTGGAGTCACCATCCCTGGAAGGATTCAACAAACATGTAGACGTGGCACTTTGGGGCATGGTTTAGTAGGCTCGGTGGTGTTGGGATTACAGTGGGACTTAGATGATCATAGAGGTCTTTTCCAACTTTAATGCTGCTATGATTCTATGAAATTCCCTTCCAAGAGGAACACGTTTGCTTTCTTAAAATATGTAAGTTTAATCTTACAAATGAAAAATTAATTTGTACTCTAGGTCTCCCACACGACTTCAAGTGACCTGTTGGTCTTTAGCATTTTGCTTGAAGTTTTCTTCAGCGCACGGGAAAGGATATGTATTGAGAACACATGGTTGGGGTTCGGGATCATTTGCATGTCATTCTCTGTGAAAGCAGTGAGGTGCAGTTGCACCTGAAGCCATTCCTGTGTGTATTCAATCAATCTGAAAATCAGGCACATCGGTGCATGTTTAAAGAAGCCTTATGGATTTTTCCATTGGAAACCATAATTTTAACTTGGATTTCATATTTTCTCTCCATATTAAAATTTTATGGTAGAAAGAATATGGACTACTTTTTTTAAAAAAACTGCAAAAAATTGTAGGCAAACTGAGGATTTTTTGAAATAAATCTAAGGTACCCAAATTTTAATATGTTCATGTCTAAACCAAGCTTGTTGATTATAACAGTTATTTTTTTTCTTCATACTTGAAAAATAAGATTAAGCTATTTAAAAAACAATGTTTTAAATTTCTGTGTGATGAATAGGAAAGACTGGAAACATCAATCTGAAGAATAAACATCAGCTAATGGAAACAAAAGGACTTGTTGGGTCTTCACAAGTACGAAGAATCCAGCCTTCCCTTTTGACCCAGATCATCCTGATTAAATGATTCTCTTGTATCTTCAGAACAGTCAAAGTGATCTAAAAAACCATGTCATTATCTTTGAGTTGAAGCCTGTAAGCCTAAATGAAATAATCCATGTGAAATTGTTTTCCTAGAAACTTAAATGCAGGCACCTGGTTTTGAAAAAGTCTCTCAAGGTAATTAAGAGGAAACTGACTTTGCTTTTGCCACCTAAACCTATTAACAGGAAAAGAAATCTGGTTAAGCTGGTGCTCTGGTTTGCTGACTAGCAGGGTTGGGTTTGATCCCTGGCCTCTGGTATTTGGATTATTTGCTTTCCCCTCTCTTAATCTCTGTGGGGAAACTTTTCCTTGCTATTTAATTATTAAATCCTTGCTGTACTGGAATGTCACAGTGTACTGCATGCAAACAGATATGTAAGGGCTCAGTATTCTCAGAGCAAACCAATTTTGAGTTTCAACTCAGAAGGCATTTGTGTATTTGCTCTGAGGATTCATGCATTTCTTTTTGCTGAAAATTTTACATGTATTTGAGCACCAAGGATCCCATAAGTACTCACACACATCAAAATCCTTTAGATGTGTGGACTACAGCTACACCTTCCCCCTTCCGGCAGCACTGTCAGGAAAAATGGCAATAGCAATTGTAAAATAAATATTGTAAGATGCCAAGTTTCTACAGTTTTCATGTTTAAATACAGTTTATCTTGACAGGTTCCAGACCGAAGTCAGACTTTTTGAGTCAAGCAGATTATTCCTCCAAAAATGCCTCAATACCTAGCTAGAGGAGAAAGGTAGCATTATTCCATTCTTCAAAACAATGCTTTGAACAAATCCATATTTCTTTAAAAAAACCTTTGTTAAATTTCACTTGTTGACTATTTGCTACCTGTGTAGCTCACCTTAACCTTGGCTGACATCACACACCAACAGGTAGCTCTAATCCCCTGATAAATCATCCATTGTTATAATAGGCACATTTTCCTCTTGTCTTCTTTTAACAGGCTCATTCCCTCCTAAGCAATGACAGCACTTATTAAAGATAATGGTACAAGGATCATGGTATGACAGAGAATATAATTTTAAAAATACTGTTGGTAAATAATATTTTAATTATTTCTTTTGGGAAGATGCATTCTATACAGAGAAATGCCAGCGTCCCTTGGACTGCATACTCCCAAGGTTGCTCTGGCACAGCACCGAGCCCTCTCCTGAAATACAACTCTTCTAAGCTCCCATACATTTTAAGAAAGATGAGTAATGATGCTGTGTGGGATTCAGGCACATCTAATGAGGAAATATGGTAGTGCTTAAATCCCCAGACTGACCTCACAATTCTTACCATACAGCTATGAACTGAAAATCAGGCATTTAACCTGGAAAGATTTAGTAATCTGCTTTTATTGCTTCTTGAAGGTTAGATTTGTTGACTGATTCTGTGTATTCTATACACCTTCTACAGCCTGGTTCAATGTTTATCCACTTTGTACAGAAGCAGCAGAGGAAGAACAAAGAGAGGAAGTTAAAATGTCACCACTCCTTAGCAATTAACTAGCTTCATAGATTCAGGTGTAATTCTAATTAACAAAATGTGTTTGATCTAAAGCTAGCATAATAATGCAGACACATTTAGCACCAAACATGTCAAATCTGTTATTTACTGAATTTAAAGTCAGGGGACCAAGATATAATCTGCCAATCCAAGACTACGAAAATGAATCTGTCTCTCCAAAATAAACACTTGCAAAGACAACCACAAGTGCATCCAGCTCTGCAGAAAGAGAATTAGATGTTTTCTTAGACTATATATACCCTTATTAAGAATGTATTAATATTTGGCTCAGTCTGAGTATCTTAACACACAGGAATGGAGTCCTCATCTCCAGGCCTGTTGTCCTCACTTTACTTTCTTATATGTCGAGATAGATAGTGTAATATGGATTACAATAAGGTAAAGCTAATCAGGGAAACAGAAAAAAAGCTTTTACTGGTGACCCATTTGGGAGCTTATGGGTTTTGATTTTTAGAATGATTGGTTTAGCCTAAAACTGACATTGATGTAGAGAGGTTTCCCTAAGTGCTTCAGTGAAAGTGCATCTATGTATCATTAGTTGTATGATTCTTTCTGAAGCACTTTTTTTTCTAGTTCCCTGACAATTTCAGGCTGAGGTTCTTTACATGAAGAGCTGAGGATAAATTGCTCTTTAAGTGCAAGTATTGATAAATGTTGCTGGAAAAATCTGGAGAATAGGAATCTCCATCAAATTGAAAAAGATGTGCAGGAACATACTCTAGAAGAAGTGTGGTTTTGGGAGCACAGTCAGTTTTAGAATCATCAGGTATAGCTACTGAGTAAGAGGAACACATAGTCTGAAGTAACTTGTAATACAGCCACTGATATAAAGATAAAAGGTGAATCTCCATATATTACTTATGGATACAAATCAATTTAAAAATATATCTTTTACAATTGTGATAGAATCTATCAGTGAATCTTAAAAAACCTCAAAAACTTAGGGAAGAAGTTGACACATAATCCAATTAGCAAAATATTTATTTACCTTCACCTCAGTTATGGGTACAGGAAATTTACACAACCAATAAATCCACAAAAAATGTTAAGTATTTTCATCGTTTTAATTTTACAATACAGTGCATGAAAAAAAGACTTAATTAACAATTATTATCAAATAGTATACACATTACACACAAAGTACATAAGGCCGCAGTATCCTCGAGCAGATAACGTCAGTATCTCCTGTACAATTGAAATTGATTGCTAGCTGAGGCATTCTGGTACTGCTGCGAGGCTATCACAGTGTTCACCAAAGGGGAGGACATGCATTGCTGAATGCTCTATAATAAATTGAGAACAATGAGATATGCATAGATATATATCATTTTTTGAAACATAATATTTTCATTGATGATACGGACAGTGAGATCTAGTGCACCCTCAGCAAGTTTGCAGATGACACCAAGTTGAGTGGGGCAGTGGTCACAGCAGAAAGACAGGATGTCACCCAGAGGGACCTGGACAACCTGAAGAAGTGGGCCTGGGTGAACCTCATGAAATTCAACAAGACCACGTGCAAGATCCTATGCATGGGTTGGGGCAATCCATGGTTTCAGTACAGGAAAGAGGATGATTGATTGAGAGCAGCCAATAGGGGAAGGATTTGGGGGTGCTCGACATGAACCGGCAATTTGTGATCGCAGCCCAGAAGGCCAACTGTGTCCTTGGTTGCATCAAAAGAAGCGTGGCCAGCAGGGCAAGGGAGGTGATTCTCCCCCTCTACTCCACTTTCATAAGACCCCATCTGGAGTACTGTGTCCAGTTCTGGAATCTCCAACATAAGAAGGTTATGTAACTGTTGGAAGTAGTCCAGAGGTGGCCACAAAGATGATCAGAGGGCTGGAGCACCTCTGCTATGAGGACAGGAGGAGAGAGTTGGGGTTGTTCGGCCTGGAGAAGCCTGGCTCTGGGAAGACCTTAGAGCAGCCTTCCAGTACCTGAAGGGGGCTACAAGGCAGCTGGGAAGGGACTTTTTACAAGGGCCTGGAGTAGTAGGACAAGGGGGAATGGCTTTAAATTGGAAGGGGTAGGATTTAGATTAGATGTTAGGAAGAAATTCTTCACGCTGAAGGTGGTGAGACACTGGCACAGGTTGCCCAGGGAGGTTGTGGATGCCCTCTCTCAGAATGTATTGAAGGCCAGGTTGGATGGAGCCATGATCAGCCTGGTCTGGTGGGAGGTGTCCCTTCCCATGGCAAGGGGGTGGAACTTGATGGGCTTTGAGGTCCCTTCCAACCCAAACCATTCTATGATTCTATGATTTGATGATATCATGTGATCTGGTTTCCTTTATATAAAGAACTGTGCAGGTTCATCTGGATTTACAGGTTGGTATTACGGGCTACAATATCATTCACATGAATTACTGAGTGAATATCCATACTTTAAAGGAATGCTCTGAAACTGGGAGAGCTGAAGCAGGTTGTTCTCTTGGTGAAGTAAAAATTTTAAATCCCACCACTTCTCAAAAGATTTGATGAAATCTCAGTCATTGACACTTTTTCTGCAGCTGGAATCTGGTATGACACTTGTTCACTCCTATCATCAAGAAGAATTCCAAGCCGGTGCCTGAGAGCTCAATCTGTATTTATGGCTCAGACCTCTTTGAATGCTTAAATATATACTTGCAGGTAAAGAAGGGTCTTAAATATCCAGCAGAGAACTTACAGTTTCAGAGACTGGACAGCCTGAATGATATCTAGTGTTTATATCTTAATCATGAAACAAAAATCTTGTACTTAAAGGATTAGTGGAAGAAAACTTTGTCGCAAACCAGCCAGCCAAGAATTTTGACAACTGAAAACCAGGAAAATGCATTGGTGAGGGAACAGCTTTTTTCCTTTTCTTTTCTTTTTTTTTTTTTTTAAGTAGGACAAGCTATGAAGAAGAAAGGCTCAGAGAATATACAAGCTCAAAAATAGTTTTGTAAAACACATTTAAACCCAATAAAGGCAGCCAAGCTGAAGTTCCAAGTCACATTACTACTAGGGTTCACAAGACAGGTAATGATGTGTTCTGTGTTCTTTTCACAGTCCCACTTTAAAATCAGGCAATCATTTTGAATTTAGGAGTCTGGGTGCTTTCTGGGGTCTTTCAGTCTCAAAATCAACAAGTAGGAAAAACCTTCTTACTAAAGAGTATTTTCATTAGCTTTTTTGGCAACAATTTATCCATCTGTCTATATTTTAACTTGATACAAATATGTAGTAAAGGAGGAGACTGTTATTATAGGATTTTTAATACTAACTCCTGCATTATAAACCGAATAGTTGAAATGTATGTTTTGTATGTCAGATACTCATCTGCCTATTCAGTTATTCATATTCATGATTATTATTTAAATACCATGATTATTTTGTTTCAAACTGACAAGATCTGGAATATATGAAATGAAATACAATCACTTATCAAAGAAAGGTAAAAACTATCACTTATAAAACATGGATATCTGCAGGTCAAAGTAAGAATTAATTAATACTTGTATTAGCAAGTATTTTACTCACTATCATGCATAAGTTCCCCTTTCATCGCTACATTAAGAAACAGAAATTATGAGCTATATGTAGCTCAAATGGACCCTGCTAAATTATTGTTCCTTAAAAGATCCTGGAATTTCCTGCATTTTGCAAGTGTCTTCAGATTTCAAAGGGAAAATGAAGCCAGAGGATGAGGCAGTCTGGTATAAACTGTTAAAGCCTGTTTATGGTACGATAAAGTTCATATGTGTATAAAGTTCATGTGTGTATAATTTTCATATGTATTTTTTACATCAATAGAAATATGAAAATCTGGCATGCCAGTTGAACAGATTGATATCAATAATTTCAATTATATTTTTACTATAAAATATGCCATAAAGTCAGTTTGTAGGAATTAAAACTGAATATTTAAATTAAATACTTACTGAAGGGCTGATTGCCTGCAAAAGTTGTGAAGCAGATGGATTTCTGGTAATGGCTTCTTGAACATCTAAAAATAGCATTAAAGTATATCATAAATATTATGTAAACCAAATGCTACCCTAGAAATATGATTCACAGTCAAACATTTAAGACAAAATTTCCTGAAGATTGTGGAAATATAGTTTAATAGCACTGTTTTTTTCCCCTACCAACAGCTGCTGAAGTATATGTTGCATCTGTATTTTGAAAATTTGTACCTAGATATTATTACCTGAACAAAAAAATTAGTGTCAATAAAGAAATCTAAAATTACATAAAAGAATGCCAGCGATTCTAAACTGGCAACAAGTATTCCAGACTTGGATTGATCAGTGACTGAGTTATTCATCAAAAAGTTCACTAAGAAGGTATGTAACGTTACTCACTTAATGTGGTAACATGTGAAAACAAAGCCAAGAAAAGGGGTTCAAAAAGGTCACAGTTTTAAAAAGCAATGTACTTGGATGACATGTAAACACTTACAACACAACTTACAAGTACACACTTACATGTATATACATGTTCTGTTAGTCCACTTGTGAAATTTGACAGCTTCTTATTACCCATTTTCATCTTCAAATAATTAGGCAAGCTAATTAAATTTCTAAGTTACGTATAAATATGCAATTCATTAATTTTCACAGTTACGTCATTTACAGTCTGTTAACTCATACTTTCATTGTTTTTATCATATTTGTGTTGTACTTTTCTTACAGTTTTCACAATTTGCAAACTTCAGCTTTCTTGCTCCCAGTTCCTTTGCGGTATTTACCTTTGCTTCTATTTCTCTATAATTTATACAGTAATTTATTTTCTATTTTCTTGTATTCTCTTTTCACATCTCCTTTCTTAACCTGATTTCATCATTCTAAAACTCCTCTCTGACAAAAGACAGAATTCTTCACTCTTCTGCCTGGAATCAACAACCATGAGGTACAATATAATGAAATTCTGAGCCACAGTTTGATGGCAGCAGCAATTGTAAGCTACAGCTGCAGAAAGTTTCTAAGTGGTTGCAAAGATCTTTTGTTCTGTTGTTGCAGTTTACAGAAAACTGAGGCCTTTCTCCTCAAAATCAAGCAATCCACCATTTGATGTAGAAATGTATGGATAGTGTCCAGGAGCCTAATAAGCCCTGGTTTAGTATGATTCCTGTCAACAGAGAGGTAAACGTCGGTAACCTGGTGCAGTCCACAAAAAAAAGAAGTAGAACAGTGGAATAAAATCAATGGACTTCAAGAAAACAGACTCACATAAAATTAAATAACTGGCATGTAAAATTTTACATGAAAAAAATCTAAGGAAAACATAAATTCAGGAGAGTCAGTAGTTCCACAAACAGCAAAAAATGGCAAGCAGAAGTTATTCCAATGATATGGAAAGGCAAGCAGTCCAATGAACAGATCACGTGGACTAAGGCACAAGGTTCCTGCTGATTTCAAATACAGGATGGAGCACACAAAATGTGGAAACTATGTCAAACTATTCAGGATTTTTATGAAAGACCTGTATAATCATATAGGTCAAAGCAAATGCTGACCATTAAATACAGTATCAAGAGACCCAAACAGTAAGTTTATTCCATAAGCAAGTTAGTTACAATAGGATAATGAATGAAAATGTTGGCTAACTTAATCACTGGAGAAAAAACATTACTAAGAATGAGTACAGTCTTTGCCCCCACATTTTCCAATAAAATGCCAACAGAGATGGGATAGATCATACAAAATGTCAACAGCAATGGGATAGCTCATATGAAATGCATGAATATAAAGCAGGTAAGAAACCACCCGGGCATAAAGAAAGAATGCATTAGAGAATGCTCAGGTAAAGTTGAGATTTTTAAAAATGTAGTTATTCCCATAAACATTCAGATTTGTCTGCAGCAACCTCAGAACCATATTTGTGATCTTTAAGAATTCATGGAGAAGAGGAGTATCCTAAGAGACTAGAATAAAGGAATTTAAAATCATTTATTATGAAGGGTTGTATTAAAAAAATACAGGATGTATAATATAAAGGGCAATTGCTTGCAAACATAATCACAAAAAAATAAAGATGGATAAACACTGGAACAGATTCCTAAGTGAGGCTGATACATCTGTATCTGTACAATTTCAAGAACATTTTTGACAAAGATCTGTTAAAAGCAAGAGGTGCAGTTGGACTGAGAGAGTTTCTGAAGGTGCACTGTAGTCACACTTCGAATGATTTTTTTTAACAATGGAAATTCAGCAAAATTTTCACTTAATTAACTTTAAGAAAAATTTCATGATTTTGTTCTGCTGTTTGCTACATATAGTAAATAATAATAAGAAGAAAATAACAAGAAACATATTTCTATCACAGGATTCATGATTTTAATGCAAATTAATCCATGACAACAAAATATATAATTACTTAATCACTTTATGAAGGAGCCTATTTGTTATCGAACTTACTTAGTAGCCTTTGATTGAGATGATCAAGAGACTGAAGAATCTTTTGTTCTTCTATTGACAATGCACTCAGCCCAAGACATGGAGCTCTGTTGGGCAGCAAGGGCTGTTTGGCTGGTTGCAGACTTTCCATAGTTGCTAGAATTTCATCTTCTGCAACTGGCATACTTGCTAGCTTTTCTGCCAAAAGGAACTGATCAAGGCTTTCTGAAACTGAAGAGATTAGAGGAGTAACTTCAAATGAGAAGAGCTCATGACATTTAAATATGGTGTTTGCTTTTACTACTATAGATCTGTGAAACACACAAAATCGAAATGAAAAGATAAAAATAATGGCAAAGTCAAGAGCATGATATGTTAGAAAATAACATAATTAAGATCACTAATGCATCTCACAGCTGGCACCAGAGCAAGATCTACTGACTTCAGAAATACATAACGATAGCAAGGAATACCTGTCCATATCACTTAGTTATGTGTGACACATATAGATGTCATACAGTGAAATACAAACAGGAATGGAATAAATCGTAGAATCACAGAATGGTTTGGGTTGGAAAGGACCTTAAAGATCACCCAGTTCCAACCCCCCTGCCATGGGCAGGGACATCTCCCACCAGACCAGGCAGCTCAAAGCCCCATCAAACCTGGCACTGAACACTTCCAGGGAGGGGGCATCCACAACTTCCATGGGCAACCTGTGCCAGTGTCTCACCACCCTCATTGTGAAAAACTTCTTCCTAAATGAAATGAAACTTGACTATGTGTTGTAATGCATCCGTATCGTGACACAGAATGTGATAACTTACATTTTCACGAAAGAAACCTCAGTCTACACAACAAACTACTCTTCCTTACTTAGAATCACCGATGACAAAAGAGACAAGTTGCGTTACACAGTGGATTTCTTAGGTCACTCCTTTATGTATACCAAAGAATTGTCGTGAGATGTTACCCTACCTTCAGCAGACTTATAGGCGTTATTCTTATTTTGCACTTGATCAAATGCAGATTGAACAGGACTCAGCTGGACAGTACATAACAAATTCTATCAAAAACATTGCAAAAATATTTTTTAATTTAAGGTAAGCATACTATTTCCTGAACAACTTTATTTATTATTTGATACTACATAACATTTTCAAGTGTAAAAATAATAGTCTATACTAATACTGCACATATAGTCTAGTTGTTTTTATTATTTTCATCAGCAGCGACAGCAAGATGGCTCAACACATTGATTCAAAATATGGTGACACTGAACAAATATTCTTGAAAGTCTTTCCAGTGTGAGGAAGAATAATTTTTTTCAAAAAATAAAGTATTGAATATTTACCTCTGCATGATGAGTAGGCTTCCATCTTTTAGAGGCTACAGTTTGCCTTCTGTGTTCTGAAATGCATTCATTTTCACCACTGTCAAAAACCTGTTTTTTTCTTGTAACAGGAGTAACACCTTAAATGAGAAGTATCCACCAATAAACCAGAAATGTGTGAAAATATGATAAAACTACTAGTAACAAAACTAGTAACGGTGAGTAGATGTGTCTGTCCAATTTTAAATGTTTACCTTATACATGTTTATATCTGATCTTGCTAAGTGTATTTTTTATAGCGAAAAGAGAGAAACAGTCACCTTTAAGGCATATTTAGTTTCATGTTAGGATAGGACTATAAAATCCAGATGCGATTTGTATGCAGATATTTCTAATCAGGTTAAGTGAAGCCCTATTTTGAATCCCATAGGATTCATAGGAGAGATGCTCCAGTCCCTTCATCACCTTTGTGGTCCTTTGCTGTACTCTCTCCAGTTTGCCCATATCTCTCTTGTGCTGAGGAGCCTAGCATTGGTCCTCCAGGTGTGGCCTTACAGGTGTGATTCAAATGTAAAGTCATGTTTTGAAACCTTCAGCTTCAGATTTGGTTTCGCTAATCCATACAGCTGAATACCAATTTTTATGAAGGCAGTGCTGCTGTACAGTATTCTCCTCTGGCTGGAGAGGCCTAACCTAGACCCTGTACCTCAAATTTATCTTAGTTTCATCTGGGGTAATAATACATTTTTAAAATTAAAGTATCAAGCCTCAAAATTTAATTTAAGTTCTTAGTTAAACTATCTGGCATACAAACTAGAGATAAAAACCAGCATTTTCATGTGTAAGTCATGAATCTACATATCTGAGGAGATATTCTTCTCTCACTCCTAAATGCAGTTACTTGATTTGTAAATGCAGTTACTTGATTTATACTTGGGAAGATGAATTATCTATCTATTTACATAATAAATATTCATGTGTACAGTTTAATGTACAGTTCATGATTAGACTAAGAGGTCTTCTAGTGATTTTAACAGAATCGTATTCCTTTATTTGTTATTCCAGTGATATTTAACAAACTAGAATTCTTACAATTTCTAGAAAAAAAGAGAATGACTCATTGAGCCTAGAAGTAGATTTGAAACGACTTCTCTGGCTGCTGTCATCAGTTGTAACATGGGACACGTTAGCCTTAAAAAGCTCCCCTTTATTTATATGCCAATTATTGTAACGTGACACATGGTGCTGAATAGCACCTGAAAAGAAAATGTGATCATATTATATTGAATATAGAGGGAAATTTAAAAGCGAAGAAGAAACCCTTTGTTGCATTAGTGATCACATAATGTTTTTTCTGAAAAATAAAATCCACAGTAATGCTATTGAGATGCATCAACATTTAATTTAATTAGTTTTCAAGATATGCTAGATCTATGCCATGAAAAAGACTCCTTTTGGAAATTTTTGACAAAAATATAATAAGCAATAACCTCTTTAAGGGCATGAGATACCTAGCCTTAATTATAAGACTGTGAATGAGCCCTGTATGTGTCACAGGCTAAATGATATGCACATTTTTAAAATATTTTACTGACTGAAAACCAAAGGAATATAAATAATTCTAATATCCAGCTACAGATAATGATATGTGTCAGCTGGAAGGTGTACCACTTGCATCCTGGAAGCCCAATTGAGGAAAGATCCTCATGGACAACAACTGTATTTATTCACCTTGTTCTCACTGATTCTTTCTATAGGACACATTTGGCCAAGCACTGCAACAGATCACATTTTCTATAGTGTTGTCCTAGACCTTACTGAACTCTGCAGCAGATGTAAAACTCAAGAAGATTCACTAATCAGTCTCTCCTAGCAAGCACTTCAGGACAAAGACTATTGTGATCTACTGAGTTTGCAGGCAATAGAAAAATAACAGCAAGTCATTAAGAGTGATCTAGAATGTTTAAAATAAACAAGCCTTTCAAAACACAAAATCTTAAGTAGCTACTGAGAGAGGACCACCCACCCAAATTTTATAAGAGAGTACTCAGTTCTTTCTCTAAAATAGCTCAAACTGTGACACTGGAGATGCAGCATTTAAAGCTGCAGTGAAGACAGTATTAGTGGTGCACACAACTTTGGACCAGTAAATCTCCTGATTCATTGATCTGGTGTGCAAATAAGGACATCAAGAGGCAAGTGTCTCTGCTGGAGGCAAGGCATGGTAATGCAAGATTTCATTAATTTCCAATGTAAAATAAAACAGGTTATCTTAACTCTCACATATCTTAAAACTCATCTGTTTGACTTTGAACTGGAATAGACAAGCAGATAACATTTCTCATTTCCCACCCCTGCTTTAGGCCAAGAATATTCACCGACCTCTGCTGTTACACAACAGAGCTGTTCTGAATCAGTATAGATAAAACTAGAAATTTAGGTTTTCTTAAGATATGGGAATTACTTATTTTGCTACAAAGTGTCTTTGAGTTGCAGGTCCAGTCCTTGGGGTCATCCCAGCACGTGAAAAAGTTTGGATACTACTTGAATCTGAAATGGGGTTTTTACAGCTTCAGGAACTCTGCCTCCAGCTGCAACCCTCAACAGGAAGCAAGACAGTATACAACATATACTGATCTAGTGTGAGGTGTCCCTGCCCATGGCAGGGGGGTTGGAACTGGATGATCTTTAAGGTCTCTTCCAACCTAAAACAATCTATGATTCTATGATACAAACTGCAAGCACAAGGAAGCCATCAATGCTCAAGGTGTAGAATATAACCAGGCTGCGGAGGACAGACAAGGAAATCAAAATGAATGAAATATATTTTGAAATGTAAAAACCAGGAGTTTAAAGTTTTTTCTCCCAAAAATTACCGTGCATCGTTCCTCTGTCTTACCAATCAATATCTCCATCATATTCACTAGCAGAGGCTGTCCAGGGAGGTGGCTGAGTCACCATCCCCAGAGGTATTTAAAAGACAGGTAGATGAAGTGCTCAGGGATGTGTTTTAGTAGTGGATAGGTGTGGTTGGACTCAATGATCTCAAAGGTCTTTTCCAATCAAGCGATTCAATGATTCTATGACTTTGTTCCCAAGGTTAATTTTTAATAAAATGCAGAATTGGGCCTAAAAATTCTTAAAATTCTTTATAGATCAGACATACTTCACAGCACAGAAAACTTTGTAGTAGCTCTCTATTTTTAAATTACATTTAGGTTTTCTTGAGAATTAATTGTATTACTGGGACTAAAACTTTTTAGACATTTACAGCATCAGCATTTTAAAAACATGATAGATCTAAATTTCTTTCGCTCTCAGGTGGCAGTGACTGTTGGACAGCAAGCTCTGACTCCCAGTTACCTTGTAAAGCTTGCTCATACACACTTAGTCACTTCCTCTTACATCATTATTTAGACCACCTGTCACATCTGCTCATTAGTCAGGAACATAATCTCAGGGAAAATACTTCCTTTTCATGTAATATTGTAGAGAGCTATTAAAAATGGGGATTGACATTTGAGTGGCCTCTGGGCACCACTAAGATAGAAATGACAAGAACAAATGGTGAAAACTTGTTAAAACTGGATGTACGGTGTGAATGGATGAAAGGCTGGATGTTTTAACTGAAAACAAATTTGTGATGTAATTGAACAAGACTTTTGCCTGAACATCCCCCCACCCCAAACCCAGAAACATGAGTCTCACCAGTAGCAGAGTGTTTTGGAGCTCGGGCATTATGCGCTCCTTGCCAGGAGGTACTTGTTTTCACAGCTGCTGGGATAGGATGGAGATGTAATGCACTTTCTGCATTGGCAGGTCTTCTGTCAGTGCAGGTTACTGAACAATCTTGACAAGTGCTTGTCCAAATGCTATTTACAGAACAAGTAGTTTTTGCCAGAGGTTTGTATTTGGCCGCACGGCAGCCAGGTGTAGGTATTGCAGTGGCCAAGTTTGAACTACAAGTAATTCTCTCACTGTTTTCTGTACCGTTTCTATTTAAACCCTGATCTGCTAACAAAACGTGCCTTTCATTTAAAACATTCCTGCTTGTAGCTTGAAGTCTTGAAAGCAGCAGTGGCTGACACCCTGGGCTGGCTGCATTTTTGCCACTTCTGTTTCCCAGCTGAGGTGCGGATGGTGGGTGAGGTGCTAGCAATTTCCCAGGAGCTTTTAAAGTTTTGTTGGCTTCAGTGGCTGACTGGAGCCAGACTGTAGTGCCTGCTCTCTTCTCAGGCATAAAACTTGGCTGGGCTCTTAGAGATTTTGGTCTTATAGTTATTTTTGCCTTATTTTTCAGTTGATTAACTTCATTAATTTTAGAATTGTTGCTACATATTGAGGGTTTACTTTCTTCGTCTTGTGATACCATCCAAGCTTTGTTAGTAGAAAAGGATCCAGTAGACATAAATATATTCAGAGATGTGCGTTCTTTATTTGATTCTTCAGTTTTAACATTTGGTTTTGATATATGAAAGTTTTCCTGATGATTTTTTATGAAAATGGGGTTTGAAGATTGAGCAACAATACTTAAATTAGTCTTAGAAGCATTATTTGTACTTTGAACATATTGCAGCTGTGCAGAAGATATTTCACTGGTGTTTTTTTCATAGCATTTGTCATTGTTTTCTATAATTATCTGGCTAATTTCATCACACCATCTTAACTTTCTATTGTGTTTTTCATTTTCTGCACTTTTCTTTTTCATTTTTGCCAGTTCTACACTGTCTCTGACAGAAGACACGGGTTGAGTTCCAAAACTGATTCCGTGGTTCATAACCACACCTTTGAAATGACTGGGCTCATATTTAGATTCCTCCTTTAAGATACTTGTGAATAATCTTGCTCTTTTTCTTTCAGGAATATTATTTTTCAAGATATTGTACTGTGCAGGAGTGCCAGAATTTAACTCCGTATCAGACAGCAGTGACACAATTTCTACCTTATTTCGTTTTTCTTCCTCTCTGTTATTCTGTTTCTTAACATTACACAGAACTGAGGCATTTGTTATGTACTGAAATAAAGATGATCCTGGAGTAAAATCATCAAGATATTTAATATTTTCTTCTTTTTCTTCAGTAATTTTTCCTGAGGTATATTTTGAAAACTCTGTACTGATGTTTTTGTCCTTTGATAATGTATCAGCTGTGCTGGGAATGCCAGTGGAACATCCCTGATTAGGAAATAAGATTGTAGATGTTGCAATAGGTGGACTGGAGGTTTGCACAGATATAGTTTTTTTGGGGGGGTTTATTTTAAAACTCTGATCTTGCACCAGGTCATGAACTCTTCCTCCTGGAATGGAGTCAGGGCTGGCCCAGGCTTTGCTAGGATTGAAAACAGGATGACCAGTGGCTAATGTGCTAGCTGTTCCACAAGAAGGCTTGCTTCTTTCTTGTAGGTTTTGTAGAAAACTAAATGCTTTACTTGCAGAGCTTTCTTGCTTACCAGAGGCAGGGAACTCCGCAGTTTTTTTTCCACATCTGTGAGAAGCAGATGATTCCTCTTCTGAATTGTTTACATGTTCAGCAGGAGTCAGATCATTATGTTCAGCTAAAAGATCACGAATAGGTAAGTTGTGGTTGTTTAGTGAATCTGTATTTCTCACACAATTATTCAGATGATTTTTAGAAGTAATTTGAGCTGTATTAAGCAAACTATTATTTGTAGTCTGTGATTTTTCTGGACAGGACAGTGCACAGTCACACTGCGTAGTCAAAGATGATTCACTCGAGGTTGTGTAATTTCCATTTTGTTCTACAGCCTCAAGACTGTCTAGGCTTGACAAGCTTTCTGAATCATCTGTTTTCTTGACTTCTTGATGAAAATTCTGAAACACAGGCATAAACAGGACTGTTACGTTTCTCAGGAATGATTTATACTAATTTTTCATTAATGAGACCTTAGGTTAAAGTAGAATCAATATTGAGCCTAGTGTTTTTACAACTTGGGGCCATAGCACCATGATTGTTCCCATCAAGTCAAAATTCACCTGTGTTCAATTGCAAAAGAAAATGATTTGGTTTTGGCATGAAATTCAGAGGAAAGAGCTGCAAAAAAAAAATCCTAAATTTTATTTCAGTTTCACAATATAAAAAAGGAATAAGATTTAACAACACTATTCTTTCTGCATTGCCCTATGGCACAGGATGATCTTTGTATTTAACATGTAAGGGAATTTACAAAATGAAAAAGAATCCATAAAAATGCAGATTTGACAGTAGATATTGCCAAAACTGGATTTTTTTCCGTAATACTAGACTTAATGTGTTTATTTTCATATGAAGCTCCACAAGTGATAAGGGTTTAAACCTTGTAATGACAAATACAGAAAACATCTCTCCACTATCATAATCACAGGGATTAATACCTCCCCCCTAGTGAAATCCCCTCTTCTCATCTTTCAGAATGAAGAGCATATCATCTGGTCTACAAGAAACGATCAGGTCTAAGGGCATATGGGAGTCCCACCAACTCCCTCAACTTCTTCATCAATCACTAATGCAGTGACAAAGAGGAGCAGCTAGCACCACCTGAATCCCCACTGAGACAATTTTATGTATGTACTATAGACATTTTCTTCGCTCTTACTTCTCCATCCAGACACTGAGAAGACTGGCATAGTTGAAAATACATTTTTTAGGTACAAGGTTTCAAAATATGCATAAACATAAACCAAAACAAGCATATCATCTATTTTCACAATCATTGTGTACATTCTCTCTCTGCTGTTAATTTCACTTCCACACAGCTCAGCAGCTAAGTGATTTTAAAGTGATATGTTGGAAGACATTGGTGTGGAAATCCTAAGACAAGCTGCATTAGACATGCAACCGTTTGCAATGAAGATTTTTTTTTCCATTAGTGACTTTAAATGGAAAATGCTTCAAGCAGCAATATCTGTTAACCTAGCTAAGTGAATATATATCCTCTGGCAATTACTATAGAATTAATATTTTGAAAACTTACCAAAGAAATCATAAAACTCATTAGTGTATAAGAACATATTTCCGTAGTAAACCTTTTCTTTATTCTAATGAAAGTGTTATACCATAATATTGCTTAGTGTATATATGTACAAGTATTTTCAATTGCAAAATAAAAAGTGTAGTGAGTCCTGAAAGACTTTTTGTGATTGAATTAAATCTTATCTTGCGCTAAATGTTCGGGTGGTGGTGCAACCTTCCATTATAATTATAGGCTGAGATAAAGAAACTAAAAAGAACAACAAAGAACAAAATGTAGGGAAAGATCTTTGAGGGAACATTTTCAAACTAAAGCTATAAACCCCAGTGTCTTTCTAATGGAAAAGAATAAATAACGCTTTGTTAGTTATTTATTAACCTTTATGTTTGGCTAAATTATATTTTTAACCTCTGCTTGAACTTCACCAAACAAGGAAAAGGCATCTACTCAGAGTTTTCCCTACCAGGTCAAATATAGCTAAACACACGTTTCTACAATGAATAAGTTGAATAGAGGAAAAATTTTGTAAGGATTGATTTTAAAAACCCTCTTCCTATAGCAGGTAGCTTCAACTGGTAAACCTGGAGGGTGCAATAATTAGTTCATGCAAATTTAGTTAATTTACATTTATTTTGCGGCATCATACAATTTAATAATTTCACACATTAAATATGTTTATCATTGTCATTAAAATATTTACATATTTTATTTACTTTTTTTGCCTATTCTGTAACAAAAGTGACTGTCACATTTTCTTGTAGAAATGCCTAAGTAGAACTACCTCTGCAGACCTTGAAAAACAATCAACAATTATTTGTTCTTCTTTAATGGTCAGTAGCTACAGGGAAATAAACCTGGAAATCCCAATGTTTTAATTTGATTTAATCTGTGATAGGTTGATAAGGAAATAGAAATGTTCATAGATTGCACTATCTTTTTTTTTTATTTTCTGGATTTGCAGATTGTTTCTGTTATATAAGTACAATACAATTGTTTGCATTATCTTATCCATGAAAACTAAACCCAGCCTTTCCACATACATGGTATTCTAAGAACAGGAATACTTATGAGGATTTAAAGAGATCACTTGAATGTCTTAAGACTTAGAACAGCTGTGTCAAGCAATTTTGTTTCAGTAGAGCATTAAAGAGAAAACATGAGGCTAGGAAATATTGCATGAGGGCAATGAAAGAACAACATTGAGACACATACAATTTTAAGACAACCTGACAAATGAATTTTCTGCCAAAGGACTCTGTCAGAACACTTTTGCACCAAAGACCCTTTAGTATTTTTTTGCAAAAGAAGTGCTGATTGTTCACAGTTCCAAGAGGCGAAAGAAAACACTCTTCTGGAGATAAATGCTGAAAAAATGCTACTGATCCTGAAAATCCATATCCCTCACCTCTCACACTACTTGCTATTTTTGATTATTTCGACTGGTTTATTTATAGGAGTTCTATGTGTGTTAAATGTGTGTACACAATGTTACACTTCACATGCACTGCGAAGTAGAAGAAACTAATGGTCACAAAGAGTAGCTTTACTGGTTTTGAGTTTACCAAGTATGGAATGGGAAAGTCCATTAGAAAATTAAAAATCTCTTTTCTGTACAAGTTTGCAAAACATAATATAAATGGCACTGCACAACACTGCTTTCACAGAAGATTTGGGGAGACCCAAGGAAGCAAATGTTACTGAGGAAGAATTGTGGTTATTCACGTTACAGAGAGATACATTATATTGTGCCAAACCTACCAAAGAAGCTACAGAGGTGTAGGATGACCAGCAAAAACTTTCTATCAACACTCTTGTCTTTTCTAGGCTAACTCCCAGGTGCCTAATTCCTTCTCAAACTACTGAGGATATAGAAACTATCTCTCTTTGAACCTGAATGTTTAAATGGACCCGATTTTTCTGTTCAGAAAATCATCTCAGGATGCTAGAAACACAACTTGGGATAAAAAGAACTCAAGTTTCCGATTTTGTAGCCACTCAGGAACTTCAATAAGCCATACTCTACTGGAAGATTTTTAAAGAAATGTGATCTAAACACTGTCTGGGTTTCAAGGCCTGACTTCCAATTTTAATGAAGTCCTGAGGTAAATGGACAGAACTGCATAGGAAAGAGATTTTCAGCTGTACATTTCTCTTTGTTGCTTTCTGTTAATTAATTCAGTATCCCAGTACTCAGTGCTGATTCTCAGGATCCGTAGTCCAGGTGCCTAACTCTTTCACAAACTAGCCTAGTCATTCAGCTCCAGAAGTGGAATCCATAATGCTAGTTTTGAAATACTATTAAAATTACTAAAAGGTTAAATTCTGAGGCACTGAGCCACGTTTTTGTTTCTAATCCATTGATAAACTTGTTTTGAGCAGGCATCATCTACCCTGTACATTTAAGAGATGGTTTCCTGTACAAACAAGATGAGACTGCATAATTGAAAGCTGTCATAAGGTAAATAGATGTGGAGAAAAATTAGGCATGCATATGCAGTCTTAATTCCACAAGTTCTTACCTCAATTTCTTAACTAATAAGAATTTTAATATTGTACATAAAATGCAATAACATAATTTAACGAGCAATTAATAGTTATTTACAATTTATGTTATATTCAATGTCATTTTGGTTATCCCCAAAAGAAGAGAAATAAAATCAGCTAAAACTTATCTGTTTTCATTTTTTTTTGATTTGCACAATGTAGGATGTTTTAAAAATATCTGATAGATGCAGCTATTTCTAGACAATACTTTAGAGATACATGAAAGGAAGTTGTCAAAGAATTTGTTTCCATTCTAAAGCAGAGACATAATCCTCCTTTTCAGTGGTGGTTAAGGATTAAATGATGAGACACAAAGTCCTGAAGTTATGCTTCTCAGAAAAGCTTTCCAACAATGTCTGATTTATGGAGAGAGAAGGAAAGAATAACCAATGGATGAAAGTATTTCTTTGTCTTCCAGAAAAGTCAGAATCTGTTTTTTCTGGATTATTCTTTTTAAAATTGTGATGCAAAATACAAAAATAAGGCAAGGCATTAGATCTGACTGGTTTGAATGAGCTGGAGCTGTAGCATCAGAAAAAAATCATTAATACTATTTGACAACTGCACGCCTGCTAAAAGACTCACAAGTATAGAGTGTGTGAATATAACTTTTGAAATAATTCGTAGTTCAGCTGAGGAACTCCCCTATCAGGTCTCTCTGAGTTGCTAAAAAAATTGTATATATTTTTGCAGTGAAAAGAGCACAGTTTGGATTTACTGTTTGGGCTGTACTGAATAGGTTTGAGGGGTTAGAGGTGGGGCTTGTGTTTTTCTTTTTCTTTAGTCTGCTTATTTTTTAGAATTACTGTCTCTACAATGTAAAATCAATGGGCAGAAAGGTGGACTCTACATTACTCTGCCCTGGGCAGCTTCTGACATGATTTTACTGATATTGTTTGCAACAAGAAATATTTTTCTGTTGCTCATTACAAAAAAATTCATTGTGATTATTGAACACATTCATTCCAAGAGTAAGCCAGTAATAAGGCATAACATTTATTCTTGTCTTCCTTGAATTCAAATTCTATTCCTTTTGATTTTTCAGTTAATCCCTACCCACATCCTAGCAACTATGGTAATACACAACGAAACCAGTCATCTTAACCTAAAATTGAGAGTTGATTGACTGCACTCCTCAAGAAAATTAGCTTAAAAAAATCTATAATAGTCAAAGTTATAATTGTATTTTGAGATATTTGAAAAAAAAACCAGAACAAAACAAAAACTCCAAACAAGCAAAAAACAAACAAAACTCCCTTGTGTTTGAGCTCCTGTAGATATATGATCAGCATCTTCTGTTGTGGAGTTTGCATTCCCATGCAGTTTATAGAAGCACAGATTTCATTGAATGGAGTAATCTGACATATGGTGTAAGATCACAGAATCATAGAATTGTTTGGTTGGAAAAGACCTTTGAGATCAATGAGTTCAACTGTACCCATCCACTACTAAACCATGTCCCTGAACACCTCATCTACCCATCCTTTAAATACCTCCAGGGTATTGAGCAACTCAATCACCTCCCTGAGCAGCCTCTGCCAGTGCCTGAGAACCCTTTCAGTGAACAAACTTTTCCTGATGTCTAATCTGAACCTCCTCTGGTGCAACTTGAAGTCCTTTTCTCTCATCCTATCACCTGTCACTTGGGAGAAGAGACCAACACCGACCTTGCTATAAACCTCCTTTCAGGCAGTTGTAGACAGTGATGAGGTCTCCACCAGCCTCCTTTTCTCCAGGCTAAACAACCCCAGTTCCCTCAGCCGCCTCTCCGGACAACCCTTGTTCTCCAGCTTGTTGCCCTTCTCTGGACACTCTCCAGCCCCTCAGTGTCTTCTTGTAGTGAGGGACCCAAAACTGAACACAGTACTTGAGGTGTGGCCTCACCAAATTTCTTTTTTTTTATCAGATATTTTTCAAGCCATACATTCTTTTAAAGAATTTTACAGACGCAATCTGTGAAAACAAGATTTCGTCATCTACCTTCCTCTAAACAGCCAATTGAATTTAAAAGCTGATATTTATATGTTCTTCTTGCCACTGTTTGAAACAGTACAATTGTTTGTTACAAGATCTTTCACTCCCCTCGTCCCACTTATTCTCTGCTTAATCCTGTCCCCTGAGTTCTGGACGCCTGGTTTGATACTTAATTTCCCAACTGGTGAGCCATACTTCCTTATGGAGATATTCCAGTATTGGGCATAAGAAGTGCTGCTGAAGATTTATAATTAATACAGTACAAACTGAAAAAAGTGATTTAACTTTCTGTGTACCCTGGCCACCACGAGTCTGCTAGGACACAAGCAGAATACTGCAATAAAAAAAAGTAGTTAAGTTCTATTTTGCATTCCACTTCATAAAAAGAGGTTTATCTCTAATAAACAAAACACAGCTCTGCCATCTTCAAAGGGTAGAATTACTCTGAATAGTGATAATGTAATCTTGATGAGAAAGTAATAGATTTTCCAACATCCCTTTGAGACATTAGTATATACAATCTCGGGCAATACTAAGTTACCATAATATATCATCCTGGCAGATCAGTATGCACAAAATTTGTATCTTCCACTCTCTTTCTGCAAACAAACATGTTATTATTACTATAACTATAGTAAACTAAAGATCAGATACTGCTATTTTTCCCTCTGTTCCTCTCCTTTAGCTACGTCTACAAACAATTTATTCTGTTCCAGTAAACCAGATCACAATATGGTAGAAATAATTTAGTGCATAGCTGTGTATACATATTTCATAGATATATATATATATGGATATATGGATATGAATGTGAAACCAAAGATGAGTCATGTTAATATGTATGGATGATCTTATCAAAATATATGCTTATAAAGGAGGAGCAGGTATTTATTAGATGATAGTTTTCAGTTTCCCTGTTTCTGTGCCTTAGGAGCTATGCTGTATGTATAAAAAGCCTAACTAATCCACAAGCAAAGCCTTACTAATGTATTCTACCTGTGAAACAAACTCTTTTGTACTGAAAATGCTGTTTCAGCTTTAATCCTACACTATACACCAGGCTTTGAATTAAGGCAAGACAGATCAAATGACTGAACATTGAGATTGCCAGATATGAAGTTCGTAGAGCGTTTTTATACAGCGCAGGCTTGGAATAAACCCCTATTTTACATTAAAAAAACCCTACTCTTGAGGAATACACAAGCAAAACAAGTTTGAATAAACAAGTGAAATAATTTAGTCTGGAGATACATTTCAATATGCCTTTATGGGACTTTGGATTAACAAAATAACATGGAAGATAGTGGTATGTTGCACTATTGGTTGAAATCAAATAAAACCTGAACTCCCCTGATCTTGTGAAAAGGAAAATGATTAGGGAAATCACTTAACTTTGTCATAAAATGTAAGTGATCAACATAGAATATGTTAACATTCATGGTAATAAGTGAAAAAATGGTCAATGTTTCTAGATTTAAGGTGACCGTAGAAACCTATTTCAAGTCTTTGAACGGTCTCTTCAAATTCAAGTCTGACTTCAGTTCCAGCGTCAGTTTATCCAAACCCTCCCCTTAAGAGTCTGTTTTCCCACCAACTAGCCCTGAGCTTTCTACAAGTTCTTGACATTTAGGAGAGACTCTGTACACAGGCACTCCTGTTTTTCATGTTGGTCTTGTCTGTGCCCCTGAAGAGTTAGACTGATACAATACACCTTGCAGAAGGAACCCTTGTTTAACTCATTCCAGTCATACTACACGTGCATTTGAAAATTTCCATCAGTTACCTGGAACATCTCCATTTCATAGACACAGTCCAACCTCAAAAGCATAGTAACTCAAACAGCTGACAGTCATACGGGTCAGCATCACATAGAAAATATACTTCATTTTTTCTCAGAGACTTATTTTATTCTGTACGTAGCATATATAAATAATAGGATAGAAATTTCATTGTATTTGAGACACTATAAAAATATCTCTCTGACCTCAAAGTCTGAGCAGCAATATCTGAGAAATAATACCTATGTTCCAGTCCCTGTTACAATAAATATCGCAGTATTTTTTTGCCAGGGGTAACAGTATCCATAGAAAGACTGATACTGAGCACCTCGATGGCTGCACAATATGCTTCAGGAAAAAATGAAAGCCAAGGTATAATTCCTGCTTCAAATCAATCACACATGAATTTAAATTCGGATTTCACAGATACCACTTAAATAACCTAATTATGGTCATACAAAGGAGGAGAGGGAAAAATGCAATCATGATGTCCTAATCTATACCTATTTTGTCTATGAATTAGTTTTGCTTCCAAGTTTTCTGTTTAAAAAGTAAAACAATGGTACATCTATCAAACAGATTAATTTAAGAAAAATGTATTTTTTCTGGAAGAGCATAAAAATATTGTACAGACCAAAACACTTTTATAAGGCCACAAAATTAAAGAAGTGGTAGAAAGATAAAAGATATACAGATAATATTATTATGTGTCACAGACAAGACATTTTAATGGAAATTTTCTAAATCATTTAGTTCAAAGCAGGTGCCAGAAATGGAAAATTTCAACATAAACTATTAGTGTTTGGAAAAATGATAAGCACTTGGGAGCAACATCATTTAGCTTTAGCTAAAGGCCGTGCTACCAGCTCCACCTTAAAGATTTCATTTATGCCTGCAACAAAACCAGGAAAGGACTGTGCAGCAAAACCTTTTATTGCAAATGAAATTAACAATATCAATTTCTTCAAAAGAGAACATACTTATGGAAATATAAGAAATAATAATTTGATGTACTGGCTTAGGTGTAGCCATGGCACAAAATAAAATTTACTGCTCTTAATATTTCAATGTTTTGAAGAATAGTAGAAGGATCACTAAAAACCTTGGCTTATTGCTGAAATCATGCAATTTTTTAGGGATGGAAAGCAGGGAACACACCAAATCTACTGGCAAGGGCCTACATAGAACTTTATTGCCCTGTAGGAAAGAAAAGAATTTTAGGAATCTTTGTAATCCTGCTGGGCCTGTAAAACCAGAAACAAAGAGAGGTCAAGGCATTTCACTGGATGGTTTGACTGCAAAACATGTGCACAGTGAAATATTTTGACAGTTTCAGAAAGGTAAGCACTGCTGAAGTAACTGTGGACAACAGACAGTAACAAGACTACTGAAGCCTACTCACATCAGTAAGAGTATTATAAATAATTATAAACCATACATTTTAATAGTAAGAGCGTTATAAATACTATTTCACACCACAGGAAGTCACAATGCACATGCACACCAGCACAATCCAATTACTGGGGACTGGAACTAGATGAGTTTTAAAGTCCCTTCCAACTCAAACTGTTCTATGATTCTGTGATTAAACTTCCAGAACTCAGGCCTTAGAACAATAATATATTTCAGGACTATTTTTCCCATCAGAGTCCAAAATATGCAATTTCAAGAAAGAAAGTCCAAATGTTTGAAGTATAAATATTTCTAATTTGAAACTATTTAATAGAGGGAAGAAGGTGAGCAACCCCTAGTGGCAGCAGAAAAATAGATTCTGGAAAAAAAAAAAAGAACAAAATGTTTTACGGGATGAAGACATTTTCAAAGGTCCATGAATTTGTAAAAACAAATTCCTGTACTGTATGTAGTGTCCAAAGCTAATGACAACATTTAGAAAAAAATTCAAATAAAAAAATCATGCATCACTCACAGCAGTTTTTATCTAGAATTAAATTAGAATGTGGTAATTGTGTTTGATAAAATTCACTATGATATAGCTGTCTTACAACATATTATGAATAATTTTAAGACAATTTTTTTCTCAGATAGATTACATTTTTCCCTAATTCTAAGATGTCCTAACGCAGCTATTGCCAAATTCAACATCACCATTTATGGAATGATTTATAAACAGGGTACCAATGAAATGCACAGTCATAGAATCATAGAATGGTCTGGGTCAGAAAGGACCTTAAAGATCATTCAATTCCAGCCCCCCTGCCATGGTCAGGGACACCTCCCACCAGACCAGGCTGATCAAGGCCCCATCCAACCTGGCTTTGAACATCTCCAAGGAGGGGGCATCCACAACTTCCCTGGGGAACCTGTGCCAGGGTCTCACCATCCTCATCATGAAGAATGTCTTCCTAATGTCTAATCTAAATCTTCCCCCTTTCGATTTAAAGCCATTCCCCCTCGTCCTATCACTGCATGCCCTTGTGAAAACTCCCTTCCCAGCTTTCCTGTAGCCCCATTCAGGTAGACCTTAGGAGGCCCTTAACGGGCTTGTTACACTTGCATCTAATCCAAAGAAGACAAAAAGAGATATCATGGGACTTGAATACAGTCCATAAGAAATCAGCAAATATTGGGAACCCCCCCAAGAAATTACCCTCCCCCATTTAACCTATCATAATTATACTGCTATAGCATTTTGTGCTAAGCTGTTTCAACGAGAAAAGCAGAAACTTACGTGCAAATTGCAAGCCACCAATTTAAGTTTGCACATGGCTAGGTTATTCAGAGTCAAGAAGCCTGACACACAAATCTTATGTTTACAGAAAGACAGACAACATGAGAGATATCTTTGTAAAATTTGTGAAAATATTCTTACAAATGTTTTTAAAGACTTCTGATTTCTTACTGAAATATATGTGTAACTTTTCTACAAAGAAGCTGTTGGTAAGACATAGTACAGTGTGACTTCAGGCAACATCTACTTGGAAAAGTGTGGTTAGCAGATTCTTCATTTTGATCATATTCAAGAAACTTTGTATTATAGTTAAGAAGCACAATTTAATGAATCACATAAAAACACCATACCTCCAAGTTGCTGAGATGATGTTTTTCAAGGAGCTCTTGCATTTCCTTCAGATTTTTTTGGAAGAGTTGCTTACTATCCATGTTCGTTCTAATGCTCTCTTGTGTTGTTTTATCCCAGCCAACCATTGCTGAAATCTGCTTCTGATGGAAAGAACCATTTCTAGACGCTGACGAGGACACAGTGTCATCTGTGGTCCTAGATGCATGGAAATAACATTATTTTGTCTTATTTCTATGCATCAACTGTACACTTTTAAATATGTTCCTTTCCAAAAGTATACATCAATAAATACTTGGCAAGTGAAGGACAGTTATATTATATATAAGTACAGGTGGTGCTGTTAGCACTACCTTAAACTGTCCAACACTTTCAATTTTAAACTTTCTCTTTTGTTATCTATAAATACAAAGACTTTTCCGATTGGGTTGTTGGGTGACTGCCTCAGGTTGAATTATTCCAGAAAATGCCAACAGTTTGGCCTTTTACAGAAGCGGAACACTTAAAAAAACCAAACAAGGATAATGGTGGGCTTTTTTCCATAAGGTTGGTGTACATAGAGGATAACTGTATACTGATGCTATCAGTCCCTCATTTCAGAGAGCAAGAAGGCTTTGTAGTATCTAGAGATCCTGACTTTACTGTGAAGTTGTAACATCAGTAGTGTGACACATTAAAAAATTTATATTTGTTACAAAATCTTTGCAGTAGCTTCTGTAGCTGGGTACTGTGGTCAGAGCGAGCCCAAATTAAGATAGAGGAAACTACAGTTTTCTAGAGGTTAACACTTAGCAAGAACAATGTGGCTGGCTGACATCCTGGAATCAAAAAAGCCAAGATGCCCATGAATCCAAATGACAAGGAAAATGTGCAATCAGAGACTAGGAAGGCAGTGTGTAACAAAATACGCTCAAGAAGAAAAAGCAGATAGAACTGGAACAAGGCTCGTTAAGATGACAAGGAACAGGAGCTAAGCTTTGGAAAATAAACAAGAAATAGGTAGATATCAAGGATGACAAAAACAAGAGACAAGTAGATTTAACCACTTAGAAGGGTTGCCTTAAGAAAAAGCAAAAATAACCCACACACCAAACCCACCAGCTCATAGGTACATCAAGTTTTAGCCTTCTGGAGTATAACTATTACCAAGTTGCCGGCTATGCTTGACTACCTAGATGGAACAGTTTTGCAAAGGACACTGATCCTGTCTTTTGGCTCCAATCTGGTTCAAGGGCCTTAAATGTCTTTAGTCTGGCATAACCAAAGTGGCACACAACTAAGTTTAAAAGTTGAGAGGCTGCTTTCAGAAAGAATTTATCTCTGTTTTGAACATCCACACAATTTACAGGATGCAGAAAATAATTATAGAAATAGTAATAAAAAAAGCAGCAACAACAAAAATAAATCCCTGAATGGGAATGGGAAAGAAAGAAGAGATAAGGAAGGGGATAATCAGAAAGGAGTATCAAACACAACAGATGATAAACTATGCATGAAAAAACATTGTGTGATAAGTCAAGGTATCTTAGAAAATGTTGTTGAGTAGAGCAAAAAGTATACAATTCAAATTCTATGTGATATAAAATGAAATTGCAGGTGAAATAGTTATCAGGATGCTCAAGATACATATGGAAGACAAGAAATTTTAAAGGAATGACAGCTGGAAAGAAGATGGGATGTATATACCAACTAAAATACCCTTGAATGTCAAAAGGAAAAAATCTGGATGGGAATAAGGAAACATCGACAGAATACTTTATAATTCATAGTACAGTAGATGGTTTGATAACCATGGCAATCTGAGTCAGGCTATAAATGAAAGGGGACTGGATTAGCCCCAGCTGTTCCCAGAATTCCACTGAAGGGAAAAGGTTTGTGTCACCTCCTCTGTTGTTTTACCAAATGGACACAAACAACTCAAGGTTGATTCATAACAGTTCACAGAAATGCTTTCTTTGCCACAAGAGAAATGGCCCACAATTTCTTAGAGAGTAATTGTCTGCTGTTTATTGAATACACTAAGCAATTTACTTCCTTTGATCATCAGAGTAAACAGAAATTCTTACCTGAAGTTGCCTTTGTTTCTGCTGGGCAAGCAAAATCCTGGTATTGAAACTGATCCTTTAATTTGTTTAAGAGCTTCTTCTAACTGAAAAGCTGCTTTTGTCTGGACTAGAGGGATTAGAGTAAAAAACACAATGAAAAAAATATTTTTCAATAGGCATATTTTACTATAAACAGTAAGTTTCTGAAGTTTGGAAGCCTAAATCCAGACTGTTAAAATAAACTGAGTGGTTTAGCATCATTAGACATGTTGGAGCATCTCTAGTTCCTTTGAAACAAACCCCAGTCTATTTAAGTGCTTACAGTAATGCACGTTGCTAAAAGTTATGCTATTTGTTTTTTTACTGCATTGTTGAAAAAGTAGGTTAAAATTCCAGCACTAACTTTGTTTTTACATCATGATTATTCCACTCAAGCACTAAGCCAAAGTTATGGCTTGCAGAGGCCGAATTGTAACTTGATAATTGAATCAGTGGATAAGAAAAGAGTCCAGACAGATGCGAGGTGTTGCCTCTGTCAAGTAAATAAAAGAAGGTAGAAAGTATTACAGGCAGAATTGTTATAAAACCAAGAATAAAAAAATGGATTCATTACATTGCTACACAGTCTGGGCTGTCAGTAGGACTATGAAGAAGCCCTAAACCAGTACTGTTCTTTTTTGTTATTTGAATCTGACATTTGATCTCAAGGTCAGAGACATTACCTCACAGCTGGCACAACTGCAGCTGGGAGAGTAAATCTATTAAAGAATACTTAAGTATTATACCATATCTTAAGAGTTTCAACACTGGAAAGTTGACTGGAAATCATAGTTGGCTGATGCTGTTGAAAACTCCTGCCAATCTGCACTGATTCCAAGAAAGCAGGAACTGAGTTGGAAGTGATTGTTACTTCCCAGCAGCGAGAGAACAGCTTGAAAAGTTTACTAATTCAGCAGAAGTTATGTAATACATTAATATATGCTAGGACTGCTTTTACTTAATGATAAACAAAATGCACATTCCTAAATATTTCATATTCAGGCTTCAAATAGCAGGTTATTTTACTACTCTGGTAACTTTCAGTGGCCTTGTAACCCCTCACACTCAGCTGTGAAAGTACAGTGTTGTAACCAATAAGCACACTGCAGTGAAAAAAAGTGGGGAAAACCCAGGAAGCCACAATATTCCAAGGAGCTGATGTACTTACTGCGACCGGAATACAATGAAATATCTCACAGTACAATTTTTAGAAAAAAAAAAGTTGTTTTTTTAATTCCCTATACCCAATTTTGTCATATGTATCAGATCTGAGCTTCTTGTCAGTTAAGTTTTGCTTGTATGGATTCAATTAATTTGAGTGAAGTTAATTGTTCTGTTTGCCTTAAATGTATTCTGTTAATAGAAAAACAATTTTATCATGAATAATAATTAGATTTTAATTTACAAACCTATTTTCTTGTGCTGAGAAAAAGGCAGATGAGCACGCTGAAACTTATCAGTTGCTTCCTGCAATTTAATTTTCCTCTGCTGCAGAACTTGTTCTCGAAATCTTTGTTCTTTTTCTGCTTCTTTCTTCCGTCTTTCTTCAAAGGCTCTTTATTTAGGAAGCAAAAGTAGATGATTCCTATGTTTTCTAATAACACCAAAATACTAGTAACTAACTTGTCTACTAATTTGCAATTTTAGTACAAATTCTTGCTTGTCCATAAATTAAATGCTATAAACTTCAGCACAGCTGGATTTTTATGGCTCATCTGAATGTAAATAGGACAGTGTGTGGTAAATAAGGCACAAAATATAATATTTTTATTTTTTAGCCTCTGCCAGAGATTTGATTCTTTCTTATACGCAAATTAAAAAGCAGACTCAACCAGCTTTTGTCACTACTGTCACTTTCACTGCAGTCTTTACATTATCACATAAATATATCACAGTGATCGGTAGGAAGGTGAACTACAAATGCTCTGTGTGTCTGTGCATTTCATGAGCTGTTGGGGAAACAGTAAATTTAAAAGTGGTCATTCCGAAATAACACAAAGGAACTACAGCTTTTACCTATAAATATGTGAGAATTAGCATTAGCTTCTAGTTGTTGGGAAGCTTCCTGAAAAACAATCAGATTAGCACACAATGGGATAAAACAGTAACATGAAACTATGATTGACACAATCAGTTGTTAATACCAAATATGTTAAATGTGTCCTTCTACTCACTTGAAAGCACAGCAGGCTCTAATTGAAAACAACTATAACCACAAAGCTTTCCTTTGGCAGTCACAAGCTTGATGAAGCTATGTGGAATCTTTATTTCTGCTGAAAAATCATCATCTTTTACTGACAAACTTAAACTAGCTCCTTGAGTCAAATATATCCTCATAATTGTCTTGGAATACAAGAACTGCTGAGACTACAACCTGTAATGTACACAGAACATAGAATCATACAATGACTTGGGCTGGAAGGGACTTTTAAGACAATTTAATTACACCCCCTTGCCATGGGCAGGGACACCTTCCACTAGATCAGCTAATGTAAGCTACATGGTAGATTATGTTTTATTTTAACAACGTTTTTATTGCAAATGACAATATTTACACTTTCAAAAGTCCAGGTGAATTTCTACAATTCATAGAATTTCTTGTTTGGAAGAGACTTTTGAGATCATCAAGTCCTTGATTCAAGTAACTCTTCTTCTAGAGATGAAGTTATACAACTCTACAGCTTCAAATGAATGATAAAATAGAAGATTGGCTTATGCAAAGAGAAGCAATTAAATTAAAATATAATCCCAACACTGCAAGTTTTGCTTGCAACCTTCAGTTTTTCAGCAAGCAAGAATGGCTTCACTTGAGGCATGTGATGAAGCCAGACAAGCAGCTATTCCAAAACAGTAAAAAATCTGCAAAGTACTCTATCCACATAAAATGTTTAATTGCAATTTGGTTAAAATTTCACAGGAAATTTAATTGTTTATACAATTCAGAAATTAGAACTAAAAAAAGTGAACTAGAGTTCATTCTCAGCTTTCAGTATTCCTTTATTTCACTTATTAAAATCTGATGCAGAAATCCACAATATTTTACATCTTTAGCCTGACTAAAGAAATAGGAAAACCACAGTAGCGGAAACAGATTTACGTATCCTAGAAAGTACCTTAAACACTTTCTTCTTGATCCCCTTAATATTTCTAGAAGCTGCTCAAGAAAGCCTTAGTTGAATTGTAGTTGTTAAATTCAGACATGTGGGAAATTCTACAACTTTGCACCTGGAGTAATTCCAGCAATTTCCAAAAAGGAAAGAGTAAATTCTGACAGTCTTTATTTATTTATTTAAGTCATTTTAGAGTACGACTTAATTGCACTATGCCTCATCCTTAATAACTGCTATTAATAAAAAGACTTGTTCCATATAGCTGGAAATGGGTAATTCCACCTGCTGATGCAAGCGGTCTTTTTCACCACAGCTCATCATGATGACTATTTGGTTTGGATTAAGACATGAGAGAGAAAAAGGATCTTATTTTAAATGTAAGGAAATGCATTCCAGACATTCAGTGAAGCCTTCATCATTAAATTCTTGACCTCACAGAATGTAAATTGTGACTCCCAGGTACATTATACAAAACAAATAATTCTACAAATGCACATTGACATCTTACAGAAAAACAAAGCAAATGTTTGTCCATCCACTCTCTTTAAGCCACCAGCTTAGGTTCATATCACAGATGTTACACTGGCAAAACAGTATAGCTTTAAGATGGAGAGTTAGCAGAAGAATTTCCTGACCAGTGTTTTTTTAACCCAGTTTTTCTGTCTACTATAAACAACCCAGAAGTGCAGCAATTTTTGAAGTGGCTGCAAAAATGTTTATAGTGAATTTGGAATACAAACCAAAATATTTAGCAGTTTCACATATACAGACATTATGTGGAAGGTATTTTCATGTTAAAACCAGTATGACTAGATGGTGGAACTATTTTCTGGTTAGTTTTATTACATTATCTTCATAGTGAAGTGATGGATACTACATTCCCAGGTGGATTAAGTGCTTGCCTTGGATGAAAATAAAAAAGGAATATATTCAAACATAGGGAATGCTATGAAATAAACTTTTTGACACTGAGTTGATATTATTCAACCATTGCCATATCATGGTTGCAAACCAGTGCACAGTAATTTTAAAATTGAAGTAGGAGGGTATTTGTATACTTAAAGGTTACAGTAGCATCAATAAAAGGCTAGAATGAGGTATTACACTCAAAATCTCCTTCATGGGCAAAAAGGAAACACATCTTATATCCTTAAAAAGATCTGCCTATAAATAATTATTTTCTTTAAGTGAGGTACTTACTAGGACCATAGGAACACTTCTTAACTCTATTCTCTCACCTTCTTTGACTATTATATGCTGAATACAAAAGGACAGCTCTAAATTGCTGTAAGGGCTTCAGAAGGATTGACCCTTACAATGCCATACACACAGAGGACATTGTCCTCCAAAATGCTCTGAAGATTCATGGGAAGGCTGCCCACACTATCCACCAGTTGTTACACACCAGACCTTATTCATGGGCAAAAAGTAAGTACACCTTATATAAAGAGAAGCGTGGCCAGCAGGACAAGGGAGGTGACTGTACCCCTGTACTTGGCACTGGTGAGGCCACACCTTGAGTACTGTGTTCAGTTCTGAGCCCCTCCCTACAAGAAGGACATTGAGGTGTTGGAGGGCATCCAGAAAAGGGCAACAAGGCTGGTGAAGGGGCTGGAGAACAAGTCCTACGAGGAACGGCTGAGGGAACTGGCGTTGTTTAGCTTGGAGAAGAGGAAGCTGAGGGAAGACCTCATCGCTGTCTACGGCTGCCTGAAAGGAGGCTGTGGCAGAGCGAGTGCTGATCTCTTCTCACAAGTGACAGGTGATAGGACAAGGGGAAATGGCCAAAAGTTGCGCCAGGGGAGGTTCAGACTGGATATTAGGAAGAATTTTTTTTACCGAAAGAGTGGTCAGGCACTGGAAGAGGCTGCCCAAGGAGGTGGTTGAGTCACCATCCCTGGAGGTGTTTAAAAAATGGGTAGATGACTTTTTGAGGGACATGATTAAGCAAAGGATGGATGTAGTTGGACTTGATGATCTCCAAGGTCTTTTCCAACCAGAAGATTCTATGATATGCACTTAGAATACTTCAATACAGAGAAATCCTCTATAATAGTGACAATACAACTCAAACTGTTACTCACACACTGAATTTCTACGCCTTTCCCTGATTCTCACACTTCCACTGCTGTACTGTGTCCCAAGGCTGGTCATTTCATTCTGGTGATGCTGGGATGTTACAGTGAGTTTTCAGCATTTGGACTCCCTTCATCAGGAGCAATGATGTTCGTGTTAATGCTCCCTTTTTCCTCCCCTCAGGATCCACTTGAAGTCATTTTTATATTTGCTAAAATGCTTTTATACCTTTGCTCTCTCTTCATCAATCTGCAGCTCCACAGTACCTCCAGATATCCCATACACAGTGCTTTTTACAGATATTAAATATTAGTCTTTTGTTCTCTTTGTTACCTCTACAGCCAGTTTTGTCAGATCTAGGTCTGCATGTCTTTAACTGACTATCAGTGAGTTTTTTACGGCTTTGGGGGTCTCCAGTGTCAAGGTTTTGTGTCATTTTTTACCATCCCCTGGCTGTACTCCTCCACACTG
This sequence comes from Dromococcyx pavoninus, assembly GCA_033558185.1. Taxonomy (NCBI): domain Eukaryota; kingdom Metazoa; phylum Chordata; class Aves; order Cuculiformes; family Neomorphidae; genus Dromococcyx; species Dromococcyx pavoninus. Next base: position 2,288,180 of record JAUMJL010000009.1, read on the forward strand.
CACCCTGCACCTCCAGTTCTCAGGGACTCTGCGATTGCACCAGCTCTGTATTTCCCCACATCACATCATTATCATAGAGTCATAAATATCTCATTCTACATAGAATAATTGCTTGCTATTGCTATATATAAAAAATATAATATTTTATATTTATATCTAAAACTACAGTTATACCATAAAAAGACAAACAAAACCAAAATAAACTAGCCACAGACACTCGGTCAATTAGAGAAATTGCTGTTACAGCTAAACCAAGCCATACAAAGCTGCGGACGGGTCAGTAAAAGTTCAGAGAGAGCAAGCTTGGGGAGTATCTGTCCTGAGGCCTTGCAAATTCAGCACAATCCTGTGGCACATTACCAGAAATGGCAATAATGTGTTACAGCTCTACATGGTTACTGTAACCACTGCTTTTCACAGTTTCATTCTGATGTAGGAAGCAATGCTAAATTCTTAACATTTTGCCCTCTCTTTACCAAATGCCAAAATTTTTCTCCCATTTCTGGCACTAGGCTGTTTTTTGCTCTGCATCAACAACACTGGTGAGTAATTTAAGTAATCAATGATAATCAGCCAGTAGATGGAGAACAAATCTTGTGCATATGTGGAAAATAAAATATTTTAAAAAAGAAACAGCAGTAATGGGAATAGATTGTAGAGTGATATAAACTGGCAAAGTGTTCCCTTCCCCAGTTACAACAGGTGGATTAGCTATTCAGATTTCAAAGTCATTCAAAACGCTGAACCAAGCTAGCTGACTGTAAGGTTTATTTAAAAACACATATAGACAACTGCATTTCCAGAATTAACTGACTACTTGCAGCCAGTAACTTCGCAGTACAATGGGATACAGTTTTTGCATTGAGCAATAACTGTGGGATGGCTGCAGTCACCAGCAGATCAGCAGCTGGTATTTAAAAAGTACTGCGGTGTATAAGCACAGAATTTGATATCTTATTAATTTACATCAAGTGCATGTTTAGTCAGTAGCTCTTATTTCCACAATACTGTTACTGAAACAAAATCTGTTTCAGCTACTGCCCTAGAGCATATTTAATTCTTAAACCAATCTCGAAATTGCAACTTCAGTTACTAGTAAGACAGAGGAATTACTTTCTTGATACTGGGGCAGCTTCTGTAAAAATAATCACTAGGTTGGTTGTTCACTATGTCAAAGCACTTCTGTTTGCACAAAACTAAGGAGCTTGCTCAGAACAAGAGATGCAAAGACACTGACAGCACCAGACACAAATATGTGTTCCTCTAAGCATTCACTTTGAAAAAAGAACTGTGATTTAAATTACTGTGACTTTGCTTTACAATGCTATACTTGCTCTTTTCTGTGCAAGTAATCGTAGAATCATGGAATGGTTTCAGTGAGAAAAGGCCCTTAAGATCATCGAGTCCAAGCATTGATCCAGCCCTGCTAAGTCCACCACTAGACCATGTCCTACTCATCTTTTAAACACCTCCAGGGATAGTGACTCAGTCACCTCACTGCACAGCCTCTTTCAATGCTTGACAACCCTTTCAGTAAATAAATTCCTCCTAATATCCAATCTGAATCTCCCCTGGTGCATCTGGAGGCCACTTCCCCTTGTCCTGTCACTCAGTATTAGAATTCAGAGAATTTAGGGTGCTGCCAGGTGAGATTGTGGATTTTAAGGAAGTCTTGCTACCCTTGAGAAACCATCATCATAGCTAATACCTTTACATGTGTTACAAATCTAATGGATCTTGGCTTATACACAGAGTTCAGACAAGAGCTAATGGCTGATCCACTAGAAGATAGATCACTTTTGACTTGCATGAATGTCAGGAAAAAAATATTCAATTTAAAGGAACATTTTATTTCCAAAATTACTTTCACTCATACATGCAAAGACACTTAATTTTGAGTTATATTTCACAGCTTAACACTATGCATTTACTACCTTCCTAACATTAGAGAACTAAATCTTTTTCAGTTATTTGGGCAAGACTTGTCACCACAGACTTCCATTTGAACCGGTTATTATGCTTATAGTTATGCCATTTGCAATTACCATGAATGGCAACAGTTTCATTTTAAGAATACCATACCTAAATATTTAACTGGCTCACCTGAGTAACTTGGTTTGATACTGTGTTTCTTAAGGCTGCAGTGAAATTCCTATGGAAATGTATTTATGTATCAACAACTACTAGTTTAACTATAACAGTCTACCAAAAATACACAGGCTGCCTAGGTATTTGCTTTTACACTGGACTATAATATTTCAAGACCAGGAATACAATAAGCAGTGTTCATCTGAGAGGTGTTTTCTGTAACAGTACTACTACAGTACTACTACAGTACTAAGATATTTAATGTTTCAGCTGAGACTAAGTTTATTATCTGCAAAGGCTGTGGGTCATACGCTGTCTTTAACCCCTCCCAGGTGATTATACTTCCTCTTCCATTTTTCTTTGTATCTTAAAACATATGCTGACAGCACAAACTGTCAAGCTAAAAAGGCAGTATAAACAATACCTACTCTCTTTCTTAGGATTTACCAACGTATTTCAATAAGTAAGCTTTGTACAACAGAAATAATCTGATATGGGAATGATGTGAGATGAGCTTTGACAAGTTAACAGTAGACAGAGGAATCTGGTCTGAGGATGGGCCTTGCTTTGAATTATCTCAGGGAGGAGCCCATTTGCTTCTGTTGTACACAGAGCCTCGCTTCCTGTATGATCTCAATGCAAGGGAAAATCCCCCTATACCCATTAAGCTACTTAGAGCACTACACTGAAACACCTCAGTGTATAATTAACTTAATCTATTTGTCACAGACTATTTCATGAATTTGCATTGTCATATATGCAGAAAGGCAGAATATTCAAAGCTCTGTTTAAAATGTCAATGAAGAATAACTTTAATATAAATACAACCCTGTACTAGAAAGACTTTGCATTGTGTTTATTGAGAAGAGGCAGTACAAAGCTCCACCATGCAGGAGAGGCTGCACAGATGTTATGCCATGCAGATGGATCATAGAATCATGGAATGGTTTGGGCTGGAAGGGACCTTAAAGCCCATCCACTTCCAACCCCCCTGCAATGGCAGGGACACCTCCCACTCAACCAGGCTGCTCAAGGCCCCATCCAACCTGGCCTTGAACACCTCCAGGATGGATCTTCTGTGACTTCTGAAGCCAACCTGTTCCACTGTCTAACCAGCCTCATAGTAAACAATTTCTTCCAAATACCTAATCTAAATCTGCCCTCTTTCAGCTTAAAACCATTACTCCCCATCTTGTCCCTGCACTCCCTGATAGAGCTCTTCCCCAGCTTTCCTGTAGACCTCCTCAAAGTACTGGAACGCTGCTCGAAGGTCTCCCAGGAGCCTTCTCTTCTCCAGGCTAAGCAAACCTAACTCTCTCAAGCCTGTTCTCATACGGGAGGCACAAGCACACACTTCAGAAGGCAACATTGACACTTACTGTACATTTGAATGTATTTTTCACACATCTATTGAAGCTAATAAAAAAAAGAATGATACTAGAAATGCAGCTCAGAGCCAAAAGATGAAAGCACTGCTTACCTTTACTTTATACAACAAGAGTTGCCTACAGATAAGTTTCCAAAAAAGCAGGGAGTGACTCAGAATATTGTTGGTTTTGTATTTTATTTGTCCTGTAGCAACAAATTGGACTGGTGAAACTTCTCAGCCCAGATTCCTCTAGAACACAACAGTGAGGCTATTTAACAATGTGAATGTGCAAACAGAAATATATTGAACTGCCTCAAGGTTTTGACTAATTTTTTTATGAACTCCCACTGAAGAAACCCTCATTACTTACCTTCTTCTTCTGTTTGTCTCTATCAAATATTTCTGTGCTTTATTCCGACATATTTTTTGATCTTCTTTCAAAGCCTGACGTTCTTCTTCTAAGTCCCATTCAAAATGAAATGTTAAATCTTTATCCCTAGTATGGTTTTAAGGACAAATGAAAACTGTAAAACAGCCCATTAAAATATATAATAGCCTTTTTGATTGATTTTACATACCTTTCTAGGAAAGGGCAAACTTTACACACGACATACAAAATGCTGATATGCCTTTTGGCAAAATACTCAACAGCTGGTTTGATAAAAGTATGTTATGGTCATACCTAACTTTATGTTCATATAGAAAAAAAGCCATTGCACCTTATTATTTACGGTGATTTTAACAGAGGCTTTGCACTCCTCTTTCATGGTATCAGCTGATGGAAAATCTCACATAGAATCATAGAATCATTAAGGTTGGAAAAGGCCTCTAAGATCATTGAAACCAATCATCAGCTCAATACCATCATGCCTACTAAACCATGTCCCAAAAGTGCCACGTCTACATGTTTTTTGAACACCTCTGGGACGGTGACTCCACCACTTCCCTGGGCAGGCTGTCACCACTCTTTCAATAAAGAAATTTTTTCTAATATCCACTTTAAACCTTCCCTGGCACAACTTGAGGCCATTTCCTCTCCTCCTATCACTTGTCATGTGGGAGAAGAGACCAACATCCACCTTGCTACAACCCCCTTTCAGGCAGTTGTAAACAACGATCAGGTTTCCCTTGAACCTCCTCCAGACTAAACAACTCCAGTTGCCTCAGCTGCTCCTCACAACACTTGTGCTACAGATCTGTCACCTTTATTATCTTTATTTGAAGATACATCATTCTGTTGTCACCTAAATCTGTAACACATGGATACATTTATCACAGCTAAAAAACCACCTCCGCCCAATCCAAAGGATTAGTTGTTTACACTGAAATTCATTAATATTGCTAGAAAGAAGCTCTCCACAACACAATATCAGTCCTGCTTCACTTAAGAAATTATTTAAATAGTACTCTATAGGTGCAGCTTAGAATTTGTGTCAGCAGTTCTTGTTAATTAAATTCAAGACAATAAGGATCCTTGAGTTAGCATGGGAAATGCAATTCCCAATGGCAGTACCTCTTAGAAGAAGGAAAACACCAATCATAGAATCATAGAAAGGCAGAAGGGACCTTAGAGATCATTCAGTTCCAACGCCCATGCCATGGGCAGAGACATTTTCCACAAGATCAGGTTGCTCAAAGCGTCATCCAGCCTGGCGTTGAACACTTCCAGGGATGGGGTTTTCATGACTTCTCTGGACAACCTGTTGCAGTGTCTCACCACCTTCACAGTAAATAATTTCTTCCTAATATCTAATGTAAATCTTGCCTCTTTTAGCTTAGAACCATTGTCCCTCCTTATGTCACTGCACTCCCTGATATGGAGCCCCTCCCCAGCTTTCCTGGAGCCCTTTTCAGTACTGGAAGGCTGCTCTAAGGTCTGCCTGGAGCCTTCTCTTCTCAAGTGTGAACAACCCCAACTCTCTCAGCTGGTCCTCATAGCTGAGGTGCTCCATCCCTCTGATCTTCTCTCTGGCCTTTTCTGGACAGACCCATGTCTTTCTTAAGTCAGGGATTCCAGAACTGGACACAGTTCTCCAGGTGGGGTCTCACAAGAGCAGAGTAAAGGGAGAGAATCATCTCCTTTGACCCGCTGGCCACACTTCTTTTGATGCAGCCCAGGATACCCTTGAAGGCCTGAAGTTGCCTGAAAAGTCAACTTTTCTACAGCACCTCAACCCGAAATGGCACAAGTTTTATTTCACTCCAGCCCTGAGATGAACCTGGGGCGATCCCTGAGGCTACCACCCCTACCCTGCTCCCGCCCCGCCTGCGAGCAGGGAGCCCATTTCCGGGGTCACCCGCCTCCCAGCCCCTCGCCCCTAGCGGGGCTCGCGGAAGGATACACACCAGCGGGCCGCCTCGCACCCCCGCGGCTGCCGGGGAGGTTTTGCCCCTGCACCGCGGTGCCGCCTTTCTCGCTGGGCTCCATTCAGCGCCCCGGGCGGCGGATCGCTCCGCCGGCAGTGCCGGGCCCGGCCTCGCCGCCCGTAGTAACCGGAGACGCCGCTTCCTTGGCAACGGGGCGGGGCTGAGGGCAGCGCGAGCGGCCCCTGCGGAGAGGGCGCGGGGTAGGGGAGGGGCGGCTGAATCATGGAATCACAGAATTATAGAGTCAAAAAAATCATAGAATCATAGAATGGTTTGGGTTGGAAGGGACCTTAAAGATCATAAAAAGATAAAATAAATAGATTCTGGGAAAATACCCCCAATTTTTACAGTAATAGCATGTTTTCTGCATAGCATCTTTTTTTAAAAAAAAAATAGTGCTTTTCCCGAGCAACATTGTTCAAAGGATGTCTTTCCTATGCAAAATACAAGGTCAGACAGAGAGCTGGCTCCAAAGCTTCACTTATCAACCATTTGGCTGTTGTAAAGTTCATAATAAAATTAAAATTAGTCTTTGGAAAGTAATAGAATATGCATGAGATTGCTGGGATAATTTATCCATACATATGTAAGTTGGATCTATATTCTGTAACCAGCTCTTGTCTCGTTGTGCACGACTGATGGGAATCATTCCCTCATGCACCCAGTCAAAAGAAGTTAATTTGAAGATTTTTTTTTTTGAGACTGTTTACGGTAGTTTCATAGCCAAAACACTCAATTTATTCTAGCATCACTAGAACTTTCATACATACTTCGTACATATACGAAGTCCTGATGTACTCAAATGTAGCTCTAAAATAATTCCATAACAGCATTTATGAGGACAAACTTACTCTGGTCATGATTCATTTAGTTCTAAAGTTCTTAGATGAAAAGAAATAAAAAGGGAAAATCTTTCAGAAAGTTATGCATTACGTGGATTGAGGAAACCATCTGGTTAGGAAGACAAAGCAAAAAATATGAAAGAATAGGACCTGTAGCTCAGTCATTTAAGGTAAAACAGAATCATAGGTGACATGTTTGTCAGTGGAGACATTCACATTTAAGGTATACTGAACACTTCAAATTTCACAGCAAGTTTAGAAAATAATCAAATTTAGTTTAATTTGTGCAGTTGCTTTTTCATACACGGAAACTTTCCTATGTATCCCCGATACAAGATGTTCAAAATGCCAGGTCAACAGTTCTGGTAAGTCTGTCATGATGTGGTCAGTGGTATGTGCTTGTGTTTTGCTTTTAATAAAATGGAATTTCCAGTGAATTCCTAAAACAGGCCCAAACTTCTGAAAACCAGAATCATAGAATCATAGAATGATATGGGTTGGAAGGGACCTTGAAGACCATTCAGTTCCAACCCCCTGCCAAGGGCATGGACACCTCCCACCACACCAGGCTGTTCAAGGCCCCATCCAATCTGACCTTCAACACTTCCAGGGAGGGGGCATCCACAAGTTACCTGGGCAACCTCTGTCAGTGTTTCACCACCCTCAGCGTGAAGAATTTCTTCCTAATGTCTGATCTAAATCTTTCCCCTTCCAATTTAAAGCCATTCGCCTTCGTCCTATCAGTCCAGGCTCTTGTAAAAAGTCTCTCCACAGCCAGTATCTACCAAAGCTTGGTATCTCTGAGGATCTGATGTGCCAGGCCATCGAACCCACACAGCCCAGTAAACTTGATTGTCTTCTTGGTCCCTCTCCTTCTCCTGGCAGAAGGCAGGGCCCCTCTATTAGTCTTGATCAGAACAATCATCATTGAACTTTAACTTTGGTTTCTCGCAGGCTTTTTTGTCATCAGGGAGGTGGTTCTCCATCTTCTTGCCTTTCGGCAATACTTGTCTAAAGGGTTCTTGTCTAAAAATTCTGTATCTATCACGTAGACAACTTTCTTGTCAGTGTCCTTCTGTCTCAGCTCCTTCACTCTAGCTTTGAGCTTATAAGTGGGTTCGCCACCCCACTTCTTCGTGTTCTCTCCCTTGCTGCATAGGTATGCCCATAGTTGGTTACGTGACTGACGCTTAGGGCTTTCCTTCCCTCTGCATGGGGATGATGAAAATTGTGAATGAGACCGAGATCGAGGTCTAGGTCGAGGTCGTCTTGGTCTATCCCGTCATGATCGTTCCACTGGCCTCTTCACTGTAAGGTCTCCCTGGAGCCTTCTCTTCTCCAGGCTGAACAACACCAACTCTGTCAGCCTGTCCTCAGAGCAGAGGTTCTCCAGCCCTTGGATAATCTCTGTGGCTTCCTCTGGACCTTTTCCAACAGTTCCATATCCTTCTTATGTTTGGGATTCCAGAACTGGACACAGTGCTCCCGGTGGGGTCTCCTGAGATCAGAGTAGAGGTGGAGAATCACCTCCCTCACCCTGCTGACAGTGCTTCTTTTGATGTAGCCTAGGATATCCTCCGTCTCTGGGCTGCAAAGTACACATTGCCAGCTCATGTTGAGCTTCTCATCCATCAGCACCCCCAGGTCCTTTTCCGCAGGGCTGCTCTCAATCAATCAACCGCCTTCCTGTACTGAAAATATGGATTGCCCCAACCCATGCATAGAATCTTGCACATGGTCTTGTTGAACCACATGATGTTCACCCAGGCCCACTTCTCGAGGTTGTCCAGGTCCCTCTGGATGACATCCTGTCTTTCTGCTGTGACCACTGCCCCACTCAGCTTGGTGTCATCTGCAAACTTGCTGAGGGTGCACTCACTGTCAGGCAAAGCAGGGTGTGTTATTTTGGAGTATTGCCATATCCTGAATGAGCTGTCAGCAAAAGGCTAAATGCCTTGATGATTCCCTGGCGAGGCATTTCTTGGCTGTTGCATTTGAGCTTAAACCAATTCTTCTGATTTTCAGCATGCAGCTGGTTTTTGTCTTTGACTAGGAGGGTAAAAATAGTACTCAGCATTTGTAAAACAATTTTCCCCACAGACACCCCCACATACTTGTAGCATAGCTTGTGAAGTAGGTGTTACTATTACCATTTTACAGTCAGCAACCTGTACACCATTCTAGCTCAGCATTCCTTACGTGATCCCCACCCAACATTCCATAAACCATCCCTGCTTACCATCCCATACATCATCCCCGCTCAACATCCCGTACACCATCCCCTCTCAGCATCCCACATACCACCCCACTCAGCATCCTGTACACCATCCCCACTCAGCATCTCATACAACACCCTTGCTGAGCATCTCACAAGAATCTCACTCAGCATCCCTGCTCAGCATCCCTTAGAAAATCCTTGCTGAGTATTCCATATACCACATCCTCACTTAGAATCCCATATAACATCCACGTTTAACACCCTGTACATCATCTCCACTCAGCATCCCATACATCATCTCCCCTCATCATCCCATTCATGATCCATGCTCAACATCACGTATACCATCCTCATCCCCAGACCCTCCCCAGTTAGCCCCCTGGACACTGTCCCACCCAGTATCCCATACAGTCTACTCGCCAAAGATGACATAAAACCTTCCAAACATACAGTGTGCCACACAGCCCCTGGGTCCAGGAAGGACATGTTTTGCTGCACGGAGGGGCAAGAAGCTCTGAGATCAATACCCCTCGGGAAGGCTCGCTGCCTACACAAGCACAATGCATATGTGCATTGTTACCCTCCAAACAAGTTCAGCATTTTCAAATAAATTGCCTTCTTCCTTCACTACCTGTAGAAGATTTCTGTGGACTCTGGCATTATGAGTCTCGTATTTCTTCATTTGAGATATGTTGGTTCCTCCAGATGCCAGATAAAATGCGGCGGTTCTTCACCAGTGATGTTTTCAAATGCCTCTGTAAGAGTAACTGTGCTGACTGTCGGATTGCAGTGAGTATCAGGATTTTATCTCTGCTTGTCCATTATCTGGGACACCACAGACCCACGTTACTCAATTTTTTACATAGGTTGCAACTGTGAGTGATAACACTGAGTTGTACACAGGAGGGCGGTATACGCTTTGGAAATGTGCTTTTTGTGGGAGCTAAAGCTCTCCTGTTTTCCAGACTCTTGGTTTGAATCCACTCCCATATGCTTCTTTCCAGTGGTGTTTATGTGTGATGAGAACATGTTCAAAGAAGGTGTTCAACAGCTTCTGATTTGCTTTTTAAAATTTCACACTACAAAATGTGCCATGAACTGGATGGAGAGTCAAGCATTTTGTATATAATGAACTTTTTGAGAAGATGCAGTGGTTCTTCCTTCTTTAATTGTCCTGTTCCCTTACATCATAGAATCATAGAATGGTTTGAGTTGGAAGGGACCTTAAAGATCATCTAGTTCTAAACCCCCCAGCCAGAGTGGTCTTTCTCACTTCTCCTCATTTGCTTTCCTGTTAGTTCACTACTCCAAGCACATGGAATTCCAGGCACAGTGAAAAGATCTTTGGCTTTCCAGGGGCTCTACCAGGACAGCGAGATGAATGGACTCACTGTCCAGGCCCTCAGCAAGGTTACAGGTGTAGCCCAAATTGCCCAGAAGCTGGTTTGTATTTGGGACTTTATATTATGCTGAAAAATTATTTTGTGAGGAGGAACAGTAGAGAAGTGCAGGCAGCCTGGCTGTCTCCTGTTGAACCGCTGTGAATTGTTGGAATTTAGAAGGTTGGAAAGAGCAGAACCCCAAAATATCCAATGGACTGCTGCAGCTGAGATCCCAGAGATCCTGGCGGAGGAGGAAGCACTGGGTGTTCACTAAAAACTCACAGTACGAGACTGCCCGGGTCCCAGCTGAGGTCATACAAAGCCTCAGCGGGAATTCCAGCACCCTTCAGTTCTTCCTTCTCCCCCCACTTTGTGCATGACACAAATTACTTTATACTCAGGTTTTCAGACTTGTTTGGGACCACACATATCCCAGACATTGTAAAACATCCAGCATGTTTTATCCTACTTTGTAATGTAGAACGAGAGAATCATAGAATGGTTTGGGTTGGAAGGGACCTTAACAATCGTTCAGTTCTAACCCTCCTGCTGTGGGCAGGGCTCAAAGCCTCATCCAACCTGGCTTTGAACACCTCCAGGGAATGGGGCTTCCATGACTTCTATGGCCAACCTGTGCCAGTGTCTCACTACCCTCACAGGAAAAAAATTTCCTCCTAAGAACTCATCTAAATCTCTCCTCTTTCATCTTAAACCCATTACCACTCATCCTATCACTGCAGCCCTTGATAAAGAGTCCCTCCCAAGCTTTTCTGTAGGTGCCCTTTAAGTACTGGAAGGCTGCTCTAAGGTCTTCCTGGAATCTTCTCTTCTTTACATTAATATGTAAATATTAATAACATATACTGCATGTTTGACAGAGGAGATTTTTGAAAAAAAATATGTCTAAGAGAAATGTTAATCACTTTTTTCTTTGCAAGAGCTTGCCTCAGAAGTATTTTATCCAGTTTTTGGCTGTGCCAATACTGTTGGGGCACGTATACTGCGTATATATATAATGCAGTTCTGATTTTCCTATTTGTCCAGCTAAAGGCACGTGCCCAAGATTGCACCTGCTCCCTCCTGTCTGACCATTAGGCTTTCTTTTACATGGAGAGAAAAAAGGACAGTGAAAGTACAGGTATGGTGTTTCAAGCATGCAATCAGGATGTGTTTATAAGCATCCAGATTTGGCAACAGAGAGATGTCCTCATGCTCCAGAATACAGTCATATCCTGAATGTCTATTTGTGATGGGAGTAGTTTGTGTTTCAAGACATGACAATACAAATCCATATGACCCTCATGTACTGCAGTATGAGACTAGGCACCAAATTACATTGTAGATTCTTCCAGGATGTCTTCCAAAAAGGATATCTCTCTTATAAGAGGTATCTTCTCAATATAACCTCGACAAATTTATAGAAATGCAGAAACTGAAACATCCACTGAAGCATTTCTTGGCTGTGGGTATGTAATTCCACATCATCACAGAAGAAGTGATGGTCACAATCACCAAACTCCCTTGATTTTGGACAAAATCCTGTGAATTGTAAAGCAACAACAAGAGACTGCATATGTGAACAGAGAGTTCTTGCTTTCATCTTCTGATGAAACGTGTTCTTAGTCAGAGAGAGGAAGTTGATGCAACACATTAAAATCCTCATTTTCTCAGCCAAAACAGAAACGCCTCTGTGGGTATGCCTACATTGCAGCCAAATTCATGATTAAGCTCCAAGTAGTTCAGACTATCGTAATTCCCATCCACATGCTTCTGCTGTGTTAGAGATAGCAAGAGGTAAAGATACACTGACTCAGATCTCCTCTCCCTGACATAATCTGGGTGAAATGGAGAGGATATTTTTTCTTCATTTTACTGGAAAAGATGTCAAGGAGATTCGGCCATGAAACTGTGGTATCATATGCAAATTTTTAATTTATTCTGAACTAATATATTATTGTGCATTCTTAAACGAAAATATCTGGTAAGTTACAAAAGGAAATGTGGAGTTCCAAAGGAAAAAATGCAGAACAGAAATCGAGAAAATCCCTACTATATTTGTCAGGCTTGGTCCAAAACTGTTCAATATTTTTGATAGCCTTTTCTTTATTGTCTATATAGCCTATGCCTAAACCCTTCAGTCCAGGAAATATGGGAGAGAAATGTGGCTAACAGGCTGAAAGAAAGCAACAGCCTGTTTTCAGGACAAGGTACACCATGTATCCATGACTTGGATCAGATGAAGTCATAGGAAGTGATGATCTTAGGCAGACATGAAGCTACTGGCAGGATACCTCCTTGGCACCTGTGTACAGGTAGGCCATACTCTTGTGCTGTGGAAACATTTTCCATTCCCACCATTTTCATGATGATTTGCTTCCCACAGGATGCTTCTCATGGTGGGATGAGGTCCTCAGAGCCCACATACAGCCAGGTATTTTTTGATTTGTTTTCTGCAACAAAATGGACTGTAAAGAAGGCTAGAATACAATTTTGCTATTTCAGATAAACAATGTCAGAACTGGAGGCTGGACTGTTAGCCCCTGCATATGCCCTGGTGAACAGTTACTTTTACTGCTACATTTGTTATCATATTATGTTAATATAATTAATATTCACAAACAGTAGGTGCTAATCTACTCCTCTCTCAGAACAGCCTAATTTTTTTTTTTTCAATCAGAAACCTGGTTTGTCAAGGTCATCAATTTTCTTATTCCTTGGAAATGGCTGATCTCAGAGTGTCACCAAACCAGCCTGCATTTACTGGTTAATAGTTAACAGTATATTTCAAGTGTCTGATAAATTCTGGGTCAGATCTCCTGAAAACATTTGAGTGCTTAGAGTTAATGTTTATTTTAGCAGGGTGAAAATATGAACCACGTATTTCTGCAGCCTCTTGTGACTCAACTTTATTTCCAGCATGAAACAAGTGGGGCATAAGGTGCCACCTGTCTTGCCAGGGAGACCTAATAAAAGAGATAAACAAAAAAATCTCTCAGAAATAGAAGACCAGATGGGAGGAAGAGACAAAGATCAGAATAATAAGTTACCACTGCTATGAGATATTTTAAGGAGTAGTGTGTCCAGTTCTGGAATCCTCAACATAAGAAGGATATGGAACTGTTGGAATGGGTTCAGAGAAGGGCCTCAAAGATGATCAGAAGGATGGAGCACCTCTGCTACAAGGACAGGCTGGGAGAGTTGGGGTTGTTCAACTGGGAGAAGAAAAGGCTCCAGGGAGACCTAACAGTGACCTTCCATTACTTAAAGAGGGCCCACAAGAAAGCTAGGGAGGGACTTTTTACAAGAGCCTGGAGTGACAGGACGAGGGGGAATGGCTTTAAATTGGAAGGGGGAAGATTTAGATTAGACATTAGGAAGAAATTCTTCACGCTGAGGGTGGTGAGACACTGGCACAGGTTGCCCAGGGAGGTTGTGGTTTCCCCATCCCTGGAGGTGTTCCAGGCCAGGTATCCTGATCTGGTGGGAGGTGTCCGTGCCCATGGCAGAGGGGTTGGAATTGGATCATTTTTAAGGTCCTTTCCAATCCAAGCCATTCTATGATTCAATGATTTTATCTAGGTTTTGATAAAGTTTTGCAGGTTTTTATTTGCAGAACCTTTTCAATCCTAAAACCTCTAAATACTATCTCTACATTTCTTTGCTTAAATTCAGTACTGATTATAATACTTCCTAAAATTCATCCTATTTAATGTCTTCTTTCCTTTCAACTAGATGGATCAAGTCATCACAAGATTTATGACCCTTCTAGCTGACTATCTAGAAGCAAGACAGCACCTACACCTTGTAATTAAAAATAACTTGAAAAGTAAAGCCTTGGATGGCTGTTAACCTTCACGTGGCTCTAATTGGTACTAGAGGATGTGTTAGAATCCAAGAGACCTTGCAGCCCCTTTCCTTCCTTCATCCTTTATGGTTCTAAGTTTTCTCTCAGATTTACTTGCCCCAGGTTTGAAGAAAGTTTGGAATACATTATATTCAGAGGTGCTGGAACCGATCAGTGACGTGTCAGGCCAAAACCAGAACAGATTTGCTCCCATAAGCAATTTAAGCAACGTTTCAGTGAAGGCAGCATAAGTTTAAATCAGCATAGAATGTAGTGCTCCTTTTCTGCAGTGCTCTTAAGATGAAAATGCCATGAAAAATACTAATATTACTGATAACTAAACAGCCAAATAAAAGCAATTTGCAATTCTGCTCACCTCCCACTTGGCATTTCAAACAGAAAGAAAAGCAAGCAAGCAAATTTTCAAGCAATATTTTCAGAGCTGAAGCCACAGCAGGAGATTCCAAAGCAATGACTTCAGCAACTTGCTTTTATATAGGGAATTATGAGCAACAGGCTTCATTTCTAGATGACTTCCCAGGCTTCCAAGTGATACAGCAGCATCTATGGCCTGGAAAGAAGTGAAAACAGTAGCATGCAGTTCGTAGCAAAGCAGAAACGAAGTGCCAAACCCCGTACCGCTTCAGCAAGCCACATTTGCATCAAATTCTCCCACAACAGAACTACATAGAGGATAATTGTATTATAGCAGGAGAAAAAAAGTTTCAGTTCTAGCTTGGAACAGTGGACGCTGTTTGTCAGATGTGATCTTAAAGTGTTCTTGCTCTTGAATTTAGAGCAGTCTTATGTCTATATAATTAGATGGGAGAATATATTTTTAGGTGGCTGAAGGTCAAATCCCATCATGCTTATTTATACTTTGGCTATGAGTAGTTCCATTCATCTCAGTAAGATTTCCAGTCGAGTACCCAAGGTGAGTAATGATGAAAAACCATGTTATTAAGAAAGAAAGGGCAAAACCAAACCAGAACAGTTGCATAAGATTCATCAACAGCAAATTTCTAAAGACTGAAATTGAAAATGTGCTCTAAAGAATGACACAAATAAATTCCCAGAAATTCTCTGACGTAAAGAGATGCACTGGGAAGTGTTCCACTTTATTTTAGTCATCAATATAAAGACACAGAAAAATAGGAAATTCTAAAAGCAGCATCTTTATGTAAACTCTCTACAAGATATTAAAAGTATTGTAATGTTCCAAATACAATGATGTTACCCTTATGCTGTGTTTGAGACTATTTTAATAAACTTCAGAGTTGTTTTGTAGGCTTTACTGCATATATATATAATGTCTAATAGAGTGAAAGTCCAACTAACTAGCTACCAACACAAATCCAAAATCCTCTGTGGTTTTTTTTTCGTCTCTTTATACTTAGAAAGCAGCTAGGAAGACCTTTTTCATTCATGTTCTAGGAGAGGAAAATTTTCTGTTACAGACATAACTGTTACTAACAAAGCCATCAGAGAATCCTTTTTTTCTAGTTCTAAACTAGGACTAGAAGAGAACTTCAAAATTTTGTACAGGAAGTTTCTAATTTGAAGACTACAAATTTAGGCAAAAAATTTCCAGTGTTACTGTCCAAACACATGCTGGTATCAAGTATATTTGCATATTCTAAATCCCACTTTGATCATCCTTTCTCCACCCCTAATCTCCAGGTCTCATCTTCACACATAAAACTAAATCATGACTGTCTTTACACTCCTCATTACATTAACATTTCCTTCTCAAATAAATTCTATTGTCCGTTTGACGCATCCCTTGCCCAAGAGCCACACCTAGGTAGGTCAAGCATCAGCCCATGATGGGATTCAAGGCTTTGAAAAAAAATCATTGTGATAAATTTCATTTCGTAGTGATCAGTTTAAATTTTAAAGGTCACAATGTTGTCTTTCTGCAGGGTGGTGAAAAAAAGGGTGGCTGTTGTTTACTGCCAAATTCAATCAAATTCTTCTGAGCTTTAGCAAGTGCCTGGAGCAGAAGTCCCACTTCCCTCTGCGTACTGCCAGTATGGGTGGGGAGGAGTTCAAAGAGGAAGGAAAAAAGGGGATCACAATGGCTCATTCAGCCAAGAGGTGAAATTAAAGTGTAGTAACATGGCTGGAGGCAGGAAAAAGTATAACTCCTGGCTGGATATGGTTTTGCCCTGAGGCAAAATTGTCTGTGACACTCTTCAGTGGCCTTTTCTTCCTGACTAGGGACAAAGCTGACAGGCTTGGCACCACATGAATTTATTCATAGGGAATAGTTACGGCTCAGAGCCTATAGAAATTACTTTAAATCAGGGTATAAAATGCAGAAGACACTTGGTATGCATGGAAGTCCATAGTGACGAGGTCGGCTCAACTGAAAACACAGGTCTGTTCTTCTGTATATATCTCTTTTTTTAACAATTCACACAACAACAGTATTGAACTCGCAAATAAAGTAAAGTTTTTCCAACTGTACAAAACCTGTATCATGAAAATAACTTTTCATTTAAAGGTCACATGTTGCATTTGTTTTGGCTCCTGTGTCATTATTAGTCACTAGGATTGTGCCATCTGATTCTGCCAAACCCACACTCAGATTCCCATTCATGGGCTCCTGCAGTCCACAGGACTTGTCATATATACATGGAAATGGTTATTGTGAACAATAATCTTGATGAGTTTATAAGAACTAAGCAAATTCTATTTTACTACCAGTTAACATACTCCATCCCTTTCATGACTCACAAAAGAGTGAAAATCTAATACATCTTTTATAGGTCATAATTCTGTAACTTCTTTGTAGGCTTATAGACCCCCATGCACATCCACACACAATGCCCTTTAATAAGGCATCGGGGAAGAGTTTACTACAGCTTGGTGGCTCTATCCATAACTCCAGGAATGTGACAGACCTGGGTCCTCTTGTGTTGATGGAGTCTGCTTAGACGTAAAAATGCCACAGTTAGTTAGAAAAAAGAAATCTGTGCAAAACTCACACTTTGTGCACTTAGTAGAATTTCTTGCATTGTGATAACATTTGTTTACCGTTTGATTGAGCCCCCAATTCTATACATCCGTGTCCTTTGGTGAGTATATCCACACTAAGCCACCTGAAATTCAGGAAAAAAATCATTCATAAACTAAAACGTATCTGCCAATCTAGATAGACACAAAATACTGGATGGTTTTGGTGAATGGGAAGTACTAGTAAGGAGAGAATTAAGTTGGCTGGTGGTGTGGATGCAGCAGGGCTGCTCCCTCCAAGCAATGCTTGCTGCTGGCTGTTCACAAGCTATGATTCCTTATTGAAGAAAACTGACTTGAAACTTTGACTTACAGTTGAGCAATGAAGACTTAACTAACTTCCTAAAGAAAACCTGGATGGGGAGTTCCTCCTGAGTCCCTGTTTTCATCTGCATCTCTATGGTCTGTGCATTGGGGAAGAGTTTACTACAGCTCAGTGGCTTTATCTCTAACTCAGATTGTCTCACGGCTTCTGTCTGAGACTGTTTCAGTCGCCTGTAGCACAGGCAAGTTCTAATCATCCAGGTCAAGCTTTTCGATGATAGAGATCTCAAGCTGTTTGATTTACTCATCTCATTTTCAGTGCACTGTGATCCAGACACCTACCAGGCAGAAGTAATAAAGTGATATGCTTGTTCAGTCCTGGTGAAAGAAAACAGACCTATAACTCAGGAGTTCTGAGAGCTGCAAGGTTTGAAGAGAGAACAGAGCAGGGACACTTGCTGAGGGCAAGCAAGGACCTATGCACCTTGCTGGGTGAGCAGCCAGCACTGCCCAGCTGGAGCCCCAGCATAACTGAAGCTCAGTGGCCTCAACCTCAGGCTGCCTCATCAGCCTCTGTGGTGATCACAAAACCAGCAGAAAAACTACTCACTGCCACTCTTGAGCTAGGTTTTCATTAGAACATCAATCCCAATTGAGCTCACATGAGACAGCACCTTCATGATGAGGGTGGTGAGACACTGGCACAGGTTGCCCAGGGAAGGCGTGGCTGACCCCTCTCCAGCAGTGTTCAAGGCTAAATTGGATAGGGCCTTGAGCAGCCTCGCCTAGTGGGAGGTGTCCCTGGCCCTGGCAGGGGGGTTGGAACTGGATCTCTTCCGATCCAAACCACTCTATGGTTCTATGATTCAATTGGCTTGGGGAAGGGTCAAGCAGAAGCCAGTATGAGCACAAGGAAAGGGATGGAAAAAGGAGAGAAAGAAAGGGGTGGAACTGCAACCCTAGAGAAAGCAGACTAACTCTTGATTTGAAGTGCAAGGCATTTTTCCTAGCTTAGGGCATCTAGGCCATGGACTAATCTGTGGGGTGAAGAGGAAGAACCTAGTCTGTGTAAGGATAAACATGTAGACAGAGGGTTAGCAACATGATACATAGCTCTTTCAGGCTTTGTAGCCTTGAGAGTGAGCTGTAGTTAGGACTGTCTGGAAGATCCTGAGTGCAAATATTTCTGCTTAATGAGCATGCATGCCCATTTGCTCATTCAGAAGAAGGAAATTATAAAGGAAGGCAGTAAGCAGAAATAAAACCTTAAATTGCCGTGTTTCACAAACTGCTACCTGTTCATAGCTTTTGCAGTGACCTCATGTCTTGCAAAGAGGTGCAACAAACAAACCACCAGAGTGCCAGCAAGTTTTAAGTACTAGGAATAAGCCTCCTTTACTGCCCTTCTCTTTTGTTTGTAAGGTCTTGTCTAGGATTCACCAGATAACTGTGGTACATGCCTCTATTTTAAGGATTCCTATGTGTTTATAAAGCAGTGCGTTTGCTCCAGCAATTTGTACCTCCTCTATCATTACCAGCAGTTTCATTGAGGTCCCCTATGGTATCTCCAGAAAGCCCTCATCTGGTCATGGAGGTTGAACGTCCCAGAAGACAGAGACACTGCCAGAGGAGGAAAAGAGAGAGAGACAGACATCAAGGCCACAGCAAACCTGTGATGTGGTGGGCAGCAGTGAGGAGATGGCATGATATATAACATCAACCACTTGCTCAATTTGTCTCCAAAAGATCAGCTCAGCAAAAATCAGCCCTGTGCTGTGACAAACATTTCAGCCCGTGTGAACTTACGAAATACTGTTAGCCTGGAGACCAAATGGGGCTCAGAGGCAGGACAAGGTATATAAATACTTAGGGAAGGCTGGCAAGGAAACAAATAAACAGGCTCTAATTTTCTCTAAGTTTTGCAAAATTAGGCATCTGTGGAAGATGTGGGAAACTAGAAAGGTTGAGTTACCCTGATACTGTGTGAGACTAGAAAGGCTGAGTTACCCTGATGTCAGTACAGTCATTATCGTTTCAGTTTTTAGCTGGTGTACGAGGCTGACATTAGCATTCTGCAGTTTCCCTCTAGCACAGAGATCAGTAGGAAACTCTAGTGCATTGTTTGCCCCTGTCAGATAGCCCAAATGTCTGAATTCCAGAACATCTGGAGACCAACCATGGTGACCACGTCATCATGCTATTAGGAAGGCAAACGAACATCCTCCCTGTAATTAAAAGGTGTCCTAAGATGCTTTAAAATGAAAAACAAACAAACCCCAGACAATGTGTGCAGCCTGCATACATGGACTAGCCCAACAGTGAAGTATTCCATGTTCCTTCCTTTTAAGCAACTTTTGATATTCCTCATGTTCATACTTAGTATGGTGGAGACCTCCTGCTACAGATGGCTCAGTGATTTGAGGAAAGTATCTTGCAACAGGTCTACGCATCTGAGGGCTAGAGAGCAAATCATAGGCTCTTCATGTTTTCCCAACAGTTTTTACATATGTTCTGTTATTATTTGTATTGCATTATAGGCTATCATGAGCCATTTTACTTTAACAACAGGCAACTTAAATTGTATGATGTAGATCGGAGTGCATTCATACAAGGATGTCGGGAGTAACAACCAAACACACTGCACTGTGGCTAGCGAACGGATTCTCCTAAGGTCAGCAGAAGCTCAGGTTGCTGAGGACTTCACAACCTTGAGTATTTAAGGCCTTACCTCAGAAGCCCCTCTACATACTTGGAACCTGTCCACATTACCATTCTCTGAAATTATCCCAAGGATCTGGAACAACACAGAGTACTCTCACATCTTATTGCATCTGATGATCAGAGGGCTGAAGCCCTCTCTGCCACGAGAGAGTTGGGTTGTTCAGCCTGGAGAAAACAAGCCCTGGGGAGACCTTAGAGCAGCCTTCCAGTACCTGAAGGGGGCCCACAAGAAATCTGGGAGGGACTTTTTACATGAGCCTGGAGTGATAGGATGAGGGAGAATGGCTTTAAATTGGAAGGGGGAAGATTTAGATTAGACATTAGGAAGAAATTCTTCATGATTAGGGTGGTGAGACACTGGCACAAGTTGCCCAGGGAAGCTGTGAATTCCCCCTCCCTGGAAGTGTTCCAGACCAGATTGGATGGGACCTTTAGCAGCCTGGTCTGGTGGGAGGTGTCCCTGCCCATGGCAGGGGGATTAGAATTGGATGATCTTTGTCACTTCCTACCATTCTATGATTCTATGATTTTTAGGAGTAGGTTACTATGAAATAGAGATGATCTTTTAAGTAAGTGATGAATGGGATATGCATCCTAGTAGGATAATGCACATCCCTGGCTGTGTCAGAATTGATAGCTGTGGTACCAGGTCCAAGTAAGTATTTGGCCTGATGGATGTGTTGTCTCATTTAGCTAGGCTATAGTTAAGATACTAAAGTAATACATTGGTATCAGTGAAAAACTGGCAGGTGACATTTTAGCTAAAATCTCCTCTCTGCTAGTTGGAAATGCATACACTCAAAAATGTGGGGATGTGGGTATCTGCTTAAAGCAACCGTGGAAAACATTTGTGAAGGGAAAGGTGTTCTCTATTCATAGTGCATCTTAATTATTAACAAAACCCAAAATCCTACTTGCATTTTCATGCTATTATTGAAACTGTTTTCTGTCCTAACATGTCCGCATCACTATTAGAAACTATTGATACCTATTTGGAACACCAGAAAGATCTACATTTCAGTAGCACATGAAAGTAAATTAAGTACAGCAGAATCTTGGTAAAATACAGAAATGATTGTTTAAAGTCCTTTAACTTAAGATTTGGTAGCAGAAGCACTGCTGTAAATCAATTACCATACATACGCTTTAAGGTATTTCATTATTAAGTGGACAGTAAATCAATGCATAAGGCGAAAGTACATACACTGAAGGTTCCTTTACCAGTTCAGATCTTCTTGGTCTAAACTTTTTGATACACCATTCTTGTTTTCTTTTTCTGAAATGGTACCTACCACTCCAAAAGGGTGTAATTCACATGGCACATGGAAATTTGCAAATAGTATCTATGCAAAGAGGATGAGTCTGTTCTTTTTACACTTTCACACCAGGCACCCAGCTTTGTGCTCCCTCAGAGAAGTGCTTTGATTCAATGAGTTTCTCTTCCCCAGCTCTGTGACTGAGATGGGAATCCAGGTAGGAAACGAGAATCTGAGGTGAAGGCTGTAATCATCACAGCAAAATACTTCCATAAAATAATGGAAGTGAAATGCACACAATATTTCACACAGCCCTGAATTATATCCCATATTATTATTTAGGATTCTCTTGTAAGATTGTTTTTTCCTGAACTGAAATTATGTACAGCTGCAGAACTGTATCTGGGCAATAAAAGCAGAATAAGCAAAATTAACTGGGAATGGCTGAAAAAAAATGCTGCTATAGACCTATTCCTTTTTAACAGGTAAGCAAAAATCAAAGCACCTCATAAGTGTGAAACCTAGACTTGTTAAAGAAGTACTAAAAGCTTCAACATGAGACACAAAAGAGTGCAGATGAGTGTTCATTTATCATGAAAAGCGCTGCTATCTGAAAGCTTTCATACGGGGACACAGAAAAATAATCACAGAATCCTAGAATGGTTTGGGTTGGAACGGACCTTTAAGATCATCCAGCTCCAACCTCCCTGCCACGGGCAGGGACACCTCCCACCAGACCAGGCTGCTCAAGGCTCCATCCAACCTGACCTTCAACACTCCCAGGGAGGGGGCAGCCACAACCTCCCTGGGCAACCTGTGCCAGTGTCTCACCACCCCTATCATGAAGAATTTCTTCCTAATGTCTAACCTAAACCTTCTCCCTTCCAATGTAAACCCAGAATAAGTAAGTTCTCATAACAGTTACTTTCCCCCAGCTGATCTACACATTATCCTTTTCCTTGCCCAAAACGCGTGACATGTTTACATCCTATCAAAATATTTTCCAGATTTGTTTGGCATGAAGAGGACTGTTGCAAAAATTAAAGACAAGATCTCCAGGTAATATTTAAATGATTGCAATCCTGTCACCTGAACTGGAATTAAGCTGAATTACAGCAGCTGGGCAACCGACTGTGTAAGTGGGCAGACCTGCCACTCGGAAAACATTCCCTAATTCCCGCAGATAATCTAACTCACACCAAGGCAATGTGTTTGTCTGGCAACTATCATAGCTCTGTGGGAAATCTTTATTCACGATCAATTTTTTGCCCCTCCATTTATCATCCTAGGATAGGAGCAGGCTCTCTACTTGGGCTCTGGCTACTCCAGGAGGGCTGTGGATCTGTTTACTTGTTTTCCCTCCGGGTGGAAAGACTTCGGCAGCCTGGGGCACATCACCACCCCCCTTGAAGGCTCAGCGTGGCTGAGCTGCGGCCTCAAACCTCGGCGGGAGAAGGACCCTTGGTAGCCCGCCAGTAGCCACCCTGCCGTAGGGAGGGACGGGGCGGCCGGGACGCATCCCCCAACTCCGAGACTCATCTCCCGGCTACTCCGGGGCGGTGGGGACACATCCCTCTGCTTCTCCCGGGGACACATTCCCCCGGCTCCTCCGGGATGCATCCTCCTGCTCCTGCGGGAAGGCCGGGATGCATCCTTCCCGACCCCTCCAGCACCCTTTCCCCAGCTCCCCGAGGAGGCATCCCCCAACTTCTCCGGGACATATTCCCCGGCTCCTCCGGGCCGCACCTCCCTAGCTCCTCCGGGACGCTTCCCTCAACTCCTCCGGGTCGCATCTCCCTGCTCCCCCAGGACGCTTCCCCCCGGCTCCTCCAGGGCAACCGAGACGCATCCTCCTGCTTTCCCAGGAGACATTCCCCAGCTCCTTCGGGACGCGTCTCCCAATTGCCCCGGGACAGATCCCCCGGCATCTCTAGGACGCAGCCTCCGACTTCTCCGGCTCCCCAGCGCTGACACGGAAGCCCGGACGGAAGCGCAGAACTCCAACCGCCCCACCGTCCGCTCTCGCTCTCCCTGGCGGAGGGCGGGGGCAGCGGCGAGGCCGGCCCGGGTGGTGGAGGAGGTGGTGGAGGAGGAGGAGGTGGTGGTGGAGGAGGAGGAGGTGGTGGAGGAGGAGGAGGAGGAGCCGGGGCCGGATCAACGACGGCTCCGGTGGAGCCCCCGAAGTTCTCGTCCCGCCGCTTCCGGGGCTTTGGCTCGGGCGAGCGCCCGGAGGACAGCGGGCGGGATGAAGAAGCCAGACGGGAAGGTGGTGTTGCTGGGGGACATGAACGTGGGCAAAACCTCCCTGCTGCACCGCTACATGGAGAGGCGCTTCCAGGAGACCGTCAGCACCGTCGGCGGCGCCTTCTACCTCAAGCAGTGGGGACCGTACAACATCTCCATCTGGGACACGGCAGGTGGGACAGCATCTCCACCTGGGACCGCCGGCACGGAACATGGTGGGAAGGGTCCCGGTGTTTTCCAGCCTCCCGGGAACTTGCAGGGTCCTCTTCTTCTCCAGGTCCTGTAAAAGCAGCGTTTGCACCTCTGCTTGTCTTGGGCGAGAACTTGCCTGCTGACACCCTCCGTGAGGTTGCTACAAGAAGTAGTCGCTATTACAAAAAGTGGGGTGTTTTGGTTTAAGCTAAAGTAGAGTTATTATTAGTTATTAATAGAGTTAACTCTTAGCTTATTTGCCTTCATTTTCAGTATCAGGGTGGTCACAGCACTTTGCTGTTTACTTTTCCCTAAGTTTAATTTGTGGTAGGAAAGACAGAGGTGGGGTGACCTCGCTTGGGACAACTTTGACTTCCAGAAAGCACAGGAGACGAAGAGGTGAACCCCACGTCTCCTGGGACCAGGAATCCTCCATGGGTGCTTGATGCTTAGCATGTCATTTCAGTACTCTTGTAAAGTTGGTTACTTAAGTGGTTTGGCAGTAGAACAAAAATACATTTTTGATGGGCCGAAAGGGGCTAAAATTTAGTCAAATTTAGATTTAGACAAAAAGAAATTACCAAAAAACTACTAATCTCTAAAATTTGTGAACCTGCTTTGCAAAATGTGGATGTACAGAGGCAATTGTGATGCCTGTTTGCTTTCTTTTGCCCGAGAGGATGGCTACTGACTACAAATTCAGGTGGGAGTTAGAGAGGTTACAACTTTTGTTCATCACTTCTCGCTGCCTGCTTTTGGATGTCCAGTCGATATCAGCTGTGTCAGACTCAGCCTTTCAAAAGCACGAAGCTCACGAGCCGTTCAGATGTGGCTTGCTTTCACCACAGCAATGAAAGCCTGCACATAAGGATTTAATAGTCGTAAAGCGTGGGCTGCAGGCAGTTTTTGTCTAGGAGAGCAGCAAGGGTCTGCCCAACTCGCTGTGTTGCAGCAGGCAGAACCTCCAGGATGCAAGAGAGACCATGGGTTGTGGTTTGGAGTCCTGGGATGGGAGATTATGGACTGGAGAAGTGGTTTGTGGTCTTAGTCATATGAATATCTTGGTAATTAAGTCAAAAAACTGTGCTCTGTCACGTAGAGGGTCAGACTACCCTGAGAGATGATATCTACAAGTGTTCTTGCTTGTTAGGTTGGTTGTGGAAGAAATAACTTGTTTGATATTTTTCTTGTTTTCACATTTAGCTGAATTTTTATAAAATATGTTAGCGGCAATATGAAGAATGCAGATTATATGTTGTTGTGAAACTTGAGGTACTGCAGCATCGTGCAATATTCCAGTTTCCTCTTGGTGACGTTCGTAAGGGAAGTTCATTTGCTATGTTACTTCATGTCACAATCTAGCCCAAAATGGCTTTTTTCTGTGTCAGGAATTGAGAATGAGGAAGGGGGGGAACGAAACTATTGAAAAGTTGTGCAGAAACACTCTTTGGAGGGAGGGGAGGAGGTGTTTAAGAGCTTTTACATCTTGCGTTTCTTAATCTATTATTATGATGAAAGCTCTCAAATGTTAGCTCTGTCTTAAATGCACTTCCTATGTCCTTTGCAGTGTGATTTTTTTTTTTTTTTTTTAAATTATTCTGGTTTTAGAATTGACATGTTTTACTGGGGGGAGTCTCCTGTGGGCAATTGCTGCTTGTTTCTAGTAAATCAGACAGCTGTGAGTTGATTAGCAGTGGGCTTTATTCCAGCAGAAGAATTATCTTGGCAAGATTGTTCTATGGTAATTTGGTAATTCCCCTTACACCCTTCTGCTCTTTTTTTTTAATCACATACTATAAAATAAGTCCCTCCAAGGCTTTGTCTTCTTCTGGTTTTAGAACGCTTCTTGCAGTCGTTTATTCTTATTGCAGTACTTTATGCAGCGTTAGTTGAGGATTTGTCTTCTAGCTGGAAAGCTTCAGAGGTTGTTCTTCAGGTGAAGAACCCAGACGATACCTGTCTCAGGAGAGTGCAAGTGTTTGGAGCTTCCTAGCTGCTGGAGTCCCCTCTGCGCCCTGGAACAGGGCCACTGCTGATGCTACTGTCTACATAGCACCACAGTAGAAGCTCCCTCTGCTTCCCAAGCCTTGGCAGGACTTCTGTAGCAGGATTGCTGAAGCTGTTATTGTATTGTACTGAGGGCAGCATAGCACATCTTCCTTATTCTTCTCTGTTGTTGGAATTAGTGCTGAGCCCAGCATACTCTCTCTTGCATTTCAGAGTCAGGTCTGAACACTTGCACCATCTCTCTGTTGACTTGCACTCCTGCTGAATGACAGAAGTTGCCAAGGCAGGGCTGGACTGTGTTGGGGATTATGGGCTCCGGTTTATTAACAGGCTCTTGTTAATCTAAGAAATAACAGCTCCCCATATATATCTATGCTTTCTCCCATCCTGGTGAAGAAGGGAGGGACCTTGTGGACACTGTAACTCAGATGTCAAATCAACGATTCAAAAGCCTGCTTTATTCGTTTATTTATTTTTGTTTTGTGTGGACCTTATGATTTTTTTGGCCACAGCATGTCTGCAGTTCTTGATCTAAGGCTCTTACCCCTCTGTGGTTCCACTGTCTTATCTCTACCAGGTGGCTACCAAATAAGCTTGGAGCTTTTGTAGTAAGGAGGACTTTAAAATTTAGCTTATTTTGTCTGTTTATTAACCTGACATTGCTTACTACTAAATTTGTGTGAAACAGATACCAGATCATCAAATGCAGATATTTGTTTTTCTAACTGTGTGTGCATGGATATATAGGGGAATCCACAAAGAAAATATCACCCAGGAGGTGAAAAATTCTTTAGCGCAAAAATATAATAAAAGTATTGTTCAATGTTTGCACCCATCTTACCTACCTAAATACCAAGTACTGACTCAAAATATCTGTCTGCCCCAACAGTACTTTACAGAATGTGCAATGCAGAAATATGGAAGGTTTGGCTTAGAACATGAGAGGATTCTTGGCAGTAACTAGTACACTAGTTGAGTACTCCAGTAAAATACACAGTTATAAAAGGTTAACTGGAATGCATGTTCTTTTTGAATTTCATTAGTTCATATATTTAGTATGTGAATGTATGTTTATTTTTGTTGTTGCATATCAGCATTATTTTGGGGACTGCTCTCATTATAGGAAGTGCTCTATATGTTACTTTTAGTTCAGTTTGGATGGTTGTTATTCTAGTGTGGGTTACGCAGCTGGCTGTAACGGTGTAAATCTTGATACACTGAAGCATTGTTCTTGGAATACAGTTTTGTTTTTATCAGATTAGGTTTCACTGATTGATAAGTAGGTCGGTAGTAGCAGTGATGGATCAACAGTTAATATGCATGGATATTAGTAATACATCAGTTTAATTGCATATCTTCTGAATTATTTAAAATGTGTCATTTTTACTCATCACTCTGTTGATCTTGTCATTCTGTTGTTCAGAAAAATATCACATTTTTTCCAGGAGGAAATAAATTGGTTTGCCGAAGTGCTTAAAATGTATGTTTCTGTCTTGTTATGACTTGATAAACCACAGAAGCACACACCTCACCTGTTCTACCAGGTTAGATTTGAAGTGCAAATCATTTATTCAGACTCTTGGCTGAATATTCACACCCCTCCTTATCTTGGAAAAATCAGCTGCTTGGTCTAGACTAAATCTTTCATATTCTTATCCACAAGTCTTGTAAAATGGGTATGCAGAAGTTATCAGACTTGATTATTTTTTATGTAAATGCTCAAAGCAATTAATTCAACATTTCCCAGTTTTCCAATCTGATGATAATCAAAGAAGTTATTTGGGAATTGCATTCAGCTCAGGGAAACAAACCACAGATGGAAGGATACTTGGGAGAAGTAGCATGTGCTTGCCATGTTTTTATGCTCTTTTTTCCCTAGCTAACTGCTTTTAACTGTTTCTCCATTATCAGAGGCTTGGATGGATGGTCTTGTGTCTGACCCAGCTGGTTGCTGTTGTGTTCTTGGTGTAGAGAAGTATTTTCTACTCCTTGTATGCTGATACTACGAATTACATTTGCTTGTTTTCTGTTTGGGTCAGTTAATTCAAAGGATTTAAAAAAATGTGCATAAACTGTAAAAAAAAGAAAAACTGTAAAATTTTAGTAGGTTTTAAAGACTAGTCTGCTGGTTAGTGGCCTAATCTCCAAAGCACTTGAGACCTTTGTAGTAGTATGTTTGAAGTAGTATTTTTCTGAACGAGAGAGGGTAACAGCATCAGCTGGAATAACTTTCTAGTGTTAAAGGATTGGAGGTTGGAGAGTCAGCATCTAAAGCTATATATGTATATACGTGTGTGTGTGTATATGTATATATTGTCTTCTAGGAAGTGCTGACAGCAATTGTAGAGTAACCCAAAACCTCCTGCTGGGTGTTGATGGTATGCAGCTCTGAGCTTACATTTAGCCTTTTATCTCTGGCAGTATCCTGAAGTTCTGCCTGTCTTGCTCCTGCTCCACCTTTAAACCTGGAATAGTCATGCACTATGGCTGCAGTTAACAATGTTGTGTGAGTCTTTTGGGTGTTCAGGAATATTTTCTGGTGCCTTGATTTTTCAAAAGGAAAAATTTGTTTGTATGTTAGATTTCAGTCTCTTCAAGTTGGCAGTTGTTCATCTGACAGATAAGTGGTGCCCCAGCAGCAACGTTTATTACTAGTGGCCATATCTCCTGTGTTGTTGGCTTCGTATTAGAGCAGCCAACTGGTAAGTTAATGACAAGTATTTCATAAAGTTGACTTCATGACCCTGTAATTGTATTTGAAGAAAGAGGCTGGGTTTTGAACTTAGCAGCAGATAGTCGTGCAGCATTATAATAGGGAAATGTAAAGGTTAACTGGGAACACAAACTTCCCTTCTTGTCCTTCCTCTTATCTCGAGCTAGCTATCTGCATGCAAGAACTGATTAGACTCTTTTCTTCTGTGGATATTCAGCTATAAGTTCATATTTTTACATCCTCCACCCCTTTATTTTGCACTGTTCGCTTGGGACTCATAGGGACAAAGGACTAAAACATAGCCTA
The DNA here is from genome assembly GCA_033558185.1 of Dromococcyx pavoninus. Classification (NCBI taxonomy): domain Eukaryota; kingdom Metazoa; phylum Chordata; class Aves; order Cuculiformes; family Neomorphidae; genus Dromococcyx; species Dromococcyx pavoninus. The sequence continues at coordinate 2,317,011 of JAUMJL010000009.1, forward strand.
CAGAAGGCTTTTCTGTGGCTTTGGTCAACTGCAGTGTATCTGTGTAAGGAATGCTGATGTCTCTTGTGACTGGTTTGCTGATGTCTGATGGATCAGTGCTGGTGAGCGTGTGTGAACTGCTCACAGTTTCTGATTGGCAGGTTTCATTGGCAGCGGTGCAGGCCAGTGCCTGTGCTGAGCTTCCTTGTTTTTTAAAAAAAAAAAAGCTTCCTCCCTTGCTCAGTTAGGCTTTAAGGATTTTTTTTTTTTTAGAATTTATCTGCATAGCTGTAGGCTTCCTTCTGCACTTGTTTTTCTCCTGGAAAGGGAGCCAACCTTTCAGTACTTAAAGGAAGCCTACAGGAAAGCTGGGGAGGGGTTCTTTATCAGGGAGTGCAGTGACAGGACAAGGAGTAACAGTTTTAAGCTGAAAAAGGAGTGATTTAGATTAGATATTAGGAAGAAATTTTTTTACTGTGAGGGTGGTGAAACACTGGAACAGGTTACACAGAGAAGTCATGGATGCCCCATCCCTGGAGGTGTTCAAGGCCAAGTTGGTTGAGGCTTTGAGCAACCTGATCCAGTGGAAGGTGTCCCTGCCCATAGCAGGGGGGTGGAACTAGGTGATCTTTAAGGTCCCTTCCAGCCCAAACCATTCTATCATTCTATGACCTAGTGAAGTTCTCAGGACAGACTTGTGATGGGGTGTGACTTGGTCCTTGAAGTGTGAGTTCAGCCCAGGTAGGCTGGTCTGCCTGCTGCCCTGGAGGCAAATGTTCCCAAGTGCGGCGAACAACATATGCAGTGGTTGTACATAGGAAGAAAGTATGGTCCTCATATTGAAACAGAACAAAGTGTAGCATTACATGGCATATTTTCCTCACAAGTGAAGACTGATAGGAACTGCCCTGATATTCTGCTGGGTTTGAGTTTTGGGAGTAGAGAATTGCAACAGGGGAAAAGAAGCTATGAATGAGATGGTTGGGTAGGTTACTCAAAGCCAAAGAGAAGGGCTCTGAGGCAGGTGGGAAAGGTTTTCTGAACCTGATGAAATGGTTAAAGAGAATCAGTTGGGGCTGGGTGTGGCTGAATCTGTGATGAAGTATCTTTAATTGAGGAGGTTGCTAGTTGGAAGACTTCAGGGGATATTGCCTCAAAAAGTGCCTTGGGTATCAGGGAGCATTTAGCGAGGAAAGATGCTGAGTGTGTATCTGTGCTCAAGAGGTGGGAACTTCACACGATATGAGATGGAAGTTACTGAGAATAAAACAACTTGAATTTGTAGCTGATGAGTCACAGCTCAGGGGCCACTTGCCACCAGAGGGCTTTGATTTTTCACTTTTTGTTTCTGGGGCATGTAACCTGCAGAATATGATGGTGACCTCTGCATATTGTTTGTTGTTGTTGTATGTAAAACAATGTGTATTGCGTGAGGACCAGTGCCTCATACACAAATAGCACGGCTTCTCTGGGATTAGTGTGTACGATTATGGGCTCCACATCTTGAAAAGGAAATGATGAGAGTGGAGGTTCAAAAGGACAGTATGGTTTGCTACTTAGAAAAATATCTTGTCTATGTATTTAAAGCCTCTGAAGCAGGAATAGAGGTTTGGCTTTAGACCCCTGAAAGCAGGGTCTTGTTGTTGTTAAAAAGTGCAACGGACGACTTTTTTTCTGCAATGAATGTTTTCTGAAAAGAGCGTAATAACTTGGAAAGTGATTAAAAATATGAAGAAATAATGAATTGTCTGGAGAAAGTCCTGAAGGAAGTTCTGTTTTCCATCTACTACAACTAAAAAATACAATGATATGCAGGTAAAGGAAAAGGTGGCAAATTTACCACTACTTTTCTGTGCCAAAGAAATAAAAATTTGGAAATACTTTCTCAGAGGGAATTGTGAAGAATACACAAAAATCAAAAAGAGATGGGAGACAAAATTAACACCATTTGTTTATTCAGCTATGGCTAATTCACTTTATTGAAGGAGGAATGTTGTTTCTAATGTGTAACTTTAGTACTGACTCTTGGGAAGGCAGGCTAATGAGGAGGATAAACTGCTTGTTTGTTGTGAGTACTTGATGCAGATAAATGTCATGTATGAACTTCTGCAGTAACTTCTGTATTCCAGCCCCCATGTCAAATCCCTGCTTTGCATGCGGTATTTAATAATAGCATGCAAAATGACTGTGCTGTTCTAGCCTAAGTGGGAAACTACTTGACAGTTCAGTGAGAGACTCTTCTTGAATGGTATCGGTGACCTGAGGTTTGTGCCTGGTTGAAGTGTCATGCCATGGCATTGCAGCTTCATGAAGATTAGTAACTTTGGAGAGTCCTCAGTAGCATCTCAGTTTCTATAACATAAGAGAATGTCTGTTTTCTAATTTTAGCCTGGAGTGAGTCTTGAGTTTGCGACTCATACTCTAAAAGGGGGCAGAGATGTTAATATTGACAATTTACGTGTACGGTGGAAGGGAAAACAAGAATATCTGTTGGTCTAGTCTTTGGTGCAGTGTGTGTTTTCTTGTGAAAGGCCGAAGTCAATTGGTCTGCTCAGCCTGGAGAAGAGGAGACTGAGAGGAGATCTCATAGCTGTTTATTACCTTCTCACAAGGAAGAGAGGTGAAACAGGTGCTGATCTCTGGTAACGGCAGGAAGATGTGCCACGGGAGGTTTAAATTGGATATTAGGAAGAGGTTCTTCACCCAGCAGGTGGTGAAGCACTGGAACAGCTCCCCAGGGGAGTAGTCATGGCATGAGTCTGCCAGCATTCAAGAAGCATGTGGACAATGCCCTTAGTCACATGGTGTGAATGTTGGGAGTGTTCTGTGTAGGGATAAGAGTTGGACTCGATGATCATTTTCATCCCTTCCAGCTTGGGTGATTCTATGATTCTGTGAAAATTTTGTTTCTCACCTTTGGCTAATAAAAAATGAGTTTGTGTAAGTCCTTGAAGTGATTAAATGAGCCTATTTTAAATCCATGTTTTACAGACCCATGTCCTGGGTTGGAGCAATACTGAGAATCTCCATAATAAAGTGTTTGTGCCTTGCATCTTTCTGCTTACTGAAGAAAGAGGTGTATTTTCCAAATATCTCAGTCAACATTGATAGCTGAAAGGTTAGTTTAAGTGTTGACTGTCTGCTTTGTGCCAATATTGAAATTTATGAGAGACGTGGATGTGAACAAGAAAAATGCTTAGTTAAACGACATAAATCCTGCAGACAAAAACTGCAGATGTATGGAAATTCATCTTCATGGTGGATAGGGAGCGAGTGTGAGAAATTGTGGAAGATTTCAAAAGGATATCTAAGAATTGGATTATTTGATTCATTAAAACATCTCCTAGTAGGGTATGTGAAAAGCTTTAAATAGGTGTTCTGTGCAAGACAGCATATTATTAGTGCCCTGTTGTACTCATCAGTTTGGCCTTTGTATTTGTGAGATATATACCTGAGCTGTCCAAGAAATGACCACTCTTTCAAGGGTTTGGGTATGAGGGAGAAACCACAGGGAGTGGGTGAGATGGGATGCTTTTTTTCCCCAGAAGTTCTTTTCAGCTGGGTAAACCGTGTGGCAGGGAACAGCAAAAAGCTTCATTAGGTATAATGTGGTGCCTTTTTCTATAGAAATGAAATGAATGAACTTTTGCAATTGCAACGTATACAATGAACTTTTCCTCTTTCCTTCAGAAGGAAAGTAACACTGGGTGCTTGAAACCCAAGCTCAGGACAGGTAACTAGCTGCTGTCTCTATGGTTTTACAATTACTTCTTTGAGTGCTCATGTATGGCGAGTACTATTTGTGTTTCATCTCACTCGTGTGCACACTATGGTGCACAAATTTCAAAACCAGGGAGACTCATAGCCAGCTTCACAGCACCCTGGCTGAGTTGTTTCTGATACTTAAGCTAGTTTAAATATCTTTATTTCACACTGAAATCACATCTTATATCATAGATGAGTCGTTTGTTTCACTATAATTACTGTCTCATGTTGAAGCCACTAGCCATGTGAGTTTCCAATTGATTTTTCCTGTGGCAGTGTTTTCCTGGTTGAACCCAGGGTTAACTTGGTAATTCCATGTCTCAAGTCACATTGTACTATTGCAAAATATCCAAACAAGTAACCTTTGTTTGGGTCTGTGAAGAAAGACGCTGAGTCTGTGGTGGATACAGCTGAAGCCATTAAAAATTATGGAACAGAGAATGATTTTCTCCCCCAAGTCTGAATGATGTGCTTTCTTCCAGGTGAACACTGGGTAGAACACCCTGGGGTTTGATCAAAAGGCAGCAAACTTGTGATAAATTCCTTTTTCTGCACCTATCATATTAACTATGATTTTACATGCAGCACCTGAAAATATGCCTAGGAAATGAGATTTGAACTTGGTAATTAAACTTAGCTTATGCAGGTGGTACTGCTGAGATCAGAGATGGTCAAAGGAAATGAGTTTTTTTGCACTTAATTTCAATGAATTTACAACATAAGTAGTTTACCATCCTTCACCACAGGACATCCAGGACAACAGTAAGCATGCAAGATTTCCTAATCCTATTAACCTACCTGGGTGTGGAAAAAAACAGTTCTAGAAGGGAACTTCTTAACTTCATTTTTTAAAGGGAACTAGATCATCAGATGTATTTGTGAATCTTCTGGTATGTCTTTCCATCTCTTAGGAAGCAAACTAGAACTGAAGATGGCTTTCCAGTCTAAACATATATGTGAGCTTGAATTTATTATTTTTTAATAGATAAAGCAAAAAGAGGAAAATGTGTATTTGAGCTTTTGCTTTTGCCTTTGCCTTTTGACCAATGCCACTGGAGCAAAAATACATTTCAGTCTAGCTTGTAGCATGGTGGAACTTCATGTACAGGACTCCAGGAGGAGACACATTTAAAACTTTCAATTCCCAAACAGGCTAACATCTTATTGTGAATTAAAGCTTTGCTTTCAGGTTGTTTCCACTTTTTTTTTTGTTTTTGCTTTTTTCTGCCATGAAAATAACTCGTATGCACAGTTACAGATAATACCTCCTTTTCCCTTTTTTTCTGGTCTCCAGGTTAATGAACTGAAGATCAGAATAATTTTGTTCAGTAATAAGTAAGCATCTGATGTAGGTACTTCTCCCTATTCCCTCAACCTGTCCTGTTGATCTACTGACTTTTTTTTTTTAATCTATTGCATGATTTACAGTTGCAGTGACCTTCAGTTGAGCTCCTGAAGTTGAGCACCTGGAGGTGTTTGGGCTGCCTGACTTCCCTTTCTGGTTGTGCGGGTTACATCAGCAATGGGGCTGAAGGTTCATACAGTTAAATTCCTCATGTTGTGGAAGTCCTCAGAAGTTCAGTTTCTGTTCTTCATAGTTGGGGGTCTGTGATCTGGATGTACAAGTCTGTTGTTGCTCTCTTTTTAATTGTTAGTTAGACATAAAGCTCTCGGTTGTATCTTTGAGGGGTTATTATTTATTAGTTTCCATTCTCCTGTTGTCATTTGCTCTCAAAAGGAGCAAAGGTTTTGTTTAATTCAGAAAAGGGAGAAATGACTACAATCTTTAGCAGTTTATAGTTTAAAAAATAAATGAAAGGAAAAGCCCTATGTAGTTGTGTCGTTGTCTTCTAAGCAGCCAAATGGCTCAGCTCCTCTAACCCCCACCAGTATGATTACTTCATATTTTTATTAGGAGGAGCAAACACTCCAGTCAGTCTGTCTTTAGGACATGAGCCTTTCCTCCCACAGCAGATAGCTATATGTATCACATTTGTGTTGTTTCCCTTGTCTCTTTTCCTGTTTAAGCATTGTATGCCTCTTCCATGTTGTCCTGCTCAATGTCGTCCTGCTCAATGTCGTTTTTTTTTTTTTAAATCAAGCCTTGGAAACCTCGTGGAAGTGGAATAGTTGGTGTCTATCATGCTTTCAAGTGGCAGAGCACCTGGTGAGGCAGCATCTCTAGGTCACAACCTTAATTATGAAAGAAAAGGATGTAACGCATGAAAATCTGTAGGCAGTTCCCTTTCCCTCATGGCATGAGTGGAACGGGTAGACACTGGACAGTGGTAACATTGCTCTTTGTAGCTTGTTCTGTATAGGAAGTGCAGAACTGAGTTGTTTGCTTTTTTTTTAGTGGTACTCTTTCTGTGCCAGGTGTAAATGAGATCAATTTTTACCTTGTCTGTTTTGTGGTTTTGATTTCTTTAGTCCTCAGATTAATGTCTCTAAACAGTGAATATGCTCTTAAAAGTCTAGGTAGAGAAGCCAGAGTGAAATTAAAAGGAGGAGTGGTGCTGGAACTGCAAAAGCCATGTGTTGTTCCTCTTAGCCAGTGCAAGTTCTGCAAACACAAGCCACATGTTCTATGATTAAAGTTTCCTGTATGAGGTGAACAAGTTTGAGTATGCTTCTGTAAAACCCAGGTGGCGCCTGTATGTCTGGCATGGTCTTCCAGTTTGGGTGCTCGCTGAAGGCTGCCCACCAGATCGCCAGGACTTCCTCCTTTTGACAAATAGCGGGTATGCAGAAGTGACCAGTGAAGAAGAGTTCAGCGAAATAGAAACTGGTGGTGGTTAGTAAGGAGTAGAAGCAGCTGTAATTTTCTCGAGGATAGATTGTGTGTGAATGAATTGCATATGTTTTTAGTTGAGAACCTGCCTATAAATGAAATGGCGTTGAAATAAATAATAAAAATATGTCTATTCAATGGGCCTAGGTTAATGTCGCATGTTACTAATATGAGTTCCTCTTAAAAAAAGTAAAAAGTATATTTTTCATTCAGTTTGCAAGATCCATGGTCTTTGCTTTTACCCATTTAGCAAGATTTTAGTATTTTTGTAATTGCTAGTGAAGGCTGGTTTAAAAGTCAGACTCTATTACAAAACAGGAGCTAGCATATAGTTATCTACTAAAACTGAGTTTAATTTCACCAGAAGATAATTTACCTTACATAAGAGGCACTTGTCAAGTATCTGCTGGGACAGACCATCTGTAGGTGCCCGCTGTTAGTCTGATAACCATAGCTTCTTAAGGCATTTCAGACATATCTGTTATTTAGTGTGCATGCAAGAATCATTTCTCATTTTTGAAACCTGTGACACACAAAGTCACTTCTGACCAGACAGCCTACCAGCTCTCAGATTCTTACTTTGTGAAACGTAGTCTCTGCTTTTGAGAACAGAGGATGGTCTCTGGCTGTGGGGAAGGGAGGAAAGGTGTGTTCCCAGGGATGTGTGACTGGCTTTTCCTGAAAGTCTTCCAAGCTGATTACCAAAGGCTGAAAAGTACCCTGGAGATCCCTGAAAATATCTGAAGACTGAGCTTTTTGTGGTGTTTTAAAACCCTTTGGCCAGTGTCCTGGGCTGGCCCTGAAGTAAAGCACTGTGCAAGTGACACTGCTGGGGCTCTGTCAGCCCATCGCCTCTGCTAATGCTTCCTAGGTATTGTCAGCAGGATGGAAGGAAGTGTCATTGAAGTGGGGTTGATGGAAAATAGGTCCTGCCATAGGTAACATTCTTGTAAATGAAACTCTTACGTGGGTCTATGAAAGAGAAAGCTAACTTACTATTTTTCCATATGATTGCCCTTGTGTGGATGTGTACAAAAGAGTTTGTAGCTTCACATGGGTGGTTTGGTTTCCTGTATTTAGGAAGAGATTTGAAAACGACAGCCAGTCAGTCTTTACAGGGTTAAAGTGGTAATATAGAAAAAGAATGATGTTTCTAATACGTTAGGCCATTTGATTTTATTTATAGTTGGATACAAAACTTAATCCAAAGAAAATCTGCCATCAATAACAATAAACTCTTTTTCTTCTCTAAAATGTCGCTGTCCTTAAGATATTTATTAAATTCGTGGTTATTTCCTCACTTAAGTAATGGTATGGTGTATTATATTGATTGAATTGGTATGTATGCAGTTACTCTTTGGCAAAGACCCTACAGGGAATTCTGATTTGCAAAAAGAAGTTGTAAAGACACCTAAGGCAAAAGCAAAGCAACTAATGAAGAAGTTGAAAACCCCAAGTAACCTTAAAACAGGAACAAAAATGAAGAAAAACAGGAAGCAGTTCTTGTCTGTGAGGAAACGGGGAGATGCTGACTTGCTGACTCTTTGCTGAGATTTGGCTGGAATGCCTGACCAGTGGTAGCATTCAGAGTGTGTTTAGGAGGGCAGTCTGCGTTAAGCCTACCCATCTCTGGATATATTTATTTTAAGTTTTTTAAGATCACACACCTGTATCCATGTTTGCTTGGGTGAACTGGAAGCCAAATTAGCTTGCCCATTCTTTATTGAGCAATATAAAATGACCAGTGTGTGTTGAGTGACTTCCCGGCCCCACAGCGCCAGTCAAACTGTGCTAAAATGCACTCGGCCCTGCATTCCTGCCTGGCCTAAGGATCTGCTTCTCAGTTTGAAAAGCAAACTTTGGGAGGGAGTGTGGCCTTTGAAGATCTTTTTGAGTGACTCTAAAGATAAGGACCTGGTAACAGCCTCTGCTTAGCAGCTTGCATAGAAAAGTGGGATCATCTGCAGTGTCTATGTATCTGTGGAAAGGAGTTGGAGTTGTAAATTTAAGAAATAAGTATCAACTTTCAGGTACTGGAAAGAAAAACAAACTGATTTTAGAACTCATCCTGTGGAAGATTAGTTGCTTTTCTGCAGGAGGGACTTTTCTTGGAGGAGATGTATTGGTATTCCAGTGGGCATTATGACCAAAAGGCTTCTTGCACAACCCAGAGGCAAGAGTCTTATGCAGCCAAGGTGGTTTTACAGTCCTATCCTGTCACTGGCCTCTTTGTTACCCACTGCTGAGCAGTATTTGACCGTCGAGCTCTGCTGCTGCACATAAGTGTTCAGTGCTATTGGTTCCCGCAGAACTCTTCCAAAGTAAATCTGAATGGGTTTTTTTTTCTCGTGGTATCTTCCAATCATATCTTTCCTTAAAGAAGGTCATCTACCACTTCTCTTTAAGCAACAGTTTAAAATTGTCTTTTAAACACAAAGCTTCAGAAGAATTTCACATCTATGCTTACGTTTTACTTACTCAGATTCCAAGTTCTAAATTCATCCTTGCATTCCTGCTCCGTTTCAGTACAGGCATCCAGGAGCTTCATAAATTTAACTCTCAAGCACCCTGCTGTGTTTTCTTTTCAATAGAGATGGTGTTAATGCTAGGTTTCAGCTGGAGTTCTGATGGAGCATTTGCTCATAGACAGGTTGATAATGTCCCATAAATCTGGTATGCCCTCATTTCTTTTGCCAGACAGAGAGTACGTTTATATTAGATACTAGGAAGACATTTTTTTATGGTGAGGTTTTGAGGCACTGGAATAGGTTGTCGAGAGAAGTCGTGGATGCCCCATCCCTGGAAGTGTTCAGTTTCAGGTTGGATGGGGCTTTGAGCAACCTGATCCAGCGGAAGGTGTCCCTGCCCACAGCAGGGGGTTGGAACTGGATGATGTTTAAGGTCACTTTAAACCCGAATCATCCTGTGATTGTTTCTACACCATTATGAGGTTTCAGAGAGAAACAGATTAATATTGGTGTCATTTGTTCAGTTTGTGTTGCAGATGCATTCAAGATACGCTTGCTGTGGACTGGTGGGTTTAAGGTAATTCTGTTCTTTTACCAGGCATTAGACTACCAGACAGCTGAAAAATACATGAATTGCTTGAAGGTTCTGGGGCTATTTCCTCCACTTAAAAATCACACAGTAGATCAGGAGAACAAAACAAAATGGATGATTTGAAAAAAGTAATTCCTTTATAAATTAAAATGTTATTCAGAATTGTAGAGGTATCAATGGGATCTTTAGCTGCAAATATGTTCGGTGGGGGATTTTTTTGGTTGTGTTTTTTTCAGGTATAGCCAAAGTTTTTGTTGGCAAAATCATGCTAGGTAGCGTGCTAGGAGCTTTTTTTCTGTATAATGTTTTGTGCTGCTAGGCATGACATGATTACATATAAAACTTTGGACAGAAAGCATATTGGTAGAATAAAATTGGTGTTTCTATCAGAACTTTGATTTTGAAATAGAAATTCTTTTGAGTTCAGAAGTTTAGGCTTGTTTTCATTATTGTAATGGTAAGTTTTGATTTATTCCTGCCAGCGAGAAGAATAACTTTTTTTTTTAATGGAACAGAATAAATCCCAGATACTCTTGTCCCAGAAAAACTGAAACTGGTTCATGGGCTAAATCTTGTATATAATAGAGATCTTCTCTAATAGTATTTCTTCTTCTTTACGTTGGATTCGTGCAGCTTGTTTGTCTGGTGAATAGTTACAATGAATATGCAGTTAGTCCAAAGACACTGAGTTTTATAAATTTCTTTATAAAAAGATGATTGCAATGAGAACTATGCAGACTAAACACATATGTAAGTCTGAAAATGAAGACAGACTAATGATGTGGAGAGCTGGTAACAGGTTAAGCTAGATTCATTTGGGCAACAACATGTATTTTGCAAAGTCCACTCACTGAGCTGGTAGTAGATAGCAGACAGCTTTTGATACCTTGTGGTGTCCCAAATCCTATGAGCTTTTCTGAAAAGTATACCAAGTGTTGGGAGGGATGGAAGTAGTAAAAAATTTAACTAACCTCATAGATTCAGTGAGACTCCTTTACCGTCTTGGTTGTAGAATAATATGGAAAAGTTGGAGAAAAGAGCTGCAAGGATGGTTAATGGTTTAGAGGAATCTGCCAGAGGCAAAGAGCCTGAATATGAAAAAAAATGTTGATTTCTCTGGCCTAACAAGAAGGGGGTTAAGACATAAAAGAACACCTTTTAGAGAGGAGAGTTGGGAGTTTCACTGTTTTTTTTTCATTTGTTTGGGTTTTTTTTGGAGGGGGGTGGGGAGAGAGGTGGTGTGTATGGTGGGTTTTTTTTCCTTTTTTCATAAGAGGATTCATAATGAAGGTGAAAGTCTATCAAAATTTAATGTCTATCAAAATTTAAAGTCTGAAAGCTAAAATGCGGTAAACTAATTTGTGGGGCATTAGCTTTTCTTTCTTTGGCTGTTCTATAAAATACAAAATGCTCCTCAGTCACAAGATGAAGTCTGAATGAAATATTATCATCTTTATTACACAAGAGATCGGACTTGAATGAGGAGAATGATCTGTGGCCTTGTTCTGCGATTATTTTTTTTTTTCTCAGTTGTTAACTTTCCCTCCTCTTCCTGTGAGTTTGTCTCATGGATCCATTTTTGGGAACCAGTAATGGAAGCCTTTACTGCCAGTTATGGAATGAAAATCAACAAACTGCTCTTCAGGGCTGCATTAAAAAAGTTTCTTGGAATATTTGTACTACGACCTAGTGGATTTGACAAGATGACTGAGGGTCGTTTATTATAGTTGAGGTGTGGGTGAGAGGGTTTCATCTGTAGTAATCAGCTTTTTTGGGTACCTCTCTGAGTTAGCATGCTCTGCAGGATGCAACAATGGATTCATCTGCTTCAGCGTAAGCTGCTAGGAATCTGCTTTTAGTTTGACTGCCTTTAGAAAGTGAAACTTTTACTTAAAAGCACCTTTCTCCATAAACTTACCACGCTGTTAACTGTCAAAAAGCACAGCAAATTTTTATCCATGTCTCTGTTGTGGGTTCTTTAAAGTTGAGCTGCAAGTCGAAGTTGTATTTCATTTGAATAATTTCTTCAGTACATCAGAAAAACGTTGTGACTAGACATTTATTTTGAAGCTTCTACCAGCACATGCCTAGAAATATAACCTTGTTGGAGGATATGAAATCAATTGTATAGGAAACTTTCAACCATGAGGTTCAACAAGACCAAGTGCTGAGTCCTGCACTTGGGACACAACAACCCCATGCAGTGTTACAGACCTGGGGAAGAGTGTCTGGAGAGCTGCTTGGAGGAGAACAGTCTGGGGGTGTTGGTTGGCAGCAGCTGAATATGAGCCAGCAGTGGCCCAGGTGGCTAAGAAGGCCAATGGCATCTTGGCCTGTATCAAAAACAGTGTGGCCAGCAGGACAGGGGAAGTGATTGTACCCCTGTACAATCTGGTGAGGCTGCACCTCGAGTACTGTGTTCAGTTCTGGGCCCCTCACTACAAGAAGGGCATTGAGGTGCTGGAGGGCGTCCAGAGAAGAGTGACGAGGCTGTTGAAGGGGCTGGAGTACAGTTCCTACGAGGAGTGGCTGAGGGAATTTGGGTTGTTTAGCCTGGAAAAGAGGAGGCTGAGGGGAAACCTCATCACTGTCTAAAACTGCCTGAAAGGAGGTTGTGGCAAGGTGGGTGTTGATCTCTTCTCGCAAGTGACTGGTGATAGGACGAGAGGAAATGACCTCATGTTGTGCCAGGAGGTTCAGACAAGACATCAGGAAAAATTTCTTCGCTGAAAGGGCGGTCAGGCACTGGCACAGCTGCCCAGGGAGGGGGTTGAGTCGCCGTCCCTGGAGGTGTTTAAAAAATGAGTAGGTGAGTTTTTCAGGGACATGATTTAGTTAGTGGACAGGTATAGCTAGACTCGATGACCTCACAGGCCTTTTCCAACCAACCAATCCTATGATTCTATGATTTTCTGTATCAACACTTCTATTAAACAGGTTTTCCTGTGTGTGCTTGTGCTGAAGAAAAAGGTATAGCAACAAGCAATCATCTATATTTAAAGCTCAGATGATCCTGTAGGTCCTTAACTGCATCTTTTAGAGTCTGACATGTGATGCGTGGCATACCATGCTGACGTGATTGTTGCATAACTTCTCAGCATGCTGTTTGTCCTAACAATAAAAGGCTCGTTTAAGTGAGTGTCTTTGGGAGAATTGTTTTACATGAGCTATGTCAAAGTATCATTCTTGGAATGTTAATTGAATTGGTGTTGTAATAGCGATTAAGGAGTTGGTTGGAACTACTTGACCTATTGGTATAGTTCAAGTTTCAGGAGGGAATGCTGTTCTCAGAAAGCACGCTTTGGACACAACAACCCCATGCAGAACTATAGGCTGGGTACAAAATGGCTGGAGAGTAGTCAAGTGGAAGGAGACTTGGGAGTGATGGTAGACAGGAAACTCAGCATGAGCTAACAGTGTGCCCAAGTGGCCAAGAGGGCCAATGGTATCCTGGCCTGCATCAGGAATGGTGTGGTCAGCAGGACTAGAGAAGTTATCATCCCCTTATACTCGGCACTGGTCAGGCTGCACCTTGAGTACTGTGTCCGGTTCTGGGCCCCTCAGTTTAAGAGAGATGTCGAGCTGCTGGAGTGTGTCCAGAGGAGAGCAATGAAGATGGTGAAGGGGCTGAAGCACAAGCCCTATGAAGAGCGACTGAGGGAGCTGGGGTTGTTTAGCCTGGAGAGGAGGAGACTCAGGGGAGACCTTATTGCTCTGTATAACTACCTAAGAGGAGGTTGTAGGCAGGCAGGGGTTGGTCTCTTCTCTCAGGTGACCAGTGACAGAACAAGAGGACATGTTCTCAAGCTTCGTCAGGGGAGGCTTAGGCTTGATATTAAGAAAAAATTTTTCACCGAAAGGGTGATTTGCCAGTGGAATGCGCTGCCCAGGGAGCTGGTAGAGTCATGATCCCTGGAGGGGTTTAAAAACGGATTGGATGAGGCGCTTAGTGCCATGGTTTAAATGATGAGTGGGTGCTAGTGTTGGGTCATAGGTGGGACTAGATGATCTCAGAGGTCTTTTCCAACCTTTTGATACTGTGATGAAGGGGGTTGTACTTTCAGCCAGTGAGGGTTGTCTTAGATAGGTTGTGTTATAATCGCTCTGAGTGTATATAGGAAAAAATTAAAAAAGGTAACACAGCCAAAATTCATTTATGAGTGCTTTTTACTGATGAAAACCATAAAAGGACAAGCATATTAATGGTAGTTGCTGCTGTCATTTGTTTTAGCTGGCTGATAAGGTGACATTCCTTTTCAAAAGACTGTAAACTAGCAATAAGCTTGGACACGAAAAGAAATAGATAAACCATTTGTAAAAGTGAAGTTATTAATCCTTTTAAGGGAAGGCTCATCTTTCAGGAGGTAGGTGAAGTTTTAAGGTAAAATCTTTTACATACTTTGTATTTTTTGGTCCTTGCTGAAACACGTCCTGCAAACTTTATTTGTGGCATCTGTTATTTTTACTTTTATTATGTTTAGAGGGAGGGGAAAGAAGTAGACTGAAAGAAATCTGGGTATAGATTTTTCCATTAAGTGTGTAACTATTCTTAGGTATAGAGTATAGTGGAATCTCCATTTCCAGCAAGTAAACACCCCCTTTTTCTTTATTTCAGATGCCTTCTAGTGATTCTTTTTCTTTGAAAAGGTTCTAAACACATTCCTTTCCCAGCCATCCTGGTAGTGGTTACAACTCAAAAAATTGAACTCATATGTTGCCTTTGTATTAGAACAAGCAAAAAGAGCAAAACCTCATAGACGGTACAGGGTGCAGTGGTGTTTTCTTCTTTGTAGTTTGCTTTTGTGCTCTTTAAAAACTTATAATTTTCCCATCGTTGTCCTGTTTTCCATATCTCTTTCCATGTCTGCTAGGTTTTTTTGGTTTGGTTTTGGTTTGGTTTTGTTTTTATTTATTTATTTATTTATTGGTGAAATGTAATGGGGTAAAAATGCATGATTTGTCATTTTAGTGCCCTTACCTAAAGCAGGGGAAGTAAGAGTGAGTTGCTTTTCTTTTCACTGGTAGTTGCTGGTGTGGACTAGCCTTCCGGGGGGTAGTTGTCTTCTCTTGGCAGAATGTTAATAGCTAATTTAGATGCCTAAAACGATGTTGGGTTTGGTACATAAAGGAATGGAAATAAAGGACCAGTTTTATTTTTTTTTCTTTTGCATATTATATTGGATACAGAATCCCCAGTAATAAGCCTTGATGCTTGGTAATGCTAATCATTTTATCCAGTTTTCATGAATACTATCATAGGTTCTCCTCTTAATCCATGGAGAAAGTATTAATATCTGTTAAATATACCTGTATAAGTTTGAAGAGGACCAGTGGTTTTTCTCTGAAGATAAAAGATAAGATTTATGCTCTTTTTAAAAAATGTCTTTAAGAATTAATCCTTTCAAATAGTCCTTCAGTTATTCATTGCTGTGTATTTTTCCTTAATTTTGATTCCTATCAATTTAGGTTCCCTAATAATGCGGTTTACATATATTTTAGGATATGTTTTATCCCAGACACTGTTGGTAGTTTAGGAGACTTCTAAAAAAGAACAGAAGTGTGCAGCTTAACTTCTCAGGATAAAAACCGTATTATGGTACCATAGCTCATAAATTTGGGATTATAGTGCCAAGGCATCTACTGTTCAATCAAAACCTTTTTGTGCCTTTAGTTAGATAACGAGTTGGATTTTCTCAAGTACCTTTTCAGGCTGTTCAGACAAAACCAAAACTATTGCACTGAATATTTTAATATTTGGTGGAATTCTGTTTTACAATCTGTCAGTAGGTTCTATAAATTTTCTGTATGTGAATTCAGTGAGGACTAGATTATACTGACATAATGCAATGCTATTTCCAGATCCAGAAAATAATGTTAAATTCTTTGTGTATAGCAGTGCACTGAACTCTTGAGATCTACCTTTTATACAAATGTCATGGTGTTAAATTTATTAGAAAGCATCTTTTGCTTCACTGATTACTGTTTGCAAGGCTTTCTCATCTGTGGCAGACAGTTGAAATACGTTGTTGATTCCTTTGAATTTGGGGTTTGCCTCCATTTGAATATTGTGATTTTTATTTTTTATGGGAGGATATTTGTAGCCCTTGAAACAAATGTCTGGAGTGCATTTACCTTCCTGAATGCCAGCCTCTAGCGGAGTAGAAGAGCAGCTCACACAGTGTATTTCCTTTATCTGTGTAAAAGCAGCTGTCTAAATACCTAAATGCTGTCATGCTTGGATCTTAGTAACTTCACTGGAACAGGTTGCCCAGGGAACTTGTGGATGCTTCCTCCCTGGAAATGTTGAAGGCTGGGTTGGATGGGGTCTTGAGCAGCCTGGTCTGGTGGGAGGTGTCCCTGCCCATGGCAGGGACGTTGGAACTGGATGATATTTAAGGTCCCTTTCAACCCAAACCATTCTCTGATTCTGTGATATGAAGTGTCTGTGTGTTGGTGAAGCAACTATGTATGCAACATGATGTTGTTTTTATGTGTTTTTATGTTTTAAATTGGAGTGAAATGAAAAATGTTTTACAGTATGAAGTTGTGTTGTTTCTGTTTATTTTATTGTCAAAGTAGTTTTGAATAATTCCCATTTTCTAAGTCCAAATCTGGAGGAGTTTAAGTAATTCATAGATAACTATTATGTAGTGGGTACATTCTAGTCTTTCTGGTCATTGATTTTTGTATTCAGGTGAAATATTTGTTAGTGAGGGTGTGATATTTCTAGTATGATAAAGCCGCCTGAAGGACAGGGCTTAGTTTGATTGTGATTTGTCTTCTTGTCTAAGCAAGAAGTGAATGATTGCTCCTGTTCATGTGGCTGTCTTGCTCCCACTGAACTGTTGTTTTCCAGAAGGAGCATTTTTCTGTAGCCTAAAATGATATGTTTTTGTAGAGTGGTGATGTTTGTAGGGTCTTGGGAATTTGAGTTCTTCAGAACTCAAGGTATTTGTTCATTAAGTCAAAAAATACATAGATTTAAGGGAAGAAGTGGTCTCTTTTTTTCCATTTAAAATCTTCTCTTGTTATGAGATAGATGCTTGATTTAACGTTTGAGAGTTGGTTGCATTTACAAATAGAGTAGGCTTGTCCTGGTCGTGTATTACATTGAGCCTGCTTTCTTGACTGACTGGTTTTGATGTTTTTTGTTTAGAGAGCTGTATTAAAGAACTTTTTTTTGTTCATTGTTCACTTAACCCATGTGGCTGTTATTTTCTTCTTCCATGTGTAGCTCTTTCTGCTTTAAAATATGAAAGTGAAGCCCTGTAGGTATTAAGATCAGTACTTTCCTATGTTTATGTTATGTTCTGCTTTGGCCAAGACATCCGTATCTAATTTTAATAACTTAAATAGAAGCACCTGAAATAGGACACAGTTCATATCTTGAATGTTGATTCATATCTAAGTAATGAGTATAAACAAAATAAATGTAATCTTGATTTTCAATAGAGAGCTAGAGGTTGCATTCTGGAACTTTGATATACATGAATATTTTCTATAATGTAGCATTATGAATGATTAATACTAGGTGAAGGTGGAGCTTAAATGAATTTTGTAGTTGCTCAACTGTAATTGTTTTGGTAGTTGGGTTTTTTGAGGTTTGTGGTGGTTTTCTTTTTTTTTTTACCTCTCAGAGACTTCTGATTTATGGGGATTTTTGTCTTGGAGGAAATCCAAATGCTAGCATTTTTCTATTGCATCAGGAAAGGATGTATTCGGATAGCTCCTAGGTGTGTAAACACTGAGCTTTCCAATGCTTTCTGACTCATTTGTTTCCACTAATTTCTGCTTATGTCCTCCACGTTAATCCTTTGGGATGGAGAGCTCAAATAACCACAGGCATAGTCAGGTTTTTAATAAAGCTCCTTACTTCACAGGAAATGTGATAAAGCCACCTAGAAGAAATAAATATCAATCTTGAATGAGGTAATGAAGAACCCACCCTTCATCAGTGTCAAAACTTTACAATCTGACTCTAATGTGGGCAGGGCAATTTTCCAGAAATCTTCAGGGACCTTTATTGTTTGTTCTTTGATAGTCAGTATATATCTTGGTGTGCATGCACAAACAGAAATCTCAGTTCCTAGCAAAATTATTTCCCCTAATGTCCTTTAAGGGTCACAACTTTTCTGCTTTGTCTGCAAACACAAGGAAATGCTGTTCCTTAAAAAGGAGCTTCTTTGTCTGCTCTTGTGATCACGCGGACGATCCCGCTGAGGTAACTCAAGAGCATCAGGGTCACCCTTTGAACCTTCATCCACTGCAGCTGAATCCTCAACTCTCATTTCTTTCTAATACTGATTTCTGTGCTGTGTCATGGGTGTTGTGTTTTCTCTTTTCTTTCCCATTTTGGCTATTTCCTTAGGACACAGTTCCTGTCTCTCTCTCTGTACACTCAAGTTCAGACACTCTTACAAAGGAGAAGTAGAATTTGAAAAACAAAATCTAGCTGATACCTTGTGTTCATGTTAATTCCTCTTTACTATTTAGATTACAATCCTGCTTAAGTTAACAGTGGCAATCCTTGGAAGATATTTAGATTATGGACAGAACTTTCTGGACAATTTTGCCCTCTTGTTCATTTTTAATGCAGTGTTAGTGTGTTTCTATTGCTCCCCGTCACGTACTTTTCCATACTACATATTTACTTTAGGAACTTGGAGGACCCTACTCAGATTGTGATATCAGAGTAATGACAGTCCTTTTTTGAGTACTTTCTGGAACACCTATTTGTGGTTTTATTCCCTTAAGACTTAAAGTAACAGCCTGTTTTGCATTCTTGTACATGCTCAACACTGAGAAGTTTAAAACTTGTTCTTCTGGTAAAGGATTTCTTGAAAGAATGTGTGCGTGGGAAGTTATGCTACTTAAGAAGTCGTGGTGAAAGCCTTTGAAGAGGTGGTAGGTATGGAACATTAAAATCTGACTGGAGGAAGTCTTTTGCTCTCACAAACATCAACAGCAACTTCATAGGCTACTTTGGATACCACCCTCAGGTATGGAGGAGAGGTGGAGAGCCCCAAGAAGGAGCCTAGGGCAGTGGCTGCCACTGCTTCTATCAGTGGATCCCACAACTGGGAGCTGGGAAGGGAATGGGATATTCATTTCTCTGGATGTGACCACAGCCTAAAGCGTTCACGTGGGCTGCTGCGTTCCAGCTGAGAGGTTGGGCTGCTGTAGGAGGCTGGCTATACCAAAGTCTAGGCCTTAAGTTCAAGTCTCAGCACACTTTAAGTCAAGCCTGGCTCATTTATCAGGCTGACCTCTGGCAAGGTATACTTTTCCTTCATTTTTCTCTCCTGGGTTTCTTATGAACTTTAGGGTACTGAGGTCCATTTGGCTCAAAATTCTATGATTTGCTTATGACAGCCATCATCGGACTTTGAAAATGCTTGTTGGCTGCGCTGCTCCTGAGTGGGTGAAGTCTCCAGCAAGACTTAATATACTTGCTGGAAGAAAGTCTGAAAAGCTAATGATGCTGCAGGTAGTGATACGGCTGGAGGGTTGTCGAACTGCTGTAAATAAGGCAAAATATAAAGTTGAAAAGTAACACAGTAGTTAGGTTTTAGTTACTTGGATTTAAGAATTTTCCCTAATGTTGTGCCTTTGTTGCTTAATTTGGTTCTTCTTGCAGTTCATTTGACTGCAGATTCTTTGCTCCTTCTGCCACTCTTCCCTGTTCCCCCTTTTTTTTTTTAAAGGGTGAATTTTTTTGATTCTTGGATTCAGGATTTACCACATAATTTACCTAACTTGTGAAAAGATGCATGGTTATAGTGGGAGCAGACAAGTCCAGAGGAAAAAGTAACTGACCATAAGAGAGGGGTGACTGTTTTCATGCAATAAGGTTTTCATTGTGAGATCTGATACTGTTTTTCCTGACACCTCGGGGAACAGATAAGATATTAGTTTAAATACTTTGTGTAGTTTTGGGGGAATTCCACGTCTAGGATTGTTCCAGCCCTTAAGTGCCAAAAGCGGTCTGTACATGGATACCACGCTGCAAAAAGAAATAATGCATTTTCTCTGCATGTTGATTGTGCTGTGTGGGTGAGTGAGAGATCCATAATTCCTCTGACATAATTAATCCCTTATGCAAGCTACATTTTTCTTACTGTTTCTTTTCCCTTTTCAATAATATATTAGTTGCAGAAGTAGCCAGATTTAGTTAGAGTGTAAAAGTGTCATGGTTTATATTATGCTGTGCAAGATTAGATTAGCATACAAATTCTATAAAACAGATAATAATATTGTTCTAGTACTCAGTTGCTGTAGCAAATGATTTTGGGGGCTGGATTTTGTGTTTTAGGCATCTGAAGTGGGAGAATGGGGGAGGATATTTGTTCCATTGTGGTTTCCAGACCACAGTATAATCAGGATTCAGATAAAAACAAAATAAGTCACAGCACAAACTTCTACTGAAAAATTGGAGACTCTTGAAAAACTCACTTGCAGTAAAACTGAAAGCACAACTTTAAACACGAGACTGAGAGAAAGTATGAGAGTGCTGACTTTCTTCTTTCGCTAAATGCCAGGCTCCCTTGCCCTTACCCGATTTACAAAACAAGGGTGTATCTATTATTTTTTGCCCCTTTTTTCCGACCTTCCAAATCATTGATTAAAGAATTTCTTTTGCTGGAGGAAAGCAAATCAGAGATACAAAATTGCACAGAAAGAATTTTCCATAAACTTTGCCTAATGCTTTTCTGAACTCCACTCATTGAACTTTTGGCCTCTGCAAAGTCATCTGACACTTCTTGCCAATTTTCACTGTGTGATTTTTTTTTAATGGAAAATCCCCATTTTCTGCTTTATGAGAAGGAGTAAATAGTTGTTTCTGAGTAACTTTCTCAGTATTAGACCTGAATTTATAAGACACCTGTTCATACCCTTTTCCAATTATTCACCAGCCTGAGAGGTTTTTCCTTGAGCAAAAGCTTTGCATACTTCTGAGCATCTTCACCAGCTTTGTAGAATCATAGAATGGGTTGGGCTGAAAGGGACCTTAAAGATAATATAGTTCCCTGCTAATGGCAGGGACACCTTCCACTAGACCAGGTTACTCAAAGCCTTGTTCAGCCTGACCTTGGACACTTAGAAGGATGGTATTGACTTCCCTGGGCAACCTGTTCACATGAAGAATTTCATAGTAAACCTCATGGTAAAATAATTTCTTCCTTTTATCCAATCTAAATCTACCCTCTTTCAATTTAAAGCCACTACCCCCGGTCCTGCCACTGCACTCCCTGATAAAGAATCCATCTCCAGCTTTCCTGTAGGCCCTCTTTAAGTACTGAAAGCTGCTCCAAAGTCTCCCCAGAGCCTTCTCTTCTCCAGGCTGAACAAGCCCAGCTCTTTCAGCCCGTACTCATGGAACAGGTGCTCCAGCCCTCTGATCATCCTCTAGATTCACTCCAGCAGGTCCATGCCTTTCTAATGTTGGGGGACCTCTGAACTGGACACAGTGCTCCAGGTGGGGTCTCATGAGATCTGTGTAGAGGGGGAGAATTACCTCTCTCAACCTGCTGGCCACATTTCTTTTGATGCAGTCCAGGATACGGTTGGTGTTCTGGGCTGCAAGCGTGCTTTGCTGAGTGATGTTGAGCTTCTCGTTCACCAGCACCCCCGAGTTCTTCTCTTCAGGGCTGCTCTCAATCCATTCTCACCCAGCCTGTGTTTGTGCTTGGGATTGCCCTGACCCAGGTGCAGGACATTGCACAAAGGTGTGGTGAGGTTTGTATTTCATGTTCTAGCTTGATGTTTTCCGGTTTTGTTTTACTGATAACCATGAGCACTCCGTCTGTCTTCTGGCCACTGTGGAGTACTGTCCTGAAATTTGTCAAAGGACTTACTCCAGTGACTCAAAGATCTATTTAAGTTCTATCCTTGGCTGGAAATAGGTTCTAATTAACTTTAAGAGTGTGCCTATTCATGTGCAGATACATTTTCCCAATACACACTGACCCATGTTTTTCAGCATGAATTTCTTCTACCTTTCCTATTCCACAGTAATTTACAAAGTTTTCATGATGTTGCAACTTGTGGTGGTCAGTAGAAGATGTAACTAGACCACTTTCTATAAATGGAGAATCTGCAAAGAAATGGTACAAAAACAGTTGATACATGATGATGGTTCTTAAATGTTCAGAAGAACATAGTTGGGTCTTTTTAATATTTTTTCTTTGTTCATCTTTGTTCTTCTGTTCTGTAGTGCCCTAAGGCTGACTCTGATGGCTGGTGAAGATCTAGTCAGTTTTATCTTTTTCTCGATTGAGTTTAGGCAATGTGCTACAGCAAATTCTACACGTAGCAGATATTCGGGGAAAGCTGCAGTTCTTGATAAAAAAGGACAACATTATTTGTCTGTCTTCTGCCTCATTTATTTTAGTCCCTTTGCAACTACTGAAGAACATTGCTTGCTTGCCAGAGTTTAAAGAAGAGTCAATGTTGTCTTCCAAGAAATTACTTTGAAGACGACCGTTAAGGCTTAACTGGAAGCACTTGTAGATACTCACTGGGTGATGATGAGGAAGAAATGTTTTGTAATTATCTGTTGGTTATTGAGTGACAGTCAAGGCAACTTAAAAGGCTTTTTAAAAGTAGTTACAGTTCTCTGTATTGTGTGTGTTTAATAAAGTTACGAGTACCTGTGGTGGGACAGATGCATATCAATGAAGGCTTTATATGGCAGCATTAAAGACAACAAGTCTCCTGCTTTAAAGCCAAGGTATCATAGGGCTAAACTGATTACAAAATCCTTCAAAACCTAGGAAGAAGTGGATTACTGATTTTTTTGATTGAGATTTCTGAACTGAATGTACTTGAAAGCATGTACTGAATTTATAGGAGCAATAACTTTTAGCTGAATCTCATGCAGTAGAACTTATTTTTTGTTTATAAATTGGTAAGTAGGTGGAATGGGCCATCTGTGGATGCAAGCAGTGTAGTGGTTCGTGTGACGTAAATAAACTAGTATGAGATTTAATAAAAAGAAAATTATTTTTTTTGCTTTCTACAATTGTGAATGCTGTGGCACTACTAATCTCTACTCATCTGTAGAGCTCTGAAACTGAGCAAGCAGCAGGCTGAGCTGTTTTGTGGCACTGTTGCACTCCTTAATGAAAAGCAGTAGGAAAAAACCTGAAAATGCTACAAATAACATGTTTTTTACCTTCAGTGCTTCATCCAAACTTGTGAAATTGGCTTAAAATTCCTTAAACTCTTTTACTCAGTTAATAATGTAGCTTCCAGCACACTAACTTCTTGTTGTGTTTAAACTTTTGCCAGGACGGGAGCAGTTCCATGGCCTCGGGTCTATGTACTGCAGAGGAGCAGCTGCTGTGATCCTCACGTATGATGTGAACAGCCTCCAAAGCCTGACAGAGCTGGAAG